>JAJEKV010000009.1:5192995-5792995 GCA_021234155.1 Isoetes taiwanensis | reverse complement strand
TTTCAAGTGGTCCTATTGAGTTGTATAATACTGGCTTAGAGGGGAGTAAAAATGGATGCCATTGATTGTGAAAGACATGAGCCAATGATTTTGTTCATGCATTTGAATGTTTAATTCCTGCATGCTATATACTGGACAAACGTATGTTAAAAGAAGAAAATGATCTAGAAATGCTATAGATACATTAATGCCAAAACCTATGATGCAGATCAAACCAGCTTGAGGGAAGTTTTAGAGACCACGAAATTTTAGAGAGATACAAGCCTTTCTATATTTAAGACCAAATTGAAAAGAAACACATTCTTCATATTATTTAAAGAAAATTCATCATTTCTCAAATGGAGTAAACTTGAGACAGATGTACCTGATACACGCTTGGAACTTCATATGAGAAAATCAAATAATACAAATATTACAAGTGTTTTAAGCTTGCTGAAGAACACATAGTCTTTATAGCATCCTGATAGCAGCATCCAAATCCAAAATAATGGGAGAAGAATGTTTGGTTACCTGCAGCAGCAAAGCACATGTTAGCCTACTGGGTAACTGCACACCTGCCATAGGTAAGCTATAAACATTCTTTGCTTATCGCCCTTTACCCAAACTGAATTGCAATTCCATATAAATCATAATACAAACACCTTTAAGAGGATACACTGTTGCTTTATAGCAAAGGTAACGGACCAAACGAAAGAAGATGGGATCCATTAATAAGAATATTTCAAATACTGCCATGTGCTTAAGTAATGCTTTGATGTACACACTTTATTCAACATAATAGAATCAACAGCTAGTTTTATTTTCTCAGATCCCAATACGAAAGAGCAGATCTAATATCTTTTGGCATAATGGGGATCAAATACTATAGTTTATTACATACAAGGCTAGCCTTATTGCCAACATATCTTCATGCATACCAGAAAAAATCCTAATGCCATAGCAGGGGCAGAAAAGCAACATAGTACATAATTATGTGCTGGGTTTCTAGCAGTAGAAGACATTATTAGTATGCCCATAGTAGAATTGATCAGTTATTGCAGAAATACTTCATAGACTAGCTAGGCTAAATACCAAAACAAGTAATTATTATAGCTTTAATAGTAGTAACTGCCCATCCCTTCTAGACTGCTGGAATTTAGCAACTCATTCTAGCATATATTATGCTGCATAGTTAGACATGATTTAGGACCACTCATTGTTCAAACCATAGAGTAACACAGTAACAGACCATAAAATAGCACAGCAACAAGCTTATAAGCAAAAATGGTGCAGATTATTTCAAGAGATGCAGACAACAGAATAGCACATAACAAGCTTGTAAGCAACAATGGTGCAGAGCATTTCAATGGCCACCAGCAAATATATATGATTGAAAACCCACAAGCAAGAATAATGAGAACAATGACTCTAAATTACAGTTTTCACCAACTTTTAAACTAGATCTGTTTGTTTTGCAGTTAAAAAGATACAAATGACCATATTAGAACAATTATAGCAGTCATCAAAACCTGTTTTAGCCGAAGGTCATCATCCTCCAAATTTTCGTCCACTACATTGATGGAGAGCTCCACCACTTCAGTATTATTTGCAGGGATCACATTTGCCCCGGGGAATTATCACAAGGTTTCAATTCATCCAGATGTTCCACTATTGGGATTAACGTTGTGCAATCTTGGGCCTTTTTTTTCAACAAAAGAACACTGGGCGCCCATCTAGAGCTTCAAAGGATTAACGGACATGACTCGGTGTTGGAAAATAACCGTAGGTTTAGATTTAAAGCATGCAAACTAATTTATGCTTCCAAATCTTGATTAAGTTACAAGAACTTCATAACCGGAATGTAAACCGGTGCATTACAAGAAAGAATAAGCACATGTTTTTACCTGACGAAATTGCCAGAAGTAGAAATAATCTGGTCCGCATATCTCTGTTTTACATAAAACCGAAAAGATCGTTGCCAACTGGCTAGTTCCACGAAATGGTAGTTGTAGACGACTGCAAATCCGACTGAATGTCGGTGCAAATATTTGAACATCCATGGAGAAGACCACATTTTACATTGATACTTAGCAGGAGACATCATTCTAGATTATAAATGTCCCTGAAGCATCAATCACTTTTAGATGATCATTCTAGATTATAGTCATGTGAACTCCCCTTACAATAATGTAATAAGGGTTCCATTTATGCCTTAAATCAAATTTTGTAAATAACTGACTATTGCACATGACTGATGCTCCTTGTGTACAACAAAGGATAGCCTACGTATAATGCTTCAGGGGGTATTTACACCTCATGCTCACGGAAGACTAGAGCCCATTATGCCTATGCCACATTATTTGACATAAAGTTTGGATATGCATTTTAGTTGTGCAAGACAAAAGGAAGCAAAAAGCAATTCATGAACACGTACCTCAAAAAAGATGTCATTTGCATGTTATCATATGTTGTCTCATTGTAATGTAGCCCATATGGTACCCAACCATTGGACCTTATGTTAAAGGGCACCCTCAAAGGTTAGAAATTATTTTATGAAAGGACACCTCCTTTTGCTTCTAAGATGCAATTGAAAAGTAGCCAAAAGCTTCATGTTGTATCAATGATTAACTCAAGGAAAGTATGCCTTTTTGCTTTTTTTGCTCTTGGCCCCTTCTTTTCCCGGGTGCATGCAAAATAACAATGCATGCAAAAAAGGTTCTTCTAAAACTCATGTCAATTATGATATCATATTGTACCACAAAGGAATGGCCATAGGTATCAACAACTTTAGCAAAGGCAATTCATTAAACGCAAAATAATAAATGCTATGGATAGAGAAAAAATAGTAGATATTGTATAAGCAACACCTCGGCCTGGATTAAATAACTATACTTTGAGCATAGTGCTCATATTGCTAAACTGTGTGTCAGAGATCACAAGTTATCCTATTTGGCTCAGAATAGAGTATTTACTTTGAAACATACCACGTTCTTGGTTCAGATTGACCGCTATGGACAGAGGCAAAACAGTAGAGGCAATATCATACTTTTGAGGTCTATCAAGATAGATTGGGAATAGAATAGAATAGAATAGAATAGAATAGAATAGAATAGAATAGAATAGAATAGAATAGAATAGAATAGAATAGAATAGAATAGAGAAGTCTGGAGTAGAAAAGCAAAGATAAAGCTTAGAATAATCACACAGAAGCCATGTTGCCATATCCTTAGAAAATGCCATATCATTTCTAAATAACAAAAAACTACCTTGTACTAGAACCATGGTTTATGTTAAAAATAAAGCTTAGAATAATGACTAAAAATCCACCAAGAATTTATATGTATATATCCCTACCTCCTTCCGGAAGGCAAAGCAAGGTCCTAAGAAGCATAGGGGCTGGGAGGGTCCCTATGCAATCACAGAGCCCTCCCTGCCAACTAATTTGCACAAACATCTGTTATATTTAAATTTAAAATAAGCATGATGAGATTAAAAACATACCAGTGCTCTGTTGAAACTTTTGTTTTTAAGCAGCTCATGATAAAATGCCATGTACAGAATGTGCCAAATGTCTTCCACAAGCACTTAGTTATACATGCATCATCATACTGGTCTGGTTTCCAAAAATTTGGGCAGAAGTTTAAGGGAACAAATCCCTAGTATTTTTCAAAAGTAGGCACTGTGGCCAAGATAGAAGATATCGTATGCAATGCATACGCATCTAGACCAGTCAGTAATAAAGAAATATTATACACGACATTAATATTTCTAGATGTTATAAGGGAATGATCAGAAATTATACCATACAAAGGGTAGCATCACCCTCATGACCTTGTTCTATCATATTCCAGAAAACCAAGATGACAGATTTCAATTCTGTTGTATATTCTCATCAAATCACCACCAAGCAGTTGCTGAGCAGTTATAGGATAAATCCTAATGGAAGTTCCCTTCCAGAAAAAAACTGATGTTAGTACCTTAGCAATAAAGAAAAATGTCAAAAGAGATAATATAGATAAAGTTTAGAGTATGTCTCTAAAGCCCACACCGGTAAAACCAGTGACTAGAAATAGGGTAATATATAGACTGGCCTAGACTAATCCTTCTAACTAGCCAAGACATCCAAATAATCCCAGATTATTGGACTTATCTGACCCCCGAAGGGGAGGCTTTAGAGACTTTGATATTTTGCTTAATTAACCTTATAAACAGCCTTCTCAAGACATACTAATTCAATAACAAAAAGGACTCAACAAACCAAGTGGACAAATGTTTCAAGTGGTCCTATTGAGTTGTATAATACTGGCTTAGAGGGGAGTAAAAATGGATGCCTTTGATTGTGAAAGACACGAGCCAATGATTTTGTTCATGCATTTGAATGTTTAGTTCCTGTATGCTATATATTGGACAAATGTATGTTAAAAGAAGAAAATGATCTAGAAATGCTATAGATACATTAATGCCAAAACCTATGCAGATCAAACCAGCTTGAGGGAAGTTTTAGAGACCACGAAATTCTAGAATAAACAGAGATACAAGTCTTTCTATATTTAGGACCAAATTGAAAAGAAACACATTCTTCATATTTTTAAGGAAAATTCATCATTTCTCAAATGGAGTAAACTTGAGACAGATGTACCTGATACACGCTTGGAACTTCATATGAGAAAATCAAATAATACAAATATTACAAGTGTTTTAAGCTTGCTCAAGAACACATAGTCTTTATAGCATCCTGATAGCAGCATTCAAATCCAAAATAATGGGAGAAGAATGTTTGGTTACCTGCAGCAGCAAAGCACATGTTAGCCTACTAGGTAACTGCACACCTGCCACAGGTAAGCTATAAACATTCTTGGCTTATCGCCCTTTACCCAAACTGAATTGCAATTCCATAAAAATCATAATACAAACACCTTTAAGAGGATACACTGTTGCTTTATAGCAGAGGTAACGGACCAAACGAAAGAAGATGGGATCCATTAATAAGAATATTTCAAATACTGCCATGTGCTTAAGTAATGCTTTGATGTACACACTTTATTCAACATAATAGAATCAACGGCTAGTTTTATTTTCTCAGATCCCAATACGAAAGAGTAGATCTAATATCTTTTGGCATAATGGGGATCAAATACTATAGTTTATTACATACAAGGCTAGCCTTATTGCCAACATATCTTCATGCATACCAGAAAAAAATCCTAATGCCATAGGAGGGGCAGAAAAGCAATATAGTACATAATTATGTGCTGGGTTTCTAGCAGTAGAAGACATTATTAGTATGCCCATAGTAGCATTGATCAGTTATTGCAGAAATACTTCATAGACTAGCTAGGAATAGAATAGAATAGAATAGATTTTTTAACGTCCAAAACAAGACCAAAACAAGTAATTATTATAGCTTTAATAGTAGTAACTGCCCATCCCTTCTAGACTGCTGGAATTTAGCAACTCATTCTAGCATACATTATGCTGCATAGTCAGACATGATTTAGGACCACTCATTATTCAAACCATAGAGTAACACAGTAACAGACCATAGAATAGCACAGCAACAAGCTTATAAGCAAAAATGCTGCAGATTATTTCAAGAGATGCAGACAACAGAATAGCACATAAGAAGCTTGTAAGCAACAATGGTGCAGAGCATTTCAACGGCCACCAGCAAATATATATGATTGAAAACCCACCAGCAAGAATAATGAGAACAATGACTCTAAATTACAGTTTTCACCAACTTTTAAACTAGATCTGTATGTTTTGCAGCTAAAAAGATACAAACATCAAGTGAATGACCATATTAGAACAATTATAGCGGTCATCATCCTCCAAATTTTCGTCCACTACATTGATGGAGAGCTCCACCACGTCAGTATTATTTGCAGGGATCACATTTGCCCCGGGGAATTACCACAAGGCTTCAATTCATCCAGATGTTCCACTATTGGGATTAACGTTGTGCAATCTTGGGACCTTTTTTTCAACAAAAGAACAGTGGGCGGCCATCTAGAGCTTCAAAGGATTAACGAACATGACTCGGTGTAGGAAAATAACCGTAGGTTTAGATTTAAAGCATGCAAACTAATTTATGCTTCCAAATCTTGATTAAGTTACAAGAACTTCATAACCGGAATGTAAACCGGTGCATTACAAGAAAGAATAAGCACATGTTTTTACATGATGAAATTGCCAGAAGTAGAAATAATCTGATCCGCATATCTCTGTTTTAGATAAAACCGAAAAGATTCGTTGCCAACTGGCTAGTTCCATGAAATGGTAGTTGTAGACGACTGCAAATCCGACTGAAGCCTAGCTAGGGTTTTTCCGATCACAAACAATAGTTAGGTATAGCAAAAATAAATTATTTTCTGCCCATAGCCAGGTCCGCATGTCGAAATAAAATGTTCGCTGCATAATTTAATTATGGGTTAACATGGTCCCAAGCAACCTTTGCAACTTGGGAAAATTAATCAACCAAACTACCAATTTAATCATGTGCGTCATTTACCCCATGACGATTAATGCTAGCTATTATTTGACTAGCAAAATTGTAGTTTAAATTTAACAAATACAAATTGTCGATGCTCCAACTGCAAGGTCAACAGAGAATTGCAGAGGTAGAGGACCAAGTTTGCCAAGTGAATATCCTTACACGTAAAACTATGATGCCATAACAGATCAAGGTCCAAACAAACAGCATTATACAGAATACTTGCATGTCATTCTAACTAAGAGGCAACTGTATGTGACGTTCCACATATTTATACGCCTTTTTGAGTATAAATACATAACACGTCATTATGAATAATTAATGGCACATTAATTATTCATAAGTTAAGGTTAGCTATGTTAATAATTCATTATTAAAGTGGAAACCTAACCTAAAACCCTAATTCGAATTTAGGGCTTAACCTAGGCTAAAATACCAAATTAGCTAATATTAACCAACCTAAAGTCGCCACCTGGCCCAAATCGATTGGGCAAGGCAGAGTTTCCAAATTGGGACACCCAAATTGGGGGTTGCACCCCAATTTGCCCCAATTCGTTTGGGGCAATTGGAGATGGAGGAGGAGATGCTGCCCAACCCTTAGAGGCTGTTCGACCCTGTTCCAACCAGAAGGATGGCGACCTAGGGGGATAGTGGAGCTAGCTATGGTCCGGTTAGTACATAGTTAGCTTAGTTGTGATTCTAGTAGGCTAGCACCTCTGTCAGGCTTCTTTGCTTGTCTCTGATGATGATTAACCCTTGTTTGATAGTTAGAACTGTTCTCAACTATTGATTATGCTCTGTGCTGGATGGATGGATGTATCTTTGGTAGTAACTCTGTTAGTTCTTCTGGAAAGCAGGGATTAAGGGGGGTAGAGACCTCTGTGACCTATGTTCATTAGTATGCTCGTAGTAGCTCCCGTAGTACCCAGTAATTGCGGCATGTGCACAAGATCCCACCGAGCTGTGGAATCTATGGCAAGATTGCATCAGAAAAGGAGCCGTGGTGATGAAGTGTGGTGTGGGGTCTCGCCTGAGCATAAAAGGCTATAGGGACTCCTTCAATGAGCTAGGCCTAATAGCTGGCCAGTGAACCCGGCCGGGTATGGGTCTGACACTCCCTGGGTACAGTTGTGTGAGCACCCCGTACTTTGAGTAGAATTAGGGGAGTAAGTCGGGGACGGATGCGGGGATCGCTGATGCGGCACGTATTCTCTAGCTCACCCATGGAATCACTGCGACTCTGGAAAGGGACACTTCCCTGACCTGCCTCATCGGACCGGGGAGATGTAACCCGGAGTAGTCCCGAAGGGTGATGCCTTGGGATTGCGTCTCCGGGAGGCTACAATGACGCCATAGCTTGATTCAGCTCATCTGCAAAGTGAGCACAGGAGGGGCGGATGGAGTGGACAACCCTAGCCACTGTTCTATGCCAGCCAACGCCAGGTTATACCTCTGTCTGCTGATCTCTTGAGACCGAGTCGTCAGTCCATCCTCACAGGAGTCTGAGCCGGGGTAGAACCTGGGGTTTGGGGTTGTTTTCTTTAGGACTAGATGCATCTTCGTTGCCGTTGGTACTTGGGGATGTGCCACCCTTCGTGGTGGTTATTTATGTATGATTTATGTTGTGTGCTAACATGTATTCACGCTTCCGTGATATAGGAGTCCCATTGAAGGCGTGGGCCGAATGACACCTCCGTGTCCTTCAACCGGGCATCTTTCTATGGATGGTCCGAGTTAGATGGAGGGCCCTGCTCATGGTGAGCTGATTGCCATGGGAGGGGAAAGTCCCTGTATGTATACGTCCGGAGTGCCGTATATGTTCAGGGAAGTCTCCCCTCCTTAAAGAGATAGCGTGAGATTATAAGTCACACAGACGTTGTCATGTTCAAAGTAAAGAAGTTTGAAATGACTTATAACGTGTAATTTATAACTATGCGATATATAAAAGGTAGAGGTATAGGTCAGACATGATCATCGTTTAGGACCGTCAAAAGTGAACAGTCAAGATTTGTGAAAGTCTCACTGTTTCATTCGTGGTGACGAGTTCAGAGTTTATCTAATTTAGAAATCATTCTTTTTATATACGTGTAACTGATTATATATTATAGACAGGTATAGATATAAGCAAGTTCTATTTGTTGTTCTTATATTATAATACGCAGATATTAATCTTGTACTGTTTAGTAGAAAGCCATTCTAATGATATTAACTTCTGTGTATATGTGTATTATATTCCCACTTGATTTGTAATTCATTTTATTACAGCCAGCCTTAATTTAATTTTGTAGCAAAATTTTGTTTTCCTATTTTGTTACATATATATTGTACTGTATCGGACAGTTTTACCTATATACTTTAATATTAAGTACAGACAGACGTTCTTCATGATTTATTATTCATAACCTTGTTATAACCTAATCTAAGTCTCGTTATTCCCTCAGAAGTTTGTGTAAGACATACATACTTATCTCCTTCTATTATATTTGATTATGTGTTTAAATAGCTTGCTCCTTTCGATTATCTTTAATGTTTCCACACTCACACTCTCTATCTTTAGCATAGATTACAGTCACATGAGGATCCATATTAATTTATTGGTTATGTTTATACACTGACCAGACGTCCTATTCTTACATTTGAATTACTTATTTATTTTTTTGCTATTTTTGTAAATTTATCACACATACAGACACTTTTATATTTACAGGGCACAGGTATAGCTGACATATACATTCGGCGTAATTGGTATCGCCCGGGTCGCTATCTGGCAGTGCCTGGTTGTGACTATGGTGTCCACGGCGGAAGCATCGAAACCATTCCTGGTCTGTTCTGAGCCTGTTATATGGTGACGAATGAGCAGGTCCTGGGCTCTTACTTGAAGTGCTGAATGTTGGGAATAAGGAGTGTTAAGGTATGCCTATTTTGGATGGATACTCGAGAAAGTTGGTATGACGATGCTTGGTATCTGACTGAAACACTGGACTTAATAATTACGATTATGCGGCATATATATTGCCACTCAACGTAGAAGGAGACTGGATATAGCACCATATATCCGAGGAAGAAGTGGTTTATGATTATCTACCATATACCACGCTAGAGAGGTACTATACTAAGGTGGAAACTGGATTATAAGTACCCAGCTCCTGAGAGGGAAACCACTTTAAAAGTGTAGGTTTCGACCATGATGGTGCAGGCATAGCGCGGAAAGGTAGAGAATAATGTTGTATGAGGATGCGGATCCATAAACTACGGATTATAAAATTACGCATACGTTGCGTTTCATAAGGAGATTGATGTTCCTGAGGTGTGCAATAACGATGCAAGCGTGTGCATGATTAAGATGACGACATAGTCACTTGGATACGCTTAATGACGTTGGCCAAATGAATGACCATTATGCATGGTATAATTTAAGGGAATGGCGACATCTTATGTTGGCTGGGAACATCGAGATGCCGGATAACAGACTGGAGAATAATGTGGAACGTAGTTTGCACATAAGGTGAAGAGAAGACGACAATTAGTAGGAGCAGGCGCAACGATCGAAAGTAATATATCCACACGACAAGTGGGAGACTAGAGGTGCTTGAAAGTTGTTGTAAACAACGTTTCAAATATAGGGAGTTTGGAATGACACGTTGAATATACCAAAGTCTGGAGTATGAACAAGGTAGGTGCCCAATGAACATCTCATTAAGGAGGATGTGCTCTGGACTTGGTATCGTGTGTGTATCGCGAGGAGTAACTCCGCGTTGGTATATGTGTACTAGGACCTTTTAATAGTAAAACATAACTAAAAGAAGGTAAGATATATACTAGAACTTTTAGTTCACATTCCGTATGAATACGGAAGTAATGAAGATAAGAGTTCTTATACTAGAGGTCAAACATGTCCAGTAGGAACTTAGGTTGGCATTTGCCCCTGTGGAAGTTATGACTAGAGCTTGAGGACGAAGGCAAACTAAGGCTAGTGGTGTCGAAACCACAACATGTATGGTACTAGATAACCAAGTTGAGGAAATAAGTTGGCCGCAAGTATGAATATAGCTAAATGCCTATGTCAACGAGTTACATATGAGTGTAGACTTGAGGTTGGTGCACACATGTTACTATATCATATAATAACAACGTAGCGGTCTTGGATGTTGGAAGGACTTAGTAGTATCAAATACTACACTAGCGAGGATTTCAAGGATGTCGATTGTGACATCCAGATGTATGTCATATTGGAAGATGGTAGAATATTCGTACAAGGCTGGTGGAATATTACGTGACGCATAATGATATGCTTATATACGAAGATATTGGGTTAAGGTATGATCCACCAGAGATATGCACTCAAGCTATCCCAATGGTTGGAGTTGACTATCCTAGATACGTCGTACTAAGGGATATGGAAAGAGTTTAAATCAGTGAAAATAGCTAGAGTAAGTCTAGCATATACGGTGATGTTACATTCAAAAACACCCCGAGGATGGTTGGAAGGGTGTCGAAATAACCAATAATGAGAGCTTAGCTACTCAAAGGTTCTAGATACCAATGAATTACTTCATTGTTATAAGCTGAGAGTATTTTTTTGGTTTTGGGAATAAGAAGATGTATAAAATATCGCATCCCCCTGATGGAAGAAAAGAAGGAGTACGATGACTTTGACGATTATACCTTTAGGGATAACCGAGTCGAGGGCAGTCTAGCATATACGGTGATGTTACATTCAAAAACACTCCGAGGATGGTTGGAAGGGTGTCGAAATAACCGATAATGAGAGCTTAGCTACTCAAAGGTTCTAGATACCAATGTATTACTTCAACGTTATAAACTGAGAGCATTTATTTGGTTTTGGGAATAAAAAGATGTGTAAAATATCGCATCCTCTTGATGGAAGAAAAGAAGGAATACGATGACTTTGGCGATTATACCTTTAGGGGTAACCGAGAAGAGGGCAATACATAGGAATTCCAAGTCCCAATAAAATCAAGACGAGGTGTATTGATCAGAAGGGTTAAGATTATATAGACTAGTAGTCCATATAATCGAAGAGTTACCCTACACGCGGTGAACAATTCTAGGATCCGTTGCCTTGAGGCATAGACCCCTTAGAGGTTATGACTTTGAAATGCTTAAGAGTGTAAGGAACCGGATAATCTCATGACGATTACTAACGAAGATCGAAACATTGGGTTTCCTATTAAAAGACGAAGAGGTTGTAGTGCCTCTGCTTCATTATAAGGGAGCCAAGGATGAGAACATTTGAAACTGATGAAAAACTGGAGTCCACATGATAACTTAAGAAATTAGGTTAATTGTGACTAATCATGGTTGATAGTGAGGACACAAAGGATCCTTAGCGAAAGAAGCCTTTAGAAGAGCTCCTCATGTGGGGTAGTAACCCTTCGGAATTATGGCATAATCCCATGGGTGGTATCGTAGTGTATGTACACGACTGGAATACCATAAGGCACTAAAGGGATGGTTGAAGTAGCTAGAGACCCTATCAAAATATAGGCAACATATACAAGTCCAACATAGAGTCGGCCCCTGTCCATTTGGGAAATAGGTGGCGAAGCCACATCATAAAGGTACATAGGCGATGGAGTTGTTTGAAAGAACTACCACGGTTATAGTTTAGCTAAGTTAGAGCAGAGCTCTAGCATTGTGGGATGTGAAGATATGTTTATTATGTACATACCATGTACACATACGATAAACATCTTAGGGAGGTAATCTAGGTAAGGAGAGAAAGACGAGCGTATCCCAAAGTTACTGATGAAGGGTCTGAAGACACGTTCGAAATGAGTAAACAACATTCAATCTGTTGTAGGCTAAGGTATGATGTCGTAGTTGGCACTTGAAATAAATGTCAACAACCAGTAGGATGAAGCTTAAGATGAGGGGCCGTTGAATATTACAATAGTACAATTCCAGGATAAAGTAGCGAATAGCGGTTACCTGCTAAATGTTCGAATGTGTCTTGCATAGACACCTAAGACTAGCTTGCCCACATGATCCATACCTGGATCAGGCAGAGGCGACGCCATGGGTTACATGGGGGTGCAAGTTAACATATACAGGACTCGAACATTGATACAAGTCCGGGTTATCCCAAACATAAGTAATTGTAGAAAGGCTCACAAAATACCAGGTAGGCACCTTGATGACTCCAGGTAATTTACGATTTATACGAAGGCCCACCCGCTCTTAGGCCATGAGTATGGCTTAAATGAAGATGCTAAGTCATTTGGAATGCCAGAACAGTAGCATAACATCATGACAGAGAAATGTAATGACTAACATTTCGAGGATGTAAGACAACGTTGGATCATAACCCCGAATGATAGGTGGGTTAACAATATAGGGAACATATAATAGCGGCTTAGAAGCCACAAGACGGCTAATGAATACGTAAAGGAGTAAATGGATTGGTGACTCTACTGAATAAAGGTCACAGTTAACGAGTGAAATGTGTAGCCGTAAGGTGCTTAAGGGTCAATAATCGAAAATCGATCATAGGCTTAGAAAACATATTGAAGAAGAGAAGGAATAAAGGACCCTGATACATGATATTTAGCAACCTGGATAGAAAGGTTATTTCCTAACATGAAGGTTAGTCTTTGCTAACATGCAAAGATATACCGCAGAAAAAGGCGAAAGAGCTTTAAAAACTATTTAAAGATTTGGTGTATGGCTTAGGGAAGAAGACGTCGATGTCTTAGGACAATATGGTGAATTGAATTCACGAAGGACATTTTTTTAATAAATAGATAGATAGGTAGATAGCATCTATACTTCATGGCACATTAGCAAAATGGCCCATGAGGACATATGATCGCACTCTTTTATAGACTTGAACACAAGATCTCTGAATAGAGAAGGCCTATTTTGAGGGGTCTTTGGGTGGTATTGTCCTTTGGGATATTCACATAATCCCTTGGAATCCGTAAGTTCATTTGGGGGACTTAAAGCCGCTTAGGCATTAAAATCAATCTTGTTAATTTGGAATTTTTAGGTTTGAATTAAAAAGTTTTCGGAATTTTTTTTTTTTGTTGAAGGACGTCAGACTTTATTCAATCAAAGAGTCAAATACAAGTATAAATGCAGAGACAGGAATAAAATCTCACCGATAAGCAGAGACCCACCGAAAGTGAAGCAACCCGCCTAAGCATAAGAGTGCACATCCAAATACTCCTCAAAATCAATCGCCTTTGGCGAGGGGCAAGTGAAGAACAATGATACGACTTTTTAATGTAACCTTTGAGCTTTTGGAGAACACGATTATCCGCCACATCCGCACCTTTGAAGATTACCAATCTTCGCCTTTTCCAGATAGTCCAAAGCAACCATCCCGCGCTAGATGAAAAGCCCGGCCTTGTAACTCCGTCTGTGTACTTGGGTAAATTGCCAAAAGCAGTTGTTGACTTGTTAGTGAAACCTGAAAAAGGGAAAACAACCAGTCCCATACCTGTCTAAGGTGTTCACACATGAAAAAGCAATGCCGGAAAAAATTCTGAGTCTCCAAAAATCGAGAAAAATCAATTTACTATGGTTTGGATTTGGAGGGAGGGGACTTCGTTTAATAACTCCACTTTCCTCTGTCGAAAAATATTTCGTAGGTCCGGAACCTAGCGGTAGCTCTTGCGCCCTGCTTCCTCTCCTTGCAGCGCCATCTTTGCCTGCCATGGTTAGATCAATAAGCTCAGAGCACAGACATCCAAAGAGCCACAGCATAATCGGCAGATTGAGTTGGATTTGGGATTTGGATTTCCGTGCAGCTTGATTTGGATTTTTTGTCAGCAATTCTTGATGCCAAGTTTGGGATATTTCTTCTTCGGGTATTTTTGTTGAAAATATCGGCGTGCACAGAGGTAATTTGAGCTTCCAAAGTCCATTTCTGTTACACCTAATTTTGCACTTAATCGTCGCTTCTTTAGCTTCAAACTCCTCAGTAAGGGTGATTTCCTGAGATTATTGATGTTTTGGTGGCCGGAGAAACTTCCAAAAATCGAAACTATTTTCTTTGTATTATTTCGACAACGGTTTTCTATTTCTAAGGAGTTTTCACAATCTTTCCTTTTCTAGCTCTTCTTAGTCGAGGAAAAGATGCATGCCATGATTATTGTCGTTTGGGCTTACGCATTTCAGGCTTATGCGCTTCTATCAGATTTGGCAAACGTTAGATGTGCATGAGAGTCTTGCAGATTGTTTTAGATGGGTTGCCATAGCCAGATTTGGTGTAGCCAGAAGTGGCATGGATATTTGGCCGAATTGGTCTGAGAAGGAAATTTCCTCGAATATTATAAGCACATTTATTTGCTGCAATTCCTATAACAGGTTAGTCTATGCTTTCTTGGAGAACGAAGGGCAGAAGAGCATAGGAGGTTTTCCCAGAGGACAGAGGAGTGTAAGAGGTATGTGATCTTTTGGATTAATCCTAGGCATCCTTGCTTGCATCGGCATGTTACTTGGGAAGTTTTGCATTTGTGACTCTGTCTTGGACTATCTGAGTCTATTTGATTCATTTTATAAAGGAAAGATCAAGCATGGACTATGAAGAATTCAATCAGTAAGAAGAATTCTTGGCATTTTATGATAATTGGTAGTGATTTTGGTGAAGGTTCCTGTCCCTTGCTTTGCTAATCCATGCTTCTAGCTTAGTTTACAATAGATTAAGATCCCTTGATTTGTCCAAATTGAAATGGAGAAGATATTTGCCGATTCCAAATACTTTGTTGCTTTCAAATAACTAAGCTATTTTTGTTTGGAATGCTTTCCATTACCCTTTTGCCATGTTTTTTTTTGTAGCAAATAGCTCTCTTTAGGTTGTTCACTTCCTGTTTATTTGGGGATGTTGTCATATTGTTCCCACACAAGGCTTCACATTTGCGTGGGATTAATTACCTAAATTGTGGCTTTCGAAAATAATTATGCAACCAGCAAAGTTTACCAAGGATCTGTTGATGTGCAAATATCTTTGGACAGGTGAGTAAATAATTCATCTCAAATTGCAACGTCAATTATTAGTGTGAGGTCTGGCTGATACTTTTGCCTGCCTTTCTTTGCAGGAAACAGTAGCATGTGAATAGTTAAAAGCTTTTAATATTTGTTGTTTACAACCATTTGCATTTCATGTGTAGTCTTCTTAAAGTATGTCATGTAACCTCTAGAATTAACATTATTCTGGCCACTATCTGCCTTTGATACTTCAAATTTGATAGGAAGTGAATAATATTCTCTAGCGTACAGGTTACAGGGACAGAGCTCCTTGACTACATTGAAGATGAGGCACCCATCTTATTTGCATGTGCAATAATTTTTAAAAAGCAAACTCCTGTCTCTATTCTAAATAAATGATAATAGCCTTCATTTCTTCGTATGAGATGAATAATCTGATACCAACATATAGAGCATCTTACTTTTAGAATAGACGGCTTTTTCTATTCATTGTAATGTTTCTTTTTTTTTTTGTTGAAGGACGTCAGACTTTATTCAATCAAAGAGTCAAATACAAGTATAAATGCAGAGACAGGAATAAAATCTCAGCGGATAAGCAGAGACCCACCGAGTGAAGCAACCTGCCTAAGCATAAGAGTGCACATCCAAATACTCCTCAAAAATCAATCGCCTCTTGCGAGGGGCAAGTGAAGAACAATGATACGACTTTACAATGTAACCTTGAGCTTCTTGGAGAACACGATTATCTGCCACATCCAGACCTTTGAAGATTACCAATCTTCGTCTTTTCCAGATAGTCGTCATTGTAATGTTTCTTTGAGCAATTGCACACAGTCCATGTCTCTAGATAAGCAGCTCAGCTCTCTGCCCGTTGCTTTACATTTTATGCAAATAAAAGCTGAAGGTTGCACTGCCATGGGAAATTTTATTCTACAGTTGATGAAGACTGTTTAGGAGATTGCATTGTCCAGGGCTAACATTTGCTCTTTGTCTTAGAAGGCTGTAAGATGGATCATCTCTGCGTATTTTTTATTCTACATCAAGTCCAAGACTAACACTCTCTCTAATTTATTGATTGCAGGCTTATTGGCACCGAGGAGCAACTTGCTTAAAAATGCTATAAGTTTGGTCTGGTAAATATGCCTTTTATTGCAGTTGCATGTCACAGGAACTTCTTTCTGGTGCTCTGCCTTGGAGACTCAAAATGTACCATCCATGGGAAGTTTTCTAAATGTATCATCCTGGCAGTGAAATGTCATATGTCATATGTCTCATACACAATTTCTCTGTTTTGATAGCTCCATTTGCAACAGGTCTATGAGCTATTGACATTTCAGATTTGATTGCTCTGCAACGGGTCTATGAAATTTCAGAGTGGCCAGTATGTGACGAGATAGAAGGTTGCATGTCTTATAGATAGGTATAGGAACACTCTTAGGATTGAAGCTTACTTAATAGTATACTGAGAATTGAGATAAATATGGAAAAAGAATAGAATAGAATATGATTTTAGCAGTTGGTTGAAACCTAGATGTCTATTTCCTATAATTTGTATAGACGTATCAAACCTTTGGCAGATAGACTTCAAGCATTATAGGATTGTAAACTTCTTATTGTGTTGCAGTTCTAATGTGCAATCTAGAAATAGATAATCTATTTAAGAATATCCTAGATAAAGGTGGAGATGCTTGCATGTTGTCCAGTGGAGTTTAACCGAGAACTAAGATGTGCCATACCATAGTATAGCCTTAAAGAATAAAAAAATGCCCATTAATAAAGAATAAAAAAGTTGAAATTGGCGTAAGTACTAAGTTTAGAGTACAAAGACACCACAACAAAGTTTGGAAAATTCAAAAAGCTTATTTCACAACCGCAATGAGGTAAAAGGAAAGGAACCATCACAAAAACAGACTTGCTTATGTGTGCATAAGGTTGGCATAGACAACATGAACTCTCAATACTTAGAAGAACTATTATTTAGAATTCATTAGTTAATCCTTAGTATATAAAACAACATCAAAGACTATTGACTTAGTTAAATACTAGGCAATCGTCTCTTCTTAGTAGAAAATCAAACTACATGGCAATTGCATTAATCCCAAATGGGTACCATAGCACAATCATCAAAGGATAAAATATTGTTACTAAAGCCCAATAAGGCCTAAGTCTTTTTAACCACACTGAAAAATAAACATACCAACTTACAAAGACACAAATTACCTTACTTTTTTATGCTGGCATAACCAATATTTCTGAGGCACTAAATCAATTTGTTATTGCTAATGCCCGTTCCGCGCATACTCTGTCCGAAAACTTTCTTAGTAACCATTGCAAGACGACAAGCTTTTTAATAGGCAAATCTAGCTACATGAAATAGGGCACAATAGTAAATTCATGTCTGGTCATATTTCCATATGCTTTTTTGGCTGAACGGATTTAAGTTCTTCTGATGGCATTTCTTCACTTCTATTAACCATTGTATTTCTTCCACGCATTTGTTCAAGTAATGTATTTTCCCTGCAATATTGACATATTAGTTTAGTTCCAAGCAACAATAATGTTCCTTAGCAACTTTGCGTCTAACTAGAATGCATGCAACAAACATATTGTATAGCAAGCTAAGATAGATCAAGCATAAGTTGTATATAACTAGGTATATAGAATCACTCAACTATTTAAAACAAGGCAAAGCTGCTCTTAAAACTAGGCCAAAAAAAATGCTCCACTATTCAAATTGAATACATCGGTCCTTCTCACTTCCCAACCATATAGGTAGGTTGTCTATCATGTCACTTTGTTTTCAAAGTTCACCAACCCCAACATGTGAAATATTATGATACAAAGCTATTTGACCAACATAATTATTATGATCACATTTTCATGTGCCACAGGAATAATGCAAATGGGGAATGATTGCAATGTTAATACGTGCTAAATTGTGAATATGAACATAACAACATATACTGATTTTGTTCTAATAACATCTAACATCACCTTCCTCCTCCTATTTTATTTTTGAATTACCAAAGTGACATACACATCTACAACTTCATGGCCACCTTCATGGCCATCTTTCAAATTGTTACTAGGCCCGGCAACGCCGGGCACCATAACTAGTAATGTTTGGTTTCTATTAGATTGATATACTAGAATAATTGTAAGAGAACAACTAAAAGGAATTCCAGTATGGTAGAATATCCTTGTGTAGAATTGGAACGAGTGAAGATGTACTGCAAGTTGAGATAACAGTAGGTAAAGTCATGTGGCGGTTCAAAGTGATACAAGGAAGAAGCATCTAGCTAATTGAAGATTAAGGACGAGAATTTCTAGAGTAGAATGGTTTACATTAGGAAAAACAAAGATACTACTGAATAGTAGAGAGATGGGTTATTATATCCATTGAATACGTAGAGGAGGCATTTCCTCATCGTAATGAATGGGGGTGGAATAAAAGGACAAATTTGCATTCTAGGTGTGCATGGATAAGATATTGGTTGCGTCCCACGGTTACGAAGTTCCACGATGAGCATCTGTCGCGGCGGGAAAATGAGGAATTCGGTGTCCTTCCTCGAAAGTTGTTGATACCTATGGCTTGACATGAGTTTTAGAAGAACCTTTTTTGCATGCACCCGGGAAAAGAAGGGGCCAAGAGCAAAGAAAGCAAAAAGGCATACTTTCCTTGAGTTACTCGTTGATACAACATGAAGCTTTTGGCTACTTTTCAATTGCATGCATCTTAGAAGCAAAAGGAGGTACGCCCTTTCATAAAATAATTTCTAACATTTGAGGGTGCCCTTTAACATAAGGTCCAATGGTTGGGTACCATATGGGCTACATTACAATGGGACAACATATGATAATATGCAAATGGCATCTTTTTTGAGGTACGTGTTCATGAATTGCTTTTTGCTTCCTTTTGTCTTGCACAACTAAAACGCATATCCAAACTTTATGTGAAATAATGTGGCATATGCATAATGGGCTCTAGTGTTCCCGTGAGCATGAGGTGTAAATACCCCCTGAAGCATTATACGTAGGCTGTCCTTTGTTGTACACAAGGAGCACCAGTCATGTGCAATAGTCAGTTATTTACAAAATTCGATTTAAGGCATAAATGGAACCCTTATTACATTATTGTAAGGGGAGTTCACATGAGTATAATCTAGAATGATGTCTCCCGCTAAGTATCAATGTAAAATGTAGTCTTCTGTATGGATGTTCAAATATTTGCACCGACATACAGTGTGACGTTCCACATATTTATACGCCTTTTTGAGTATAAATACATGAACGTCATTATGAATAATTAATGGCACTGTAATTATTCATAAGTTAAGGTTAGCTATGTTAATAATTCATTATTAAAGTGGAAACCTAACCTAAAACCCTAATTCGAATTTAGGGCTTAACCTAATATTAAAAAGGGCTAAAATACTAAATTAGCTAATATTAACCAACCTAAAGTCGCCACCTAGCCCAAATCGATTGGGCAAGGCAGAGTTTCTAAATTGGGACACCCAAATTGGGGGTTGCACCCCAATTTGCCCCAATTCGATTTGGGGCAATTGGAGATGGAGGAGGAGATGCCCAACCCCCGAGGTTGTTCGACTGCTCCACTGTTAAGGATGGCACCTTTGGGGATAGTGGAGCTAGCTATGGTTCCGGTTAGTACATAGTTAGCTTAGTTGTGATTCTAGTAGGCTAAACATCGCCGGGCTTTTTGCTTGACTCGATGATGATTAACCCTTGTTTGATAGTTAGAACTGCTCTCAACTATTGATTATGCTCAGGGCCGGATGGATGGATGTATCTTTGGTAGTATCTTGCTAGTTCTTCCTAAAGGTGGATTAAGGGGGTAAAGACCTCTGTGACCTATGTTCATTAGTATGCTCCTAATAGCTCCCTGTAGTACCCGTAAGAATTACCGTGCACAAGATCCCATGAGCCGTGGGAATCTATGGCAAGATTGAAGCACCGCACAAGGAGCCGCGGGTGATGAAGTGTGGGTGGGGTCTCATCCGAGCATAAAAAGCTACGGGGACTCCTTCCGAAGCTAGGCTTTCAATAGGCATAGAACCCTACGGGTATGGGTCCGACATTCCGGCAGCTTGTGTTATTGTGAGCACCTCAGACTTTGAGTAGAATTAGGGGAGTAAGTTCCGGGATGGATGCGGGGGATCAATCGATGCGGCACGATTCTAGCTCACCCATGGAATCATCATGCGACTGGAAAGGGACACTTCCACGACACTGCCTCATCGGACCAGGGAGATGTAACCCTGAGTAGTCCCCCCAAATGCCTTGGGATTGCGTCTCCGGAAGGCTACAATGACGCTATAGCTTGATTCAGCTCATCTGCAAAGTGTGCACAGGAGGGGCGGATGGAGTGGACAACCCTAGCCACTGTTCTATGCCAGCCAACGCCAGGTTATACCTCTGTCTGCTGATCTCTTGAGACCGAGCCATCAGTCCATCCTCGGGGTAGAACCTGGGGTTTGGGGTGTTTTCTTTAGGACTAGATGCATCTTCTTTGCCGTTGGTACTTGGATGGATGTGCCACCCTTCGTGGTGGTTATTTATGTATGATTTATGCTGTATGCTAACATGTATTCACGCTTCCGCGATATAGGAGTCCCATTGAAGGCGTGGACCGAATGACACCTCCGTGTCCTTCACCCGGGCATCTTTCTATGGATGGTCCGAGTTAGACGGAGGGCCTTGCTCATGGTGAGCTGATTGCCATGGGAGGGGAAAGTCCCTGTATGTATACGTCCGGAGTGCCGTATATGTTCAGGGAGCGTCACAGTGGTATCAGAGCCATGATTTTGGTTGACCGAAATCATAGCACTGACCAAATCTCTAACCCGTTAGTTCGGTAGTTGAGCGGGAGTTTAAGCTAGTTGGACTGCCTAACTTTTCGGTGATTTAGTCGTGTGCTAGGTTGATGTAGTAAATTGTGAGTTTTAGGAAGTTTAGGGCGATTTTGGAGGGAAAAAGGTGCGACTGGAGGACCGAAGTTTAGATGGGCCATAACTTTTTGTAGCTAGCTCGAATGAAGGCGAAAATGGTTCCAACGGATCGGGCACATCCCAAATACCCTAGGGGGCACGTTTCCCGGGGTCGAAATGGCAACACCAAGGCGAAAAGTCCAAAGGGGCGCTGCTGTCGGATAAGGTGTTTCTTTTTGAAAGTTATTAGCGTATAACGCTAACAGCGCCCCATACGGTCCGCCGTATAAAAATATGCGTCCGTTTTAAAAAAAAAAAAAAAGATTTCCACCCGCATTTTGAACCCGTGACCTCCCTCTTCCAACCCAACACTCTTTCCATTTTGCCAACTCTCTTTATATAGAATATATATTGTTATGTTCTATTCCTTTGTTATACTATTTAATGTTCTGTTTTAATCCAGTTAGCAGCTCTTTTAAGCAAAACGTATATCATGGGATTGAACCCCTAACCTTCTGCACCTAAGCCGACACCTTTACCAATAAGCCAACTTCTTTCTTGAAGGGATATGACCCTTTTTCTAATATTTATAGTGTATCTATTCCATATCTAAATTAGAGGCGTGCCTTTGGTAAACCAACGTTGTGGAGGCAACAATTCCACGGGAGCAAGCCCTCTCGTCGCAACTCCGCCGGAGCAAGTACTTTTTGCCATAGCCGCTGGGGCAAACTCTTTTGCCATAGCCGCCAGAGCAAGTTCTTTCGCCATAGCCGTCGGAGCAAGCCCTTTCGCCATAGCCGCCGGAGTAAGCAGTCTTGCCATAGCCACGGGAGTCGACCTATCTCTGCCATAGCCGACCTCCACCGACCGGTCCTGCACTATCGTTTTTCTTCCTCGCCAAGTGCCTTTGAACACTTACATCGACATGGCCAACTTCGATGTTAATCTCCGTAACGTCACGAATGGACCCGCGATTCGAGGAAGGACACCGAATTCCTCATTTTCCCGCCGCGACAGATGCTCATCGTGGAACTTCGTAACCGTGGGACGCAACCAATATCTTATCCATGCACACCTAGAATGCAAATTTGTCCTTTTATTCCACCCCCATTCATTACGATGAGGAAATGCCTCCTCTACGTATTCAATGGATATAATAACCCATCTCTCTACTATTCAGTAGTATCTTTGTTTTTCCTAATGTAAACCATTCTACTCTAGAAATTCTCGTCCTTAATCTTCAATTAGCTAGATGCTTCTTCCTTGTATCACTTTGAACCGCCACATGACTTTACCTACTGTTATCTCAACTTGCAAAGACATCTTCACTGCTCCAATTCTACACAAGGATATTCTACCATACCGAATTCCTTTTAGTTGTTCTTACAATTATTCTAGTATATCAATCTAATAGAAACCAAACATTACTAGTTATGGTGCCCGGCGTTGCCGGGCCTAGTAACAATTTGAAAGATGGCCATGAAGGTGGCCATGAAGTTGTAGATGTGTATGTCACTTTGGTAATTCAAAAATAAAATAGGAGGAGGAAGGTGATGTTAGATGTTATTAGAACAAAATCAGTATATGTTGTTATGTTCATATTCACAATTTAGCACGTATAACATTGCAATCATTCCCCATTTGCATTATTCCCGTGGCACATGAAAATGTGATCATAATAATTATGTTGGTCAAATAGCTTTGTATCATAATATTTCACATGTTAGTTGGTGAACTTTGAAAACAAAGTGACATGATAGACAACCTACCTATATGGTTGGGAAGTGAGAAGGACCGATGTATTCAATTTGAATAGTGGAGCATTTTTTTTTTTGGCCTAGTTTTAAGAGCAGCTTTTGCCTTGTTTTAAATAGTTGAGAGTGATTCTATATACCTAGTTATATACAACTTATGCTTGATCTATCTTAGCTTGCTATACAATATGTTTGTTGCATGCATTCTAGTTAGACGCAAAGTTGCTAAGGAACATTATTGTTGCTTGGAACTAAACTAATATGTCAATATTGCAGGGAAAATACATTACTTGAACAAATGCGTGGAAGAAATACAATGGTTAATAGAAGTGAAGAAATGCCATCAAGAACTTAAACTGCTCACCAAAAAAAAAGCATATGGAAATATGACCGTACATGAATTTACTATTGTGCCCTATTTCATGTAGCTAGATTTGCCTATTAAAAAAAGCTTGTCGCCTTGCAATGGTTACTAAGAAAGTTTTCTGGACAGAGTATGCGCGGAACGGGCATTAGCAATAACAAATTGATTTAGTGCCTCAGAAATATTGGTTATGCCAGCATAAAAAAGTAAGGTAATTTG
The DNA here is from genome assembly GCA_021234155.1 of Isoetes taiwanensis. Lineage (NCBI taxonomy): Eukaryota > Viridiplantae > Streptophyta > Lycopodiopsida > Isoetales > Isoetaceae > Isoetes > Isoetes taiwanensis. The sequence continues at coordinate 5,769,286 of JAJEKV010000009.1, read as the reverse complement.
TGTCTTTGTAAGTTGGTATGTTTATTTTTCAGTGTGGTTAAAAAGACTTAGGCCTTATTGGGCTTTAGTAACAATATTTTATCCTTTGATGATTGTGCTATGGTACCCATTTGGGATTAATGCAATTGCCATGTAGTTTGATTTTCTACTAAGAAGAGACGATTGCCTAGTATTTAACTAAGTCAATAGTCTTTGATGTTGTTTTATATACTAAGGATTAACTAATGAATTCTAAATAATAGTTCTTCTAAGTATTGAGAGTTCATGTTGTCTATGCCAACCTTATGCACACATAAGCAAGTCTGTTTTTGTGATGGTTCCTTTCCTTTTACCTCATTGCGGTTGTGAAATAAGCTTTTTGAATTTTCCAAACTTTGTTGTGGTGTCTTTGTACTCTAAACTTAGTACTTACGCCAATTTCAACTTTTTTATTCTTTATTAATGGGCATTTTTTTATTCTTTAAGGCTATACTATGGTATGGCACATCTTAGTTCCTAAGTTAAACTCCACTGACAACATGCAAGCATCTCCACCTTTATCTAGGATATTCTTAAATAGATTATCTATTTCTAGATTGCACATTAGAACTGCAACACAATAAGAAGTTTACAATCCTATAATGCTTGAAGTCTATCTGCCAAAGGTTTGATACGTCTATACAAATTATAGGAAATAGACATCTAGGTTTCAACCAACTGCTAAAATCATATTCTATTCTATTCTTTTTCCATATTTATCTCAATTCTCAGTATACTATTAAGTAAGCTTCAATCCTAAGAGTGTTCCTATACCTATCTATAAGACATGCAACCTTCTATCTCATCACATACTGGCCACTCTGAAATTTCATAGACCCGTTGCAGAGCAATCAAATCTGAAATGTCAATAGCTCATAGACCTGTTGCAAATGGAGCTATCAAAACAGAGAAATTGTGTATGAGACATATGACATATGACATTTCACTGCCAGGATGATACATTTAGAAAACTTCCCATGGATGGTACATTTTGAGTCTCCAAGGCAGAGCACCAGAAAGAAGTTCCTGTGACATGCAACTGCAATAAAAGGCATATTTACCAGACCAAACTTATAGCATTTTTAAGCAAGTTGCTCCTCGGTGCCAATAAGCCCGCAATCAATAAATTAGAGAGAGTGTTAGTCTTGGACTTGATGTAGAATAAAAAATACGCAGAGATGATCCATCTTACAGCCTTCTAAGACAAAGAGCAAATGTTAGCCCTGGACAATGCAATCTCCTAAACAGTCTTCATCAACCGTAGAATAAAATTTCCCATGGCAAAGGTAACCTTCAAAATTTTATTTGCATAAAATGTAAAGCAACGGGCAGAGAGTCGAGTCGCTTATCTAGAGACATGGACCGTGGTGCAATTGCTCAAAGAAACATTACAATGACGACTATTCGAAAAAGACGAAGATTGGTAATCTTCAAAGGTCCGATGTGGCGCGATAATCGTTTTCTCCAAGAAGCTCAAGGTTACATTGTAAAGTCGTATCATTGTTCTTCACTTGCCCTCGCAAGAGGCGATTGATTTTTGAGGAGTATTTGGATGTGCACTCTTATGCTTAGGGTGTTGCTTCACTCGGCCTAAGGGTCTCGCTATCCGCCGAGATTTTATTCCCCTGTCTCTGCATTTATACTTGTATTTGACTCTTTGATTGAATAAAGTCTGACGTCCTTCAACAAAAAAAAAAAAAAAGAAACATTACAATGAATAGAAAAAGCCGCTCATTCTAAAAGTAAGATGCTCTATATGTTGGTATCGATTATTCATCTCATAATGAAGAAATGAAGGCTATTATCATTTATTTAGAATAGAGACGGAGTTTGCTTTTTAAAAATTATTGCACATGCAAATAAGATGGGTGCCTCATCTTCAATGTAGTCAAGGAGCTCTGTCCCTGTAACCTGTACGCTAGAGAATATTATTCACTTCCTATCAAATTTGAAGTATCAAAGGCAGATAGTGGCCAGAATAATGTTAATTCTAGAGGTTACATGACATACTTTAAGAAGACTACACATGAAATGCAAATGGTTGTAAACAACAAATATTAAAAGCTTTTAACTATTCACATGCTACTGTTTCCTGCAAAGAAAGGCAGGCAAAAGTATCAGCCAGACCTCACACTAATAATTGACGTTGCAATTTGAGATGAATTATTTACTCACCTGTCCAAAGATATTTGCACATCAACAGATCCTTGGTAAACTTTGCTGGTTGCATAATTATTTTCGAAAGCCACAATTTAGGTAATTAATCCACCTGCAAATGTGAAGCCTTGTGTGGGAGCAATATGACAACTGTCCCAAATAAACACAGGAAGTGAACAACCTAAGAGAGCTATTTGCTACAAAAAAAAAACATGGCAAAAAGGGTAATGGAAAGCATTCCAAACAAAAATAGCTTAGTTATTTGAAAGCAACAAAGTATTTGGGTCGGCAAATATCTTCTCCATTTCAGCTGGACAAATCAAGGGATCTTAATCTATTGTAAACTAAGCTAGAAGCATGGATTAGCAGCAAGGACAACAGGAACCTTCACCAAAATCACTACCAATTATCATAAAATGCCAAGAATTCTTCTTACTGATTGAATTCTTCATAGTCCATGCTTGATCTTTCCTTTATAAAATGAATCAAATAGACTCAGATAGTCCAAGACAGAGTCACAAATGCAAAACTTCCAAGTAACATGCCGATGCAAGCAAGGATGCCTAGGATTAATCCAAAAGATCACATACCTCTTACACTCCTCTGTCCTCTGGGAAAACCTCCTATGCTCTTCTGCCCTTCGTTCTCCAAGAAAGCATAGACTAACCTGTTATAGGAATTGCAGCAAATAAATGTGCTTATAATATTCGAGGAAATTTCCTTCTCAGACCAATTCGGCCAAATATCCATGCCACTTCTGGCTACACCAAATCTGGCTATGGCAACCCATCTAAAACAATCTGCAAGACTCTCATGCACATCTAACGTTTGCCAAATCTGATAGAAGCGCATAAGCCTGAAATGCGTAAGCCCAAACGACAATAATCATGGCATGCATCTTTTCCTCGACTAAGAAGAGCTAGAAAAGGAAAGATTGTGAAAACTCCTTAGAAATAGAAAACCGTTGTCGAAATAATACAAAGAAAATAGGACCAAGTCGAAATTAGGACCTATAGAAAAAGGCAGGCTTATGGCATTGCAACTGCAACATCTGGATTCCTCCCACATCGCACGATTAATCGGTCATTCAGAAAATGGAGCATTTTCTTCCGGTTGTAATTGCGCCTTTTAGCTATGGCGCAGCTTGCAGGACTCTCTCCATCCTAAAGGACATAGCCGGATCGAATTGGGGCGTCTGCATGAAGCAATGTATGCCAGCTATTAGGGCAATCCGCGCTGTATCGGAAGATCACTCAAAGAAAAAAAAGGGACGGCACTGTGGTCAGTTTGGCCCGCACCAACTGTAGCGGCTCTGGCATGGGGGCCGATTTGGGTTTTCCTTTACATCCTACTTTTGAGAATATATGTGAGCTACTTTGGACTGTGTTAGAAGAAGTATTAACGGACTCCTATAAATTCAAGCTAAAATACTTTATTGGTGCTGGGTACGTAAATCTTCCTTCTATTCCATGGATAATGTTGCTTAAAGCTGATAAGCTACTGTATTACTATATTCTGGGAAGGAACTCGCGAGAGACACAAAACCGGGAAACCGGAGGCTTGTCATTCATCACAGCAGCAGTATACAATGTGTGGAAAACTAGAGAGAGAGAGAGAGGGGATAGCCGACCATAGGAACAATATCGGACTACCCCCTAAAAAGAAATGTGCCAAGGCAAAATAAAAGGGTAATGGCGACAACTTCTCATCGGGATAAAAAACCTCGCCCTTTCGGGTTTTCGAGGAAAACCCTAATGAGAAATGGTCGCCAACAACCTTGAATGTGTTGCCTGGAGAACGGAGAGAAAACGAAGTTGATGGCTTAACGCAAAATAGAGCACGAATTCAAAGAAAACGAAAGTTGATGGCTTAACAAAATAGAGCACGACCCCAAAGAATCCAAAAAGCCTCCCCCAAGACCTATCCATGGAGAACCAAAGGAGAGGGGTGATAGCGAACCGAAATAGAGCAAGACCCCAAAGAACGGCAAAAAACGGCGGGAATCCCCGCAAGCAATACCAACAAAACTCCCAAAAAGAACACCCGTGAAATGGTCGAGAAAATAAATAGCACAAGCCGCACTAAGAAGGTCCGAAATGAAAACAGAGGAAAAAAGAACATAACAAAAAGATAGCATCACCCAAAGTGGGAGAACCATTATGTAAAAATATGCATCACCCTCGAGGTGGAAATAAACAAAGATAAAGCATCACCCAAATGGGTGGAGAACCATTATGTAACAATATGCCACACCTCGAGGTGGAAATAAACAAAGATCACCAAAGGGTGGAGAACAACAAAGCAAGAGGGCGATGGAACGTAAATATAAGAATAGCAACACTACAGTGGAGAACAACAAAGAGGCATGAACAACAAAAAAAATACAAATGAAAAGACGATGCGCCAATCGCGGAGCGTGGCGGGAAGGGAGGGAAGCTACGAGAGGATAAGAAGAGTCAGTGAGAAGACGCCGATAACCGAGCCAAAACAAATGGCCTTTGATAGCCGTCCCCTTCCTCGAATGTCGATCCGGATGGCTCCTGATCGATGGGATTCGGGAAGGAACTCGCGAGAGACACAAAACCGCCGACTACCAAAGGACTTCCTCAACTATAAGCCTAGTCGCCAAGCAAAACCTCCAGCTTTAAGCCGATAGCAAGAAGACATTCCCCCACCACCCCGAAAGCAAATGGACAGACGCAGAGAAAAAGAGAGAGGAACGAAAAAGAGGGCCACCTGGACGGAGTAGCGAGGAGATGAAAGGAACCGTAGAAATTAGGCATTGAAGGATAGTGGCGTGGCATGCGAATGAAGGCAAGCTGGGCAGGGGAAGAAAGGAAACCAGATCCAAGAGTCCGGGTTCAAGCCGAAAGAAAACTACACATTGACGAATTTAAAACCAAAGCAGCCACGAGCGAGCCGTGGGGAAAAAACGGCTTTAAGAAGAAGAGCCTAAGCACCAGCGACGGACGATATCACCAATGACCCGAAAAAGGAAAGGATGTTAGAGAAAAACAATGAAAAGAAAAGCACGCCACCGGCGACGAATCTAAGGAAGTGCCCCGACCGGACGGGCAAAGCAATAGAATGACCAAAAAGGAAGCACATTAGAGAACAAAACAACGAAAAAGGAAGGGACACCGCTATGATGACGAATCAAGGAAGCGCCCATGCATGCCAACGAGAACAACAACAAGGCGAGGACAAAACAAACCACGCATAATACGCATAATGCATATATGATATGGATGCAAATCACGGACCGATGTCCGTGGATAGTTGTCTTATTTGAATACTGATTCACGGATCAAAGCTCGCGTGAATGTGGCTACGGACCAAGTCCGTGAATGTGGCTATGAGTCCTCCAACCCGTGGGCCAAGAACTAATAACAAGTAACCGAGATAAAAAGGCAAGGAGGAAAAACTTACGATAGGAATGTAAAAATGCATAGACATAAAGAAGACAAAGTGCAACCCGACATATGTTGTCAACAAGAAGTCTAAAGCGAAAGAAGGTTCAAAAGGATGTAAAAAGGGGAACAAGATGAGGAGAATGAAAATGCTAAGGTCCGGTGCAAGGTAGCATAGGAGAAATGTGCGGTCTTTGTCGAAGACAAAATACCCTATGCATAAATCCATGAAAAAGGCCCCAATAGGAAAAACATATCATGCGACAAAACGAGGGACGAGATTGATAAAGAGAATGTAGACATACTAACGAATCGCATAAACTAGAAGCCCAAACGCCGCGCCGCTGTGTGTCGAAGCCCGCACGGCTAACGAAGCGAGGGTGAGACGGCGAGGAGCACCAACGACCGAATCGAAGCGAAAGAACGGGAACAAAGGCCCTCATGAGCGGTTAAAAAGAACAAAAACGTGCATAATGGTGAAACGGCAAGCTGCAAGACGACAAGCACTCAAAATGACATGAGCGATTAGAAATGATAAAAAATCAACAATTCATGAAAAAAGAGAGGATAGCATCACCCAGGGTTTGAAAAAAGCATCACCCAAATGGGTGGAAGAAAAAACATGATAAACAAAAATTGGCGTGCCAAAATAGCTAAATAGCAAATATGATGTATAATGGTAGCACAATGTATAATGAATATTTTAAGCCCAAGCATAAATACGAGAAAAAACAACCATGAAACATCTGGAAACCTGATAGAGGCAAGAACGTGAAAAAGCCAATGCAACCATTGTAATGTTCATCCGCCTAAAAGAGGAGAACAACGCCCACTTAATATGAAAAAGAAAATCAACCCTCATAGTGCATAATAAGCATAACGTGGAAACCCAATGGAGACATCGTATATAGGAAAAAAGGCAAATTCAAATGATGCCGAACATAAAAGGTCAAAATAGATCACGTGAATGCATCATAGGGATAATATCAAGGTAAACAACAAGAATGACGAAAAAAACATAAGGTGCCAGAGATGAAAAGGACAATACATGTAGAATAATATGCCACACGGACCAGATTCGCCCCCGATGCTAAAAGCAATATACACGTGCAAAAACACACCGTATGGAAAAAACACTTTAATGATCAAGCTAAACCCAGACAAATGCACCCATAAGTTCAACAGGCCAATGCTCTCCCATCATCCTAAAGAAATTCCAAACCACGGGCATCAAAAAACAAGATAAACCACAAGTCGCGAAAAAATAAACCCAACAACTATGGGAAACCTAGAATGTGGAAAATAACACCACCCGAATAACGTATAGCACCTAATAATAAGCATAACATGGAAACTAGGTTGAGACACCGTATATAGGAAAAAAAGCAAATTCAAATGACGCCGAACATAAAAAGTCACAACTATGTAAACGCGTATAATGCAAAAACATGCCAACATAAAGCGAAAACCTATTGTCAACCATAACGCAAAAAAGATAACAACCATGAAACATCTAGAAACATATAGAGGCAATAACGTGAAAAAGCAAATGCAACCATGGTAATGCCCCGTCTGCCCAGGAGAACAACGTCCAAGAATATGAAAAAGAAAATCAACCCTCATAGTGCATAATAAGCACAACGTGGAAACCAAGTGGAGACATCGTATATCGGAAAAAGGCAAATTCGAATGATGCCGAACATAAAAAGTCAAGATCACGTGAATGCAACATAGGGATAATATCAAGGTAAACAACAAGAATGACGAAAACATAAAGTGCCAGAGAGGAAAAGGACAATACATGTAGAATAATATGCCACACGGACCAAATCCGCCCCCTATGCTAAAAGCAATATACACGTGCAAAAACACACCTTATGGAGAAAACACTTTAATGACCAAGTTAAACCCATACAAATGCACCCATAAGGTCAAAAGGCCAATGCTCTCCCATCGTCCCAAAGAAATTCCAAACCAACAGGAATGACACATGTCCAGACAAAATTGAATATGTAACAAGATGAATCGTAACACATAACCCCAAAATATTATGCTAAGGATTACGAAATGAAATGGACATGGGAGCAAATGCAGCAAATAGGAAACATGCTAAACCACAGTTGCACAATGAAAATCCGCAAGGTCTATTCGTATACGCCACGGTAGAAAATCCGCCAAGAGTAGTTACCAGGAGTGTTGCGTAGTAATGTGTTCAACCTCAAACGCACAAATGAGAAGGAACCGAAGAAAATAAAAGAGCACCACAAGATTAGAAATTGAACATTGGCAAAATATGAGCACGTATAAGTTTGTTTTCAGACCCAAATTGTACATAGGACAAGAATTGAAAATTCCAATATGAAAACAAGTCATGTACCATATTCACCTCTTTATGAAATACGCATGCAAGAATGCCCTCATGAAAAAAACAATCCAATGATTAATCCGTAACCATACTCAAACGAATTAATGCAAAGCAATATGGATAAAACGAATACCCCACCTGGGACTCAACTTATATAAAAAGACGACACATCCAAATGATGTATGCCCCAAGTCCGAATCAAACAAGGCAAAAATTAATCCCTATGGCAATAATATACGTAATATATAGCCGATGGAATGATGTGATGGAGGTAAAGGATAAACAACCATAGGAAAACACAAAATTGATAAGATCAGGCTACATATAAATGAAGCACCTGGGCAACCAAAACGAAAAAGGTAAAAAAGAACATACAACCGTGATAAAGGAGGCATAAAGGCAAAGCACTTTCGAAGTATTCCACGGAGGCGCATCAACGCCATCTCCGGAGGTGCAAAAAGGGGTCCTCTTCTAATGGACGAGCCAAGGACAAAGACTGAGGAGCCATCTATGGCAAGGAAAAATGCCTCAAAAATAACACCACATTAGCACAAAAACAACGTCAACCACATCAATGTCAATACCAAAACCAAGGATCAAACCCAAATGACGTATAATGACAAGATAAAATACCATTAAATGCCCAATCGATGGAAAACCAGGCATAAGTCCAGATGCAAAAATTGATATCGAGGACATGCATAGAAGAAATTCGGTCTAAAATCAACTTGACGTATTGATCAAGGCGAAGAAACCCATAGAAATATGCGAATGAGCATACAAAAACAACGCGTAGAAAAACGAATGTGCGTAGGTATCCAATGAGACGTAAAGTATAAGAGCAACAACTAATATCACAATAATTATTCAAAGACTAATATGAGGACCAAAGTAAGCTAATAGGGGCAAACACCAGATAAGAACTCAAGTGTACCATTTCCCAGACTAGGATGCCACAAATGACCAAACGACCGCGTATAAGTCAAAAACAATTTATACTTGCAAAAAGACATCGTATAGAAAACACACTGCAAATTACTAATTAAAAACCAGGCCAAAGCACCATACATAAGAGTGAATGTACTCCGAAAATCCCAAATAATGCTAGAAGCACAAATAACGAGGCAATCACTCTATGGATGCCCAGAAACGAGAAGAAATTGTCTGGTGTCATGCACAAGACCAATCCTAGGAAAAACGATAGTTGGAAGAAATGCTACAACATGTCTTTGACGTAGAAAATGATCGACCAAAAAAACTGTCGACATACCCTTAAGCAAAAACCCCGACATATAGAATACTTTGACAAACTCCTGAAACCGGAGACTAACCCCTAGCCCAAGGGCAAGCCAACAAATGCACCCAATTGATAGACATCTACCCAAGTCAATCAACAAAAAAGAAAACAATGAAATGATATCCACCAGTCTAGAAGCAATATCATATCTTAAACAACAAGATAGCACACCAGATGGTCCTGCATAAGACTATCACAACGTAGGGAAGGCCGAAAGGAGAGACAATACCCAGAAACAACATCAATATGGCATAGCCCAGAAGGAAGGTTAAGAATAATAACAATATATATCGAGGAGGGATACCAGACGAATGTATCCCCCTTAAAAAAAAACAGAATAAAAGAGGTCGATCCCCGCGGTGTGAGTTGTGGTATAAGCAGAAGCACGAAAGCAACTCGGCATCCAGGCGTGGGTGTAAGCTGGCGCATGGAAGGAAATTGGAAGAAGAAATTGGGCATCGATGCCCCCCGATGCAAGAAGCACAGAGCAGGGAAGTGGCGGACAAGAGAAGCCCTCTGTAAGCTAGAAAAAGGCTGGGCGACAAAGTAGAAGGCAGTAGAATAGGGGCGACAAAAAGGAGTCAGGGATGGGTTCTGAAACCGAAAAACCGACCTGGTTGGTGGATGCTGGTAAAATCTCAGCAGAAGATCGAGATAAAGGAATCGAGATAAAGCCAAATGGAGGAAAACCGGAAACTACCAAAATAAGGTAGTAAAATCAAAGCAAAGTGAAGAGGTTACCTCAGACGTCGTGGCAAATAAGGAGGCCGATGCAAGCGGAATAAGCTTACAAAACCAAGCCTGAATGGGGGACGGACAACAGAGGCCCAGTGCCAGACTTCCCAATCCTCTCCATCGGATGCGAAAAAGGAGCGCCGTCCAAAATGCCCAGCGTTCTTAGACAAAACCTCCGTCGTTGTAGCCGGATCTTGATCAGGCAGAAGGTGATCCACAATAGCCTGCATAAATTCACTAGCCCTCTCTGTGCCTGCATCCTAGGTCATCATAACAATCCCGCCAGTAAGATAAACTAGATAGAAATGCGCAAGCTCGATAAAGGAGCCAGAGATTCGCCATGCTGAGATTAGAGCTAGGGAGAAGAAAAAATTGATCAAAGGAGACGCCCTGGCATGGCAGATGAAGAGGAAAAAGCTGGGAAGGGCTTCTGCATGGCATGCCGATTGCATAAAGCACCGTTATGTTGAAACCAAACCGCAATGTCACCGCACAAGTCCAAGATCTCGCGAAAACATGGTCGCATCACCATACCCGGATCGTCTATCCGACGGGACTCCCAGCCCCTCGAACAAGCCCCGGATTAAATGAAACTACAAAGCAAAAGGGATGAAAACCAAGAGCATCAACTCACAAATGCATCCGACATTCATTCAATCGATAAAACTCAAACCCAATATGCATGCTTAGCATGTAGAACACCCCTCTCCAAATTCGAGAATCAATAAGAAAACAACCGCGAAACCAACATGCATGCACACAAAGAGAAGAATAAAGCTTCCATGGTACCTGCTGCCACAGGACGCCCGCTACCAAGTGCTCCGGCACCCGCTCCAATGCGCCTGCTAACAACCAAGTATGTACTGCTATGGCGGGAATCCAAGAGTAGAATCGTGTAAGGAAGTGGAAAAATGAGAAGAAAAACTAAAGGAGGAGCAGGAAAAAGAAATGGAAAGCCACGAGAGGAGGAGAGGAAGCTACGAGAGGATAAGAAGAGCTGCTGTGAGAAGACGCCGATAACCGAGCCAAAACAGAAATGGCCTAATATAGGCGCTCGTCCCTTCCCAGAATGTCGATCCGATGGCTCGGATCGATGGGATAGCAATAAATGTAAGGCCAAAGAAGTGGTCAAATCTACAAAGGGATTCCAAGATTCAAAAGCAATCTCACAAGGTCAGGTCAGTTATTTGTTATAGTATGAGTAAGTTGATTTTTTCTTATTTGATTTATTATCATGTTAGTTTGGATCCTCAACTCAAACATTTTATTACATAGCCATGAGGCATTTAGGAGTCCGCTCCTCATCTACAACAAAATTCAACTCTTAAAATAATGCAATTAGATTATCCAATTTTTCATTTGTTAAGATTTGAGCAGACAGTGAAACAAGAACAAGTAACAAAGCCAAACGGAGAGCGCAAAGACAATGAGGCAAACACAATCGTTGAAAAGCTTGCTTGATCAAAAGAACACATCTGCCTTATATGGGCTAGATTGAAGTCAGCATAGCATATATATGGTGCTTGAGATTTGTGTAAATATGTTGTTTTTATCTATGTGACAGAAACTTTTTCCAAATATTGCAGATTGTGTCTAAATCTCTTATCATATCTTGGAATTAGTGAACTTGAAGAAACTGTTTGCTACATGTTGTAATCAAGTGCTAAATTTAGAGGACCCAACAATACTAGAGGAGATTGTATATGGCTGGAAATATCTTCCTAGTGTGAAATCATCATGTTATAAACCAAAGGATACATTCTGCAACTTCTCATGCTATGAGGGTTTGAATTGCAAATGTGCAAACATAACTTGGTTTAAGCCTTTCCTGGATAAAGGAGAAGATGGACTGGAACATGTCATATCCGTCTCCATAAATATTTGCCTATACTCTAGGGAGAACATAAAATATGGCTTGAATCATATCCCCTTAGAGAAACCTAATAAAGGCAATGTAATTATGGAAGTACTCAGAGCATGGGAGCAAACAATAGTATATTTGGAAAGAAAAGTGTGTAAAATATGCCTAACAAAACTTGAAAGGGCTAAGTCATTTATCAAAGGCAAAATCAAGCATTCAGTGCAAGAAGGAAGCTCGAATAAAAGAAAAAGAATTCGGATTCCTGATAAATCGATGACATATGATGCAATAGCCGAAAAAAGATGGATACAACAACATTTATTTATATCTGGAGCAGATAAGGCAGATAACACACCGGTATTCATTTGCAAGAATTACATAAGAAAGTTGGCCTTAAATAGAGTTGGTAGCCCTGACTTTGACATATGTGTGGATGAAGACGGGTTCCCAAGATCACCACTAGCAATTAGAGATAAATGTCTACGAGACATGAAAAATATTGCTAGAAATTTAAAGGTTGAAAACTTGGGATTACCATATTTAATGAGAACGTACAGCCCACAAGAAAAAATTTAGATGGCTGACAAATGCATCAGATTGTTTATTCTCTAATATGGCTTGCCTAATTACGGAAGTCATAAAATCATTTCTACCAACATTCAATGAGATATGCTACCAATTGGATACCATAGTAAGAAGATTTATGGGAATAAAAACTAGATCTTTGTGGTGGATTAATTCAACTATAGAACTAGCTGTCAATCTACCAGAGAACATACACCATACATGGGTAGCAGACATAGCAAGGTGCTATGAATCAATACCATTGTTTGGTGATGATGGGATCACAACTTTATGTGAAAAGCTCTTCTCAAAAGTTTTTGAAATGAGGTATCCTCAAAGGTTAATTGGGTTTGGGGGATCTTCATCGTGTAAATATACATGGAGAAATAGTACCCCGACAACCAAAAATAGCTTTGAGATAACTCTTGAAGAACTGGTGATAATAAACAACTACCTCCTTATGGGACAAAGAATGTGTGGTTGCATGTGCATGGGAATAGCCCCTGCCCTTTAAGGGCGGGCAGATTGCTTGGAGCTGCGCATTGCGCAGGGGGTTCGAATCCCCCAGTTTGTTGTCTGTTGCTTCATTTTGCTTGCAGGTGCAGTTATGTTTGCTTCATTTTGCTTTGCGTGCGCGTTTATGTTTCTAAAGGCCTTCATCAAACAAACCGGTGGGCCACAACTTCTTGTGGGGGGGGGGCAATTGGGTGGGCACAAGCCTTCTTGTGGGGGGGGGGCAAGCTTCTTTGTGGAGATCGTTTTGTAGCATGTGCCACAAGTTTGAGCACGCCAAGATAGGATCCTTATCTTTATCCTTCCATCTATTACAAGGTTACAATCTATTTTAGGCCTGTTTCTATTATGGAATCAAATGTCATATTGGAATGTTAATCAATGGTTGTCAAATGCCCTTAAGAATAGGGCCACATAAACGTACCCCAGCCCTTGCTGAAATGTATGCATGGGATGTTCCTAGAGAGAATATCCCAAAGAATATTCCCACATCTAACGTTTAGGAAATGGATAGACTCCAACGATAATTTGATTGGGATGTTCCTAGAGAGAATATCCCAAAGAATATTCCCCCATCCAACGTTTCGGGTAGAGACTCCAACGATAATTTGAACTCATCAACGATTATAGGACCATCTTGCAAAGTCGAGCAGGCCTCGAGAGGCCAAGTGTGTAAAATCGCTACTAAAATGGAGTAAACATGTCCAAACTATAAAAAATAAAATAAAATATAATAAAATAGAGGAACCATGAGTCTGATCTGTTTCCAATTTAATTGAATTCTCAATTCTCAGTGCATATCACAGGGCTGAAAATTAATCTCATATTGCTTTGTTGGTTGAAAGACCAGTAAATTTTCTGGAAATAAAAAGAATAGAATACAACATCTTATTCACCCAGGGTAGAGGCAACCTGATCTCTGACCTTATCCAAAAATCCTAGAATGAGTTCCATGATCAAGATGAGCTCAACAAGGGCTCCCTCCCAGTTTCATCATCAGACCTTCCTCCCTCAGCAGCTACACTCGCTATTCTAATGTGAAGCCTCATGCAATCCTTCAATACCAGATCACACTGTCGCTTTGATTCACCCCATGCCACAAGGTAGAGTCCAACAACTATCAACACAGCTCCAATGACACTAAAAACAAGGATGCGCGATGGAAATGAGATGATCCAATAAAGTCTGGCATGCTATAAGAAGCTGATTGTAGATAGTCAAAATACCTTCCCAAGCGCATGTCATCCCCAAGTATTGTAAGTGCAAGAAATCCCACCATCACGGTCTGCAAAGGTTGGTATGCTGCTGTAATTACAGGCCCCGCTTGCTGAACACACCATGTTTGTAAGGTGAAGGCTACTCCTGAAGTTATGACACCCTGTAAAATTTAGGGAATTATAAGAACAATTGCAGTACAACTAATTAACAGGATATCACAGTATAAATAAGAGCATGGATTTCACTAGAAGAACATGCAGTCTAACTCCTACCAGAAATGCGAGCAATAATATGAATTAGACAATAACTTTGATTAAATAGGAAGGTTTAACCCCACCGCATAAAGAATCACCAAGATGTTACAAGCATCAGTGATCTTCCAGGTAGACAGATGCGGCTCATGCCACCATGCAAAAAGCCCAAGTTGTATTGTAGCAAAAAGGTTCACAAAGGCTACCAAAGAGAACCTAGCAGGATACTTTTTCAACACTGGAACCTGTTGCACATACGGAAATATGAGGAAAATGTTAGAAACCTTAAGGATCTACATTCAGATTTATCAATTTCAAGGTACCTGCAGTACAATCCAAGCTGCACATGATGCGCAGTTCAGGATCAAAGCAACGGCGCCTACTTGCCACTTTGGAATTCGCAGACCAAAAATATTCACATGTCCCAAAGTGGTCCATGTTGAGTTCACGATTGATGATGGAGGATCAATGAAAGTTAGAAGTGCTTGTTGAAGGAAAGAAGGCGGATTTCCATTAACAGGAATGGATTGAAGAGGATGAATTACACATGGACCTCTATACAATGACATCAACATTGCTCCACTAACTCCAGAGAGTGCACCGGCAACTTTTGCTTGTCCATGAATGCGCCATATATTAACTTCCTCCATACTGCATATTAGATTATGCAAGTGGACAGCGGTTCTTTTAGCATTAAAAAAAATTGTCCTAATTTACCAAAGAAGCTTACCCAAGGAAAGCTGCCATCATGAACACCAATGTTGGAGTTATATTTTGAAGAGCTGATGCAAATGTGGCCGAGGTAAGCTGTAGGCCTACCAAGTAAAGTGATTGATTCAAGAAAACTCTAGGAAACCAAAAAAGCATGAGTAAAGACCTGCAAAATAAAAATCTGAAGACCATGGAAAACTAACTCAAGTGTTTGGTGGCTAGTTGTAAGATACAAATTGATTCTAATTGGCTACAAAATAGTTAGCGCATAATCTTAAATAATATCCTACCCGCAGAAAGCCAGAAGGAAGAACTTCAGAAGCAACATCATAGACAAAGGGGTCCTTACTTTCCTGTATTCAGCATAAATCGACATTTAGCAGAATTACAAGAAAGCAAAACCACAAAATACACACCTCTCTGTAAAAAAAGCGAGGGATCCAACGAACCCTAAACCGATAACATTTCTATAAAATGGATAGATGTACTGATTAATTCCTCGTGAAAATCCAATGGGCGTCACTATTTGGTAGGTGGCAAAACCAAAGGTTACCATCATAAGGGCGCCATGGACCTTGAGCTTCTCAAGCGGAGAAAATCTTTGGATGGGATACCAATAACCCATTATTTGTTGAGCTACTTAGCATTGGCGAAGCTCGAATCGCAGAAGTCAAAAACCCAGGTTGTAAATTTAAGGAAAACTTGATGGCGGAAGCGCTGCATGCATGCATCGCTCCATAGACAGAGCTCCACAGCCACGTACAATTCGTTTCTCGCATGGGAGCTTCAAAGGTAGGCCGAATGCAAGCAGCCAGAATAGCATGAGTGGGGTCACCGATAGTGAACGTTGTGGACCATGCAAAATGGATCAAGTGTCAGAGAAAATGGGGTCAATCCAATCTTTGATGCAAAACCTCTGTCTATGTTGTCGGTGGGTCCATGTTCTCAAAATAGAGGAAGATAAGGCTTCATCTCATATTGTACATCAATGGCCTCCATTTTAATGCGCCCTTGCAAGCTGCTATAAGAATAGCCCTGCTCTTCAGCCGTTGCCATGCGGGATGTGGTTAATCCAATCACCCGATATCACCCACGAAGAACAACGCACCCACGAAGAACAACACAGTTTGAAGCCCAAAACCGCACTAATTTCGCCCTTCTTTTTATCAATCCAACTCTGCTAGCCTCCTCTCTTCATCAATCTGATATAAAGGGGATAAACAAAGCGATTGGCATGTTTTTTAAGCGGTCGCCCACGAAGCAGCAAGAACCATCTGATATGCTCCGCTGCACAGTTCCATGTCTGACGTTTTGGCCGGATTAACTTCTTTTTGGTCGTATTAACCATCTAAGTGATATCGGATAGTCAAATTAACTGTCGTGGCTGATACTGGATGGCCGAATTAACCACCCATTTTTTGCCAGATTAAGCGCATCTCGCTTGATAAATACGGAGTTCCGGCATGCCCCCTCTTGGTTTTTCTTTTACTAATGTGGCTCAAAGGAATTAGGTCTCATTTAGAACTTACAGAAAACATGTATGTTGCTCTTTCAAAAACCATAACCTAATTGATTTGTGAGAGCTGGAAGCCTTAAGTCAAAGGTTATTTTTTTTTTATTTCATGGTGGGAAACTTAAACTATATGAGGAATATGTCATCAAAGGCGGCACTTTGGCGTGGGTTTCAGGGAAGATACGAATTGCAACAGACTGAAAATGGCCCAGAAAGGTCGTTCTGGACAAAATTGAGAGCTTCGTGGCTCTTCAACAAGCACGTTGGGATGTCAAGGATGTCTGATAGCAGCTGACGATGCAAACATAAACAATTACAAGACCAAGTATGTCAATTGAAGGTAGAAATTGGAAGTTTTCATCTCTGTAAACAATGAATTGAAATCTGTAAAATAACAGCTTGGAGCCATGGAAAATCATGTGGTGCAGATGAAAATTGGCCAAGAAAAGGTGACATAGAGAAATTTGCTGAACATGTGGAATCTTGTGTCAATACTCTTTTGAGAGAAGAGCAAGCCCATATGCAAATAAAAAACTGAATATTAAACTCTCTGGTCTTTCAAAGGAGGAAGATGTAAGCAAAGTGGTGGTTCATTTCTTTGATACTCCCATGCATCTCCATGATCTAGGTTTTATCCGTTGCTTTCATGTGGGAAAGAAACAAGAAAATAAGTCGAGACCAAGTATCATTAAATTCCAGAACCTACAGGCTCGAGAACGAGTCATGTTCAATCGGAGTGTACCTAAAGGGCGAAGGCTTTGGGTAAATGATGATTTTACGCAGTAACAGCAGCAAGAGAGAACTTCCGATATAAATTGCAAAAATTGCAAGCTTACAAAAGGATGCATGTAAGCATGCATACATCCAAAGAGAAAAGATAAAATGGAGTTCAGACTAAGATTATTGAATAAAGGTTTGAGACCCTCAGGTGTATGATATGGAATGTGAATGGCTTTAATAATAGAAAATATGTTTCAATTGCATTTTTCTTAAAAGCTATTTATTTTCTAGTTTTATTAGAAACTTGGGAATATGAGATGGACAAATTAGAACACTTATCAGGTTTTATATTGATTGAATCGGCATGGAATATGAAGGGTATAGGAAGGGATAGAGGCTTTGGTGGCATTGCCTGCTACGTGCGCACACAATAAATCCAAGCAATATACGTACAACATTCACACATAATTCGTACAATGTTTATATTTATTCCGTACAAATTATGTTGCTTATTAATGATAATATATTATAATAATATATTAATACAAGTCACGCGCCGATGGGGCAGGCGCAAAGGAGGGCAGGTGAATAACAATATTTCTAACATTTGGGGTGGTGCAAAGGGGGCAGGTGAGTCACAAGGTTTCTAATGTTAGAATGACAAAAATCCCTAGTTTAGCAAGTTGTTAAAAATGTTATTAATTATTATTTTTAGATATTTTCCATAATGCTCATTAAGTATTACTTATTGTTTTTAGAAAGTTTTTCTCAGAAATTATTATGTTTAGCAACTTCTATTTTAGGTTGAGGTGTCTATTCATGCTAATTGATCAGTCAATGCCCAATAGCTTACCTCCATGACATTCTGAAAGAGCTAGTATAACTTTATTATTTTTAGATACTTTCTATTTTAGGTTGAGGTGCTTATCCATGCAAAAATTACTATTTTTAGGAACTTTCTATTTTAGCTTAGGGTGCTTAACTAAAAAATATTACTTTTAGCAACTTCTTATTTTAGATTGAGGTGTTTATTCATATTAGTTGACTAAGCAAACGTCATTAGCTCACCCCCACAACATTCTAGAATATGTAGCAAGAAGTTACTATTTTTAATTTTTTTACAAAATTTACTATTTTTAGCAATTTGTATTTTAGGTTGAGATGCCTATTATATTATAAACTTATTATTTCTAGATACTTCTAGTTTAGGTTAAGGTGCTTACCTGTGCTACATTTTAAAACTATCTAGAACTTTCTATAACACCCTACAATATTCTAGAACTATCTAGAACACACCTTTTTAATTTTTTCCAAAGTTTCAAAAAAAACTTTTTATTTTTAGGCTGCGTACCCTTAAGCATCTAGAATATTCTAATATATTCTATTTTGACTCTATGCAAAATTTTGAAAAAACTTTCTATTTCTAGACAAAGGTGCTTACCCATGAGCAAGAAAATGTTCTAGAAAATTCTATTTTGATTCTTTGCAAGTTTTTGAAAAAACTTTCTATTTTTAGATTGAGATGCTTACCCATGCGCATCTAGAAGCTCAAGATTGGTGTCAAAGAGTTTTCTAGAATACCCCTGAACTTTCTAGAACATTCCACAACTTTTTGGAACATTCTAGAACTTTCTAGAGCATTCTAGAACTTTCTATTTTAGGCTGCAAGTGCTTATCCATGCTACTTGACCAATCAAAGAATATTTTAGAATTATTTATAGCTTTGTAGAATATTCTAGAATAATCAATGTATATTACTCAGCTTCTATTTCAAGTATCTATTTTTAGCAACTTTTTAAAAATTACGGACTAAGAAAAGGTCGTTAGCTCACCCCCACAACATTCTAGAACATGTATCAAGAAGTTACTATTTTTGGAAATTTTTTTAAAACTTACTATTTTTAGCAACTTATATTTTAGGTTGAGATGCCTATACATGCTGATTGATCAATCAATGCTTAATAGCTTACTTCCATAACATTTTGAAAGATCTAGTAAAAATTATTATAAACTTATTATTTCTAGATACTTCTAGTTTAGGTTAAGATGCTTATCTCTGCTACATTTTAAAACTATCTAGAACTTTTTAGAACACCATAGAATATTCTAGAACTATCTAGAACACACTCTTTTAGCTCTTTGCAAAGTTTCCAAAAAAAACTTTATATTTTTAGGCTGAGGTGCTTACCCTTAAGCATCTAGAACATTCTAGAACATTCCAATATATTCTATTTTGACTCTATGCAAAATTTCGAAAAAACTTTCTATTTTTAGACAAAGGTGCTTACCCATGAACAAGAGAACATTCTAGAAAATTTTATTTTAATTCTTTGCAAATTTTTGAAAAAAATTTCTATTTTTAGATTGAGGTGCTTACCCATACGCATCTAAAAGTTCAAAAACCTTCCACAAATTTTTGGAACATCCTAGGACTTTCTAGAGCATTCTAGAACTTTCTAGCCAAGAACCAGAATGTCCATTCTCATGTGGATAGCCTTATATACTGGAAAAGGAGGCTCTTTTTTGCATCTATGCATGTGGGATATTTGTGCATGCCCTAGATTCTAGAACAATCTTGAATATTCTAGAACCATTAGGGTTGAAGATACCCTTAAGTGTATATGAAACATTAAATTTTTTTTTATGAATTAAGGCTTGGCCTAGTGGTTATGATAGGGGGCTCGGAGGCTAATGATTGGGGTTCGAATCCATCACACAACATAAAAATTTTTAAAAACCTCCCTTAAGGCCCGAGCATGCAACGTGGACCGTAGAATCTTGGATCCAATTAAGGGTCGAGATCGCGCCACGTGGCATATATATATAAACCAACGACTAGGATCGTGCCATGTGGCGGATCTCACAGATCGGCGATCAAGATCGAAATCAATATGGACCGTAGGATCGTCTACCTCCTTGGCCAAGTGGACGATCAGAAAAATCAACGCGCACCACTTCATCTGAGCCGTCCAGAGAGCATACGTGGCACCTTCCACGGTTAGAATGGCCCAAAATATCACAGCCTACTAATAATATATATATTTTGATAGCACATCGAACCATTGCAAGGGGCATCAAACATATTACGAAATTGAACCATTAAATTACCCCCCTCCCCCACCCCCCTTCCCGTAGACCCCCTCGACCTTCCTCCCTAGTTGTTTTTGCTGATATTCTTGCAGGGCGTCCATCGGTAGGCTCAGGCCGTTGGATGTCTATTTCAGACAACCCCAACCATCATTAGATGCAACTCGTTTTTTAGTAAGTTTTAGTTAACTTCAGTTTCAAATACACAATGAACCCAAAGGTTGTGAGGTGCATTGTACATGTGCTGTATTACATATATTGGCATATATATTTGGGGCTCCTAATGTAACCGTTGGGCGCTTCACCATCGAATATCGACAAAACAACTTGGAGCGGGGGGATTAATCAAATGGTTCAATTGCCTATTATTGCCCTAGATAAAATCGGAGTCTAAACAAGATGCATGCCTGAAGACCGGTGCTAGAATCCCAACAAACCCCAACAAAAAACGTCGCACTCAAGGAGAAAAAATGGCAAACCTCAGAAGACAATGGGCTTTGCACTAGCCACCAGAAGAAAGCAGGACGGTGGAAAACGTAGCACGACAGGAAAAAAAGTCAACAAAACCCTAAATATAGCTTGAATACTAAAGAAATGGACTAGACATGAAGGGGGGAAATTAGAATGCAGGGGATCAAAGCCCGAAGCGTGGAGATGAAGATGCACTGATGAAGAAAAGAAAAGACAAAGAGATATATAAAAAGCGAGAAAGTCTAACCGTTAGGTAACCTAACTACTTAAAGGGCACTGGTTTTTGACAATTACATTTATCTTCTTATCATTATACGAAGATAAATTCAAAAGTCCATTGTAAGAAATCAATAAAGACTGAATATCACAAAAAATGGTTTGTCACATAAAATGTATAATTATATGCTCATTTTGCTATGGTTTTCGTATGATTGTGGTGTTGTATTTGTATGAGATATCTAATAGTATTTGTAGAGTGTGCCTTGTATTTCTAGTTAGTTTGCCCTCCTAACCTTTGGCTTGGACATGCATGCCTATGTTTATGCATGCATAGCACCTTCCGTCAGTCAATGCAGGCATAGGCCCCTTCTCACATGGTCAATCTCAGGTTTCCATCCACATGCTTTTGCATGTGAGACCGCTTTACATCCAGTGAATCTCAAGTTTATATTAATACGCTTTTACATACAAAGGCCCTTTTTAGTCAGTCAAATCTCAATCTTCCATTCACATGCATTTGTGATTCCTTTGTTCTATATTATTCCTCTATTTTTTCGGCCCCTTTTTGGGTTGTTCATGACCGTATGCTTTTTTGGCCACAGGCAGCATATAGACGATGAAGAAGGCATGAATTTGAGTAAACTGCATCGGGCTTTTTTTATTTCTATGATCAATCATGAAATCTAGTGCACGCAAAATCTTAGGGCCTAATTAGTTGCATTCAACAAATGATTAAAGAAAGAAGTCATCTCCGCATCAATTATGGTGATTGGTTTCTAGGATTTGATGGCTCGGGATTCCTGGTCGAATATGTTGGGCAAGTTCTAGGCCTCAATTCCAAGATTTAGTTGAGTTTGAATAAGAAGGGAATAGGAAGCCAGTACTAGTGGTGCGGCTTGTTTTGTAGCCTTGGTATTTTTCAAACATATAATCATATGTCGATCATTCTTATTCTTAGTATGATTCTTGTTGGATGTCGATTTCAGGCGATTTTGGCCATCGTCAAGCATGACTTATTTTTTAGCAAGTTTTAGTTCACTGTTAGTTTCAAATACAGAATTCAATCAAAGATTGTGAAGCGCATTGTATCCAAATAATCATATAAAACTATCTCAATTAAGTAAAACGGAGATAGGAGTTTTGGAACAAGCAGCATGGAATCATCATATACACGAGCACGAAACAGATCAGCTTAAAGCATACCTTATAGAGGCGCCTCACAATCAAAGATGTTCCACATTCTCTCTACAGAAACCTATTCATCTACATTAGAATGCCATAACTACTAGCAAACCATCAGTTAACTCAAAACCAAAATAGAAAAATACTTGGAAATAAGGAACCCCACGTTTTAACAGTTACTCTTAGCTCAACAACAATCTCAACCATCTACATCTAATTTAGACAAGATATCTACTATTCAAATTGAAGTTTCTAAAGCATATTCTAAAACCTCGAACTCCATTCCTAGGGTTTGCCTGAAAGACCTTCATATTTTTTCCTTGTAGGTTCCTAATAATCCGGCTGAAGATTTTGCACCGTACCCATTTTTACGATGAGATTCTTTGAATGATCTAAATAACTCTTCAACACCTTGTTGAAAGGGTGCCATGGGACTGTCATGAAAATATTCACAAAGGCAAGCACTTTGTCAGATCAGTATATCGCCTTTTTTTAGCACCATAGCCCCTCCAGTTGCCAGATGGGTGGCATCTACAGGTTCCACAACCCACTTTGTGTCGTACATGGCGATGGCTTTGGGATAGGTTGCTCCACCCTAAAGTCTCTGTACTGTGGTGGCAGGTTATCCACAGGTGCCTGCGGGTTAATGCCTTCTGACATCGCTCTGCAGTCTTTCAGACGTTGAGACTTTTGAGCATTGTCTCTTTGATTGTCCTGTGGTTCAATCAGCGTGGTCCTGGCTACAAGGTTTGTTTTAACAGTACATTGGACTGCCGATGCATCCTCTTGGCGTCCTATCCCAATGCATGGCCTCCAGCTAAGCAAAGGGCATTCCATCTTGGTTCCGGTTGGCTCCTATGGTCGACATGGGAGCGTCGCGGACACCACATCTTTCAGGGCATTAATTCATCTACATGCGGTGTTATTACGGTGGCCCAGAAAAAGATATTGACAGCCTTTGAATGTTCCTCCCTTGAATCAGAAATGATGGAACGCATCTAGATTTAGTATCTTCGAATTGATTCTTATTGTTGGTCTCATATTCTGGAGTAAGTACATTGTGCTCCAGGCTCGTGCTCCTGTGGCATCTTTTTGTGCTTACACAGCTAGATGAGACATGTAAATTTTGTACTTTTTATCTGATTAATAAACTTTTTGGCTTTCGTCCTTCAAAAAAAAAAACTTTAAAATGTTCCATTGAACATATTTATTGCTTTTATATTTAATTCCTTATATGTGTCATACTGCAAATGATATTGTTCGATTAACAAACTAAAATTGCAAACATTCATCACACATACTCTATAATTGAGAAGTACATAGGCCATTTTCTAGATACCATTGATGGCTTATCATAAAAAGATATAGAGGCTTGAGGAACATTTTCTGAAGAGGCTAACTACTAACATGAGTTGCCGCAAACATGAGACTAACCCAATGTCAGAAAATCTACAACACATGGCAAGAAGTTTATTTCACAGCATTACAGATTCAGAGTTTTGCATCATATATTCAAGGTTTTGAATCTCGTTAATGTCAGCATTAAGAAACAAAAATACTATTACATTTTCAATAGAAAATAGAGAAATCAATAGTTTACTAGCCCTTAACCACACACATTCATGAGTTTTATAAATCCAACTATTTCTGACCATTAGATCCTGATGGGTTATATCTGATAACCTCCCGAATATTCATTTTATGAAAATATTCTACGGATTACCACAATAACCTTTTGAATACTCCTTTTTAGAGAATACTCGCCTATAGCAAATACTCTATCACTCTATTCCAGTAAAATTCATCGACCTATTGAATCCTGCCTAATCCATCAAATTCGGCAGCTGTGTTTTGGCAAGCTTCACGGCCTGAGCATGAAATCCTATTCAATGCATAAAATCTGGCAGCTCTACCCTGTTCTTGCATCAAATCTAGTAGCTCCACCCTATTCTTGCACAAAATTGCTGCATCAAATTCGACAGTTCCACTCTCTATTCTTGCATCATTCCGGAAGCTCCTACCCTATTCATAGGTGATCTTCCCTCTCGATCTGCTATAACCTCTTCTATTGCTCGGAATCATGCTCAAGTGTGTTTTTAGCATAAGGTTTTGTACAGAGAAGAAATGAACAAATACAAAAATATCCACATTATATCAAACCCAGAAAGAAGCAATTCGATGCCATCATGCACAATAACAATAGTAGAAATCCAACTTGCTAAGGGAGGTCAATCTCCTCTGGGGTCATGCAAAATCACCCTCGCGGCCTGCGGCCTCGAGGGTTATTTTGCATTACCCCCTTGAAGAGGAGGTTAACCTCCTTATCTTTTGTTTAGGATTGAAGCCAGGTCCAAATTATTTGCAAAAACCTATTTCACACCAAATGGAAGCACAAAATGGGGTTTCCTCTAAGAAAATTGTTTAGTTAAGAGATAGTGTTTTCTTCCACTAATGCTGCTTCATCTAAAACATAGGGGCAAGCATACTGACCTAGGAGTTCAATTTTGGCTACTTCTTCGTGCTTCCTGGTCCCCCGATTCTTCATAACGATGGACAGTTTATCCAAATTGAAATTTTCCATGCCGAAAGATCTAACTTGGGTTTTCTTTCATGCTCTTTGAATTTTAGAGATTCCCCTTCTGCAATATTTGACGAGACAAAATTCACAAGATGTCAAGAACACTCCAACAGATGGTTCCTACTCCAGCAGGACGTTCGTGCGGGACGTGATATATCCGTCCAAAAAATAGTGGTATATCTGGCAATCTGCTATGAGCAAAGGTAGTATATCTTGCAAAAATGTGGTATATCTGTGCAAAAATGTGGTATATCCATCTAAAAGACCGTGTTAAACTGCGCGGCGAGGCAAAAACTTTGAGCACATCATTCTTGCAGCTCCTTGGTCAGTTTGATAAAACCATCAGAATTGCTTTGCATGCACCTTTACTTCCAGATTGATGAAGATAAGAAGAGATTTGAGGCAAAATAAAGCCAGATTGATTAAAAAAAAAAGGCAAAGAACAATTGGTTTTAGAGTTGAAACTGCACAATTCTTTACAAGCGTCTGTGACATAGATTCATAGCTGCATCCTTTAACGTTCAAAAATACCATATACTCCATCCCCACATTCATAGCACTGATGGAAATCCACTCAACAAGGAAGATATCATAGTAATGCCACTTGGAATCCACTCAATGAGGAAGATGTGATGATAATGCCACCTAAGACTTTCTCTGCTAGAA
Source organism: Isoetes taiwanensis (assembly GCA_021234155.1). NCBI lineage: Eukaryota > Viridiplantae > Streptophyta > Lycopodiopsida > Isoetales > Isoetaceae > Isoetes > Isoetes taiwanensis. Next base: position 5,743,750 of record JAJEKV010000009.1, on the reverse strand, counting down.
AATAGAAACCCAAAAATACCCAAAAAAAAAGGTAATTGGTTCCCTTCAATTGGATTAGAGGAAAATATAAATGGCATATAACCTCACGAATTTGATCAAAAGCAAGCAGTCAAAAAAAGATAGACAGCAGGCTTCTTGTGACCGCTCTGCTTCACTGCCACAGATTGCCAGAGGACGAACTTAAAATATGGCCGAAGCCTTTAGACTAGAAAAGTAGGGACGAAAATGGACTTTACGAGAAAACCTATTATTGAAGACCAGTGCTAGAATCCCAACAAACGTTGCAACAAAAAACACCGCAATCAGGGAGAAAAAGCAGCAAACAACAGAAGATAATGGGTTTTGCACTGGCCACCAGAAGAAAGCAGGGATGTGGAAATATGTAGCACGGCAGGAGAAAAAGCCAACAAAACTTTAAACATGGCTTGAACAAGAAAGGAATGGACTAGGCATGCAAGGGAGGAAATTGGGACGAAGAGGATCAAAGCTAGAAGCATGGAGATAAGGAAAGACCAAAGGGATATATAAAATAAGAGAAAGATAAATTCAAAAGTCCACTGTAAGAAACCAATGAAGAATGAATATCACAAAAAATAGTTTATTGTGCAAAACATATAATTATACAGTCATTTTGCTATGGTTTTCATATGATTATGGTGTCGTATTTGTATGAAGGTATCTAATAGTGTTTGTAGAGTGCGCTTTATATTTATAGTTAGTTTGCCCTCTTGGACATGCATGCCTATGGTTATGCATGTGTAGCACCTTCCGCCAATCAATCCCTTCTCACACAATCAATCTCAGGTTTAAATCCACATGCTTTTGCATGTAAGACCACCTTACATCCAGTGAATCTCAAGTTTATATTAATATGCTTTTATATAAAAAATACTTTTATATATAAAAGGCCCTTTTTAGTCGGTTTTTTAGTCGGTCAATCTCAATGTAAGTTTATCTCTAATATATAATTGTAATATGGAGGATAAGGGTGCAGCTTGGAGGTAAGCGCTATTGTTACGGAAGTTTATATTTTTGGTTAGTGTTGTACACGTGTAGGCCTGCAAAATATTGGGGAGGAGATTAAACCTGTCAGAAGTTGACATCTAGACCTGGTCTAGCTTTAAAATGTACACGTGTAAGGCCCAAAAATTCTAAGAAGAGTATGGAGTTTTCTGGAAACTCCATTCACATGGAGGGCCGGGCGTCGAAGCTTCTGGAGGGTCCATGCTTTGAGAGTTCCGGATCGTGTCGAACCTTCTCGATTGTTCTTTTGTTGGTATAAAAGCGTGGATGGGGCGTTATGTTGAGCCACACATGTAAAATCAAAGCCGCCTAGGGTTAAGCGGTGATGGATGTTTCAAGAATCGAAATACACAAAGGCGGAACAGTTAGGGGTTTATTTGGGTGGACAATTGAAAATTGATACTACCAAGTCGCTATTTGTGGGCTCCAAAGTTGGATTCTTGATTCTTTGAAAACAGAGCATATTTGGAGAGGAACGAGCATTCCGTCATCGGCGGGGGTGGACACTAAGAAATTCGAACTCTGCGGTTCAGGGATCCGGAGGAGGTTTAGCACAGCAACTGTATAAATTTGTGAAGTTCTGGGAAAAATGGACTTTTTGTATGAATCTATGGTTTTGAAGACCTGATCTTAGGATATTACCAACTCAGAGAGCAAACAGGGCGGGAGATTTGGTTGAGGCCACCTTAGTTAACGCCAAAGGCGGGGCATGAGTGAGTTTCTTTTATTGGTTCTTACATTTGATGCCTTTTTTCCTTGATTCCATCCGGGGATCTAAAATCGGTGTTTAATATCATATTCTTAAACACGCATAACATTGTAATGTACGGAATAGGGGCCGTTCGAGCGGAGCCCGACATCATGGTTCCACGAGAAAATGATGTTAAGTTCTATTGAGATCTGTATTGAAAGACCGGTTTCTTGGCCCACTAAATTATTATCGGCGATTGATTTGTAAGAAATACTCGGCCCGCTCACGTTGTAGTTAATATTTTTGTGGAATGAGTATTAAATTTGAACTAAAGGCCATGTTTATCACCGGTGATCGTGATGTAGTCTCTGACTTTCGGGGGCAAAGGAATTTATACATGGTGGAGATTTTTCTAAAGGCTGTTTGTAAACCTCGGGGATACCATTGTGATTGAAGATCTTTGGCCATTTCATGCATCAAGAGAAAGCATCTCAGGTCAACATGGTGGCCTCCTGCGCCTAAGCGAAAAGACCATTTTAGAATGGCATTAATTCATCGACATATAGATAGAATGTTGCATTATTTGTTTATTGCAAAAACTTGATACTTACCCATGATATTTGGAACATGGGATAATATGTGAATCCATTTGAGTTTAGATATTGCCGAAATATGGAGTTCACAGTTATTACATGCGAAACTACTAAATGATACTCTTTATGAAATACATATTGTAGCAAGAAAGCATAACTGTTGGTCCATCCTTTGCTAAAACGTCAAAACCATGTGGGCACTATCTAGGAAATTCATCTAGCACTCATACCCCTTGGGGTTGTTAAATATTGTTTCAAGTTAATGGGGTGAAACCCCATTGGCTATTAAATTGAACCTTTAGAATTTATGTTGGGGTGCATGAAGTGTGAAGTCTAAGCGAAGATCTTCTATATGAAATCCAAGCAAAGATTAAATTATGCGATGACAACAAACTCACAAACTCACGTTGCCTTCTAGTGAACTCGCTAGAGCAGATTCCAAATATTGTTTTTTCTGTCCTAAGACTTCCATTCCATGAAGAACGCTCCCAAGTTCTCGGTAAATTGATATAATATCATGAAGATTCAACTCTTGAACATGAAGATTACATAAAAGAAATTGTCAGGACCACCCCATCATATGAGCTTTTCAAAATTTTGTTCTCTCCCTTTTTCATCGTTCTTCTTTTCTCACTTTGCTCACAAAGTTCTAGTCGATAGGCATGTATCAATAGGTGAAGATGGGACAATCTATACTTTTTGAACTCATAGTTTATCTACCAACAAATGAGCTTCACTGCCAATTAGCTAGTCCAAAACCATCTTAAATCTCTTATGCTCATAAGCACCCACTAAAAGAACAAACCAGCGGCGGCGACTGCCGCCGCGACAAATTCTTGTATTAATATGCTTTATATAAAAAATACTTTTATATATAAAAGGCCCTTTTTAGTCAGTCAATCTCAATTTTTCACATGTACAATAAAGAAGAATGTAACCATAGTGGGTGAACCCTCGTGAACATCAAGTGCCCACATATATAGGATCGGAGGTTCATATATAGAATTGGAGGTTCGTTCTTTTAAGATTGTTACATTCCAAAGAATTGCCCAATTTTGCATTATGCTGATCATTATGCTGTCCCTTCAGGAGAATATATACAAAGCAGTTACTTTTGAACAAGTTCACCACTCCTTACGGTTCACCTAAATCCTATGTCGTTGGTTTTTGCAATTTAGAATTTTGCCAATTAGATTTCGATTAGACAAAAACATAAACAGCATATATAAAGCATACTTCACATTCAATTTAGACAGGTTCGCCGCTATTTACACAACCAACAAGCCTCCAGCATTCACAATGCTTCTTATTGAGCTTTCAATTTTGATTTCTGAAACCTATGTAACGTTAATCACGTTCTGTTCTAAATAATCTAATATATAAGGCCCTATCTCCATTGAGTAGCCTTATTGCAATGAGGCTTCGGTTACATTTATCAACAAATTTCTTCAACATAAATATCTAGAAATCACCCTTAACAGCTATACCCAGAATGGATCCTGCAAATCCAAATTTACTTTCTCACTGAACTACAAAGCTTTGCACCTGTTGCCCAGAGTATCTACAAAGAAAAGAATCATAGCCAAAAATGTTGCCAGACAGTCCACAACTTTAGATTTTGCCTGACCATCCCTAACAATCAGCTGGTTAGCTAGCCTTAGCAAATCACCCTTAGAAATGCGTCCAATTTTGCCTGTTTTGAGCAAGCTTTGCATGCTGACGGAAAAACTTCTCCCGGCTGGCAGCAATTCTCAGCGACTCTAATATAGTATAGTAGACGACTAATCGTGCCTAGACGAATATATCTTCATGCCTATAGGAATATCTTCCCATCCCAGTTCCAAGGATTTACATTTGGGTTAAGCAAATAAAATGCATAAGCTACTCCCACTGCAGAAACAACCGTCACAGAGGCCTTCAAGCATGCAGGAAACCTGGATAATTTTCCTTGAAGAACTTTGCAGTAATTGTCAGCAACTTTGATGTCACTTATAATACCCGATCCTTTCTCGCCCAAAGCTTTCTGATGCTGCAAAGTGAAAAAATCAAAATGTTATAATAAAACCTGTTTGCACAACCAACTAATGTAACGCCCAAAACTTCAAGCTACCTTTGACCGCAATACTTGCAGTGTGTTCTTCAAGCTATCCAAAGGAGCAAGCAATGTCTCACTCTCCTTCCATTCCCGGCACAGCAAATGTAATATCTTGTTGCTTGCTTTAATGTTATCCATGTGAAGCTTTTCCTGAAGAAAACAAGCATGAGATGCATTGCTCTAATGACCATAAAGAACAATCTAAAGCATCTTCACGAAACTTCTAGTATCTCTGGCCAATTACAGTTTAAAAAATGCATATCTAATATAAAACTCTTAAAAACCTCACCCATTGTTTGTAGCAATCTGGATTTTGAAGCAAGCACCAACGAAAGATGGTAAAGGCCTCTTCAGCCAGATCAGAAGCATCTGAAGGAAGCAAACTAACCTTAATGAGTCATGACTAACACAGAGATATTATAAGCCATTCTTGAAAATGCTTCATAACAAACATAGATATCTAATGCAACAGGCCTGTTACCTTCTGCAACTGCAGCCATGCTTAAGGGCAGAAGTTGTTGTGCAACAGGTCTCGTTGACTTGCTTTTAAGCACACCTGCCAGTGCAAGTTCTTTGACCAAAGGATAGATCGCATAAAATCTTTCTCCAGCCTGCAGAGTTTTGAGTTCCAGTTAATAAAAAAAAGGAGGCCCAATATATGCAAGCTTAGCCAATTCATAAATAACAACCATCCGCTGTGACCAACTACTCTTCCCCACAGCATGCATGACATCGTTTTTGCTTATGCAGCCAAACTTGACCAAGCATCATCAATTTAACAAGGACAGCTGCACATCCTTCTTTATTGTAAGATCGATAAATCTTACAGAACAGGCATATTATCATGGCATCTTTTAATCATTATCGAATGTACTTACCTTCGTTCGTGGAGACGGAGGAAAAGCAGCATGGAGAACGGCATCAAGTGTAGCAGGAGGTACTAAACGCTCTCCTTTTTTAGAAGCACCACTCAAAAGAATGGTTCTTGCCTTCTTTGCATTAGAAGAACCCAATAAAATGCTGCAGCATACCGAATAAATTATCAGACGGTATAACTTCAGAGTTATGAGACAGACAGACAGAATAATGTGGCAAAGATATGAAGAATTTGTATGCTCAAAGCAACAAAAACAAGCAGTTACCTCTCAAAAAACTGCAGGGCAATGTCTCTAGAGACAGGGGTGCTTGTTTTCCCTACTGCTGCTGGCAGCAAGTATTGCACCCATAAGGATGCTCCAACCACAAGATCTCCTTGAGCAGCCTAAAAGATAATAAATGGATCATGGGAAGACATCCTCATATCAACCACAACAGAAGAAAATGGGATGGTAAAAAAGAACTAACTTGGCTATATGCCCAGGCCAAGATTGACAGCTTATCCTGCCCTTGAATTTGACTCAACTGCGGCTTGATAGATGGCTGTTGCAAAACTTCTGGCTTGGCACGAAGCAGTAAAGCTAGTAAAGTAAACATTCCTACCTGGAAAAGCATGTAATTTGGTTACAATATGCCAGCAAGAAATTTACATTCAGCATGACTCACTTTTGTTTTGTTAAGAGAAGGCTGCTGCGATGACTTAGATCCCTTTCCATGCTGAGTTGGTGTTTCGTCCATCACTTCATTCAGTGCCAAAATTGCAAATTTTGATAGAGATTCTAGAGGCTTCTGACAAAACCAGTCAGATGTGACCTTGCAAATTTCCTCAGGAATATCACGAAGGGGTACCTGAACGAAAGAGATACATGCCAAAAAACAACTTCAGAGTCAAGGTTCAAACAAAAATAAGAGGAACTATGCATCCCATTACATGCATATGACTTGCAAGCCAGTATATGCATGTCAGTAGAAATATTCTGGGCATTTCTAAAATATTTTGTAAAAATTACTCTTTGCTGCAATGCATGTCCTGCGAATAAGTGTTATAATTTTTCCGAACAAAGCTCCACAATGTGGTATATGCATATGATGTGCATGCAGCATATTTACAAATTACTTGATTGATGTAACATAGAATCTATCCAATCCAACTGACCTCATAAATTTTCGATAGAGGCTCTTTTGAAATCTTTTCCCAGGAAAATTGAGATAGGGTCACAGGCTTAAATGCATCAACAAAATAATCTGCACATCTCACCAGTTGTATATCTGGGCTTTCTTGAAATCGTTCCTGCGAGGCATTATAAACATGCTTAATTGGTAATCATCATGCACAAAAACATAGCCCCTAAATTTCTGTCTATAAAATAAAGCAAAGGTAAACACGCTGACTTTCCCACCAGATCAGAAAGAAACCTACCGAGATTTCGCTCAGGAACGCAACCAGATCTGATGCAACAATTCTTGATGCTGCATCTGCAACTGAAATTTTAGGTTTCTTAGCCTTCTTAGCTTTTTTGACCTCAACATGGATCTCTCCATTAACTGGTTTGTGAAACTCGCCCTCCTCGTCACTTCCATCACTGGATTGAACCGTAGGCACCTCAACAGCAGCGGCAGCGGCAGCAGCACGACGAGCCTCCTTCTGCAATTTCCTCTCTTGCACTTCCTTTTCTAGGGCCTTGAAGCCCTTGGATTCAGAAACTCCATTTGCTAACTTCTCACCATCACCAACAAGCCCGAACGTTTTTTCTTTCTCCTTGTCTTTCTTCTTCTGCTCTCGCCTCTGTTTCTTCACATCCACCACCTTCTGCCATCCATGAGAGGGAGCCAGTGAACTGGGCACATATGAAGAGTCAACCTTTGCATCATCTTCCACAAACCCATTACCAAGCTCGACAGAATCCACCAAATCCTCCGATCCCATGCTGAGAAGAGCTAAAATCGGCGCAGAAAAACGAAGGAACCTGGCAGCTGAGGCGGCGATGAAGTGCAAGATCTAAAATCAAAGGGCAGGGAGGAGATCTGGGGCGGAATTGAAGAAGCAAGAGCTCCAAATCCGGCAAGGCGGTCTGAAACGAAGAACTGGGGGGCTGGTATGGCAACAGAGAGGAAGGAAGAAAAAAAGGATGCAAAAGGTGTCCCTAATTTATGTGGGACAAAACGCGGTTTTGTTAAGAAGGATATTGTGGCCCTTTTTGGATCATGCCCTTGTGCACGTTTGCTCGTTTGTTGCATGCATCCTTTTGTGCACCCAACATTTGTCAAATAAATACAACCCTAGGAATAAGAATATTGTTCCCTAACGACTCCTTCCCAATTCAACAATTTGATTCTTCCCAACCGGTCCCTATGCTTCCAAGGGCTTTAACGTGACAACCTCAGTGTCCATTAAAATAATATCTACCTATCTGTCTAAATATCGTTATGCTTAGAAGGGTTATAACGTGACCCCTCTGCTCAATCCCACAAAATTCCTTGTGCTTCAGGGCTATAACATGACAAGTTCGCTCCAGCCCACAACATTCCTTGTGTTTTTGCCCTGGGATCATGGTTATCTTTTATGTGCCTTGCCAACTTGCACATCGTGCTCGAGCCATTTATGCATGCAGGTTGAGGTGTTCAAGCAGCAAAAAGATGGTGCAAATAGATGCACATGGATAATGTGCAAATTGCGCCTAAACCTCTTTACATCATCTTTCTTCCTTCAAACTCCCCCAATATACAATTTGTCATGCCTATATCTAGGCAAACCAATTGCTTGTCCCCTTAGGCTGGGTTCACATGCACCATCGCATTCATCATCGTCGTGTAAAATGTCTCACCCTTTTACGCCCACCATCACTGACCATCAAAAATTTGCACAAGGTATAACAGGGCCCTTCTCCAGCGACTGTCTCATGTTAACAAGGCCCTTCTCCGACGACTGTCTCATGTGAACCGGCTCTTAGGGACAGTTTACCTGCAATCGTCGGCCCTGTTTTGCCCTGTGCAAAAATAATAGCCTCTGTGACGCTCTTCAAAAAAGGGCCCGGCATTTTTCGTGACGTTGCCATATGCAACGGCGCATGTAAACTGCCCCTTATTGGTAAAAATACTATCTACTATCTATCTACTATCTTGTTGCCACAACTTGAGTCTTTCATAGCTAGGCCTAGCATAAGACCTGAAATTAACGAGGAAAATGCAACCGACTAATAATACACAACTTGGGTATACATGCGCAAAGATACTCGACACACTAGCGCCCTTTACATCCCCACATATATACTACAAACAAAATGTCCCTTTATACAACAATTTGTGATGTGGTACCAGCTAGTCAATTATTGATGGAAGTCAACATCGTGTAATCACATTGTAGCGTACAACTCCTCAATAGTCCTAAGTATGCATGAGGGTAGTTAAATGATTTAACATCTATCCATTTGTGTATGATTTGGTCCAATCTTTGTCCATAACTGTTATGAGACTTCTACTATCACCCAGGATTACAAGGTCTATCTTCGTATCATATGCAAACTAAACAGTCAAGGTAACTAGTTGTGTGTTCTGGCAGTTCATTCGATCATTCTCATCTGTAATAGCAACTGGCCCCCAAAAAAACCTTTAGAATCTGATAGGTGCTCTCGGATTCTGCAGGTCAGGAGGCTGGCGAGGCATAACCGGATTCTGCAGGTCAAGGGGCTGGCAAGAATGCACTCCCCCTTCACGTTCCACATCACATCATGCGTGAAATAAATGTATTTAAGGAGGATAAGGAGGAGAGAAGAAAGTTGTTTTGTAAAGAGGTCGTACAAATAAGAATTAACTCCTAGCAATACAATTGAACTAAACCATGAAGGATTCATAAATTATACAAGAAATTTATCGCGGCGGGCAAGGCCGCCACAAACATTTCTCTTTTCCTAAGTCTATTATGGAGGAATTTGTGTCAACTTGAAACTAGTGTGAAAATCATCTTCAACCCAAGCTCAAACCAGGATGCTTTGCCTTTACATTGAAGAAAATAATGTTATTTTGAGCATCTCAAAATGGGGTTCAAAAACTGAGATTCACATTGCGAGCATGGGGTTAGACAATGCTACGCTATGTTGTGTTTAAGAGTAATATTTAAATAAACCCTTATTAACTAAAGGAAAATGTCATTTCAATGTTGAACCGTTAATTGATTAAGATTAGATCTTAACTAGTTATGGTGCCCGTTCTTTGAGGCTTAGTAGAAATTTGAAAAGGTGGTTGTTTAATACTAAAGGAATATTTGGAGCATGGAAAATTGCTTTTTAAGATTGTAGAAGCAATGATAGAGCAGTCTGGATTGGAAGCTCTATTAAACTATGAAGGACGGAATTAATATTGTATGCTTTTGTTGAACTGCCTAATCTTTTGGAAGTAGTACATCAAAGCTATTACCAGATGTTAAGAATGACTCAATTAAGCTATTTGGATCTATTTGGGATGTATCCTTTTTTGAATGATTTTATACTCGATTTTATATCCTAAGCTACCATGTCGATTATGAACTAAACCTCTTTTTTTTGGCTTTTTGTAAGCCCTCAAACCTTGGAGGTGCCCAAACTATAGATGAGCTAGCATTCAAGGCAGGATGGAAAAAATTCAAATTATTTGGATAGCATTTTTTAGATCTATGCCCCTATCAAACTGTGAAGGATGGGAGCAATATTGTATGTCTGTGTTAAACTGCCTAATCCTTTAGAAATAATGCATTGAAGCTATAACTAAATGTCAGGAATGACTCAATATTAAGTTGTTTGTTTCTCTAGTTATTTGGATCTAGTTGTGATGTATCTTTTTTGGATGATTCTATACTCGATTTTATATCCTAAGCTACCATGTTGATTGTCAGCCGAACTTCTTTTGTCTTTGCTTTGTACAACTTCAAAATAGAAAGGCACTCCAACGATAGATGAGCTAGCAATCTAAGATAGATGGAAAAAATTCACATTATTTAACTATGGGAACGTAATGCACAGTTGGTGCGAATTACTGCATTATTCCACTCATTTTAAATGCCATAAATGTTCCTCCACCTCTTCACGACGGCGCCGCTCAAGCCTTCTTGATTCTTAGGAAGCATTTAAATGCGCGCGGAATCTTAGCATTTAAATGCGCATTTGGAAGCCTTCTTGATTCTTAAAGCATTTAGATCTTGATTCTTAGCATTTAGTCTTGAAAAATGCGCGGACATCACCCAAGCTTTCTTACGCGCAGTTTCTTACGCCGCCCAAGCTTTTTCGCGCCCAAGCTTTCTTTACGCGCCTGATTTCTTACGCACCTATTTCTTATGCGCCATAGCCAAGTTCTCACCAGCACAGGGTTTCTTGAAGTATCTTTCATAAATCTGTAACTTCTGTAGCTTCTATATGTAAGTTATCTGTGCCTAAATCTATAGCTTTTATATATCTTTTATCTGTGCTTGTTGCCTTTGGCAAAATCTCCAAGAACCTGTTGCCATTGGCCGAATCTCCAAGAACTTATTGCATTTGAGCCCTGCTCACGAAGGAAGAAAGAATTTTGAACACGGAATCTTTGTATTGCGAGGATGGGAAGGGGCTAAAACACCTATTCCGCGATCTTTGCGAGAAGATAAAAGCGACCATAGCCCACGACTTCAAAGGTCGATAAAAAAAAGGGCATTCTCGGAAAAATCGAGTATCTTATTCTACGATTGGGGCGATGGTTACTGCGGTTTCACATCTATTAACATTAGATTGAAGCTTAGCCCATCTATTCCACAGTGACTGCGTAAATTCCATTTGTCTTTACGCAAAGATTTCATCTTGCGGACAGTTTTGCCGCCCAAAGCGAGTAAGGAGCGTAATTAAGCCCAAAGCCCGTGCATTACGTCCGGGAAAGTTCCTTGTCTCGGAAGATTCCCTCGGGAATATTCCCTCGGCCACCGCCCGTTTCCGCCCGGCCAGCTGGCGGCTTTCCGGGCGCCCGCCTCGTCTGGCGGGGCCGCCTCAGGAATTTCCCTCGTGGAATTTCCTCAACCAGAACTTTCCCTAGTACATAGTACCAATAACACAACATGAACGTGGTTCATTGGTTGGTGCATTGTTTTATTTGCAGTTCGTTTCAAATATATTTTCACAAAGAGCATATTAAAAAGCTGGATGGATGCATAATTACAATACGCATGAATACACAAAGGCAGGTGCCTAAAGTTTGAAGTCTACACTTGAGAGTAAATTGCTTTATTTGATCAAGTCCAATGTGCTAGCAAGTTAAGCAAGGTTAGTCCATACTTTATTAGTCCGTTAGTCCATACTTGTCTAACATATATAACTCTCCTATGAAAATGCTTTTGGCATATTCTTAATTGATGCTTTCTCCTGAAATTGACACGTACCGTTTTGAGGAAAAAATAGTGCTTAAAAAATCTGAGAAAAAAAACAAGTAAGGCACTTGGTCAGTGCCATCTTGGCGGTTGGCTTGCTAGGCCTATCGCCTTGCATCACCATCATTTGGAGCTGGGAAGCGGCACAAGCTCCATCTATCATGAGAAACCAGACGGATATTTGTGATCTGCTCTTGGCGATGCTTGACTTTGAACATCTTGAAGGGCGAAAATCGAGTATATATCGTGCTTTTAGTAAATTATTTCAACCATTGCTTGAATCTGGCGTGTATTTTGCATCGACATCCGATAGCCCGCGTTATGAAGAGGGGCGATATTTAGATTAGGGCATCCGGTGGATCTTCCCCTTTCTTAGATGCGGAAACAAACCCCCATTTCATGATTGAATCATATGCAGATTGGTGCGCATTAAATGAAACCGATGGGGCGGAGTTATCTGATTTACGCCATAGCCCGGGACTTAAAAGCGGGGGGCTCGTTGAAGGTTTGAAAAAAAGGCCCGACCTTGGGGAAGGGAGAAATAGGGGAAAAGAAACAAAGTCTTCTTTGGAGTCGCTATACTTTGTGTGCATGGAAGCAAGGGGTCCTGAGAGGGTTTTGCCTTTGGATGAATGCCTTTAGGCACAAGCGCCAAATCCATTAATCGAAATAGGTAAAAACTCCTTAGGCGGATAATATTCCATTTTACTGCGGATAAAATGGGTTGTGGAGGTGCACGAGGCTTCTTTCAAGCTTCTGGTTTGCGAGCTAGATCTACGCATAGGCGTATACAAATATTACGTACATACATGCCTACAACTGCGAGTTCTTATTTAGAAGATCTGGGCATACTTCATATGTACAAGGCAAAAAGCATGTTAATTCGAAAATACTATGTCTTAGCATTGCTAAGTTCTTATTTGGAAGATCTTGGGCATACTTCATCTTTGCTCATTTGAAGGTAAAAACTTGGGATCGTAGATATTCACGTGACTTTTGTTGTTACGTTTTTCAGATTTGCGCCTTTATTCAATCAAATATGTGGGTTTTGGTTTTATTGTTTAGATTTGTGCCTCGATAAAAATAAAGTTGGTGTTTTTAATCACTTGCGGGGGAGGTGCCAAAGCGCATTGTGATCGGTGCTCCACGGCAAGGATGCACCATGTTTGTGATGGGAGTCAGCGAGCATGAATATAAACCAGAACAAAACATTGTTTCAAATGCTAGCTGCACAACCAGTTGTCTTGCCACTCTTGCTAAAGTATGTATCTATTTGTATATATCACTTCTTTGTAGCCATTCTGATTAATATCACCATTTTTTTATTTTAAGTCATTACGATCAATATATAAGCCTTTGTAGGTTATTCACGAGAAATTTGGCATCGTTGAGGGTTTGATGACCATTGTTCACTCCCTCATAGGTAAATATCTTATACTAAATATATTAGTATGTAGTACTACCATTTCTGATGTTGGAACTAATTTTTCATTTCTGTTTTATAACAAAAGCAACCCAGAAGACTATTGATGGACCATCGACCATGGTTGGCATCTTTGGAAGGGGCTGGATTTAATTGCTAGTCGTATAAAGATGTTTAAAATACAAGTATTAATGTCAAGGGTTCGTTCTACAATTATTAGAATACTTGGGTTCTAAGCTATGTGCTTAGTGGATTAAACACAATCCAAAACGAAAACTAGGTACATTTCTTGCATTGTTTACAACCACTGACTTGCAACTTTATTTCAAGATTGGAACATGCAGTCAGTTTTGTATCATTGAAGCATGTGATGAAAGTGGCATGTGCCCAGAGATCAAATCATTAGAAAAGCTTGAATGAGGGATGGTCCCGTTTTCTCCAGTTCATTTATCATATACTACTTTCAAATAATTAATTTGCAAAAGCTGGGCTTGGTATGCTATTGTTAAAGCAACTATACTTAAAGCTACATAACATAGAAGTCCATGTTCATTTATCATATACTACTTTCAAATAATTAATTTGCAAAAGCTGGGCTTGGTATGCTATTGTTAAAGCAACTATACTTAAAGCTACATAACATAGAAGTCCATGTGCAAACAATCAAATATGACACAACAAACACTAGAACTTTGCAATATCTTTTTGAAAGGACCTTCCAAATTATTTAGCAAGTCGTGAAGATAAGCACGTAAGCCCTCCAAAAAGTCGAACTGGAAATTCTCGAATGTGATGTTATGACTAGGTTTAAGATCATACCGCATAAAGCTTATGCCAAAGTTACACAAATCCCTCTTTTCAAGAGTGAGTCGGCGAAGAGAAATGTTCGCGGCGGCCAAGGCCGCCGCGATAAATTTCTTGTAAATGTAAACAATAAAAAGTGCCATATTATTCATTTTGAGAGAGCAAATTGTTACTTTAAAAGTGCAAAACGGTAGTCCCAATCAAGTCAAAGACAATAGAAATGGCAATAGCAAATATCATAAGAGCATTTGATTCTATTTGATGACTCCTTAAGGAGCAATGTGAAGATGTCAGCACATCTCAATGGATGGAAAATTGACTACTCTGAAAAGTGTACAGCAGGAAGCTTCTCTATTCCTGCACCCAATAATAACAGTTAGAACTTTTGTGCTTCTAAACGAATGGTAATCTATGGAATAAGGCAATAAAGTCATTATGAAGATAGAAATGGCAATAGCAAATATCATAAGAGCATTTGATTCTATTTGATGACTCAGTGGTTCTCACTTATTTGGGGTGTCTGAGCAAGCAGTCGTACATATAAGGACAAAAAAGATCACAAGACACTCAAAGGCATACCTAGATGCTACTTTCCTTCACAAGCTTTGGGATCACGGTGCTTTGACACCGCGTTAAACTAGCACACTATCAGCAACAAGTCAATCCTAGGCTCACGAGAGGCCCACACCAGTACTTGTACACACATTTGCCCATGACTTATAGCTTCCATTCGCACGGGTGCACATCGTCTCCGCATTGAGACAGGACGTTGGGCTCAGGAAGCACGGGAAGAAAGGCTTTGCCGATCTTGCCACAGGCGCCATTGAGGATGAATGTCATGCCCTCGGATCGGCGGCGTTTGCCCATATCAGAGGCGGTATGTTCGATTACTATTGCACAGCCAACCGTTGCATGAGTTATTGAATCTCGGCGTCGATGGGCTTGTTGGGGTCATACCTCCAAGAGGTTATAGATGCGGACTTCGGTTGTCCCCCAGGGGCGATATTGAGGCCCATCCTATACAATTGTAGCGTGCCGGCATACTTATTACTGCTAAGGTTTTCCCTCGAAAACCCTTGGGCGGGGTTTTTAATCACAGCGATGTAATCAACTTCTTTGCTCTCTTTTTGTTTGGGTCCCATAGGCCAATCGGTCTCCGTGGATGATAAAAAACCTATTCTATTCTATTCTATTCTATTCTATTCTTAAGGAGCAATGTGAAGATGCCAGCACATCTCAATGAATGGAAATTTGGCCTTTCTGGAAAGTGTCTGGTTGCACCCAATAATAGATTAGAACTTTTGTGCTTCTAAACGAATGGTAATCTATGGAATAAGGCAATAAAGTCATTATGAAGGCACACCATGTGACGTTCCAAGTAATTATACGGTATATGTATAAATACATTGACACGTCACCCAGGATAAATACGCCACCATGGGGTATGGTAACCTAGGGGGTTGACCTAAAAGGGATTTAATTAGCTATGTTAATTAAATCATTAAAGATAATAACCTATGATTAAGGAAATTAATAATTAAGAAGGATAATTAAGCCAATTATGGTTTAGGAAGAGCCACACAGCCAAACTTCGATTAGCCCGACATGGTGATACTAATTGGATCCAATAAGGTGGATCACCACCCCCATATCAACCAATATCGAACCGGTTGAGCACCCAAGGCGGTTGGCCCAAAAGGGCTGTTGCGGACTTCACCAAAATCAGAACAACCACTAGTGGTTCTTTGCCACCCTGGACGGCACTATGGAAGCACCCCCGATACTTGGTTCCGGCGAAACACGAGTTGGTAGTAGTTTAGCTTGTGAATTGTAGGATAGTACTTGATTACTCTCTTTTTGATTGCCTTTGTTGAGATTAACCCTTCTCTGGTAAGTAGGATTACATTTCAATTATGAATGGTGCTCTGTTAAGGAATGATTGATGTATCTATGAAGTATTTGGTAAATTCCATTAAACATGGGTTTAAAGGGGGTAGAGACCTCTGAGCTCATATATGATAGTATGCTCCTAGATAGGGCCCTGTAATATTAGATGCGGCACTGTGTACAAGAGACCCCGGGTTAAAGTAGGCGCTATGGTCGGGCTTAGCACCAGAGAAGGGACCACGTGGTGAAGTGGGGGTGGGGTCTTGCCGCGAACATAAAGGCTCGATACTCCCTGATGGGCTAGGCGATGGCGGAGTCCGCGTGGGGCGGGTATGGAGTGCGACACTCCACAGGGTGTAGAGATGTGATCCATTATGGAGCATCTTGCACTTTAGTAGATTTAGGGTGAGTAAGTTGGAGTGCGGATCACGGGGGTGTGATGCGACACGTATTCTCTATCTCACCCATGGAACCAGTGATCACGGAAGGGGACACTTCCACGACCTGCCTCATCGGACCGGGCGTCATGAACCACAGGTAGGCTCAAAGGGTGATACCTTGAGTCTGCGTCTCGGGAAGGCTATAAGCGAAACCATAAAGCGTGAATCGACCCATCGCAAAGTGTGCCATGGGGGGGCGGATGGAGTGGACAACCCTAGCCGATGTTCTATGCCAGATAGCGCCATGCCAAGACTTGGTATCTTTGATCTCTTGAGGCCCGTAGGTCGGTCGATCCTCAGGAGTGCGGGGGGGTAGAACCTGAGGTTTGGGGTGTTTTCTTAGTTTTAGATGCATATTCTTTGCGTTGGTATTTGGATGGATCGCCACCCTTAAGTGATGGTTATTTATATATGATTTATCTTTGTGTACTAACCCTTGTATTCATGCTTCAGTGGCGTAGGAGGAGCCCATCGGCGTGGGCGAATGACACCTCCGTGCCCTTCACTTTCGAGCATCTCTCGTAGATGGCCGGATTGAGCCGGAGGCCACTGCTCATGGCGAGATGGTGCCATGGGAGGGAAAGTCCCCGTATGTATCTGGTAGGGAGTCGTATATATTCGAGGGGCGTCCACATGGTATCGAGGCGTGATTTGGTTGTTGAAATCATAGCAGCAGCAAACCCTAACTTCGTGGTTAAGTTAGTTAGGAGGAGGCTAATCTAGGGTGTTGTTTAGTCCTCTTTGATGCTTGGCTTTGTGTTAGGTTAAAGTAAAAATTGTAGGTTTAAAGAAGTTAGAGGCATTTGGAGGCCCCAAGTTTGGAGGGTTATAAAATTTTGTAGGTAGTTCAAATGAAGGAGAAAGTGGTTCCATTGGATCGGGCGTACCCCAAATACCCTAGGACAGTCGTCGCTGGCGGAAAAATGGTCAAGGGAAGGCCCAAAAGTCAACTTCGGCCAGCAGATTTTTTCGCCCTTCTGCGGTCCGAGTGGGAGAGCAAAAAATCGGTCGGCGCCCGACCCGTCACCGTCATGAGTCAATCGCGGACCCGAAAGTCAAGCGGGCACCCTTTCCTTTTCATCGACCCCGGTC
Source organism: Isoetes taiwanensis (assembly GCA_021234155.1). Lineage (NCBI taxonomy): Eukaryota > Viridiplantae > Streptophyta > Lycopodiopsida > Isoetales > Isoetaceae > Isoetes > Isoetes taiwanensis. The sequence continues at coordinate 5,726,465 of JAJEKV010000009.1, read as the reverse complement.
GCGGTGGGAGTGCGTAGAATGCCGTCGGTGCCCGACCGTATGCTTCCGCATATTTTCGCCGTATAATTATTTTATAATAAAAAAATAATAATAAAAAGTTAATAAGAAAAACTTTAAAATTTTAAAAGTTAACCCGGCCGTTCTGTTTACCCCGCCTTGCCTTCCCGTGGCCGGGCAACCGGCCGTAGCCGCCCGGATCGACCTTGCTTCTTAAGCCCTAGCTCCTTGCTAACACTAAGCGCCTTCACTCCGCTTCCCTAGCGCCCAAAGCCCTCACAGCCTATCCTTCTAGACCTCGGCGCCATCAGCCATGGCCAACACCAAAATCTTGTGGACCCACTACCCTTACCATAGCGAGATCTATGCCTTGATGCCGGCATATAGCTCTTGACCGGCCTTCATCGACATACTTACGGATGAGTTGGTGAGCGGTTCGAGAACAATAATAGGATTCCCTATCCTATCTACCATTTCTCTGAGCGTTTTACGATCCGATTGAACCTCCGCCCGACTTCCTTACACCCGGGCCAAGCAACGGCTTGGTCATGATGCTAATAAAGTTTTATCCTCCGAATGTGAGGCCACAGGAGGAGGACAGCATCACGGAAGGAGGCGGCCCATCGCAAACTTAGCCGGGAAGATGACCAAAGGGGAGATAAAACCAGCCGTCAGCGGCTCGAGGTAAAGAGAATGTCACCAGTATCTCGGGAGATGGGGTTGCGTTATAGATGGCGGGGCCATCGAGATTCCCCATACCGATGGGATGAGACTCCCCCCGGCTTCATATGGGGGAGATCCACGATATCAACATCGATTACTTAATATGATTCGAGGTTGATATGAGCCAGCGACCCATGCATTACCACGCTGAGCTTCTTCGTCGCATTGTAGGCGTCGGTACGGGAGGTTGAGGAAGACCCTAAGGAGGGCGCTCGGGGAGTTTAGGGACGAGCAGGAGGATCGAGCGGGAGAAGGAGGAGAAACCGGCAAGACGGTAGAACCAGCATGAAGAGGCATCGAGTGAAATGGCCCAACTAGCAGAACACCACGGCGTTAAGCAGGTCAGAGTGGCGGAATCCGGCCGATCAATACAAGGAAAAGCTAAAAGGCTGCCGGGGCTTTTGGGAAGAAAGGTGAGCTCCCGGTCGGGCGGGAGGCCGGTTGGATCTTGCGTCCAAACCGGTTGTCGGGGCCAAGGCGTACACACAAAGGGGCGCCTCAAACCACTGCTCCCGCGGAGGAAACCCCCGGTACCGCCCGATACTTTGTCGCCTTCACGGGAGATCCGTAAGTTTTCAGGACCCAACCCGATCACGAGCTCCCCTTCCGAGGTTGGTCGGGAGATTGCCCGGGAGTTGAACCGACCTTCCGGCTTCCGGACTTTAAGCTATTTTGGCTCAAGAGGCTCGCGGAGGCTTATCGGTGGCACTCTTTGGTGATGCCAACCTTTCGCGATTCAGCAAAAGAGGGTCACCATAATGCCTAAGGATTTAGCCCTGCCAGCGAGGGATTCGGGGAGCATCCTAAGTATATTTTCTTTGAGTTTCCACATTGTAAATATTTTTTTTTTTGATATTTAATAAAACCTTTTTATTTTGTATTAAAAACTTTTTTATCTTGTATTAAGTCACGAAAATCTTGGGCGTCGATAAATAAAAGGGTTAAAAAGGATCTTCAAAGTTTCATTTCATTTGTTATATCTGTTTTTCTTCCTTCCTCCTCCTTCGGTATCCATGGCGACCCAGAACCTTCTTGCATGGTACCGGGATGGAAACACTTGGGATCTGCAAGTGCCCTTCGACTGTTACGACCCTTGCTATGTCGGTAGCCTTGATCTCATCACCAATATGCAGCGGCACCCGGACTATGCAGTTCCTAGAGTTTTACGGAGGAGATGCTTCCTTTGTGTATTCCTCTTAAGGGGATCCTCCCCGGTTAATACCTAGAACGGGAGGTGGTCCGGGATATGTTAGGGGGTGATACCCACGCGTATGATGTGCTGAAAGGAAAGCTTAGATGGGGCAAGCACCTGCCCGTTGTGCAGCATCAGGGGCAACAATATCTTGAGGTTGCCTTCGCCCTAACCATCCTCATGGATCAATACGTTGAGGATGAGACTTTGCTGCCTTGAGAAAGGCAAACTCCACGAATCTTCGGGGAGGGAGAAGATGACATATAGGCATGGGTGACTTAGCGTTAGGCGATTGGCAGAGGAGATGCCACCACGCCGGGAGCAAGCTGCACGCTTGTCAGGGTTAGACGGCCTCCCAGTTGCGTACCACCAAGGGCAAGAATACCTTCTCTTGGATGACATCATCTGGACCTATCACATGGTGGCCGGATTTAAGCGCCGGCGTAAGGATCATGTGCTCTATGAGCTAGCGGAGTACTGTATGGATGATTTCATCGACTTCGCTCCTATTGAGCTTCCCCCGGAGGTGCAACAGTTACTCCAGTTCCACCAGGAGACCATAGAGCCGGCTGAGACTTTGCTACTGGCTTGGGGCTGGTGATCGCGAGGGGGCAAATTTCTCACCCTCACGGATGCCTTCTGACTATGGGACCTCATGTCCCAAATATTAACATGGTCGAGGTTCCCTCCGGTTCCGATGAGGAGGGAGAGGATTTATACCATAATCCTGCTCATTTGAAGGAAGAGCAGCAGGAACTTAAGGAAGAAGAAGTCCCTATGGACTTAGATAAGGAGGTAGCCCGTCGGAGGAGACCCGCAAGGAAGGTATTGGGGAAACCATCTTACTTTCTTTTTCTTATCGGCTTTTAACGAGAGGCAAGTTCTTTTTTATAGCCCGAGATTTAGGGCGGAGGCTGAAACTTCATGGTGGACCCTCCGTGCTCTCTCCACATTGGCGGGCACAAAGAAGCTTCCCTCGTGCGTTCACTTATGTACTCGTCGTGGCGGGATCTTGCCACAACTGGCCTTGGGACAAGACATTGCACCACGGATGAGCATGAAGCTTCTTCGGCAACCCCATTGGCTGTTGCTTATCCGAGAGGTTGCTTCCATTCGCGGCTGCCCGCGGTAGACCCGGGGTGACTTCTGCTATGACACCGACCGCCCGCCACCACCTCCTCGGTCTCTGAATGAAGAGGGGCGACCTAGCTCTTAAATATATGTATTCGCATTTTTGTATTAGCGTATAGATGTAGAATTTTGGGTTGGCAATTTCTTTAGCCATTATATAGTTATGATATACCATCTTCTCATCAATTGTGATTATTGTCTCAATGAATACAATTAAAATTGTTCTCTTCCATGATCGTTCATCTATCTATTAGAGTTTAGGGCATAACGAAATTGTTCAATGTTCTATATTCATTTCTATCGTCTTCTTGGAAGAAACACTTTCGAAGAATATGAAGAGATTACAGGACGATAAGGAGGGATGATCGGGGTTGCCCAGAGCCGGGACTATGGCCAAAGATATGGGGGAGTACCGGAATGGGGCCGAAGGTTAAAGATGGAACCAGCGCCACCGGGGGAGCCTATGATCCGACCAAGGGGATGGAGATAGTTAATATTCTTCTCGGGGAGCAGCCTACAAGGACTGAAGCAAACCCTTGCGCCGCACATGGGACTATTGGGATATGTCCGGGCCGCGAAGCTTTGAAGATGCCAAGCGACCACTTGTGGCAACTCTTCTATGCATTAAGGAGGCTTTTCAATCTCCTTATTATTAGCCTAGCGATCGATTACCAACTGTTATAGTCGGGCACGGGCGTTACAAGCTTCGTTAGAGTTTACATGCGTGAAAGTGTTAAGCTACTCAATCCACTGTACCCATTTCGAAACCCTAGGCCGGTCTCTTCAGTTTTTTTTTTTTTATGCTATCGTGAGTTGAACTTCAAGTCTCACGGTGTATCATGTTTGTCCTTGTATCATACTCTTGTATCGACTTTTGGCACCACTTATGTATGGAACTTTAATGGAATGGCGGTTTTCACTTGTCATAAGGATCTTTGCCATTGTATTTATTTCTTGTATTCTCTTTCTACCCTATCCAGAAATGATATTTTAGGTGAGATTTTAGTTACTACAATTACTGCTTATATCTTCTTTATGCTCGATATAGGCCGGTGCATAGCGCCGCTGGCGAGGCAGCCCTCAAATGCCGGTGGACTAACACCCGGCAAGGCCGATGTTAATGAAAAAGACAATTAGTCAATTCACGGGCTTATGTGTTGCATGCCAGCCCACCACGGCATACGGGGAAGGCGGACGGAGTTACCTCCACTACCGCCAAGCCCACCTACGGCGACCATATCCACGAAACCAGCCACAGCCTTGTAGGCATAGGGGACCCGTTCTAAGCGTCGTCGAGGAGTTCCTCTGGGGATGGCCCACCTCCTCCTCAATCAGCCACCAGGTGTCTTAAATCGTCGGTATCAGTGGTGACCATGCAAAAGCACCGGATAAGGAATACGCCAAGGCGGTTGATACCGCCATAACTAGTATATGGAAAGGTGAGGAAGCGGCCCGGTTGATGGGAATCTAAAGCGGTTTGAATCTGAGTCACGGATTTGGGCCGAAATGAAGAGGAGTTTGGGAGATCCTATGGCATGGCCGAGAAAAGGATACTGGGAAAAGGTTGCCACCACAAACCTTCTGGTGCAGGTATTTGGTGGAAGGGCTATGCTAGAGCCAAACATCTGGATAGAAGCCGAGGATGCAGAGTTTGAAGTTTGCTAAAAGCTTTTTTTTTAAAGAATTGCATTATGTGCCTAAATGCACACAAATGCCAACAAATTCAGACCTTCTATAAGTTAGAGCGAAAGGGTATGTGGGTTCGGGGGGCTTACGGATGAATTTATCGTCACTTGAGGTATGTACCCGAATATGAATGAAAGTGGCGGAGGGTTACATTGAAGGGTTGGCCCCATCAATCAAGCGATGGTTAAGGCCATAGACCCTCGAGGAGGACACACCAAAAACCGGTATTAACCAATGTCCGCCCCTACTCCTTGATAATGGCAGATTCACCTTACAAAACCCCGGCTCGCCAAGTCAGGGGCCCTCTCAACAGGAACTCTTATGGCCGCCCGGGGAAAGAAAGTCACCTTCTTCGGTGAGATAATGAGAACAATGTCAGTAGGGTTTAGTTCCCTCTTGCAGTCTATTCCTAAAGAGGCCCGAGAGCATTTCGTAGAGATAAGGCATCTTTCTGGTGTATCGGCGGACACTTCATACGAAATTGTCCTTATGTCCGCGTCAGGCTGGTGGCCATGGCGGCGACCCTCGATTAGGATGATCTTGAGTCAACACAACTGTCGAGGAGGAGGAGCTCGGTACTGCGGTATAGAATCCCTTGCGACTATAGGCAATGCTGAAAGTCAGCCTGCTGTCATTTCCACCCATAGGTTAAGTGAGCGATAAGCCTTTTTGTAATTCTTATGGATCTGGGAAGTACATAATTTTGCTTCTCCTAGAATGGCCCGGTTTTCGGCTTGAAACCGTGAGGTCCGTAGAGAACTTTGTCACTCTAGCCGATGGTAAAGTCGGGGACACACTCATGGCGTCGCATCAATCTCAAGATCACGGTTGCGGTGCACCGGTTGCTTTAGGTGCGAGTTGATGGATGATATTGGCAAAATCGACCTCATTGTTGGTATGGAATTCTTGGCATCTGCAAAGCCAACATGGAAAAAGCGGGAAGTTACCTTCAACGCACTAATGGAGCCAGCGTGACTATAAAAGGTGAACCATTCAACCCTATTATGCAGTCTATGTCCATCCCAGTGGTTAGATAAAGCTATATGCAAGGAAAAGCTCCTCTGCGTCATTAGACTTGCCTCCATTGAGTCGGATGCTAAGCGACAAAAGCAAGTAATCGATACCTTGCCGGAGGGATTCTTGGTCTTCTCGAGAATTTGGTGATCTTTTCCAGATGAGATCGAAGCTTCCCCTTTTGAGGGTAGAATGTGAATAAACTTTAGAGCCAGTACTAAGCCTGCAGTGGGCCCGTATATGGAGTCCCCGAGTTGGCGAGCTTAAGAAACAACCCGAGGAGTTACTAAACCTAGGTTTCATTCGACCTAGTGTTTAAGCCCTTTGGCGCTCTATTCTTTTGTTAAGAAAAGGGCGGCTCCTTGAGGATGTGTATTGATTATCGGCAACTCAACAAACATACCATCAAGAATCGCTATGCTTTGCCTAGAAGCAGATGCTCTAATGGATCAGTTACAAGGGGCTAAGTATTTCTCAAAAGATTGATCTACGCTCGGGATACCATCAAATAAGGATTAAAGAGGGGACATCCATAAATCTGCTTTTTAAGCACTAGATATGGGCATTATGAGTTTCACTGATTATGCCTTTTGGATTAACCAATGCTCCAGCAACTTTCATGCGATTGATGAATGATGTCTTTCGACAATACTTGGATGATTTTGTTGTTATTTTCTTTGGCGACATTCTCATCTGATAAGACCCTAGAGGAGCATGAGAAACATCTTAGATTGGCCCTACAAAAGCTAAGGCGTCATCAGCTCTTAGCCAAGTTCTCTAAGTGCAAGTTTGCCACTCCGAGAAGGTCGATTATTTGGGCCATGTCATTTCGGCGGAGGGAATTGCTAGAGATCCGGCAAAGATAGAGGCCGTGGGGAATGGCCTATTCGAAATGTTTTTCGGTCCGAAGTTTCTTGGGATTAGCGGGATATTATCGGAAATTTGTAAAGGATTTTGCAAAGATTGCGACACCTCTTACAAATCTTACAAAGCATGAGAAGGTGAAGGATTGGATGGAACAAAGACAAAAGGTTCCAGGGAAGTTTCCGCAGCTTAAAGATGCCTTAGCGTCAGCCCCGGTTCCCATTGCACGATCGAGAAGGATAAACTAGTGGCAGCGGATGCCCGATGGATTGCCACGGTGGAGTCCCTAATCTCGGGGAGGGAGGGTTATTGCCTATGATTCAAAGAAAATGAGCGAAGCGGAACAGCGATACCCTACCCATGATCAGGAATTGTTAGCCGTTGTCCGTGCCTTGGGATATGGAGACACTACCTTCTTGGTAGAAGATTCCAATTGGATCACGGATCATCAAAGTCTCAGATTATTTATCCACCCAACCAAATCTCAATCTCCACGAGAAGATGGATGGAATTTCTGGAGGAGTATGATTTTGAGATTATGTATAAACACGGAAACACAATGTGGTTCTTAGGATCGTTATCACGCCATCCCTTGATAACCCGAACCCATTGCAATGCAATCTCTACACTCACCGTGAATTTGGCAAGCGATAGAGCGGACCTTGGCCACGGATCCCGAGTTACATGAAGTTTGGGATAGTTTGGCTAAGGAAGCTTCGCACATATAAGGAGCATGAAGCTTTCCGTTAGAGTATAAGAAGAAGGCAACTTGTTATATTACAAGGATAAGTTGTGTGTACCGAGACGAGACTTGAGATGCGTAAAGCTAATCTTCCGACACACACAACAGCCCTATAGGCGGCCATGCGAGGGGTTTATGAAGACCTACTTTAAATTCGCTCCAGCTATTTACGGCCTTCGATGAAAAGGACATCGCCCGGATACATTAAGCGGTGTCAGTGTGTCGGCAAAACCAAAGGCTGGCGATTAAAGTTCGGTGAAGTTGCAACCTCCGGATGTGCCCAGCGCCAAATGGGAGGTCATAACCATGGATTTCATTGTGGGCCTTCCGCGTGCTCTCGTGGATATGATGCCTTAATGGTAGTGGTTCGACAAATTGTCGAAAAATGGCTCATTTCTTGCCATGTCGTTACCACGGATCGACCTTTGATCTTTGCTCGCTGTTGCCAAGGAGATCTTGATTACCGCGGAATGCCACGGGTTATTATATCGTAGGGGATCCCAAATTAAGTAAGTGCATTGCGGAAAGATTTCTTTGCCACCATTCGGACCAAGCTTGCTATGAGTGCGGCATATCATCCTCAAGCGGATGGTCGAGACGCACGTACCAATGCATTATAGAGGATATCTTTGCGAAGTTATGTGTGGAGTAAGCAATCACAATGGGGTGACTATATTTATCACAGTCGGGTTTGCCTACAGCGGCGTAGGCGAGAGTCTTCCGAATGTCTCCCTTTATGATAAATTATGGTTATCAATGTCTTACTCGGACACATGGCACAACCCCATTTCCAAAGTGGAGGTTTCTCAACAACTCCTCCCGGAGATGCAAGCTCCGGTGAAGAAGTTAAGTGGTTACTTATTAGCCGCACGCCGATTGTGGAAAGAGTGTAGCCGATAAAACTGAACCCCCCACGTTTTCGGTGGGTGAATCGGTTTGGCTAAAGATTAAGGTAAAACAAGCCAAGCTTAAGATTGGCAAGCGCAAGAAGTTGGCACCCGGATAGCCGGACCGTTCAAAATTATTGGCGTGTTGGAAGGGGCATATCGCTTGGATTTGCCGCCCGAAAGATCCACAAAGGTCTTTCCGTGAGTCTTACGAAACAACACACCCCCGATCCGGAGGAGGTTTTGGACACCCCAACCCTCCTCGAAATAGCCGAGGCGGTGGAGATAGTGCACGAAGCTCTTCTTGATCGAGCTTATAAACAAACCCGGGAAGGACTCAAATGTTGCAATACTTGGTTAAGTGGAAGCACTTACCGGTTGAGGATGCTACTTGGGTGATGAAGATAGACCTTGACAAGCATTATCCGGACTTCATCTGCGGGAATCTCAAGGCCACACCATCAGCGATGCTATCAACCCCGCAGCCGGTAAGCTTGGAAGCTTGATTGCCAAGAGTAGGGCTCTAGGGGGTAGATGCATCATTAAATAATAATAATTCTTGATGATGAGATCGTCTTTGTGTTCTCTAGGGGCGTGGTGTCTTTGTTAATGTTGACCTGACCCGACTTGATTAGAGAGCATATAATTAATAGGCTGCGTTCATCTAGAAGGCTATAATGGGAACTTGACCATTCCTATCTTTGCAATGAATTGCAAACCATAGACATGATAGGTTCCACGGTAGATAGAGTTTTCTTTTATTTATTATAAGGGGTGGTCCTTCAACCACAATCTAATTATATATCTTGATATCTTGACATGTGCATGCCCCGTTAAGCGTCGTGACCTGCCCATGTTAGAGGGGTTCTTGATGGCTCGAACTTTGCGGTTTTATTTTGTCTACCGTCCTTATTTTGTTGTTACTCGATGTTGATATTGGACTTGACCCTTGAACTTTTGGATTATCATAATCATGTGGAATGCACCTCGGTGCTTAAAAGCATTTTAAACTTTAAAGTTTCTAATATATATTACCTTGGGAATAAGGAATTATCTTCCTTCATAATGAGCTCTAAATATATTACGTCTAACCCTAATGTTGAGGGGCGACATTAATTCTAAGGAGGGGGAGAATGTGGCGTTCCAAGTAATTATATACGGTATATGTATAAATACATTGACCGTCACCCAGGATAAATCGCCACCATGGGGTATGGTAACCTAGGGGTTGACCTAAAAGGGATTTAATTAGCTATGTTAATTAAATCATTAAAGATAATAACCTATGATTAAGGGAAATTAATAATTAAGAAGGATAATTAAGCCAATTTATGGTTTAGGAAAGCCACACCGCCAAACTGGATTGGCCAGCATGGTGATTACTAATTGGATCCAATAAGGTGGATCACCACCCCATATCAACCAATATCAAACCCGGTTGAAGCCCAGGAGCGGTGGCCAAAGATCGCTTTGCAGACTTCACCAAAATCAACTGAACAACCACTAGTGGTTGCTGCCACCCTCCGCGGCACTATGGAAGCACCCGATAACGGTTCCAGCGAAACACCTAAGTTGGTAGTAGTTTAGCTTTGTGGAATTGTAGGATAGTACTTGATTGCTCTCTTTTTTAGGTGCCTTTGTTGAGATTAACCCTTCTCTTGTAAGTAGGATTACATTTCAATTATGAATGGTGCTCTGTTGGGAATGATTGATGTATCTATGAAGTATTTCAGTAAATTCCATTAAACATGGGTTTAAAGGGGGGTAGAGACCTCTGAGCTCATATATGATAGTATGCTCCTAGATAGGCCCTCCGTAATGTTCCCATTAGATGCGGCTGTGTACAAGAGACCCCCCCGGTCAGCACGCTAATGGTCGGGCTTACACCCGCAGAAGGGACCAGCAGGTGAAGTGGGGGTGGGGGTCTTGTACCGAACATAAAAGGCTCCCCCGAAAGACTCCTACAAGGGCTAGGCACGATAGCCGATCCGAGGGCCGGGAGTATGGATCGACCTCCCTGGATGTAGAGATGTGATCCGTATGAGCATCTTGCACTTGAGTAGATTTAGGTGAGTAAAGTTTGGGCACGGATCACGGGTCACTGATCGCACGTATTCTCTAACTCACCCATGGAACCATCATGGATCCCGGAAGGACACTTCCACGACTTGCCCTCATCGGACCCGAGGCCATGAACCACAGTAGGCTCAAAAGGTGATACCTTGAGTCTCAAGGTCTCCTGAAGGCTATAGCGAAGCCATAAATGAATCGACCCATCTCAAGAAAAGTGTGCAATACCGGCTGGGATGAGTGGACAACCCTAGCGATGTTCTATGCCGATAGCGCCATGCAAGACTCGGTCTGGCCGATCTCTTGAGGCCCGGTGAGTGATCGATCCTCACCGGAGTCCGAAGGCGAGGGTAGAACACGAGGTTTAGGGGGTGTTTTTAGTTTAGATGCATATTCTTTGCCGTTGGTATTTGGATGGATCGCCCCCCTTAAGGGTGGTTATTTATATATATGATTTATCTTTGCCGTACTAACCCTTGTATTCATGCTTCCGCTGACGAGCCCATCGGCGTGGGCTGGGAATGACACCTCAGTGCCCTTCACTTTCGAGCATCTCTACGTAGATGGCCCTCGACGGAGGCCCCTGCTCATGGCGAGATGGTCGCCATGGGGAGGGGAAAGTCCCGTATGTATACGGCCGGGGGTCGTATATATATTCAGGGGCGTCACACACCACATGACTGAATAAGTGCCTTCTAATGGCAGTGCATGATAGCATGGCACACCAAAGAACCATGAAAGGAAGGAAGGAAGGAAGGGAAGGAAGGAAGGAAGGTTCTTTATCGTCCATGAGGCCAATCGGCCTATGGGACCCAAATTACACGGTGTAACGTTCCCGTTGCTGCCTCGATTAAAAACCCTCCCTTAGGAGGAAAAACCGCCGCAAAGAACAAGCCTACCGGCAGTTGCAGGCCAGCCTATACATATATGGAATTCCCGCATCTTCGTAGGCGCCGGGGCGAGGTGAGTCCGGCAGATCCAAAACCTCTTGGAGGTAGGAGCCAAGGGATCGAACTCCACGGCCAGAGATTGAGAAGCTCGTCGATGGAACCATCGGTCACACCAAGAGAATGTAGCGAGCCCGCCACTGACTATAGGTCGGGATGGCTGGAAGGCATGGCTTTCATCCAACAACCCCCCAAACGCAACCGCGACAAAAGCATGTCCCCGCCGCCAGCTCTCCAACCCACAGGTAATTCATCTCAAGCCCGAAAGATGGTGGGCCCTGTCAATGGATGCTGGCGATTCCGCGCTTCTTCTGCGGGGCAACCGAGAACGAGGTAGAGCCGCAGGCCTCGAACCGGGGTAGGGTTTATGTGCCGCTTTGTAGTGTGCCACCTTTTACATTCAGGAAGTATGGTGGTCCTGCAAACTTCCCGAAAAACAAGAGTCCAAGTATCCCTCGCCTCATCCTTAAAAATGCCGTATTGCACCCTGGGAAGCACCTATGTAGCGCTTACGTTCAGCCCAGGCTATGCTTGGGGCTCTCTTGTCCTGGCAACAAGCCCCGAGTAGCCTCGCGAGGGCTCGTAGCCCTGGCGTAAGCCAAAGTGCTGAGTCGAAAGTTTCCCATGCTGGCCACCTTCTAGGAAATAAACAATGTGTCTATCGAGGGCGCATGCTGCAGGGGGCATGAATCTGTCTCTGCAACAAGATCCGATATGGAACGAGAGCCGACCCCAAGTGCCCGGCAAAATGCGCTTGGACCTGCCTCCAAGTCACTTTCAAGTCGCCCCATGACCTCATTGGGCCCCCCACAAGGCCCCATACAAAAGAATCGCCCACCAGTGCGGAATAAATCTGATCATACAGCACCGGCCTGTAACTATTGTTTTGCATTGCGTCAAATACCTTCCAACCCTCTTGATCACCGGAAAGCTTAATGGATGCATCCCAAATACATTGAGGACCATACACATTTGCAAAGAGGACCATACACATTGCAAATGACAACTTAAATGAATTCCTAAGGGATGTAAAGAATACAAAATAGAGCTTTTATGAAGTTAAAGATACTACTAATAACATCGATCTCCTCAAGTATTATTCAAGGATGTAAAGAACACAAATAAAGTCGTTAAGAAATATTACAAATTCCATAATTGTAGTCCACATCTTCAAAAAGCATTCAACACTGCAGAAAATAATAGGCAACTACTATATATATATCTAACCTAGTCAATGGACACTTCCAGATTTGATACTTACCACGTTGAAGCAGAGAGAATCAAAGATGTAAATGCACGTATTGCTGCTGAACACACCATGTTTGTAAGGTGAAGGCTACTCCTGAAGTTATGACACCCTGTAAAATTTAGGGAATTATAAGAACAATTGCAGTACAACTAATTAACAGGATATCACAGTATAAATAAGAGCATGGATTTCACTAGAAGAACATGCAGTCTTAACTCCTACCAGAAATGCGAGCAATAATATGAATTAGACAATAACTTTGATTAAATAGGAAGGTTTAACCCCACCGCATAAAGAATCACCAAGATGTTACAAGCATCAGTGATCTTCCAGGTAGACAGATGCGGCTCATGCCACCATGCAAAAAGCCCAAGTTGTATTGTAGCAAAAAGGTTCACAAAAGGCTACCAAAGAGAACCTAGCAGGATACTTTTTCAACACTGGAACCTGTTGCACATACGGAAATATGAGGAAAATGTTAGAAACCTTAAGGATCTACATTCAGATTTATCAATTTCAAAGGTACCTGCAGTACAATCCAAGCTGCATGATTCGCAGTTCAGGATCAAAGCAACGGCGCCTACTTGCCACTTTGGAATTCGCGAGACCAAAATATTCACATGTCCCAAAGTGGTCCATGTTGAGTTCACGATTGATGATGGAGGATCAATGAAAGTTAGAAGTGCTTGTTGAAGGAAAGAAGGCGGATTTCCATTAACAGGAATGGATTGAAGAGGATGAATTACACATGGACCTCTATACAATGACATCAACATTGCTCCATTAACTCCAGAGAGTGCACCGGCAACTTTTGCTTGTCCATGAATGCGCCATATATTAACTTCCTCCATACTGCATATTAGATTATGCAAGTGGACAGCGGTTCTTTAGCATTAAAAAAAATTGTCCTAATTTACTCAAAGAAGCTTACCCAAGGAAAGCTGCCATCATGAACACCAATGTTGGAGTTATATTTTGAAGAGCTGATGCAATGTGGCCGAGGTAAGCTGTAGGCCTACCAAGTAAAGTGATTGATTCAAGAAAAACTCTAGGAAACCAAAAAGCATGAGTAAAGACCTGCAAAATAAAAATCTGAAGACCATGGAAAACTAACTCAAGTGTTTGGTGGCTAGTTGTAAGATACAAATTGATTCTAATTGGCTGGGCAAAATAGTTAGCGCATAATCTTAAATAATATCCTACCCGCAGAAAGCCAGAAGGAAGAACTTCAGAAGCAAACATCATAGACAGGGTCCTTATTTTCCTGTATTCAGCATAAATGACATTTAGCAGAATTACAAGAAAGCAAAACCACAAAATACACACCTCTCTGTAAAAAGCGAGGGATCCAACGAACCCTAAACCGATAAACATTTCTATAAAATGGATAGATGTACTGATTAATTCTCGTGAAAATCCAATGGGCGTCACTATTTGGTAGGTGGCAAAACCAAAGGTTACCATCATAAGGGCGCCATGGACCTTGAGCTTCTCAAGCGGAGAAAATCTTTGGATGGGATACCAATAACCCATTATTTGTTGAGCTACTTAGCATTGGCGAAGCTCGAATCGCAGAAGTCAAAAACCCAGGTTGTAAATTTAAGGAAAACTTGATGGCGGAAGCGCTGCATGCATGCATCGCTCCATAGACAGAGCTCCACAGCCACGTACAATTCGTTTCTCGCATGGGAGCTTCAAAGGTAGGCCGAATGCAAGCAGCCAGAATAGCATGAGTGGGTCACCGATAGGAACGTTGTGGACCATGCAAAATGGATCAAGTGTCAGAGAAAATGGGGTCAATCCAATCTTTGATGCAAAACCTCTGTCTATGTTGTCGGTGGGTCCATGTTCTCAAAATAGAGGAAGATAAGGCTTCATCTCATATTGTACATCAATGGCCTCCATTTTAATGCGCCCTTGCAAGCTGCTATAAGAATAGCCCTGCTCTTCAGCCGTTGCCATGCGGGATGTGGTTAATCCAATCACCCGATATCACCCACGAAGAACAACGCACCACGAAGAACAACAGTTTGAAGCCCAAAACCGCACTAATTTCGGCCCTTCTTTTTATCAATCCAACTCGCTAGCCTCCCTCTTCATCAATCCGATATAAAGGGATAAACAGCTTTTATTGGCATGTTTTTTTTGCCGCCCACAGGCGAAGAACCATCCGATATGCTCGGCCGGGTTCCATGTCCGACGCTTTGGCCGGATTAACTTCTTTTGGTCATTATTAACCATCTAAGTGATATCGGATAGTCAAATTAACTGCCGTGGGTCGATACCGATGGCCTAATTAACCACCCATTTTTGCCGATAAAGTTTATCTCGCTTGATAAATCGGAGTTCGGCATGCCCCCTCTTGGTTTTTCTTTTACTAATGTGGCTCAAAGGAATTAGGTCTCATTTAGAACTTGGCTTTAAAACATGTATGTTGCTCTTTCAAAAACCATAACCTAATTGATTGCGGAGAGCCGGAAGCCTCTTAAGTCAAAGGTTATTTTTTTTATTTCATGGTGGGAAACTTAAACTATATGAGGAATATGTCATCAAAGGCTGACTTTGGCGGGTTTCAGTGGAAGATAATTAATTGCAACAGATCAAAATGGCCCTTAAAGGTCGCTCGACAAAATTGAGAGCTTCGTGGCTCTTCAACAAGCACGTTGGGATGTCAAGGATGTCTCGATACAAAATGGACGATGCAAAACATAAACAATTACAAGACCAAGTATGTCAATTGAAGGTAGAAATTGGAAGTTTCTATCTCTCAGAACAATGAATTGAAATCAGAAAATAACAAGCTTTGGAGCCATGGAAAATCATGTGGTGCGTATGAAAATTGCCAAGAAAAGGTGACATAGAGAAATTTCTTTCGAACATGTGGAATCTTGTGTCAATACTCTTTTGAGAGAAGAGCAAGCCCATATGCAAATAAAAACCTAATATTAAACTCTCCGGGTCTTTCAAAGGAGGAAGATGTAGCAAAGTGGTGGTTCATTTCTTTGATACTCCCATGCATCTCCATGATCTAGGTTTTATCCGTTTGCTTTCATGTGGGAAAGAAACAAGAAAATAAGTTGAGACCAAGTATCATTAAATTCCAGAACCTACAGGCTCGAGAACGAAGTCATGTTCAATCTGAGTGTACCTAAAGGGCTTAAGGCTTTGGGTAAATGATGATTTTACGCAGTAAATGTTGTTAAGAGAGAACTTCCGATATAAATTGCAAAATTGCAAGTTAAAAAGGATGCATGTAAGCATGCATACATCCAAAGAGAAAAGATAAAATGGAGTTCAGGATCAAGATTATTGAATAAAGGTTTGAGACCCCTCAGGTGTATGATATGGAATGTGAATGGCTTTAATAATAGAAAATATGTTTCAATTGCATTTTCTTAAAAGCTATTTATTTTCTAGTTTTATTAGAAACTTGGGAATATGAGATGGACAAATTAGAACACTTATCGTGTTTTATATTGATTGAATCGGTATGAATATGAAGGGTATAGGAAGGGATAGAGGCTTTGGTGGCATTGCACCTACGTATTCATAACACAATAAATCCAAGCAATATAATGCATTAACATTCACACATAATTGCATAATGTTTTATATTTATTCCGTACAAATTATGTTGCTTATTAATGATAATATATTATAATAATATATTAATACAAGTCACGCGCCGATGGGGCAGGCACAAAGGAGGGCAGGTGAATAACAATATTTCTAACATTTGGGGTGGTGCAAAGGGGGCATGTGAGTCACAAGGTTTCTAATGTTAGAATGACAAAACCCTAGTTTAGCAAGTTGTTAAAAAATGTTATTAATTATTATTTTTAGATATTTTCCATAATGCTCATTAAGTATTACTCTATTGTTTTTAGAAAGTTTTTCTCAGAAATTATTATGTTTAGCAACTTCTATTTTAGGTTGAGGTGTCTATTCATGCTAATTGATCAGTCAATGCCCAATAGCTTACCTCCATGACATTCTGAAAGAGCTAGTATAACTTTATTATTTTTAGATACTTTCTATTTTAGGTTGAGGTGCTTATCCATGCAAAAATTACTATTTTTAGGAACTTTCTATTTTAGCTTAGGGTGCTTAACTAAAAAATATTACTTTTAGCAACTTCTTATTTTAGATTGAGGTGTTTATTCATATTAGTTGACTAAGCAAACGTCATTAGCTCACCCCCACAACATTCTAGAATATGTAGCAAGAAGTTACTATTTTTAATTTTTTACAAAATTTACTATTTTTAGCAATTTGTATTTTAGGTTGAGATGCCTATTATATTATAAACTTATTATTTCTAGATACTTCTAGTTTAGGTTAAGGTGCTTACCTGTATACATTTTAAAACTATCTAGAACTTTCTATAACACCCTACAATATTCTAGAACTATCTAGAACACACCTTTTTTAATTTTTCCAAAGTTTCAAAAAAAAACTTTTTATTTTTTAGGTCTGCAGACTTTAAGCATCTAGAATATTCTAATATATTCTATTTTGACTCTATGCAAAATTTTGAAAAACTTTCTATTTCTAGACAAAGGTGCTTACCCATGAGCAAGAAAATGTTCTAGAAAATTTATTTTGATTCTTTTGCAAGTTTTTGAAAAACTTTCTATTTTTAGATTGAGATGCTTACCCAGCATCTAGAAGCTCAAGATTGGTGTCAAAGAGTTTTCTAGAATACCTCAACTTTCTAGAACATTCCACAACTTTTTGGAACATTCTAGAACTTTCTAGAGCATTCTAGAACTTTCTTATTTTAGGGTGTAAGTGCTTATCCATGCTACTTGACCAATCAAAAGAATATTTTAGAATTATTTATAGCTTTGTAGAATATTCTAGAATAATCAATGTATATTACTCAGCTTCTATTTCAAGTATCTATTTTTAGCAACTTTTTAAAAATTACGGACTAAGAAAAGGTCGTTAGCTCACCCCCACAACATTCTAGAACATGTATCAAGAAGTTACTATTTTTGGAAATTTTTAAAAACTTACTATTTTTAGCAACTTATATTTTAGGTTGAGATGCCTATACATGCTGATTGATCAATCAATGCTTAATAGCTTACTTCCATAACATTTTGAAAGATCTAGTAAAAATTATTATAAACTTATTATTTCTAGATACTTCTAGTTTAGGTTAAGATGCTTATCTCTGCTACATTTTAAAACTATCTAGAACTTTTTTTAGAACACCATAGAATATTCTAGAACTATCTAGAACACACTCTTTAGTTTCTTTGCAAAGTTTCCAAAAAACTTTATATTTTTAGGCCGAGGTGCTTACCCCTTAAGCATCTAGAACATTCCTAGAACATTCCAATATATTCTATTTTGACTCTATGCAAAATTTCGAAAAAACTTTCTATTTTTAGACAAAGGTGCTTACCCATGAACAAGAGAACATTCTAGAAAATTTTATTTTAATTCTTTGCAAATTTTTGAAAAAAATTTCTATTTTTAGATTGAGGTGCTTACCCATACGCATCTAAAAGTTCAAAAACCTTCCACAAATTTTTGGAACATCCTAGGACTTTCTAGAGCATTCTAGAACTTTCTAGCCAAGAACCAGAATGTCCATTCTCATGTGGATAGCCTTATATACTGGAAAAGGAGGCTCTTTTTTGCATCTATGCATGTGGGATATTTGTGCATGCCCTAGATTCTAGAACAATCTTGAATATTCTAGAACCATTAGGGTTGAAGATACCCTTAAGTGTATATGAAACATTAAATTTTTTTTTATGAATTAAGGCTTGGCCTAGTGGTTATGATAGGGGGCTCGGAGGCTAATGATTGGGGTTCGAATCCATCACACAACATAAAAATTTTTAAAACCTCCTTAAGGCCCTCGAAAGCATGCAACGCGGGACCGTAGAATCTTGATCCACTAAGGGTCGAGATCGCGCCACGCGGCATATATATAAAACCAACGACTAGGATCGCGGCTAGCGTGGCGATTCACGTGATCGGCGATCAAGATCGAAATCAATATGGACCGTGAGGATCGCCTCACCTCCTGGCCAAGTGGGACATCGTAAAAAATCAACGCCAATTCACCACTTCATCCGAGCCGCCCAGAGCATACGCGGGCACCTTCCACGGTTAGAATGGCCCAAAATATCACGCCTTACTAATAAATATATATATTTTGATAGCACATCTAACCATTGCAAGGCATCAAACATATTACTTAAATTGAACCATTAAATTACCCTCCCCCTCCCCCTTTCCCCCGTGAGACCCCCGACCTTCCTCCCCTAGTTGTTTTCACGATATTCTGCAAAGGCGGCCCATCTAGAGGTTTCAAAGCCGTTGGATGTCTATTTCACAACCCCAACCATCATTAGATGCAACTCGCTTTTTTAGTAAGTTTTAGTTAACTTCAGCCAAATACACAATGAACCCAAAGGTTGTGAGGTGCATTGTACATGTACTGCATACATATATTGGCATATATATTTGGGGCTCCTCGCCAACCGCTGGACTTCCGCACTAATAATATCAAGAAAAACAACTTGGAGCAGAGGGGGGATTAATCAAATGGTTCAATTGCCTATTATTGCCCTAGATAAAATCGAGTCTAAACAAGATGCATGCCCAAGACCGGGTGCTAGAATCCCAACAAACCCCAACAAAAACGCCGCGACTCAAGGAGAAAAAATGGCAAACCTCGAAGACAATGGGCTTTGCACTAGCCACCAGAAGAAAGCAGGACGGTGGAAAACGTAGCACGACAGGAAAAAAAGTCAACAAAACCCTAAATATAGCTTGAATACTAAAGAAATGGACTAGACATGAAGGGGGGAAATTAGAATGCAGGGGATCAAAGCCCGAAGCGTGGAGATGAAGATGCACTGATGAAGAAAAGAAAAGACAAAGAGATATATAAAAAGTTTAGAAAGTCTAACTGCTAGGTAACCTAACTACTTAAAGGGCAATCGGTTTTTGATAATTACATTTATCTTCTTATCATTATAATAAGATAAATTCAAAAGTCCATTGTAAGAAATCAATAAAGACTGAATATCACAAAAAATGGTTTGTCACATAAAATGTATAATTATATGCTCATTTTGCTATGGTTTTCGTATGATTGTGGTGTTGTATTTGTATGAGATATCTAATAGTATTTGTAGAGTGTGCCTTGTATTTCTAGTTAGTTTGCCCTCCTAACCTTTGGCTTGACATGCATGCCTATGTTTATGCATGCATAGCACCTTCCGCTCACCAATGCAAGTGCATAGGCCCCCTTCTCACATGGTCAATCTCAAAGTTTCCATCCACATGCTTTTGCATGTGAGACCGCTTTTACATCCAAAGTTGAATCTCAAGTTTATATTAATACGCTTTTACATACAAAGGCCCTTTTTAGTCGGGCCAAATCTCAATCTTCCATTCACATGCATTTGTGATTCCTTTGTTCTATATTATTCTATTTTTTCGGCCCCTTTTTGGGTTGTTCATGATCAGAGATGCTTTTTACACAAAGATATAGATATATTTATGAAGAAGGCATGAATTTGAGTAAACGTGATCGGGCTTTTTTATTTCTATGATCAATCATGAAATCTAGTGCACGCAAAATCTTAGGGCCTAATTAGTTGCATTCAACAAATGATTAAAGAAAGAAGTCATCTCCGTGATCAATTATGGTGATTGGTTTCTAGGATTTGATGGCTCCCGATTCCTCGGGTCGAATATGTTGGGCAAGTTCTAGGCCTCAATTCCAAGATTTAGTTGAGTTTGAATAAGAAGGAATAGGAAGCCAAGATTAGTGGTGCGGCTTGTTTTGTAGCCTTGGTATTTTTCAAACATATAATCATATGTCGATCATTCTTATTCTTAGTATGATTCTTGTTGGATGTCGATTTCGTGCGATTTTGGCCATCGCCAAGCATGACTTATTTTTAGCAAGTTTTAGTTCATGTTAGTTTCAAATACGTAATTCAATCAAAGATTGTGAAGCCGATTGTATCCAAATAATCATATAAAACTATCTCAATTAAGTAAAACGGAGATAGGAGTTTTGGAACAAGCAGCATGGAATCATCATATACACGAGCACGAAACAGATCAGCTTAAAGCATACCTTATAGAGGCGCCTCACAATCAAAGATGTTCCACATTCTCTCTACAGAAACCTATTCATCTACATTAGAATGCCATAACTACTAGCAAACCATCAGTTAACTCAAAACCAAAATAGAAAAATACTTGGAAATAAGGAACCCCTAACGCTTTAAAAGCAATTTTAGCTCAACAACAATCTCAACCATCTACATCTAATTTAGACAAGATATCTACTATTCAAATTGAAGTTTCTAAAGCATATTCTAAAACCTCGAACTCCATTCCTAGGGTTTGCCTGAAAGACCTTCATATTTTTTCCTTGTAGGTTCCTAATAATCCGGCTGAAGATTTTGCACCGTACCCATTTTTACGATGAGATTCTTTGAATGATCTAAATAACTCTTCAACACCTTGTTGAAAGGGTGCCATGGGACTGCCATGAAAATATTCACAAAGGCAAGCTTTTTGTCGATCAAGATATCGCCTTTTTAGCACCATAGCCCTCCGGGCTGCTGCCGATGGGTGGCATCTATGTGTTCCACAACCCACTTTGTGTCGCATATGGCGATGGCTTTGGGATAGGTTGCTCCACCCTAAAGTCTCTGTGACCGTGGTGGCGTGTTATCCACTGTGTGCCTCGCGTGTTAATGCCTTCCGACATCGCTTTCCCCGCAAATTCTTCGTGACGCTGAGACTTTTGAGCATTGTCTCTTTGATTGTCCCGCGGGTTCAATCGCCGCGGGTCCCGCTACAAGGTTTGTTTTAACAAAGACATTGGACCGCCGATGCATCCTCTTTGGCGCCCTATCCCAATGCATGGCCTCCAAATTTAAGCAAAGGGCATTCCATCTTGGTTCCTGGTTGGTCCTATGGTCGACATGGGAGCCGCCATGACACCACATCTTTCGTGGCATTAATTCATCTACATGCGTGTTATTACAAGTGGCCCGTAAAAAGATATTGATGCTTTTGAATGTTCCTCCCTTGAATCAGAAATGATGGAACGCATCTAGATTTAGTATCTTCGAATTGATTCTTATTGTTGGTCTCATATTCTGGAGTAAGTACATTGTGCTCCAGGCTCGTGCTCCTGTGGCATCTTTTTGTGCTTACACAGCTAGATGAGACATGTAAATTTTGTACTTTTTATCTGATTAATAAACTTTTTGGCTTTCGTCCTTCAAAAAAAAAAACTTTAAAATGTTCCATTGAACATATTTATTGCTTTTATATTTAATTCCTTATATGTGTCATACTGCAAATGATATTGTTCGATTAACAAACTAAAATTGCAAACATTCATCACACATACTCTATAATTGAGAAGTACATAGGCCATTTTCTAGATACCATTGATGGCTTATCATAAAAAGATATAGAGGCTTGAGGAACATTTTCTGAAGAGGCTAACTACTAACATGAGTTGCCGCAAACATGAGACTAACCCAATGTCAGAAAATCTACAACACATGGCAAGGAGTTTATTTCACAGCATTACAGATTCAGAGTTTTGCATCATATATTCAAGGTTTTGAATCTCGTTAATGTCAGCATTAAGAAACAAAAATACTATTACATTTTCAATAGAAAATAGAGAAATCAATAGTTTACTAGCCCTTAACCACACACATTCATGAGTTTTATAAATCCAACTATTTCTGACCATTAGATCCTGATGGGTTATATCTGATAACCTCCCGAATATTCATTTTATGAAAATATTCTACGGATTACCACAATAACCTTTTGAATACTCCTTTTTAGAGAATACTCGCCTATAGCAAATACTCTATCACTCTATTCCAAAGAAAATTCATCGACCTATTGAATCCTCGCCTTAATCCATCAAATTCGGCAGAACCGTGTTTTGGCAAGTTTCACGGCCCGAAAGCATGAAATCCTATTCAATGCATAAAACCGCAGCTCTACCCTGTTTTGCATCAAATCTAGTAGCTCCACCCCTATTCTTGCACAAAATTGTCGTGATCAAATTCGACAGCTCCACTCTCTATTCTTGCATCATTCCTAAGCTCCTACCCTATTCATAGGTGATCTTCCCTCTCGATCCGCTATAACCCTTCTATTGCTCTAATCATGCTCAAGTGTGTTTTTAGCATAAGGTTTTGTACAGAGAAGAAATGAACAAATACAAAAATATCCACATTATATCAAACCCAGAAAGAAGCAATTCGATGCCATCATGCACAATAACAATAGTAGAAATCCAACTTGCTAAGGGAGGTCATTCTCCTTCGGGTCATGTAAATCACCTCATCGCCTCAAGGCCTCGAGGGTTATTTTGCATTACCCCCTTGAAGAGGAGGTTAACCTCCTTATCTTTTGTTTAGGATTGAAGCCAGGTCCAAATTATTTGCAAAAACCTATTTCACACCAAATGGAAGCACAAAATGGGTTTTCTAAGAAAATTGTTTAGTTAAGAGATAGTGTTTTTTCCACTAACGCTTCATCTAAAACATAGGGCAAGCATACTGACCTAGGAGTTCAATTTTGGCTACTTCTTCGTGCTTCCTGGTCCCCCGATTCTTCATAACGATGGACAGTTTATCCAAATTGAAATTTTCCATGCCGAAAGATCTAACTTGGGTTTTCTTTCATGCTCTTTGAATTTTAGAGATTCCCTTCTCGCAATATTTGACGAGACAAAATTCACAAGATGTCAAGAACACTCCAATGATGGTTCCTACCCAAACAGATCGCTCGTAAGGGACGGATATATCCGCCCAAAAAAAATAGTGGTATATCCGCAACCGCTATGAGCAAAGGTAGTATATCTTGCAAAATGTGGTATATCTGCGGCAAAAAATGTGGTATATCCATCTAAAAAGACCGTTAAAATCAAGGCGAGTAGGCAAAAACTTTGAGCACATCATTCTTTGCAGCCCTTGGTCGCTTTGATAAAACCATCGAATTGCTTTGCATGCACCTTTACTTCCGTGATTGATGAAGATAAGAAGAGATTTGAGGCAAAATAAAGCCGATTGATTAAAAAAAAGGCAAAGAACAATTGGTTTTAGAGTTGAAACCGCACAATTTTTACAAGCCGCCTCAGGACATAGATTCATAGCCAGATCCTTTAACGCTCAAAAATACCATATACTCCATCCCCACATTCATAAGTAATCGATGGAAATCCACTCAACAAGGAAGATATCATAGTAATGCCACTTGGAATCCACTCAATGAGGAAGATGTGATGATAATGCCACCTAAGACTTTCTCTCGCTAGAAAAAATAGAAACCCAAAAATACCCAAAAAAAGGTAATTGGTTCCCTTCAATTGATTAGAGGAAAATATAAATGGCATATAACCTCAACGAATTTGATCAAAAGCAAGCAACAAAAAGATAGACAAAGAAGCTTCTTTGTGACCGCTCGCTTCAACGCCACGCATTGCCGAGGATCTAACTTAAAATATGGTCAAGCCTTTAGACTAGAAAAGTAGGGACTAAAATGGACTTTACGAGAAAACCTATTATTGAAGACCGCATAGAATCCCAACAAACGCTTGTAAACAAAAACACCGCAATCGTGGGAGAAAAGCAAAGAAACAACGTAAGATAATGGGTTTTGCACTGGCCACCAGAAGAAAGCATGGATGTGGAAATATGTAGCACGGCAGGAGAAAAAGCCAACAAAACTTTAAACATGGCTTGAACAAGAAAGGAATGGACTAGGCATGCAAGGGAGGAAATTGGGACGAAGAGGATCAAAGCTAGAAGCATGGAGATAAGGAAAGACCAAAGGGATATATAAAATAAGAGAAAGATAAATTCAAAAGTCCACTGTAAGAAACCAATGAAGAATGAATATCACAAAAAATAGTTTATTGTGCAAAACATATAATTATACAGTCATTTTGCTATGGTTTTCATATGATTATGGTGTCGTATTTGTATGAAGGTATCTAATAGTGTTTGTAGAGTGCGCTTTATATTTATAGTTAGTTTGCCCTCTTGGACATGCATGCCTATGGTTATGCATGTGTAGCACCTTCCGCCAATCAATCCCTTCTCACACAATCAATCTCGTGTTTAAATCCACATGCTTTTTTGCATGTAAGACCACCTTACATCCAGTGAATCTCAAGTTTATATTAATATGCTTTTATATAAAAAATACTTTTATATATAAAAGGCCCTTTTTAGTCGGTTTTTTAGTCGGTCAATCTCAATGTAAGTTTATCTCTAATATATAATTGTAATATGGAGGATAAGGGTGCAAAGCTTGGAGGTAAGCTGCCATTGTTACTAAGTTTATATTTTGGTTAGTGTTGTACACGGTAGGTCAAGAAAATATTGGGGAGGAGATTAAACCCCGCCGGTTGACATCTAGACCTGGTCTAGCTTTTAAAATGTACACGTAAGGCCCAAAATTTAAGAAGAGTATGGAGTTTTCTCGAAACTCCATTCACATGGCGTGACCGGGCAGGCCAAGCTTCCGGAGGGTCCATGCTTTGAGAGTTCCGGATCGTTGTCTAACCTTCTCGATTGTTCTTTTTGTTGGTATAAAAGTTTAGGATGGGGCTGATGTTGAGCCACAAGAAAATCGAAAAGTCGCTTAGGGTTAGCGGACCGATGGATGTTTCAAGAATCAAATACACAAAGGCGGAACAGACACGAGGGGTTTCACCGGTGGACACCGAGAAATTCGGATACTACCAAGTCGCTATTTGTGGGCTCCAAAGTTGATTCTTCGGGCTTGTTGAAAAAAGAAAGCATATTTGGAGAGGAACAGAGCATTCCAATATCCGCCGTGGTGGACACTAAGAAATTCAACTCGCTGCTCGTGGATCCTGAGGAGGTTTAGCACAAAGAATCAGATAAATTTGTGAAGTTCTCGGGAAAATGGACTTTTTGTATGAATCTATGGTTTTGAAGACTGATCTTTAGGATATTACCAACCTCCGAGCAAAACAGACGAGATTTGGTTGAGGCCACCTTAGTTAACGCCAAGGCGTGCATGAGTGAGTTTCTTTTCGTGGTTCTTCGTTGATGCCTTTTTTCCTTTGATTCCATCCAGTGGATCTAAAATCTGGTGTTTAATATCATATTCTTAAACACACGATAACATTGTAATGTCCGAATAGGGGCCGTTTCCAGTGTAACCGACATCATGGTTCACGTAAAATGATGTTAAGTTCTATTCGTGATCCGTATTGAAAGACCGGTTTTATCGCCCACTAAATTATTATCGAAAGCGATTGATTTGTAAGAAATATCACCGCTACGCTGTAGTTAATATTTTGTGGAATGAGTATTAAATTTGAACTAAAGGCCATGTTTATCACCGGTGATCGATGTAGTCTACTTTCCGTGGGCAAAGGAATTTATACATGGTGGAGATTTTTCTAAAGTCGCTGTAAACCTCCGTGATACCATTGTGATTGAAGATGTCGCCATTTCATGCATCAAGAGAAAGCATCTCGTGTCAACATGGTGGCCTCCTCGCCTAGGCAGAAAGACCATTTTTAGAATGGCATTAATTCATCCTGACATATAGATAGAATGTTGCATTATTTGTTTATTGCAAAAACTTGATACTTACCCATGATATTTGGAACATGGGATAATATGTGAATCCATTTGAGTTTAGATATTGCCGAAATATGGAGTTTACAGATTATTCTGTCTGAAACTACTAAATGATACTCTTTATGAAATACATATTGTAGCAAGAAAGCATAACTGTTGGTCCATCCTTTGCTAAAACGTCAAAACCATGTGGGCACTATCTAGGAAATTCATCTAGCACTCATACCCCTTGGGGTTGTTAAATATTGTTTCAAGTTAATGGGGTGAAACCCCATTGGCTATTAAATTGAACCTTTAGAATTTATGTTGGGGTGCATGAAGTGTGAAGTCTAAGCGAAGATCTTCTATATGAAATCCAAGCAAAGATTAAATTATGCGATGACAACAAACTCACAAACTCACGTTGCCTTCTAGTGAACTCGCTAGAGCAGATTCCAAATATTGTTTTTCTCGTCCTAAGACTTCCATTCCATGAAGAACGCTCCCAAGTTCTCAGAAATTGATATAATATCATGAAGATTCAACTCTTGAACATGAAGATTACATAAAAGAAATTGTCAGGACCACCCCATCATATGAGCTTTTCAAAATTTTGTTCTCTCCCTTTTTCATCGTTCTTCTTTTCTCACTTTGCTCACAAAGTTCTAGTCGATAGGCATGTATCAATAGGTGAAGATGGGACAATCTATACTTTTTGAACTCATAGTTTATCTACCAACAAATGAGCTTCACTGCCAATTAGCTAGTCCAAAACCATCTTAAATCTCTTATGCTCATAAGCACCCACTAAAAGAATAAAACCATGTATATGATCACGCCACATACAAATTTTGTATTAATATGCTTTATATAAAAAAATACTTTTATATATAAAAGGCCCTTTTAGTCAACTAATCTCAATTTTTCACATGTACAATAAAGAAGAATGTAACCATAGTGGGTGAACCCTCGTGAACATCAAGTGCCCACATATATAGGATCGGAGGTTCATATATAGAATTGGAGGTTCGTTCTTTTAAGATTGTTACATTCCAAAGAATTGCCCAATTTTGCATTATGCTGATCATTATGCTGTCCCTTCAGGAGAATATATATATAAAAGCAGTTACTTTTGAACAAGTTCACCACTCCTTACGGTTCACCTAAATCCTATGTCGTTGGTTTTGCAATTTAGAATTTTGCCAATTAGATTTCGATTAGACAAAAACATAAACAGCATATATAAAGCATACTTCACATTCAATTTAGACAGGTTCGCCGCTATTTACACAACCAACAAGCCTCCAGCATTCACAATGCTTCTTATTGAGCTTTCAATTTTGATTTCTGAAACCTATGTAACGTTAATCACGTTCTGTTCTAAATAATCTAATATATAAGGCCCTATCTCCATTGAGTAGCCTTATTGCAATGAGGCTTCGGTTACATTTATCAACAAATTTCTTCAACATAAATATCTAGAAATCACCCTTAACAGCTATACCCAGAATGGATCCTGCAAATCCAAATTTACTTTTCACTGAACTACAAAGCTTTGCACCTGTTGCCCAGAGTATCTACAAAGAAAAGAATCATAGCCAAAAATGTTGCCAGACAGTCCACAACTTTAGATTTTGCCTGACCATCCCTAACAATCAGCTGGTTAGCTAGCCTTAGCAAATCACCCTTAGAAATGCGTCCATTTTGCCTGTTTTGAGCAAGCTTTGCATGCTGACGGAAAACTTCTCCCGCTGGCAGCAATTCTCAGCTTAATTTCTAATATAGTATAGTAGACGACTAATCGCCTAGATCTAATATATCTTCATGCCTATAGGAATATCTTCCCATCCCAGTTCCAAGGATTTACATTTGGGTTAAGCAAATAAAATGCATAAGCTACCCCACTGCAGAAACAACCGTCACAGAGGCCTTCAAGCATGCAGGAAACCTGGATAATTTTCCTTGAAGAACTTTGCAGTAATTGTCAGCAACTTTGATGTCACTTATAATACCCGATCCTTTCTCGCCCAAAGCTTTCTGATGCTGCAAAGTGAAAAAAAATCAAAATGTTATAATAAAACCTGTTTGCACAACCAACTAATGTAACGCCCAAAACTTCAAGCTACCTTTTGACCTAATACTTGCAGTGTGTTCTTCAAGCTATCCAAAGGAGCAAGCAATGTCTCACTCTCCTTCCATTCCCGCACAGCAAATGTAATATCTTGTTGTTTTTGCTTTAATGTTATCCATGTGAAGCTTTTCCTGAAGAAAACAAGCATGAGATGCATTGCTCTAATGACCATAAAGAACAATCTAAAGCATCTTCACGAAACTTCTAGTATCTCTGGCCAATTACAGTTTAAAAAATGCATATCTAATATAAAACTCTTAAAAACCTCACCCATTGTTTGTAGTAATCTGATTTTGAAGCAAGCACCAACGAAAGATGGTAAAGGCCTCTTCAGCCAGATCAGAAGCATCTGAAGGAAGCAAACTAACCTTAATGAGTCATGACTAACACAGAGATATTATAAGCCATTCTTGAAAATGCTTCATAACAAACATAGATATCTAATGCAACAGGCCTGTTACCTTCTGCAACTGCAGCCATGCTTAAGGGCAGAAGTTGTTGTGCAACAGGTCTCGTTGACTTGCTTTTAAGCACACCTGCCAGTGCAAGTTCTTTGACCAAAGGATAGATCGCATAAAATCTTTCTCCAGCCTGCAGAGTTTTGAGTTCCAGTTAATAAAAAAAAGGAGGCCCAATATATGCAAGCTTAGCCAATTCATAAATAACAACCATCCGCTGTGACCAACTACTCTTCCCCACAGCATGCATGACATCGTTTTTGCTTATGCAGCCAAACTTGACCAAGCATCATCAATTTAACAAGGACAGCTGCACATCCTTCTTTATTGTAAGATCGATAAATCTTACAGAACAGGCATATTATCATGGCATCTTTTAATCATTATCGAATGTACTTACCTTCGTTCGTGGAGACGGAGGAAAAGCAGCATGGAGAACGGCATCAAGTGTAGCAGGAGGTACTAAACGCTCTCCTTTTTTAGAAGCACCACTCAAAAGAATGGTTCTTGCCTTCTTTGCATTAGAAGAACCCACAAAAATGCTGCAGCATACCGAATAAATTATCAGACGGTATAACTTCAGAGTTATGAGACAGACAGACAGAATAATGTGGCAAAGATATGAAGAATTTGTATGCTCAAAGCAACAAAAACAAGCAGTTACCTCTCAAAAAACTGCAGGGCAATGTCTCTAGAGACAGGGGTGCTTGTTTTCCCTACTGCTGCTGGCAGCAAGTATTGCACCCATAAGGATGCTCCAACCACAAGATCTCCTTGAGCAGCCTAAAAGATAATAAATGGATCATGGGAAGACATCCTCATATCAACCACAACAGAAGAAAATGGGATGGTAAAAAAGAACTAACTTGGCTATATGCCCAGGCCAAGATTGACAGCTTATCCTGCCCTTGAATTTGACTCAACGGCGCTTGATAGATGGCTGTTGCAAAACTTCTGGCTTGGCACTAAGCAGTAAAGCTAGTAAAGTAAACATTCCTACCTGGAAAAGCATGTAATTTGGTTACAATATGCCAGCAAGAAATTTACATTCAGCATGACTCACTTTTGTTTTGTTAAGAGAAGGCTGCTGCGATGACTTAGATCCCTTTCCATGCTGAGTTGGTGTTTCGTCCATCACTTCATTCAGTGCCAAAATTGCAAATTTTGATAGAGATTCTAGAGGCTTCTGACAAAACCAGTCAGATGTGACCTTGCAAATTTCCTCAGGAATATCAATGAAGGGGTACCTGAACGAAAGAGATACATGCCAAAAAACAACTTCAGAGTCAAGGTTCAAACAAAAATAAGAGGAACTATGTATCCCATTACATGCATATGACTTGCAAGCCAGTATATGCATGTCAGTAGAAATATTCTGGGCATTTCTAAAATATTTTGTAAAAATTACTTTTGCTGCAATGCATGTCCTGCTGAATAAGTGTTATAATTTTTCCAACAAAGCTCCACAATGTGGTATATGCATATGATGTGCATGCAGCATATTTACAAATTACTTGATTGATGTAACATAGAATCTATCCAATCCAACTGACCTCATAAATTTTCGATAGAGGCTCTTTTGAAATCTTTTCCCAGGAAAATTGAGATAGGGTCACAGGCTTAAATGCATCAACAAAATAATCTGCACATCTCACCAGTTGTATATCTGGGCTTTCTTGAAATCGTTCCTGCGAGGCATTATAAACATGCTTAATTGGTAATCATCATGCACAAAAACATAGCCCCTAAATTTCTGTCTATAAAATAAAGCAAAGGTAAACACGCTGACTTTCCCACCAGATCAGAAAGAAACCTACCGAGATTTCGCTCAGGAACGCAACCAGATCTGATGCAACAATTCTTGATGCTGCATCTGCAACTGAAATTTTAGGTTTCTTAGCCTTCTTAGCTTTTTTGACCTCAACATGGATCTCTCCATTAACTGGTTTGTGAAACTCGCCCTCCTCGTCACTTCCATCACTGGATTGAACCGTAGGCACCTCAACAGCAGCGGCAGCGGCAGCAGCACGACGAGCCTCCTTCTGCAATTTCCTCTCTTGCACTTCCTTTCTAGGGCCTTGAAGCCCTTGGATTCAGAAACCCATTTGCTAACTTCTCACCATCACCAACAAGCCCGAACGTTTTTCTTTCTCCTTGTCTTTCTTCTTCTGTTTCGCCTCTGTTTCTTCACATCCACCACCTTCTGCCATCCATGAGAGGGAGCCAGTGAACTGGGCACATATGAAGAGTCAACCTTTGCATCATCTTCCACAAACCCATTACCAAGCTCGACAGAATCCACCAAATCCTCCGATCCCATGCTGAGAAGAGCTAAAATCGGCGCAGAAAAAACGAAGGAACCTGGCAGCTGAGGCGGCGATGAAGTGCAAGATCTAAAATCAAAGGGCAGGGAGGAGATCTGGGGCGGAATTGAAGAAGCAAGAGCTCCAAATCCGGCAAGGCGGTCTGAAACGAAGAACTGGGGGCTGGTATGGCAACAGAGAGGAAGGAAGAAAAAAGGATGCAAAAAGGTGTCCCTAATTTATGTGGGACAAAACGCGGTTTTGTTAAGAAGGATATTGTGGCCCTTTTTTGATCATGCCCTTGTGCACGTTTGCTCGTTTGTTGCATGCATCCTTTGTGCACCCAACATTTGTCAAATAAATACAACCCTAGGAATAAGAATATTGTTCCCCAACGACTCCTTCCCAATTCAACAATTTGATTCTTCCCAACCGGTCCCTATGCTTCCAAGGGCTTTTTAACGTGACAACCTCAGTGTCCATTAAAATAATATCTACCTATCTGTCTAAATATCGTTATGCTTAGAAGGGTTATAACGTGACCCCTCTGCTCAATCCCACAAAATACCCTTGTGCTTCAGGGCTATAACATGACAAGTTCGCTCCAGCCCACAACATTCCTTGTGTTTTTGCCCTGGGATCATGGTTATCTTTTATGTGCCTTGCCAACTTGCACATCGTGCTCGAGCCATTTATGCATGCAGGTTGAGGTGTTCAAGCAGCAAAAAGATGGTGCAAATAGATGCACATGGATAATGTGCAAATTGCGCCTAAACCTCTTTACATCATCTTTCTTCCTTCAAACTCCCCCAATATACAATTTGTCATGCCTATATCTAGGCAAACCAATTGCTTGTCCCCTTAGGCTGGGTTCACATGCACCATCGCATTCATCATCGTCGTGTAAAATGTCTCACCCTTTTACGCCCACCATCACTGACCATCAAAAATTTGCACAAGGTATAACAGGGCCCTTCTCCAGCGACTGTCTCATGTTAACAAGGCCCTTCTCCGACGACTGTCTCATGTGAACCGGCTCTTAGGGACAGTTTACCTGCAATCGTCGGCCCTGTTTTGCCCTGTGCAAAAATAATAGCCTCTGTGACGCTCTTCAAAAAAGGGCCCGGCATTTTTCGTGACGTTGCCATATGCAACGGCGCATGTAAACTGCCCCTTATTGGTAAAAATACTATCTACTATCTATCTACTATCTTGTTGCCACAACTTGAGTCTTTCATAGCTAGGCCTAGCATAAGACCTGAAATTAACGAGGAAAATGCAACCGACTAATAATACACAACTTGGGTATACATGCGCAAAGATACTCGACACACTAGCGCCCTTTACATCCCCACATATATACTACAAACAAAATGTCCCTTTATACAACAATTTGTGATGTGGTACCAGCTAGTCAATTATTGATGGAAGTCAACATCGTGTAATCACATTGTAGCGTACAACTCCTCAATAGTCCTAAGTATGCATGAGGGTAGTTAAATGATTTAACATCTATCCATTTGTGTATGATTTGGTCCAATCTTTGTCCATAACTGTTATGAGACTTCTACTATCACCCAGGATTACAAGGTCTATCTTCGTATCATATGCAAACTAAACAGTCAAGGTAACTAGTTGTGTGTTCTGGCAGTTCATTCGATCATTCTCATCTGTAATAGCAACTGGCCCCCAAAAAAACCTTTAGAATCTGATAGGTGCTCTCGGATTCTGCAGGTCAGGAGGCTGGCGAGGCATAACCGGATTCTGCAGGTCAAGGGGCTGGCAAGAATGCACTCCCCCTTCACGTTCCACATCACATCATGCGTGAAATAAATGTATTTAAGGAGGATAAGGAGGAGAGAAGAAAGTTGTTTTGTAAAGAGGTCGTACAAATAAGAATTAACTCCTAGCAATACAATTGAACTAAACCATGAAGGATTCATAAATTATACAAGAAATTTATCGCGGCGGGCAAGGCCGCCACAAACATTTCTCTTTTCCTAAGTCTATTATGGAGGAATTTGTGTCAACTTGAAACTAGTGTGAAAATCATCTTCAACCCAAGCTCAAACCAGGATGCTTTGCCTTTACATTGAAGAAAATAATGTTATTTTGAGCATCTCAAAATGGGGTTCAAAAACTGAGATTCACATTGCGAGCATGGGGTTAGACAATGCTACGCTATGTTGTGTTTAAGAGTAATATTTAAATAAACCCTTATTAACTAAAGGAAAATGTCATTTCAATGTTGAACACGTTAATTGATTAAGATTAGATCTTAACTAGTTATGGTGCCCGGCGTTGCCGGGCTTAGTAAGAATTTGAAAAGGTGGTTGTTTAATACTAAAGGAATATTTGGAGCATGGAAAATTGCTTTTTAAGATTGTAGAAGCAATGATAGAGCAGTCTGGATTGGAAGCTCTATTAAACTATGAAGGACGGAATTAATATTGTATGCTTTTGTTGAACTGCCTAATCTTTTGGAAGTAGTACATCAAAGCTATTACCAGATGTTAAGAATGACTCAATTAAGCTATTTGGATCTATTTGGGATGTATCCTTTTTTGAATGATTTTATACTCGATTCTATGTCCTAGGCCACCATGTCGATTATGAACTAAACCTCTTTTTCTTGGCTTTGTGCGCCCTCAAACCTTGGAGGTGCCCAAACTATAGATGAGCTAGCATTCAAGACAGATGGAAAAAATTCAAATTATTTGGATAGCATTTTTTAGATCTATGCCCCTATCAAACTGTGAAGGATGGGAGCAATATTGTATGTCTGTGTTAAACTGCCTAATCCTTTAGAAATAATGCATTGAAGCTATAACTAAATGTCAGGAATGACTCAATATTAAGTTGTTTGTTTCTCTAGTTATTTGGATCTAGTTGTGATGTATCTTTTTTGGATGATTCTATACTCGATTTTATATCCTAAGCTACCATGTTGATTGTCAGCCGAACTTCTTTTGTCTTTGCTTTGTACAACTTCAAAATAGAAAGGCACTCCAACGATAGATGAGCTAGCAATCTAAGATAGATGGAAAAAATTCACATTATTTAACTATGGGAACGTAATGCACAGTTGGTGCGAATTACTGCATTATTCCACTCATTTTAAATGCCATAAATGTTCCTCCACCTCTTCACGGCCAGCCAAGCCTTCTTTGATTCTTCCGAAGCATTTCGCCTCGCATCTAATCTTAGCATTGTCAAGATTTCGAAGCCTTCTTGATTCTTCGAAAGCATTTCGTCTTGATTCTTAGCATTTCGTCTTCGAAAGTCTGGCAGACATCACCCAAGCTTTCTTCCTCGCGATTTGGATTTCTTCACGCCCAAGCTTTTTTCCGCCTGCTTTTTTCCATGATTTCTTTCAAGACCTATTTCTTTTCAAGGCCATAGCCAAGTTCTCACCAAAGACGTGGTTTCTTTGAAGTATCTTTCATAAATCAGAACTTCAGAGCTTCTATATGTAAGTTATCTCCAGGCCTAAATCTATAGCTTTTATATATCTTTTATTCAGCGGTTTGTTGCCTTTGGCAAAATCTCCAAGAACCCTCATATTGGTCAATCTCCAAGAACTTATTGCATTTGAGCCCCCGCCACCTAAGGAAGAAAGAATTTTGAACCCGAATGTCAGACATGTGATGGGAAGGGGCTAAAACACCTATTCACGATGTCGCAGTAAGATAAAAGCAGCCATAGCCACAAAATTTTTCCAAAGGTCGATAAAAAAGGGCATTTCGTAAAAAAAATCGAGTATCTTATTCTCTCGATTGGGGCGATGGTTCCCTGCAGTTTCACATCTATTCCGGCGTTAGATTGAAGCTTAGCCCATCTATTCACAAATACGCAGTGAAGATTCCATTTGTCTTTCTCGCAAAGATTTCATGCCGAACAGATTTTGCCGCCAAAATGTAGTAAGGAACGTAATTCGCCTAATCAGATATGCCCCGAAAGCTTTGTCGGAAGATTCCCTCGAATATTCTCGGTATCGCTGCATTTCGGGCGCCGCGTTTCACCGCTTGACGCCGCCTGTCAAGGGCCGCCAGAATTTCCTCGTGGAATTTCCTCAACCGTAACTTTCCTAGTACATAGTAAATTAATAACACAACATGAACGTGGTTCATTGGTTGGTGCATTGTTTTATTTGCGCTCGCTTCAAATATATTTTCACAAAGAGCATATTAAAAAGCTGGATGGATGCATAATTACAATACGCATGAATACACAAAGGCAGGTGCCTAAAGTTTGAAGTCTACACTTGAGAGTAAATTGCTTTATTTGATCAAGTCCAATGTGCTAGCAAGTTAAGCAAGGTTAGTCCATACTTTATTAGTCCGTTAGTCCATACTTGTCTAACATATATAACTCTCCTATGAAAATGCTTTTGGCATATTCTTAATTGATGCTTTCTCCTGAAATTGACACGTACCGTTTTGAGGAAAAAATAGTGCTTAAAAAAATACAGAAAAAAAACAACGAAGTAAGGCACTTGGTCGGCGTGCCATGCGGCCGGATTTGGCTTGGCTAGGCCTATGCGCCTTGCATCGCCATCGCTGGAGCTGGGAAGCGGCACAAGCTCCATCTATCGCAGAGAACCCAGACAGATATTTGTGATCTGCTCTTGGCAGTAGCAGCTTTGAACATGCAGAAGGGCGAAAATCGAGTATATATCTGTGCTTTTAGTAAATTATTTCAGCTTCGCGGCTTGAAAGCGCGGTATTTTGCATCCGACATCCCGATAGCCACGCTATGAAGAGGGGACGATATTTAGATTAGGCATCCTATGGATCTTCCCTTTCTTCGCGTCTGGGAAGCAAACCCCCATTTCATGATTGAATCATGTACGAGTGGTGCGCGATTAAATGAAGCCGATGGGCGTAGTTATACGCATTTACACGCCATAGCCGACTTAAAAGCGTGGGGCTCACCAAGGTTTGAAAAAGGGCCCAAAACTTTGGGGAAGGGAGAAAGAAATAGGGGAAAGAAACAAAGTGTCACGGAGTCGCTATACTTTGTGTGCATGGAAGCAAGGGTCACAGAGGGTTTGTAACCGATGAATGCCTTTAGGCACAACGCAAATCCATTAATCGAAATAGGTAAAAACTCCTTAGGCGGATAATATTCCATTTTCTCGCAGATAAAATGGGTTGTGGAGGTCCGAGGCTTCTTTCCAAGCTACGGATTTGCCGAGCTAGATCTCAGATAGTCAGATACAAATATTCTGCAGACATACATGCCTACACCGCAAGTTCTTATTTAGAAGATGCATAGCATACTTCATATGTACAAGGCAAAAAAGCATGCTTAATTCCCAAATACTATGTCTTCCTCGATTGCTAAGTTCTTATTTGGAAGATGCGGTGCATACTTCATGCCGCCATTTGAAGGTAAAACTTGGGATCCGTAGATATTCCCGTGACTTTTGTTGTTCTGCTTTTTTTCATTTTGCGCGACCGCTCAATCCAAATATGTGGGTTTTGGTTTTTATTGTTTAGATTTGTGCCTCGATAAAAATAAAGTTGGTGTTTTAATCACTTGCGTGGAGGTGCCGCGCATTGTGATCGGTTCACAAAGAAAGGATGCACCCATGTTTGTGATGGGAGTCAACGAGCATGAATATAAACCAGAACAAAACATTGTTTCAAATGCTAGCTGCACAACCAGTTGTCTTGCCACTCTTGCTAAAGTATGTATCTATTTGTATATATCACTTCTTTGTAGCCATTCTGATTAATATCACCATTTTTTATTTTAAGTCATTCTGATCAATATCGCCTTTGTAGGTTATTCACGAGAAATTTGGCATCGTTGAGGGTTTGATGACCATTGTTCACTCCCTCATAGGTAAATATCTTATACTAAATATATTAGTATGTAGTACTACCATTTCTGATGTTGGAACTAATTTTTCATTTCTGTTTTATAACAAAAGCAACCCAGAAGACTATTGATGGACCATCAGCCATGGACTGGCATGCTGGAAGGGGAGCTGGATTTAATTGCTAGTCGTATAAAGATGTTTAAAATACAAGTATTAATGTCAAGGGTTCGTTCTACAATTATTAGAATACTTGGGTTCTAAGCTATGTGCTTAGTGGATTAAACACAATCCAAAACGAAAACTAGGTACATTTCTTGCATTGTTTACAACCACTGACTTGCAACTTTATTTCAAGATTGGAACATGCAGTCAGTTTTGTATCATTGAAGCATGTGATGAAAGTGGCATGTGCCCAGAGATCAAATCATTAGAAAAGCTTGAATGAGGGATGGTCCCGTTTTCTCCAGTTCATTTATCATATACTACTTTCAAATAATTAATTTGCAAAAGCTGGGCTTGGTATGCTATTGTTAAAGCAACTATACTTAAAGCTACATAACATAGAAGTCCATGTTCATTTATCATATACTACTTTCAAATAATTAATTTGCAAAAGCTGGGCTTGGTATGCTATTGTTAAAGCAACTATACTTAAAGCTACATAACATAGAAGTCCATGTGCAAACAATCAAATATGACACAACAAACACTAGAACTTTGCAATATCTTTTTGAAAGGACCTTCCAAATTATTTAGCAAGTCGTGAAGATAAGCACGTAAGCCCTCCAAAAAGTCGAACTGGAAATTCTCGAATGTGATGTTATGACTAGGTTTAAGATCATACCGCATAAAGCTTATGCCAAAGTTACACAAATCCCTCTTTTCAAGAGTGAGTCGGCGAAGAGAAATGTTCGCGGCGGCCAAGGCCGCCGCGATAAATTTCTTGTAAATGTAAACAATAAAAAGTGCCATATTATTCATTTTGAGAGAGCAAATTGTTACTTTAAAAGTGCAAAACGGTAGTCCCAATCAAGTCAAAGACAATAGAAATGGCAATAGCAAATATCATAAGAGCATTTGATTCTATTTGATGACTCCTTAAGGAGCAATGTGAAGATGTCAGCACATCTCAATGGATGGAAAATTGACTACTCTGAAAAGTGTACAGCAGGAAGCTTCTCTATTCCTGCACCCAATAATAACAGTTAGAACTTTTGTGCTTCTAAACGAATGGTAATCTATGGAATAAGGCAATAAAGTCATTATGAAGATAGAAATGGCAATAGCAAATATCATAAGAGCATTTGATTCTATTTGATGACTCAGTGGTTCTCACGCTGGGGTGTACAGGCAAACAGATGCGTACATATAAGGACAAAGAAAGATCACAAGACACTCAAGCTGTACCTAGATGCTACTTTCCTTCACAAGCTTTGGGATGCAGATGCTTTGACACACGTTAAACTAGCACACTATCAGCAACAAGTCAATCCTAGGCTCACGAGAGGCCCACACCAGTACTTGTACACACATTTGCCCATGACTTATAGCTTCCATTCAAGACGGTGCACATCGCCTCGATTGAGACAGACGCTGGGCTCGGGAAGCACGGGAAGAAAGGCTTTGCCGGCCTTGCCACCGTGAGCCATTGAGGATGAATGTCATGCCTCCGTGATCCGCCGCTTGCCCATATCCGAGAGCGGTATGTTCGATTACTATTGCCTGGCCAACCGTTGCATGAGTTATTGAATACGGCGTCAGTGGGCTTGTTGGGGTCATACCTCCAAGAGGTTATAGATGCACGGACTCGCTTGTCCCCCCGACAACGATTGAACTGGCCCCTATACAATTGTACAACGCAAAGATACTTATTACCGCTAAGGTTTTCCTCTAAAACCCTTTGGTATGGGGTTTTTAATCCCCGACAAGAATACGCTTTGTCGCTTCTCTTCTTTTTGTTTGGGTCCCATAGGCCAATCGGTCTCCGTGGATGATAAAAAACCTATTCTATTCTATTCTATTCTATTCTATTCTTAAGGAGCAATGTGAAGATGCCAGCACATCTCAATGAATGGAAATTTGACTGCTCTGGAAAGTGTACAGCTGCACCCAATAATAACAGTTAGAACTTTTGTGCTTCTAAACGAATGGTAATCTATGGAATAAGGCAATAAAGTCATTATGAAGGCACACCATGTGACGTTCCAAGTAATTATACGGTATATGTATAAATACATTGACACGTCACCCAGGATAAATACGCCACCATGGGGTATGGTAACCTAGGGGGTTGACCTAAAAGGGATTTAATTAGCTATGTTAATTAAATCATTAAAGATAATAACCTATGATTAAGGAAATTAATAATTAAGAAGGATAATTAAGCCAATTATGGTTTAGGAAGGCGCCACCTGGCCAAACTCGATTGGCCAGCATGGTGATTACTAATTGGATCCAATAAGGTGGATCACCACCCCCATATCAACCAATATCGAACCGCTTGAGCACCCAAGGAGCAAATGAAGCCCAAGGACCGCTTGTGCACTTCACCAAAATCACCGAACAACCACTAGTGGTTGCCGCCACCCTACCTGACAAAGACTATGGAAGCACCCCACGATAACGGTTCCAGCCGAAACACGAGTTGGTAGTAGTTTAGCTTGTGAATTGTAGGATAGTACTTGGTACTTTCTTTTTGATTGCCTTTGTTGAGATTAACCCTTCTCTGGTAAGTAGGATTACATTTCAATTATGAATGGTGCTCTGTTAAGGAATGATTGATGTATCTATGAAGTATTTCGGTAAATTCCATTAAACATGGGTTTAAAGGGGGGGTAGAGACCTCTGAGCTCATATATGATAGTATGCTCCTAGATAGGGCCCTGTAATATTAGATGCGGCCTGTGTACAAGAGACCCCCGGTCAGAGACGCTATGGTCGGGCTTAGCACTTTGAGAAGGGACACAAGTGGTGAAGTGGGGGTGGGGTCTTGCACGAACATAAAAGGCTCCCCTGAACTCCTACAAAGTAATAGGGCCCGATAAATGGGCCACGAGGGCCGGGTATGGGTCTGACACTCCCTGGGTGTAGAGATGTGATCCGTATGGAGCATCTTGCACTTTGAGTAGATTTAGGGTGAGTAAGTTGGGTACGGATGCGGGGGTCGCTGATGCGGCACGTATTCTCTATCTCACCCATGGAACCACTGCGGATCCCGAAGGGGACACTTCCCCGACCGCCTCATCGGACCGGGCCATGAACCCTGGAGTAGGCTCAAAAGGGTGATACCTTGAGTCTGCGTCTCCGGAAGGCTATAGCGAAGCCATAGCGTGAATCGACCCATCTGCAAAGTGTGCACAGGAGGGGCGGATGGAGTGGACAACCCTAGCCGATGTTCTATGCCGCCCAACGCCATGCCAAGACTTGGTATGTCGATTCTTGAGGCCCGGCCCGGAAAACCGATCCTCACCGAGTCCGAGCCGGGTAGAACCCGAGGTTTGGGGTGTTTTCTTAGTTTTAGATGCATATTCTTTGCCGTTGGTATTTGGATGGATGCGCCACCCTTCGCGGATGGTTATTTATATATGATTTATGCCGGTACTAACCCTTGTATTCATGCTTCGCGGCGGTAGGAGCCCATCGGCGGGGCGTTTAATGACACCTCCGCGTTCTTCACTCGAGCATCTTCTCGTAGATGGCCCGTCGTCGACTGAGGGTTCCCCTCATGGCGCAGATGGTCGCCATGGGAGGGGAAAGTCCTCGTATGTATCACGGGTCGTGATATATTCGTGGAGCGCGTCCACAGCAGAGTCAGAGCCGTGATTTCGGTTGTTCGAAATCATAGCACTGGCCAAACCCTAACTCGTAGTTCGTTAGTTAGGAGGAGGCTAATCTAGGGTGTTGTTTAGTCCTCTTTGATGCTTGGCTTTGTGTTAGGTTAAAGTAAGAAATTGTAGGTTTAAAGAAGTTAGGGCGACTGGAGGCCCCAAGTTTGGAGGGGTTATAAAATTTTGTAGGTAGTTCAAATGAAGGAGAAAGTGGTTCCATTGGATCGGGCGTACCCCAAATACCCTAGGACAGTCGTCGCTGGCGGAAAAATGGTCAAGGGAAGGCCCAAAAGTCAACTCGGGCGCCGCTTGATTTTTGTCGCCTTGCAAAAATGCCGAGGTGGGAGAGCCAAAAATGCGGGCCGTATACCGACCGCACTGCCGCAGAGTCAATGCGGACCCGAAAGTCAAGCCGGGCACCGCCTGCTTTTCATCGACCCCGCCGCGGTGGGAGGTCAACCCGAATGCCGCTCGGTGCGGCGGGTATGCTTCCAAGATATTTTGGGCGATATGGATAATTATTTTATAATAAAAATAATAATAAAAAGTTAATAAGAAAAACTTTAAAATTTTAAAAGTTAGCCGGCCGTTCTGATTTTACCCCGCCTTGCCTTCAAATACCCCCTACCGAACCGACGCCGGCCAGAGGCCGCCAGATCGACCTTGCTTCTTCGCCCTAGCTCCTTGCTAACACTAGCTTCCTTCCCGGCTTCCCCTAGCCGCAGTTAGCCCTACCGCCCTATCCTTCTAGACCTCGGCAGCCATCACCATGGCCAACACCAAGAGTACCGGTGGACCCCACTACCCCTTACCATAGTCGAGATCTATGCCTTGATATTTGCAAGATATGGCTACGACCGGCCTTCATCGACATACTTCTGGATGAGTTGGTGAACCGGTTCGAGAACAATAATAGGATTCCCTATCCTATCTACCATTTCTCTGAGCCGTTTCTGATCCGATTGAACCTCCGCCAGCTTCCTTACACCAGGCCAAGCAACCTGACTTGGTCATGATGCTAATAAAGTTTTATCCTCCCGAATGTGAGGGCCACACCGAGGAGGAGGACATACGGAAGGAGGCCGACCGTATCAGAAACTTGGCCAGGGAAGATGACCAAAGGGAGATAGAGCGAGCCGATACGGCGGCTCGAGGTAGGGAGTACCGGTATCTCGGAGATGGGGTTGCCGTTATAGATGGCAGGGCCATCGAGATTCCCCCATACCGATGGGATGAGACTCCCACAGCTTCATATGGGGGGAGATCCCTGATATCAACATCGATTACTTAATAACGATTCAGGTTGATATGAGCCAACGACCCAACCGGTACCACGCTGAGCTTCTTCGTCGCATTGTAGAGCGTCGGTACCGGGAGGTTGAGGAAGACCTAAGGAGGGCTCAGGAGTTTAGGGACGAGCAGGAGAGGATCGAACGGGAGAAGGAGGAGAAGGCTCGGCAAGACCAGCCGAACCCGCAGGGGGAAGGGGCATCAGGGAGTGGGCAGGGCCCAACCCCAACCGAGCACACGACCGTTAAGCACCGGAGGAAGTCCGTGGCCCGGAAGTCCGGCAGTCAATACAAGGAAAAGCTAAAGACTGTCGGGGCTTTTGGGAAGAAGGTGAGCTCCAGTCGGCGGCAGGAGCGGTTGGATGCGTCCCGACCGGTTGTCGGGGCCAAGACTGTGCCTGCACAAAGGGGGCCGCCTCCAAACCCTGCTTCGCAGAGGAAACCCCACCGGTACCGCCCCGGTACTGTCGCCTTACGGGAGATCCGTAAGTTTCAGAAGTCAACCCAACTTCTGATACGGAAGCTCCCCTTCCAGAGGTTGGTCCGGGAGATTGCCCAGGAGTTCAGAACCGACCTTCGCTTCCAGACTTTCGCTATTTTGGCGCTCCAAGAGGCTGCGGAGGCTTATCTGGTGGCACTCTTTGGTGATGCCAACCTTTGCGCGATTCACGCAAAGAGGGTCACCATAATGCCTAAGGATTTAGCCCTCGCCCGCAGGATTCGGGGGGAGCATCCCTAGTATATTTTGCTGAGTTTCCACATTGTAAATATTTTTCTTTTTGATATTTAATAAAAACCTTTTTATTTTGTATTAAAAACTTTTTTTTATCTTGTATTAAGTACGAAAATGCTGACGTCAGCATAAATAAAAGGGGTTAAAAAGGATCTTCAAAGTTTCATTTCATTTGTTATATCTGTTTTTCTTCCTTCCTCCTCCCTTCCAGCGCCATGGCAGCCACCGACCTTCTTGCATGGTACCAGGATGGAGAGCACTGGGATCCGCAAGTGCCCTTCGACCTGTTACGGCCCTTGCTATGTCAGCGCCTTGATCTCATCACCAATATGCAGCGGCACCCAGACTATGCCGGATTCCTAGAGTTTTACACAGAGGAGATGCTTCCTTTGTGTATTCCTCTTGGGGATCCTCCCCAGTTGTACCTAGAACGGGAGGTGGTCCGGGATATGTTAGGGGGTGATACCCACGCGTATGATGTGCTGAAAGGAAAGCTTAGATGGGGCAAGCACCTGCCCGTTGTGCAGCATCAGGGGCAACAATATCTTGAGGTTGCCTTCGCCCTAACCATCCTCATGGATCAATACGTTGAGGATGAGACTTTGCCTGCAGAGAAAGGCAAACTCCCTGAATCTTCCGAGGAGGGAGAAGATGACATATAGGCATGGGTGACTTCGCCCGTTGGAAGCAGTTGGCAGAGGAGATGCCACCACGCCGGGAGCAAGCTGCACGCTTGTCAGGGTTAGACGGCCTCCCAGTTGCGTACCACCAAGGGCAAGAATACCTTCTCTTGGATGACATCATCTGGACCTATCACATGGTGGCCGGATTTAAGCGCCGGCGTAAGGATCATGTGCTCTATGAGCTAGCGGAGTACTGTATGGATGATTTCATCGACTTCGCTCCTATTGAGCTTCCCCCGGAGGTGCAACAGTTACTCCAGTTCCACCAGGAGACCATAGAGCCGGCTGAGACTTTGCTACGGCTTCGGGAACTGGTGATGCAGGAACCGGCTTCTCAGCCCTCACCGGATGCCTTTACAGCTATGGGACCTCATGTCCCAAATATTAACATGGTCGAGGTTCCCTC
Organism: Isoetes taiwanensis; assembly: GCA_021234155.1. Classification (NCBI taxonomy): domain Eukaryota; kingdom Viridiplantae; phylum Streptophyta; class Lycopodiopsida; order Isoetales; family Isoetaceae; genus Isoetes; species Isoetes taiwanensis. The sequence continues at coordinate 5,682,678 of JAJEKV010000009.1, read as the reverse complement.
CGGTTCCGATGAGGAGGGAGAGGATTTATACCATAATCCTGCTCATTTGAAGGAAGAGCAGCAGGAACTTAAGGAAGAAGAAGTCCCTATGGACTTAGATAAGGAGGTGGCCACGTCAGAGACCCCGCAAGGGAAGGTATTGGGAAACCATCTTACTCGCTTTTTCTTATCAGCTTTTCGACAGAGGCAAGTTCTTTTTATAGCCCGAGATTTAGGGCCGGAGGCTGAAGCTTCATGGTGGACCCTCCGTGCTCTCTCCACATTGGCCGGGCACAAGAAGCTTCCCTATCGTACGTTCACTTATGTACTCGTACGACGGGATCTTGCCCTGACGGCCTTGGGACAAGACATTGCACCCTGGATGAGCATGAAGCTTCTTACGGCAACCCCATTGGCTGTTGCTTATCCGCCAGAGGTTGCTTCCATTGCGGCTGCCACAGTAGACCCAGGGGTGACTCTGCTATGACACCGACCGCCGCCACCACCTCCTCGGTCTACGAATGAAGAGGGACGACCTAGCTCTTAAATATATGTATTACGCATTTTGTATTGCGTATAGATGTAGAATTTTGGGTTGGCAATTTCTTTAGCCATTATATAGTTATGATATACCATCTTCTCATCAATTGTGATTATTGTCTCAATGAATACAATTAAAATTGTTCTCTTCCATGATGCGTTCATCTATCTATTAGAGTTTAGGGCATAACGAAATTGTTCAATGTTCTATATTCATTTCTATCGTCTTGCAGAAGAAACACTCGAAGAATATGAAGAGAGAATTACAGACCTGATAAGGAGGGATGATCCAGGGTTGCCCGACCAGGACTATGGCCAAAGATATGGGGAGTACCCGGAATGGGACGAAGGTTACGAGATGGAACCCGCGCCACCAGGGGAGCCCTATGATCCAGCCAAGGGGATGGAGATAGTTAATATTCTCAGGGAACGCGCCTACGAGGACCTGAAGCAAACCCTTCGCCGCACATGGGACTATTGGGATATGTCCAGGCACGAAGCTTTCGAAGATGCCAACGACCACTTGTGGCAACTCTTCTATGCATTAAGGAGGCTTTTCAATCTCCTTATTATTAGCCCAACGATCGATTACCAACCTGTTATAGTCCAGGCCTGGGCACGTTACAAGCTCGTTAGGGCTGTACGTGAAAGTGTTCGCTACTCAATCCTGTACCCATTTGCGAACCCCTAGGCCCGGTCTCTTCAGTTCTGTTTTTTTTTTTTATGCTATACGTGAGTTGAACTTCAAGTCTCTGGTGTATCATGTTTGTCCTTGTATCATACTCTTGTATCAGCTTTTGGCACCACTTATGTATGGAACTTTAATGGAATGGCAGTTTTCACTTGTCATAAGGATCTTTGCCATTGTATTTATTTCTTGTATTCTCTTTCTACCCTATCCGAAATGATATTTTCGTGAGATTTTAGTTACTACAATTCTGCTTATATCTTCTTTATGCTCGATATAGACGGTGCACGCAACGCCGCCTGGCAGACGCCCTCAAATGCCAGTAGACTAACACCAGAACAGGAACTGATGTTAATGAAAAGACAATTAGTCGAATTACAGGCTTATGTGTTGCATGCCAACCCACCACAGCATACACAGGAAGACGGACCGGAGTTACCTCCACTACCGCCAAGCCCACCTACACAGCAGCCATATCCACCTGAAACCAGCCCTGTATCAGCATAGAGGGGACCCCGTTCTAAACGTCGTCGGAGTTCCTCTAGGGATAGCGCCACCTCCTCACAATCAGCCACTTCCGTGTCTTCGGAGTCGTCGGTATCAGCTGGTGACCATGCAAAGCGCCAGGATAAGGAATACCGCAAGACGGTTGATACCGCCATAACTAGTATATGGAAGAATAGGAAACTGGCCCAGTTTGATGGGAAATCTAGAGGCGGACTGAATGCAGAGTCCTGGTTGGACGAAATGAAGGAGTTTGGGAAGTCCTATGGCATGACAGAAAAGGATACAGGAAAGGTTGCCACCACAAACCTTACAGGAGCTGCCCGTATTTGGTGGAAGGGCTATGCTAGAGCCAAGCATCTGGATAGAAGCAGATGCAAGTTTAAGAAGTTTGCTAAAGCTTTTAAGTCGCATTATGTGCCCCGTGCACACAAATGCCAACAAATTCAGACCTTCTATAAGTTAGAACAGAAGGGTATGTCGGTTCAGGCTTACACTGATGAATTTATGCGTCTGAGGCTGTATGTACCAGATATGAATGAAAAGGGGGCGGTGGAGGGTTACATTGAAGGGTTGGCCCCATCAATCAAACGAATGGTTAAGGCCATAGACCCTCGAGGAGGACACACCAAAGAACCAGTATTCGCGTCCTGCCCCATACTCGCAGCCATGGCCGTCCACACCTTACAAACCCCGCTCGCCAAGTCCGGGGCCCTCTCAGCAGAACTCTTATGGCCGCCAGGAAAAGAAAGTCACCTTCAGCACGGCCGATAAACAGAACAATGTCGGTAAGGAAGTTCGAAACCTCTTACAGTCTATTCCTAAAGAGGCCCGAGAACAGCTCCGCCGAGATAAGGCATGCTACAGGTGTATGCGGCCCGGACACTTCATGCAGAATTGTCCTTATGTCACGTAGACTGCCCAGCTGGCCATGGCCGACCTCGATTGGGATGATCTTGAGTCAACACAACCTGTCGAGGAGGAGGCTCCCGAGTACATACACGGTGCGTCTCATATCCTTGCAGCTATAGAAACCGGCAATGCTGAAAGTCAGCCTGCTGTCATTTCCACCATAGGTCAAGTAGACAGTAAGCCTTTTGTAATTCTTATGGATACGGGAAGTACACATAATTTTGCTTCTCCTAGAATGGCCCAGGTTTTACAGCTTGAAACCGTGAGGTCCCGACCGAGGCCTGTCACTCTAGCCAGTGGTAAAGTCAGACACACTCATGGCCGTCGCATCAATCTCAAGATGCAGTTGCCGGGTGCACCAGTTGCTTTAGGTGCCGAGTTGATGGATATTGGCAAATACGACCTCATTGTTGGTATGGAATTCTTGGCATCTGCAAAAGCCAACATAGACTGCGAGAAACGGGAAGTTACCTTCAACGCAGCTAATGGAGCCCGCGTGACTATAAAAGGTGAACCATTCAACCCTATTATGCAGTCTATGTCCATCAGGCAGTTAGATAAAGCTATACGCAAGGAAAAGCTCCTCTGCGTCATTAGACTTGCCTCCATTGAATCAGATGCTAAACAGAAGCAAGTAATCGATACCTTGCCAGAGGGGATTGCTGGTCTTCTCCGAGAATTTGGTGATCTTTTTCCAGATGAGATCCAGAAGCTTCCCCCTTTTAGAGGGGTAGAATGTGAGATCGCTTTAGAGCCAGGTACTAAGCCTACCAGCAAGGCCCCGTACCGTATGAGTCCCCCAGAGTTGGCAGAGCTTAAGAAGCAACTTCAGGAGTTACTAAACCTAGGTTTCATTCGACCTAGTGTTTCGCCCTTTGGCGCTCCTATTCTTTTTGTTAAGAAAAAGGACGGCTCCTTGAGGATGTGTATTGATTATCGGCAACTCAACAAACATACCATCAAGAATCGCTATGCTTTGCCTAGAGCAGATGCTCTAATGGATCAGTTGCAAGGGGCTAAGTATTTCTCAAAGATTGATCTACGCTCCGGATACCATCAAATAAGGATTAAAGAGGAGGACATCCATAAATCTGCTTTTCGCACTAGATATGGGCATTATGAGTTTACAGTTATGCCTTTTGGATTAACCAATGCTCCAGCAACTTTCATGCGATTGATGAATGATGTCTTTCGACAATACTTGGATGATTTTGTTGTTATTTTCTTTGACGGCATTCTCATCTACAGTAAGACCCTAGAGGAGCATGAGAAACATCTTAGATTGGCCCTACAAAAGCTAAGACGTCATCAGCTCTTCGCCAAGTTCTCTAAGTGCAAGTTTGCCACTCCGAAGGTCGATTATTTGGGCCATGTCATTTCGGCAGAGGGAATTGCTAGAGATCCAGCAAAGATAGAGGCCGTAAGGGAATGGCCTATTCCAGGAAATGTTTTCGAGGTCCGAAGTTTCTTGGGATTAGCAGGATATTATCGGAAATTTGTAAAGGATTTTGCAAAGATTGCAGCACCTCTTACAAATCTTACAAAGCATGAGAAGGTGAAGGATTGGATGGAACACTGGAAGACAAAGGTTCAGGGAAGTTTCCAGCAGCTTAAAGATGCCTTAACGTCAGCCCCAGTTCCCACATTGCCTGATCCTGAGAAGGATAAACTAGTGGCAACGGATGCCAGTAAGATTGCCACCGGTGGAGTCCTAATGCAGGAGGGGAGGGTTATTGCCTATGATTCAAAGAAAATGAACGAAACGGAACAGCGATACCCTACCCATGATCAGGAATTGTTAGCCGTTGTCCGTGCCTTGCGGATATGGAGACACTACCTTCTTGGTAGAAGATTCCAATTGGATACGGATCATCAAAGTCTCCGTTATTTATCCACCCAGCCAAATCTCAATCTCCGTCAGAGAAGATGGATGGAATTTCTGGAGGAGTATGATTTTGAGATTATGTATAAACCTGGGAAACACAATGTGGTTGCGGATGCGTTATCACGCCATCCCTTGATAACCCGAACCCATTGCAATGCAATCTCTACACTCACCAGTGAATTTGGCAAACAGATAGAGCAGACCTTGGCCACGGATCCCGAGTTCTGTGAAGTTTGGGATAGTTTGGCTAAGGAAGCTCGCACATATAAGGAGCATGAAGCTTTCCGTTCGTATAAGAAAGAAGGCAACTTGTTATATTACAAGGATAAGTTGTGTGTACCTGAGACTTCAGGAGTACGTAAGCTAATCTTCCACGACACACACAACAGCCCTATAGCTGGCCATGCAGGGTTTATGAAGACCTACTTTAAGATTCGCTCCAGCTATTTCTGGCCTTCGATGAAAAAGGACATCGCCAGATACATTAAGCAGTGTCAGGTGTGTCAGCAAACCAAAGCTGAGCAGTTAAGGATTCCAGGCGAGTTGCAACCTCTGGATGTGCCCAACGCCAAATGGGAGGTCATAACCATGGATTTCATTGTGGGCCTTCCACGTACTCTCCGTGGATATGATGCCTTAATGGTAGTGGTCGACAAATTGTCGAAAATGGCTCATTTCTTGCCATGTCGTACCACGGATACAGCCTTTGATACTGCTCTGCTATTTGCCAAGGAGATCTTCAGATTACACAGAATGCCACGGGTTATTATATCTGACAGGGATCCCAAATTCGTAAGTGCATTCTGGAAAGATTTCTTTGCCACCATTCAGACCAAGCTTGCTATGAGTACGGCATATCATCCTCAAACAGATGGTCAGACAGAACGTACCAATCGCATTATAGAGGATATGCTGCGAAGTTATGTGTGGAGTTAGCAATCACAATGGGCTGACTATATTTATCTGGTCGAGTTTGCCTACAACAGCATGAAGCAGGAGTCTTCCAGAATGTCTCCCTTTATGATAAATTATGGTTATCAATGTCTTACTCCAGACACCTGGCACAACCCCATTTCCAAAGTGGAGGTTTCTCAACAACTCCTCCTGGAGATGCAAGCTCTGGTCGAGGAGCAGCTGAGCGCCCAAGGACTGTTGCAGACTTCACCAAAATCACTGAACAACCACTAGTGGTTGCTGCCACCCTACTGACAGCACTATGGAAGCACCCCACGATAACGGTTCCAGCCGAAACACGAGTTGGTAGTAGTTTAGCTTGTGAATTGTAGGATAGTACTTCAGTACTCTCTTTTTTGATTGCCTTTGTTGAGATTAACCCTTCTCTGGTAAGTAGGATTACATTTCAATTATGAATGGTGCTCTGTTAAGGAATGATTGATGTATCTATGAAGTATTTCGGTAAATTCCATTAAACAGGGGTTTAAAGGGGGGGTAGAGACCTCTGAGCTCATATATGATAGTATGCTCCTAGATAGGGCCCTGTAATATTAGATGCGGCCTGTGTACAAGAGACCCCCGGGTCGTAGACGCTATGGTCGGGCTTAGCACCAGAGAAGGGACACAGTGGTGAAGTGGGGGTGGGGTCTTGCACGAACATAAAAGGCTCCTGAGACTCCTACAGTGGGCTAGGCCTGATAGCCAGTCACGTAGAGGGCTGGGTATGGGTCTGACACTCCCTGGATGTAGAGATGTGATCCGTATGGAGCATCTTGCACTTTGAGTAGATTTAGGGTGAGTAAGTTGGGTACGGATGCGGGGGTCGCTGATGCGGCACGTATTCTCTAGCTCACCCATGGAACCACTGTGATCCTGGAAGGGGACACTTCCCTGACCTGCCTCATCGGACCGGGGCGTCATGAACCCTGGAGTAGGCTCAAAAAGGTGATACCTTGAGTCTGCGTCTCCGGAAGGCTATAGCGAAGCCATAGCGTGAATCGACCCATCTGCAAATTGTGCACAGGAGGGGCGGATGGAGTGGACAACCCTAGCCGATGTTCTATGCCAGCCAACGCCATGCCAAGACTCGGTCTGCTGATCTCTTGAGGCCCAGCCGTCAGTCGATCCTCACTGGAGTCTGAGCCGGGGTAGAACCTGAGGTTTGGGGTGTTTTCTTAGTTTTAGATGCATATTCTTTGCCGTTGGTATTTGGATGGATGCGCCACCCTTCGTGGTGGTTATTTATATATGATTTATGCTGTGTACTAACCCTTGTATTCATGCTTCCGCGACGTAGGAGCCCATCGAAGGCGTGGGCCGAATGACACCTCCGTGCCCTTCACTCGAGCATCTCTACGTAGATGGCCCGGGCCAGACGGAGGGCCCTGCTCATGGCGAGATGGTCGCCATGGGAGGGGAAAGTCCCCGTATGTATACGGCCCGGGGTCGTATATATTCAGGGAGCGTCACACACCACATGACTGGAATAGTGCCTTCTAATGCAGCAAATGATAGCATGGCACACCAAAGAGCCATGGAAAGGAAGGAAGGAAGGAAGGAAGGAAGGAAGGTTCTTTTATCGTCCGCGGAGGCCAATCGGCCTATGGGACCCAAATTACACGGGTGTAGCAAGCCCGTTGCTACCCGGATTAAAAAACCCTCCCTTAGGAGGGAAAAACCGTCGCAGCAACAAGCCTACTGGCAGTTGTACAAATATACATATACACATGAATTCCCGGCACCTCAGGTAGGCGCCCGGGGGCAGAGGTGAGTCCGCAAATCCAAAACCTCTTGGAGGTAGGAGCCAAGGGATCGAACTGACGGCGTACTGAGTAGCTCGTGCAGGGGCAGACCAGGTCACACCAAGAGAATGTAGCGAGCCCGAATCTGACTATAGGCTGGACAGCTCTGGAAGGCATGGCTTTCATCCTCAACAACCCCCAGCGGGCAACACTGACAAAGCATGTCCTGGCGCAGCTCTCCAACCCACCGACCCATCTCAAGCCGAAGATGGTGGGCCCCTGTTCGAATGGACGCGATGATCCTGCGCTTCTTCATGGGCAACTGAGAACGTAGGTAGAGCTGTGGGCCTCGAACCAGGGTGGGGTTTATGTGCTGTTTGTAGTGTGCCACCTTTACCTGTTCCAGAGCATGGTGGTCCCAGAGCTTCCCCAGAAAACAAGAGTCCAAGTATCCCCTCAGCCTATCCCGGCCGGCGTCTGTGTGCACCTGGACGCACCTATGTGCGTCTACGTTCCAGCGCGCTAGCCACTGGGCTCTCTTGTCCTTCCAACAAGCCCTGAGTCGTTGCGGGCTCATCGCCACAGCGTAAGCCAAGTGCGGGAGCCGAGTGTCGCCCATGCTGGCCACCTTCTAGAAATAAACAATGTGTCTATCGAGGGCCGCATGCTGCAGGGGCATGAATCCTGTCTCCTGCAACAAGATCTGATATGGAACTGAGAGCTGGACCCCAAGTGCCCGCGTCAAAAATGCCTTTTGGACCTGCTCCAAGTCGTTCCAAGTCGCCAACGACACCATTGGGCCCCACACCTCGACCCCATACAAAAGAACTGGCTCCACCAGTGCCCGGAACAAATCTGAGTCATACAGCTCGGCCCTGTAACTATTGTTTTGCATTGCGTACAGCGCCTTCCAACCTGCGGTCACCCGAAGGCGAATGGATGCATCCCAATACATTGAGGACCATACACATTGCAAAGAGGACCATACACATTGCAAATGACAACTTAAATGAATTGAAGGGATGTAAAGAATACAAATAGAGCTTTTATGAAGTTAAAGATACTACTAATAACATCCAGATCTCCTGAAGCATTATTCAAGGGATGTAAAGAACACAAATAAAGCTGTTAAGAAATATTACAAATTCCATAATTGTAGTCCACATCTTCAAAAGCATTCAACACTGCAAAATAATAGACAACTACTCTATATATATCTAACCTAGTCAATGGACACTTCAGATTTGATACTTACCACGTTGAAGTAGAACAGCATGTAAATGCAACTTGAGCTCATTATTTCTATAGGTAATGGAGATGTATCTCTCCACCAAATTTAATAGCAACTAAAGTATGCCTAAAGAACTGACAAAAAATGCCAACTTCGAAAATATGTTGAAAGAAAAGCATTATAAATAAGTACCTTCAATAAAAACAATAGATACGTCAAAAAAGAAAACAAATTCATTATTCTTCACAAAGATGATATGCAAACATCCTACCCTCTATTCTATTATGCCGAACATTGGATAGCACATGCCAATACAGAGGGAGGAAAGCCCGTTACCTTTGTCTGTAAACATTGTAGCTTGCAGTTGCAGCATGAATCCGGGCAGGTCGATGTCCTCCATGCATGTGAGAGTTGTTTCCAAAAGGACATCAAAAACTTTGGTGTTTGTTCCTCCTGCATCTGACTCAATAATGTAAGCTCGGCATTTTTAATGATTCTAAATGTAGGTATGACAGACAAAATAAGGCCACAACAATCACCAGTCAGGAGGCATATGATTAATTCAAAATCACAAAATAGCCAAGGAACCTCCTTGACCTGAAAAGAAAATGAGCATATGGACAATAGGTCATGCAAAAGATTCCATAATCTCGCGTGTCCGGGGATTGATCATAATTGAAGTTTAACATAATGAAGAGATAAATAATTGTTAAGGCCAGTAGCTTTGTATTACACTTCTAAATGTTATGCATGCCTGTACAGTTTAATCTAATGATGGTGTCACCACTTTGCAGGTAACCAAATCTATCATTACGATCATTCTCTCAACCCATCCCTTGAGTAAATGAGAAACTTGGTTCCATATCCATGACAAAGATGTAACTTCGCAAAGTTTACAGGCCTACACAGATGCATAGGGCATACATGAAATAATGCACCATTATCAGCAAATGCATATTTTACCTCTTTATTAGCCTTCTAAAGGATTAAGAATAATGACCTGAGTGATTCTTTATGTGCCATCAGTTGTGAATTGATTGTACCTGCAAGAAAAAAAGGATGAGATGTTAAGAAGCAAATAACTAGAGAAATGGGAATGCAGATGTGGTGCACATACAAATATGCTAGTTTCTGCTCAAGCCAATTGCTGTAACAGGAAAATAATGGTGTGACGACCACAATTTGGCCAAGAAAAATTCCTTGGCAAGAATTTGAATGGTTTATCTATAGACGTAAGAGGCCTTAAACAACCATGAAGATAAACCTCGCATCATTGAGACCATTACCTTAAAGAAAACAAATATGGTATTTCTTTAAGCAAACTACAACTCAATATTTGCATGGATCTATTTATCCGCAGTAATAATTGCATCATGATCTAATAAATAGATGAAGGTTGGCACAAAATAAAGAATTGGTGAGAAAAGAAGGTGCATACCTCCCGTATACTATTCTTGCCGTTGAATAGTTGAGAAATTAATTTAGTATAAACATTTATGCACATTTAAACATATAGCGAACTTTGTTCCCCAGCCCCTGAAGTCATTCAAGTGATTTTAAATATTGTCGTTCCATAATCCGTTGGGTTCCCGTGGACGTAAAAATTCATCTTATCTTATCTTATCTTGCATTTGCATAAAGTTTAAGCCAATCAAACTCAAAACAATCACATCAGAACTCGAAAGTTTAGCAGTGTATTCGAGAGAACTTACCAATTACATTTTCTGGCTGCAAATCTTTCTACGTGGGCTCATTTCTGCATGTAATTTCTAGACCAAGGTCAGATGTTGGACATGTGCCATGGATATGACTATATGTGCCTGAAAAAAGGTAGAAGTAGTTTATAAAAACAAATACAACAAAAGGATGGCACAAATAACATGCCTGCAATAATTTCTAGACTCAGGTCAAATATCTCAAAAACCACAAAGAGAAGTGTTTGCGATAGTTGTAGCTCCAAAGGCAAAAATATTGGTTTACATAACTCCCTAAATGAATGAAGACCCATGTTAACTTCCTAGCATTCCAGCGAGGATCCCACGATTTATTCTCCAACGGGAAAAGCCTCTGCAAATCAGATAAAAGGAGGAAAAGAAAGGGGCCTATCTTAAAGGTAAGAAATTTGGGGCAAATCCGGTGGAAAATGGGATAGGAAGTGACTAAAGGGCTCGAGAAGAGAACAGGGAGCTCACATGTATGACCATTTCGAAAAAACAAAGCTCCTTCTGTTATATTTTTCAACATATCTCTGCGAAAAATCAAATTCATATAGCATACCTAATATCTCGACAGATAATGAAAATCCTGGATCTTCTGGATCATCCGTGCCTGCACGCTGAGGATAAAGGAATTTGCCAAATCCTCTAGACGGGAGAATAACCTAAAATGCAAATTTCAAAATCATAAAATTGTACTTAGCTTTCCATGCAATCGCCTCAGCACATCTGACATTTGATGAAGGTCAAAAACATGGCGGTGCAGTCGGATCTCCCTTATGAAGAAGAAAACCGAATGCAAAAGTATAAAAGCATGCCAATCCATATGGCTAACATGCACGCTTCGATAGCTGCAATGCCGAAGCCTCAGAACGGATATGGAAAGTTTAGAAATCATAGCAAAAAATGCATCTTCGATTTTTGGAAATCGGGATTTTACCCCGGCATCTGAATTCCCCAATAAAATCCCAAAATCTTAGTAAATCTGGCTAAAGAAAAATCCAAAAAATTTTCTTCCAAACCGGAAAATCCAAACTCAAAGAATAGGATAATGATAATCTAAAGGCTTATATTCAAAGCCCTTTTGATCACGAATTTGTAAGATCAAGGGCTATTTTTCGAGAACGATCAATATCTTCACTAAATCGAGTTACAGAGATGTTGCCCAATGCCATTTTTGATGGTTTTGTATTGCTGGAGTTCTAGACTTTTGAAGTATTTTTGCATTTTTTACATTGGTCAACCCAAAAGCCCCATCAACTCACTTGTTTACTGGGTCAAATTAATCAATTTATAATGAAACCCACCATGTTTCACCCAAAACCCAGCCACTTAATCCATGAGCTATTATGCAATCAGATTGCCCCTTCTCACAACCAAAAACCCATCCATTTGTAAGTACTGGTCTTCAAATAATGGCTCAAATCACTCCAAGGACTAATGGGTGTTTGTAACGTGTTGATTTGTGATGCATATTGATTTGTAACGCAATTTTAGACTTGTCACACGTGATAGAAAACATTTTATTTTGTAACGCGTGGCATACTGTGTATACTTGTAACGTGTTACCAAAATTTGTATAGACATGTTTGTAACGTGTGCCAATTATTAAATGAAAAAACTACCAAAATGCCTCTATGAGTTTATGTAATTATCAAAATGCCCTTATGAGTTTCAAAATTACCAAAATGCCCCTGATTCAAATAAATATACAAATAAATGACCAATTTACCTTTATACAACAAACTTAATTACCAAAATACCCCTACACACCAAACTTAATTACCAAAATGCCATTAGATACCAATTTTGATCAATCTACATCAAACTAATCACCAAAATGCCCCACACCAAACTTAATTACCAAAATACCCCTACATACCAAACTTAATTACAAAATACCATTACATACTTATCCTACTCAATCTATACTAAATGCCTCAAGAATAGAAGTTTAAATTCAATAAAGAGATTACAGAAGTCACATTCATCATTGAATTGGAGCCCTACAACTGCATGCATTGTGTCTCTTCCATTACACCTTCCATAAAGATATTCCTCTTCTCTATATCTTCTTCTCCTGTGAGCATGCATTTAGGTTTTGGACGTCCAAGAAGTCTGCATGTGGCTGGTGGTAATATGCCTCCAATAGCATCATCATTCGCTAAAACCACAAGAAACACTGGCTTCTTGTAAGTGTCACAACAAGACGGTGTAGGGGTATTTTAGTAACTAAGTTTGATGTATAGGGGCATTTTAGTAATTAAATTTTAGATTTATCAAAATTGGTATATAATGCCATTTTGGTAATTAAGTTTGGTGTGTAGGGGTATTTTGGTAATTAAGTTTGGTGTGTAGGGGCAAATTGGTAATTTGTCTGTAGGTTTATTTTATATAGTGTATTCATTTGAGCCTGGGGCATTTTGGTAATTTTGAAACTCGTAAGGGCATTTTGGTAATTACATAAACTCATAAGGGTATTTTGGTAGTTTTCCCTTATTAAATTGTTTAATGGGTTATAAATTAAATCTGTAACATGTGACCAGCATTAAAATCTGTAACGCGTTACAAATCACATTTGTAACGTGTAACAAATATTACCATTTTGTAGCCATTTGAGCTCTTCTAGGCTCCCATTTGAGTTCTTCTAGGCGCTTGAAGCATTGAGCTTCTTTCCTAGGCGTCATGAATGATTTATTTGTAGATTTGCCTGCAAACACTAGAAGAAGAAGATTGAAAGAGCTTGTTGGCGCAGTTATGCTAGATCCTAGTGCAATATCATGAGCTCCTAGAGGACATCGTGTTGATGAGTTTGAAATATGGTGGTGTGCATCTTGCGTGGGCCAGTATAATTGATTGCCTACGATGATTGAGCAGTATCTTAAGTCATTTAGTACCTATTCAAAACCTCCTGAAAACTTTTGTAGTCGTTTTGGTATACCTTAAAATTTGGCTCCACCGGAGGGACAGGTTAGTAATTCCCCCTTGTTTGGTTTATTGGCTAGTCTGTTTGTCTATCTATCTATCTATTATGCATCAACCATTAGAATATGCACATTACTTCTTGTTTGTATTATATCTATTGGTACTCTAACAGACTTCAACACAACACGCCACAATTAATTTTTTCGAGGGGAGTTTGGAGGCACATTTAGGTTGATGATGAGATGGATTCTGCATAGGACCCGCAAAAAGTCATGTATGAACGTTATTAGTTGAAGTAGAAACTATGCTATTGATTGCGATATACTTGATCTAGGTATGCCTCATGACATTGAGAAATTAATAAGGCATATTGACCGCAGAAGATTGGGTCTGTTTAATGGTCCATTACCGAGTTTAGGTGAGGAATTCAGTTACAATCAACGATCCCTGGCGCCGGAAGAGGGTTATTCATTGCCCAAGATGTTCAAGTTCCCTTTGGTACAGTTATTCCTTTGATGATCCATGGAGGTCCAGAATATAATGCATTAGAGTGGGAGGCACTAACTTATTATTCGTTTCGGCATGATGGTTTATGGCTGCGATAGCAATACATGCACTATGGAGATGAGGTTGGACCGTAGCATGGATAAGAGAACCTTCATCGATGGTCGCATTGAAGAACATGGCAATATAGAAGGGTTGATAAATAGTTGTGGTAGTAATAAAGACTCAATCATTTGTATATTTGAGGAAAGAAGTAACGATCGTGGGGAGTTTATGGCAAAGGCATCTAAGCATTTTGTCATGGTAATGGCCATAAGAACACTCAAAGCGAGAGATGAGCTGATTTTGGACTATGAATTGCCATCCAATGTACCTAATCATCCGTGGACGATAAAATCATATTCTATTCTATTCTATATTAATCAATATTGAAATGCATACTATGTTGTTCCACCATTATTGTTTTTCTTTTGTTTCTCCTTTGATTTTCAATTCAAACTGTAAGGTGCATTTGTCCTGAACTTGTAAGAACTGATTTTGGTTAAATGTTTAGCTTATAATTTTTATTTATGCTAGCTTGTAATTCACATAGTATTATTATGACGTAGGTTGAAGGAGCTCATCGCATGTCAAGGTTCCATCTTCAAGATGTGGAGAAGCTAGCACAAGAAAATCCGAATAATCACTGGGAATGTGGAGCAAATAAACAACCATGTTTATGATGAGATGACTCGCAATTTGCTATATGAGCACGCAACAATTTGAATGTCTTATGGAAGATATTGATAATGATGTAGGTGCACAACACATGAATGACTTAGAAGATGATGAGGTACCTTTCGAAGTAGATCCGGCTCAGTACTTCGATGAGCATATAATCCATGATGCTAAAACAAAATTATATGAGGGTTGCAAGATATCGAGATTGACATTCAATCTATGTATTCTTAACTTACAAGGACAATATAAGATATCAAATGTGGCAATGGATGCAATATTGAGGTTTGTCTCTCCCTCTATAACTCCTAATTTTGTTTGCAATCTATATGATCTCTTACTTTGTACATCAATCTTAACTTTACATCAATTTTAACTTTTGTAAGTAGACTTATCAACAAAATATTGCCCTCTGGCAACGAGGTTCCTTCTAGTCGTGATGAAGCACAAAAACTCATAAAGGCACTTGGTTTGAGTATGAAAGTAATCATGTATGTCCAAATGAATGTACCTTGTACTATAAGGACACTAAAGACATGGTAAAATGCCTTAAATGCAATGAATCGAGGTATCGTAGTGATGTCCAAGGCTCTACCATCCCAGGCAAGGTATTGCCCCATTTTCCTATAATTCCTAGACTTTCCTACATCTTTCGAACAAAGCAAAATGCTACCTTAATGGGATGGCATGCAAGTAAACGTAGTTCATATGGAGTTATGCGCATTCCTGCTGATTCTAAGGCTTGGAGATTTATTCACGAAAGATGACTAGAATTTGAAAACGAACCTAGACGTTTCACTTTGGTCTTGCAACTGATGGTTTTAATCCTTTTTCACAACGGGCTGCCTCATGGTCTACTTGGCCAGTCATGCTTGTGAATTACAATATACCTCTAGAGGAATCTATTAAATGGGGACATATCACGTTGAGCATGATTATTCCAGGTTTTCACTTTTGCCACTCATTAGTAATTTCTCGTATATATGCATTAAATCTTACAATGATTGACTAATGAATGTCAATAATGCAGGTCCATCGCAACCAAAACAATTTGATGTCTATCTTTTGCCCCTGGTTGATGAATTGCAACAATTCTGGAAGGAGATCCCCATGATTGATATCTCTTCAGTGGGATAAATCCTTTCAAATCCATGTGGATGTTTCAACCTTCACTATTGGTGTTGTGCTCTCTCAGGAGCATGAATAGATAGATAGATAGATAGATAGATAGATAGATAGATAGATAGATAGATAGATAGATAGATAGATAGATAGATAGATAGATAGATAGATAGATAGATAGATAGATAGATAGATAGATAGATAGATAGATAGATAGATAGATAGATAGATATTGCCTGGCATTCTTCTGGGTTTACATATAAATCTTGACCAATATAAATTCCTTGTCTAGAGTGCCATCATTCCTTATCAAGAAAAACAAACACCCCACCATGTCCTCACCCTTGTCATCCTCTTCATTTGTTAATGTTTCTTCCATACCAACGCCTTCTACCTCAGCCACCAAGGGTACCTCCACTCCCATTCTCCATATCTACAGTATGATCGTCTGATGAAGTAGAAGATGGTTCGATAGCTGCTTCATAATCTCTTCGTTGTCGTGGATTGACATGCATCACATATAGCCAATCTCGATCATTAGGTGCCAAATGTAAGTAAACTTGTTCACACTTCCTGGGAAAAATATAAGGTTCATTGTCTTCTGGAATCAATCGCTTGGAATTGATGAGCACTAAACCATTGGGACCTTGACGAAATGTGGCACCTTTGCCCCGTGGTTGTGCATCATACCATCTAATTCGAAACAAAACTTTAGTAAAATTTCTAAAGTCAAGCTCTATTATTTGTTGTATTGTATCTTTCCAACATACTCAATGTCAGCCTCAATCATATTCTTGTCTTTTGCATTTGCACGAAATTTACCTGCATAGCTTGGCCAATTTATAAATAGGCTCACAAATTTTGGGAGGCAATCTCTCAGGTAGAACTATGGGCAAAACGTCCTGCAAGAATGAGCATAACGGCATAAATAATACAAAATACCTCCTATATAAATGAAAGTACAAACATGCTTGACATGAATAAATAGCACTAGGTATAAAGTTGCAATATAATAACTTACCGCCAACAACTTATGGTAGTCATGGGACTTGCGTCCTGCTAACTTACTATCCTTTGTCCAACAACTTTGAAATGACGAGCAATAGCCAATTGGCATCCTTACGCCTTGTCCTCCGCACATCCCCATTCATTTTGCCAATATTTTGCGATCATGCACTTTGGGATACAAGTTTCTCGGTGTGCCCCTTTTCGAAGTGGATGATCCATAGGTAAAAATTTCTCGTGGCCCTCATATACCGTCGTTTTCATAGACTTAGAATATCTTGAGGTTATTTGACCACCACAACACACACAAGCATATTCCCCTTTTGTTTGCAAGCCTACAAATATAATAGTATAATTACAAATCATTCTTCAAAAAAACAAAGAAAAGTTCATACCTATACATATGCTAAGGCCAGGATAGTCATGCATGGATAACCTTTAATAAAAACTTTTGCTCCTTAGATTTGGTTTACCAAGAACCGGGGCCTGAGTGAGTAAAACCTTTAACTGCTGAAAGATAGCATCCGCCTGGGAGTTCCAAAGCCAATAGGATTCATCGCCCATGAGTTTATGGATGGGATCAACTTTTTATAACAACCTAGGAATGAATGTAGCATAGTAATTGGCTTTGCCTAGAAAGGATCTGACCTATATAATATTTGTAGAAAATTGAGCTTTGGGTACACAACTGATAATGGCTGGATCAGTGGTGATGCCTTGCTTGCAGACCCACAAGTGATGCATAAAGTACATTTTTCAGGAGTGAGACTAATGCTAGATTCATCACACTTTTGAAAAATAAGCTCCAATTTGGAAAGATGATTCTCCTCCTTCTGCAAGCCGATAAGTCATTATGAAAGACTTGAATAAAAGCATTTTCTTTCCTGTAATCTTGAAAAATAGAAGGTATAATGCGTTGAAAGGTAGAAGGAGAATTTGACAAACCAAAGAGTACCACATTGTAGGCAAAGTATCCCACAGTGTGGTGAACGTATTTTGAGTTGATCCTCTGGGCGAATGGAGATTTGATTGTAGTCAGAAAAGCCATCCATGAAGGAATACAATTCGTAGCCAGCCACTTCTTCAAGAACTTGATCTTTAAAAGGTAGTACAAACGCGGATCTTACCATTGTGCTTCAAAGCAATAACAATGAGGCTCATCCATTCTGAATGTTTGACCTCATAAGTAAGACCAGCGCCAAGAAGTTTATCAATTCCAGCCTTCACGTGGTCACAGTAATTCGGGTTGACTCTGTACTGTCATTGCTAGATTAGACGAGAGTCGGGTTTGATGGAAATAGTCAGCTCACCTAACTCTTTCTTAATGTCTCCTAAATCTTTGTAACTCCACGCAAAAATATGTTTGAATTTCTTGAAGAGACGGATGCCTCCTTCTCTAAAGGATGTGGAGAGGCCACCTGCCAATCGAATGGGTTAAAGTTTAGATATACAGAATAACATCTGCATCTATGATCATATGGGCTGGTGGCTACAGAAGAACGGGTGGTGTGGCACTAGTTGTAGGAGAGAACAAAGGTGGCTGATTCAGATCGACGACGGGTTGTTCCATGATGGCAGCAACATTCACATAAGACAGAGGTTTTGCATCCTTCTCATGGGGAGGCACCATGTGATCTGATTATAAGGCACAAGATAAGGATCAATCAGAGTAGCAATGGCATTATCATTATCAAGATACATGTCACCGAAGGATCGACATAATGGCATTATCATTATCAAGATACATGTCACCCAAGGATCGGCATACTTAGGATAAGTAGAAAGAGGCAACTCAGCAGCGGAGGCTTGTACTTGATTAGTATTTTGGACATCAAAGTCACTATCTGACAGAGAGGGTTCAGTACTTTCTACAATGATAACTTGCCGAGTTTCCAAGTCCATAGTGGCATTTAAGTGGCCATCAGTAATAATGAGTTGGTCTATGCCCCAATAGTGAATGCTCTTTGCTCGTCAAAGGAAGGGATGGCCAACAAGTATTTCATAGTCACCAGATCTTCACCTGCTTTTCAAACACCACATTCCATTGGAAATTTGAGATCACCTCTGTTGATCATCAGCTGATGAGAGTGCATGATGTGACATTGGCTAGCTTGATATTATAAGGGGCTCGATATAATTGCTTAATTCCTAGTTGCTGCTAGAGTTTGTCGGTGATGAGTTTGATAGCGCTACCATCATCGATCTGAATGTGGTTGACTTGCTGATTTTCAATAGTAGTGTGAACAGTCGGTATAGAAGCGGGGCCACGCAAACAAGGACAGTTGGTAGAGTCCATTGTTCCCAAAGAGCAGGACAAAGTTTCAAGGTAGTAGTCAAACTAAGAGGGATCTTGATTTTCGCAAGTTCCTCTTGTAACTCTAGCGGAACATGTGCTAAGGGACTAGCCGTGTCTAGAGGTGCAGGATCCGTGGGTAAAGAAGCGGACACCTCCCATAAGGGCTCAACTTCAGAAGCAATGTTGGGACATATCTGAATGCGTGAAGTTGGCGTGGATGTAGATGGTTCAGCCACCCGTTGTTGAGCACGGGTGGTGGCATATACATTGGCAAGCATGCAACCTTCAACAGCTTGCATGAGTTTAAGGATACTCTGGCAAACTTTAGGCATAACACGAGGCATCATTTTTCCTAGATCTGAAGCAAAATAAATTGTTTTGGTGGGAGGATCATGAGGAACAACAATAACTGCAAAGGCAGGTTGTGCATCCAGAGGCTGGATAGTATAGGGTCGAGTACTGTGAGCTTGGCGTGACACCAAGCCAACCCAAAATTTGACTGTCGAATAGGAGGTATCAAAGCTTGATAGATCTCTTCCTGCGCCCATTGATTCAAAGCAAATTGGGAAGTTGTGTGTGGTGATGGTTGTTGTTGTTGAAGAGCACGTGGTGGTTTTTTTTAATGTAGGCCATGGGCCTTGTTTACCATTAGCCACCCAAATTTGATAGGTTGTGAGTCGGATCGAAATGGCTTGATTGGTGCCCGGAAGCTGCACTTGGACTTCTGCGAGCTAAGGGCACATAGTGGTGGTGTGTCCCCATTTTCGGCAATGATAACACTGAGCTTTGACATGATCAAAAGGAGGGCGTGAAAATTGCCTGTGTTGGTGGCCGAGAGTGTTGTTGTGGCTGAATTGACTGATATTACAAGGACGTGGTCTGTACTTGAAAGACAAGCTTTCGGCGGAATGGCATGGGATTAGCATGCATGCATTCTTCCGTGGCATGATTACACATATTGCAAGATTTGCAATAAGGAAGACTATTTGTTGAATTGCACTCATTCACAAGATGGCCCTGATATTTACAGATGTAGCACTATATTTGACTATGTTAAATTTCCATGGGAACATAGAATTTTGTGGCATGAAAGGAAGGTCAGAAAGAGGAACTCCACGGGAAGACATACCGAATGATTCACCGATTCGATAGCCCAATCCAACTGACCTAGGATGCAAATATTGTATCATAAGACGAATAGCTGGAGGTAGACCTTGCAGGACCGTACTAAAACCTGGCTCTGCATGGGATATTCTTTGAGTTTGCTGACAAGAATAAGCAATCGGTCAGCAAAGTCGCGTGTAGACTCCGTGGGCTATTATTGAGCTATTTAAAAAGTTGTTGATCATCATCAGAAGAACTATAGTAGGTCAGAAATGCCACTGTCATGTCACGCCAACTTTGTTTCTAATGGCCTTTCTTTGCCATGAGCTATTGGTGGGGTGCACCTCGCAACATGGTAGAGAAGATATGAAACTTGATCTGGAGTTGAGAGTGACCATTAAGAACAGCGAGAGCCTCAATTTCTTCTATATGTGCCTTAGCACTTTGGTCAACAGTGGGCTTGCCCTTAGCATTGCCAAAGATGGGATAAAGAAGTTTCAAATTTAGTCCCGAAGCAGATATCGAAGGCAGGACCAGATTGCCAACAACGTATTGAGCTTGAGGCCAGGGTACTTGATTAGGTAGTGGGGCTTGAGAAGTAAAAGATGAGCCTCCCATAGCAGTTGTAGGTGGCATCATCGTGAAGCCTGGTGGTCCTGAATAAGCAAAAGTCTTGATGTCTGGAGGCTAAATATCAGGGTAACCTTTCGTGTCCAGAGTAAGACCACCAATGGGCATTAATGGATGGTTAAAAAGAGGGCGAGAAGGGAAACTTATTGACATAATTAGGACCAAAAGAAATCTGAGAGTAACCCATACTATGTTGCGACAAGGATGGTCGTGAACACCCACTTTATTGGCTCCCAAAACTGACTTGTCAGACCAAGCGGGTTCGCCCAAAGCGAACCCCAAAAATTCTCCCAGGCGAACCCGCAAATGACGTGGCGGGGCGTCGCGGGGGCGGGACGCCTACGTGGCATTGCTACCGGGTTCGCCCAAGCGAACTTTAAACCGGGGTTACTGGCAGATGGCAGGCAGACGGCAGACACGACAGAGCATTGATTGCGACACCTGCCGGGTTCGCCCAGGCGAACCCACTGGCAGGGCCTCTGCATGGCAGGGCCGGTTTCGTCTCAAGCTTTAGGCTATTGATACACCTCTGTTTTTTGAGCTTAAAAATCGATCCTGCGTTTTGGTTTTGAGGGTTTGATTTTTTTGGGTTTTGATTAAGAACTCAAATCTGTTTTGGGTTTCAATTTTTAGCTTCGATCCGTTTCGTTTTGCTGTTTTGCTTGAATCTGTGTCAAGCCAAGTACATATTTTCCCCACCTTCGCAGATTTTCAGCCGATTTTGTTTCTTAAAAAAGAAAGATCAGCCGTGATTTAAGCAATAACCTGCTCTCGCCGGAGCGGTGAAGTACGCAATGTCGCTTATAAAACGCTTTAAAATACGGCTATGGTGAAGAACCACAGTCATAAGTTCCGTCTCTTCATTTTCTCTGTAGAATACCTGTCTCGTTTAATGCTGAAAACGCAGCTATGGCGAAGAATCCATAGTTAGAAAGCTCTGCTTCGTTTTTTCTTGTTTGATCTAAGAAAAGAATGGAGCACAAGGATCCCTGTGTGGCCCCCGCCAGTGCGTTCGCCTGGGCGAACCCGGCAGGGCAGCGATCACAGACCTGCGCCATCTGCCAACATAGATCTGCCATACGTCAGAACCCGGATTTGGGTTCGCTTGGGCGAACCCGGTAGCAATGCCACGCAGGCATCCCGCCCTGGCGACGCCCCCGCCCCGTCATTTGCGGGTTCGCCTGGGCGAATCCGGCGGGTTCGCCTGGGCGAATTTTTGGGGTTCGCTTGGGCGAACCCGGTTGGCGGATGGAGTTACTTTCGGGAGCCGATCGAAGCACCGGGTCGTGACGGGAGTGGGGTCTACACCTGCGAAATATCGATATAAGTACTTAATGAACAGGAGTGTGATGAGGCGAATGTGGCTGCGAGCAATTGTGACAATGCGTGGGAGAGCCAAGACGCCAAGATATCCGAGGTGTGGGGGTTGTGGAATGGGTGTGCGAACATGGATGACCTCCCTCAATATCATAGGCTCCTGAATAAGAATCACGAGCAGCCTTCCTGTGTTGGTGGCGTGCCAATCGAGTAGCAATTTGGCCGAGAATCTTGAATGAAAGTCGGAAGAGACATCCTAAAAAAGGGAAGAAAATAAGACTCGACAGTAGGGACAATCTCTAAGGTCTGCATCCGAGACAGCCTGCAAGACATTCCTCTGTGAAGACCCATGGATCAAGCAGACAAATCCTGAGTATAGAGTGTGACACGGGATTTTGCAAAAAAAAGAATTAAGAATAAGCAATGGAAACAATAAGAGAAAAATAAGAGAAACTGTATATGATAATAAGAATCCCTTGAAGTGATAAACAGAGATACATGAAGTTCCGCAGAACGCAGGGATGAGAAAACAAAGGAGTATTAAGACTTGTCTAAGCTTCTAAGTCTAAGCTTCTGATATATATAGTACAACGACATTGGGCCCAAAATAACAAAAAGACTACCGTCTCTAATATTGGTTACCGAATCCCAAAATCTCTGCTGATGATGCGGGGAATCTTCCATAACTTTTGGCATCTTAGTCCTAATTGTCATGATTCGTGCTGCATGAGGCTCATGCTCTAAGGCCGTGGCATCTTCACGCCATAGACTCTCTTGGTCTCTTCTTCTTGGTGGCATCGTCTTGATTTCTAACACGGATGCGGGGGCCTTAGCTTTAGGTTCCTTAGAAATAGTCCTGTGCAATTGGGCATGGGGCTAACAGTCTTAATTTCTAGTACACTACAAACTCTAAGATCTTCACCATAACTTGTTCTTGAAGTTGTTTTTGCTTCAGGTCTTGTTAATATCACAAGCTCTTGAAGTTTGCTTTCACCAGGACTCATATTTCCAAAAGCTCTTGAAGTTTTCTTTCACAAGAGCCTATTTTACCACAAGCTCTTGAAGTTTCTCAACAAGGCTTATATCAACCACAAGGTCTTGAAATTCTCCTTCTTAGGATAGTGAATAATGAGGCGTTAGAAAGAGACACACTAGAGAGAGAAGTGAAAGAATGGCAATTATTTCCGAGCTCATAACTTGAGCACAGTATATCAGAATAAGAGATGATCATGGCTAGAAAGCTCATGCAGAGAGCTTCATATTGGTATATGATTCAACCATAATCTATCAAGTTAGATACCTGCTTTTTGCACTTTTTAAGTCAGATACCCTTTTTTGCCATGCACGCACTGCAGTTTTGACAGTAAGATGCTTTTTATCATAACTCCGGATAGATGACTCAGTTTTCACTTACTTTTATTGTTTTGAAAAGTTTTCTTTGAGGTCTTTCTGTTAGTGCATGATATGGCCATGTTTGATCAACTTTTCAAAAGCACTAAGGTACAACTTGGTTTGATCAGGCTTTTGAAAAGCTTGCACTCTATCATGGCGATCACAAGAAGAAACAGCAATAAGGTACACCGTCCAAACAGAAGAGGATAAAAAGAGGGATCCAAGCCTTGCGTGTTTTCGAGGTTCTTAAATGAGAAACAATTCTCACTTGATAAAAGATTCTCAACATCGGCCTCAGTAGCCTGGCACTCCGATAATGGTATATTCTGCCATCTAAACTATTTGATCCTCATAGACCATTGTTGGATGAGAATAATAGATCTGGTATTGCAATAATCTTTAGTCCTCAACACCTAGTGCCAAAGATAAGACCTGACATATTTACCTTCCAAGATCGAGAGGATCTCCAAAGTGCTCTAGACCTGCAAGTTCAATGTTTTTTCGCCTACTCTTTGTGATCAAATATAAACTATTAATTCTGGAAGGGATGACAGCCACATGCATGATCGTATCTATTGTGAAATGGGTACAATTGTTACAGTTAATGAAGGCCTTGGACCCAGATACTCATGGTTTGTATGTGGGAACAAATGCTGCTTTAGTGCAAATATTAGAGTCAGAGTCGCCGCTACATCAGAAGCATTGTGTGGAGGAGAGAGTGCAGACATTAGGAAGGGAACATGTTGAGGTGAGAGTACAGACATCTCCACATTCCTAATGGATCAGAAGTAACAACATCAAGCTAGCAAACAGGAACATGCTGCCTCTGTGTCTGCTGCTAACATGACTCTAAACTTGCATATTATAGGGGTTGTAGAGGTAGACACTAATGCCCATCCAGATGTAGATGAGGCATTGCATTTCTTCACTGACATCACATACATAGTGTGTCTCTGCTACTCGGGTGGGAGCAGCAAGATCTGATTGTCCTTGACATCTTTGGTTCAATTTCAAGATGCTCTCAGGTGCCAACATGTTCTTCAGCATAGCAACCATCTTAGGGGTACCGGTTTCTCAGTGTAGACCTCTACCCTTTAAGTGTGTAACCATCAGAAGGAGCTCTACAGGGTGAGGACAACCCACCTTCAAAAGAAATAGGCAGTGTACAAAGGAGGCACAACAATCATTCTAGATCAATGGCCTTCCAATCCTTGGATTGGCGATGTCTAGATAATTTACATAGCATAAAATCACCATTGGCATTAGCGTTATCTATTTTTTGTGCTTTGGACTTCCCTGCTCCTTTTGTTGTTTGGGTCCTATGGTCTATTTGGTCTCCCTGGACGTTAGAAAACATAATCTATCTATCCTTTGCCAAGTCCCGTATTATTACAAGCTCTTAAAGTTCTCTTTCACAAGGACCATCCACTTTTAAGCACATAAGCAAATAGAGTCTGGATAAAAAAAATCTTAACTGAACAAAAACTTAAGCCTTTTTTATAGATTGAATAATCCTTATATTATTGTCTATCTTCCTTTTCATGGAATGTGAATTGACATAGCTTATGATATAATCTGAGCCATGAAAAGTAATAGAAAAAAAAAGCTCATGTTGAAAGGTGATTGGGTCTTTCACGAGAAGAACGTGAACCGATCAATTTATGAAACTGCCTGACACTTGACTTTGATCCACAAACTTCTCCAGTCGCGATGACAGTTGCAGAGGGTCGTCTCCCTCTTCCGCCTTAACGAGTTGGTTCATAGGAGCGGACGATCCATCTCATGCTTTGATATACTTGATTCTAACTGCCTATCTATTCTGCATTATAAGCACTCTACATCACCACTAGAGAGTGTTGTCAATTATATAGCTAGATATACATGTGATTAAATCACCTATTCTATTATGTTGTGACCGAGGAACAATTAAATTAAGAGGTGAATATTCTAATCAACTAAGTTCAATTTTCAATTTGTTCAGTTATTTTCATATAACCTTTTATTTTATTGAGAGACACAAGCAGACTGTGCCAAAAGATGCATCAGACAAATGATGAAAAGCTTTAGAGGATTGACATTCAAATGACAAAAGAGAAATTCAAGGACGAAACTTGAGAATATCAGATATTTCAAAAATAAAAACAAAGTAAGAGTAAAACCTAGATCTTATGGTGGAACATGGTAGTTTTATATCACCCTCCAACTACCTTATCATGGAGCCAGAGTTGAGAAAGAAGGTAGGTTAACTATGCCACACACTATTTGAGAAACAATGGCTCATCAGTTGGGCAAATTTGAAATAGTTTTTCCTTTGTCCAAGTAAGGATCTAGAGTATAAGAATCAGGAACCTGAAGAAAAGTACACTTATTGAAGCTAGCACCAATAAAAGAATGGCCACCAGCAATTAAAATAAACCAAAATCAGACAACAAAATTTTGAGACTAACAATAAACAATCAAGAATATAAACTTCCATCATTTTTAACGTCGATACTGGGAGGGAAATAGTTCTTAAGATGCCGATTCGACTTTAGAAAATTACTAAACATCTCATTATCAATCAAACCCTTATATTCAGGAGTCTTTTCAACTTTGGCAACCTCAAGCATATCCTTTGCTTCAATAGCTACGCCATTTGCATGATCACTAGGCACAGGGTCCCCTGACATGCTACTTGTAGGCAATTCATGGTCAGTAGATAAAATAGCATGATGCAGGCATGCAACACTTAAGATCTTTAATAATTTTAAACAAAAGAAAAACTACACTAAATTTAAATGGAGCAGGAATATCTGTTGTAGGATTATCTGGAGAAACCAAGCACTTAGAGGAATGCAAACTAAACATTGAGTTTTCCTTCATTTTGTTCATCTCGGAAAACACGTCAGAATATAACCGCAAACTGTCGTCATCATTATATGGCTTGCTGTTCACACTCATAGCAACGTTAATTTGAATGTTTTTGCTTCAGTCATACCTGCAACAGTAAACCCGCATAATTAATAAATAAAATAAATAAACAAACAAAATTAAAGACATTCATATACTTTTCGTACGACAACTTTCCAATTTCTTGAGGAACCCCAACCATCGGCATATAGTTACGTAATGGTCGGCACTTACGTAATGGTCGGCACGTGACCACTCTTATTGCAGATTTCAACATCAAAGAATGCACCCATTTCTTTTATCCACTTAGAAATACCCTTCTCACCAACTCTAATAGAAAATTAAAAAACAAATAAAACACAAAAGAAATGAACATGAACTTACTCCAGGTTTATGGTTTGAAATTGGCTGTAGAAATAAAGGTTTTGATGCAGTATTCTAGGTCAATCTGTGGAACATGGATGTCACCCTTGATAAATTTTTGCCAAGCGTCAAATTTCTTTCTTGCCCAGTTATTCTGTTTGCTTGGTCTGTCCTTCCCACCCTTGTCTACTTCATCTAACATTTGCTCATCCAAGTTAACAAATTCTTTTGACTTACCCTTATCTAAATGTAGTTGTTCAATAAAACCTTAATTAAACTATGATAATTGTTCAACATCTTTTATGAAACTTTCTACAGGATTTGTGGTCTCAATCATGTGATTAGCAACAATACTTTCATCTTCAAGTGCACTATCATTCAAAAGTAAATCATCCCCCAGATCTAACGAGAGTAAAGAATTGATATTCACACAAGAATCAGTAACCTGTACTACAATGAAACAACACAAAATAGCAGCACCAACCTTGGCTCTCCCATTACAAATACGTTACAAATCTGCAACAGAGTCTATATGTTAGTTTATATCTCTAGTTTACATCTCTGCAAGAAAGTAAAAAACTCCCTGCAACCCAAAACATAAGTGTGATGTTAAAACTTGCAGACCCTAAAACCTGCAACAAAGTTAAACAAATGAATGAAGTTTATTAATATTCATGCAAAAACATGTCATTACCTTTCAAAGAACCGTGATACAAGGTTTCTTGGAGATAAATCTTAACAGTTTATGAAAACCGCCACGGAAAATCCTACAGAACAAAAAAAATTCGTTAAAAATAAGGAAGAGCAAAGAAAACTTAAACAAATGTAAGAAATTTACAGGAAAAAGCTTTTTAAAACCTCCAAACTTGTCAAGAAACACAATAGAACTCCAAACTCGTATATTTGAACTCTGGCCAGAACCTCGAAATTTGAACTAAGTCTGAACTCCAGACTCGCCAATGCTCAAACCCGAACTTCAAACTCGTAGATCCGAACTCCAAACACGTAAATCCAAACTCCAAAAATCTGAATCCCTATAAAAGATGAAGAAAAATGTTAAAACAGGGATAAACAACACAAAATTAAAAAAAACTACAAGAATTGAACGATGGTTTTAAGTACGCCCGATTTGGGTTGGCC
Source organism: Isoetes taiwanensis (assembly GCA_021234155.1). Lineage (NCBI taxonomy): Eukaryota > Viridiplantae > Streptophyta > Lycopodiopsida > Isoetales > Isoetaceae > Isoetes > Isoetes taiwanensis. Next base: position 5,655,124 of record JAJEKV010000009.1, on the reverse strand, counting down.
TCCCGCGGAAACCCTTCCGGGTTTTAATGGAAACCCTTCCGGCTTTCCATGGAAACCCTTCCGGTTTTTTAGAACTTGAAAACCCGGAAGGGTTTCCATTAAAACCCGGAAGGGTTTCCATGGAAAGCCGGAAGGGTTTCCATATTGGAAAATCCGGAAGGGTTTCCATGGAAATCCGGAAGGGTTTCCACAAAATTATTTTTTTTCAAAATATTTACACACGTGGGCCTTTATGGCTCACGCCTTTCCACACGCACGCCCGACATTAAGACGCACGTCCGGCGTCACTCAAAATTCAAATTTTTTGAGTGGAAACCCTTCCCGATTTCCTTGCATGATGGAAATTGGAAAGGGTTTCCACTGGAGGAGGAAAACATGTTAGGTTTCCACATGAGGAGGAAAATAGGTTAGGTTTCCACATGCAGTTAGAAACTCCATATTAACTAAGAATTGAGACCAGCTTTAATCTCAAAAATTCTGGCACTTAACACCCAATATAACATGATCTCAAAAATTCTGGCACGTAACACCCAACATAACATGGAACTTCTTGCAAGGTACAAATTATGGGAAGTCCTGGTTTTAGATCATGGTTCTTTCGGTCAAATTATTTTGTTATCAAAGCTTAAAATTGAATTGAATTGAAGGCATGCAAACATATTGAAGGTTTAGAATCTCGTGTATTAAACTGCCATGCATGTACAATGTTTGACCAAGATAGTGCGTACGTGTGAAGTTGCACTCTATTATGTTGCATCATGGCACTATGCTCTACATAATCTCTATTGCATAACCTTTGTCTTTGTTAAATATTCTTCCGTCGTACATGCAAGAGACCAAAAGAAAAAAAAGAAAGAAACTCCAGGAGAATTGAATTCGTTAGTTCACGTTTGACTTATAACTATACACTACAATCTGTCAAGGTAGAATCCATTTGGGTGGATATAGAGAACCCTTTTTTACTTTGCTAGAGAACAGCCTTAAGCTTTTCTTATTGCCATGACCATTTACATAAGCAAAAAGAAGAAGTAGAGATGCAATGATAGGATAAAAATTGCACTTTGAGTGCTTTTATTTATAAATTTGAACACAATACATTTGGAGTTCTGGATTGGGTTAAAACCCAAGCGTTTCTAATATTTATCATAAGGAAATAAGAATGTCGAAGAGGATTCATGATCTGCCCAATTGGTAAATGCGCTCCACCTTCAAGCATTCAAGATGAAAAGGATTCAAAAAATTTTCACTAGAATTAAGCCATTCTTCAAAGAAATAGATGCAATTATTTACATGCTAATTGCATGTGCTAATTATTTCTATGCTATAATGAACAAGATGGATAAATTTTTCTAACCTTATATTGTGCTCTAAGCTGTAGAGAATCACGGGCTCACAAAAAGTTAAAAAGCCGCCTTAGATATTGCAAAGGGTACCTGCTACAAGCTCAACAAATTTAGCATCTGGAGTAACAGTAGAAACATCCACAAACATCTGATTCTAGGTTATTTGTTGTACTTTCTCAAATGTTTGTGACTCAGCCTTTAATTACAAAATAAAGAATCAGCAGTACCATCATCCCTAAACAAAATACTACCAATACTGTGCATAGGAAATCTAGAAATTGGAAATCAGGCTTTTGATTGTTTCTTCCACAAGCCTAGATCGAAAAGTTCTGAAAAATGGATTGCCTAATCTGCTGGGTACTCGGTCGGATATAAGCTATCAAGGCCGGATTTGTAGCATGCAAGGCCGAAAGTGAGCCAACAGGGCCGGAATCCAAGTCAGATATGAACATACAGGCCGGATTCAAGGCCAGATATATAGCTGAATACTGGATTAGATGCGTACAAGGCCGGATATGAAGCCGGATTTTCTGTCTGAAGAAATGCAGGTACAAGAAAAAACACACTGTATCCTTTGATTCTGAAACGAAACAGCTAAGAACCATAGAGCTGGTCGGGCTTATCAGTCTTGAAAGATCAAAGTTTTAAATTAAGTAATAGTTCTGTGGAAATTAGATTGCCAATTCTCAAGAGAAATCGGATGCATCTACACCATAATTTTTTACTATTAAGCGGTCCCCTTACAACAGAGAAGGGATTCGGCTGAGGAAACGGCAGATTAATAGAGAAAATAGCATGCAAATTACAGAAATTTTACCAGAGAAAATAGCATGCAAATTACAGAAATTTTACCTTGGATTAGCCGCTTCATTTGTGCTTCATGTGCTTACTGCCTTGCCATAGAAACCTTCCAAAAAAGAAATTACCATCAGTTGAATTGAAAGCCCAAGGAATTCCGGCGGTTTTGCTTCCAGCTTTGTGCACTCTTACAGAAATCAGAAGCTTCCAGTTTCGTTTTGCTTCCAGCTTACGGTTTTGCAGAAACCAAAAGCTTACAGCTTACGGTGTTACAGAAACGAAAAGCTTCAAGCTTACGGTTGTGCTTCCAGCTTCGTGCACTCTTTCCTGCAAAAAGCAAAAAAATCAAAACACAGGGCTAATGCCAATGCTTCAGGAACTCAGAAATCCACCGGAACATTGGCTTCTTCATTCATGCCTGATTGAATCACTCACTAAAACCGTTCTTGAATCACTGAAACACTTCCGCCTTTGCCTAATCCCCTTGAAACACTTCCTGATCTGCTTCTAATTCTCACTTACAGGAAAGAAATCGCCGGAAGAAGAGCAAGACAAAAAAAAATCCCTTTCTCTAAAAAGCTTTTCAAGAATAGCCGTAGGAATTAATTTCTAACAATTAATTAGCGGTGGATATCTCTTCCCCCAAAAAATAATCTATTTATATTTCTTTACGAAAACCCTTCCGGGGTTCAAGATATGGAAACCCTTCCGGTTTTCATGGAAATCCGGAAGGGTTTCCATATTGAATCCCGGAAGGGTTTCCACTAATTTATTTAATAACCCCAATCGGGGGGAGATAGTGTGAGCGAGAATTGAAGGCACCAGACGTAACAACCTTAAAATCGCAAAAATGGCTTGTAATGCCTCAATGGACGACGGAAGTGCCATCGCCAAAAGCTTCGGCATCTTCCATCGCCAGACGAGGGAAAAAAAATGCTTGCCGGAAAAAATTAAAGTTACGGTAGGTTAATGAGGCTGAGATTCCATTGCCGAAAGCGGTAGTTAACTTTGTGGCATCAAATGCCGTAAACCTAAACTACCATAGCCAGATGTATATGGTTCCACTATGGCAAAGGCGGTTGTTCCACAAAAAATCTCTTCAGTTAGTCTGATTCGTGTCAAGATTTGGAGAGGGGTAATTGTTTCTGGTGCAAAAGGCCGGGAGGATTCCCCTGACAGTTAAGCGAATTTTTATAGCGTACATATCATCTTCCGAAGCAAAACCCGATGCTTAATTGCCGCTGTTAGTGGAATCACAGAAAACAGCGGAAGTTTTAAATCGTTCAACTGGATTGGTCAGCTTCTAACTTCCAGGCATCAATTGACGCCAGTGGAATCTCACCCTGAGATTTCAATGACCTGCTGGCTTACGTTTGGTAGGGATTTCGGGGTTTCTGGCCAGTAAACCCGCAGGTGGCACTCGGGAGCGGTGTGCCTGCCGGTTTACCGGTTGGAAACCCCGTCCCGCAGGTTACCTAGAAATGCATAAAGATATACATAAAATAAAATAATATACAGACCAAGCAGGAAGTAGGGTGCCAACTCTGGCGCGGATCGTTGCTTGGCAAATGTTGTAGCCAAAAAATTATACGACGGCATGCCGCCTCAAGGATTTTCTGATGCGTGGATCGGAAATGAACCATCAACGTGGGAGCTTTCTGACCTGCAGTACCTCGCATTACGTGAAGAGGATCCAGGGGCTCAAGCCATTGAATCAGATGCTGTTTCAAGCTCCTATAATGGCATTGCACATAACTCAGCGGTTTATGATCCTTCAAGCTCGTTTTCGGTATGCATTACTTCTGCATTGCTTTGGATTTGAAAATGCTGGAACACTATGCTTTCAGTTGCCTTCTTATCCTTATTCTCTCAGTTGCCTTGCATTAGGTTATTTTTTTTATTCTAAACCTGGGCACGGGAATTTATCTGTTGAAATCAAGCCATGATCACAATTCATCCTCGATCATTTTTCTCTAAAAAGATTAACACTAACACCATTGATAACTACATTCACTACTCAACTCAAAGAATAATAAAGAATATGAACAGAAAGGTGCTGAGAGGATTCTAAAATTTGGATGCAGGAATCTGAGTTGATCAGTGAGGCACTTCTTAGCCTGCAAGGAGTTCGTTCAGCTGTACATAAATTAGAGAAGCTATCAAAGATCTTTTCGTTGCAACCAGCTGACAGGAATTACCCTAATTTATCAACATTATGGACGAGATCTGCTAGCACCAGTGCAGTGGCAAAGGTGCTCTATGCCTTTTCACATGCAGGAACTCTTCGTTACGAGCTGGAAGATTTTGTTGACTTCTTTTTGAACAAAGAAGCTGCAGGTAGAGGCGGAAGGCATCTTGAGGATAGTGGGTCAAAGCAAAGGAAGAAGGCTGCACGGAAGAAAAAAAATAAACTTGTGCTCGAAGAGGCTGATATTCATATGGGCTCTAGCTTGGAGGAAAGTGGACACCTATCTGGCCTCCTTAACCAGGCTTTTGCAGCTGCTGTAAAAACCATATTGCAGGGTCATTCAGCATCAGCAGATACACTGACAGCTTCTATAAGGCATCGCAGATCATATGGAAAAGTGCCCCTCAGTGATGTTGATGGACAATGTGATGGGCCTCTGCTGACATATGGTTATGGTGATATTACCCTCCTAGAGCTTTTTTTACACACTGCGGAGCTAAGAGTGCAATTGGAGGCTCTAGCAGCTATTTGTTTGATTAGACCTAAACATCCTGAAAGCAAATCTGGAAAAGGGCAAAGGGAATCCTTTCTTGGAAACATTTCCTATTTTCCAAAGGGCGCAGATTTGCTCACGTATCTATATTCTTCATTGCTGGTATGAGGTAGAACATATATTTTGCATGTCCTTTCCTTGGTACCTCGGGTGGAGCTATATGTATTTGCACTTCCTTTTGCAGGGACCTGATCCCTTGCATGCAGGGGTCTTGAGATTTTTGTTTGCTCGTACATACCAGCCTTATGCTATCTTTATTCACTCTTGGCTGTACCATGCAAGTGTAGTGGATCCTTATAAGGAGTTCATCATGGACACTGTACACAGTTCATTGGAGGTGATTGTCCTTTCGTAAGACATTGACCTTGTGTTTTTTCTATCTAGTTTATGGCTGGTTACAGTTTTCTGCAGGTATGCTCTGGAATACACGTTCCTACATTTATCACTGGTGTTTCTGTACCACTTCTTCATGCTGGTCAGCAGTTGCAAGTTTTGTTGCAACTACCAGAAACTCATAACTTTGCCAAGCAGCTAGCAAGTCTATCCTTTCTAAGCACAGGCCACGATGTGGGCATTGGGGTTCCAGATGCGTTTTCTTCTGATTTTTTACCTCCGAGATCAAAACAGATATTAATATTCAACAAAAGGAAACTCCACGAGATGATGATAGAAAGAGATCTAAGAATCAAAAGCGCAAACCAACAATTAGAATCTTTTTTTGCGGTCAATGCAAATGAAAATAATTTGGAAGCTGACCCAACATCTGTAAGTGGTGCTTATTTCTCACAGAGATATGGGACTAGAAGGAGATGTAATTTCTTTATAGGTTATTAAATTGTATGATCTGATGAAAAGGTGTTGGGGGACTCACTGCTGCCATTGCTGACATAATTGTAACTAAAGGTGACTTTAGCATGATGCAGGCTGCAGAAGAGCTGGCCAACAATATGAACTGTTCTATAACAAAGGATGATTCAACGATGGGGAATTCTGACATGTAAGAAGCAGTTAAATAAAAGTGCCACCATTTTCTCCAATAACTTATCGATAACCATGTCTGTAGATATGAAATACAGCCGTTCTGTCTGGAGGTAGAACAGGTCGTAACAGAACCCGTCATGAGAACTGTGGATGAAATGAAATGTCAAATAAGAGAAAACTTAGCAGAAAATTCAAAGAATCTGGGCCAATTGGGTCTTGGGGAAAGTCAGGTAATTGAGGCACAAAAGAACTGTGAAAATATTGTTGTGACAGATACAGCCTGCAATGAGCCATTCTTTCTTGGCATGTACAAGCTCGCAATAGAACCTACTGGAGAATCCACGTTAGATGATCATGTCGATTTAGACAGGGATGATGACGAAAGTGCTCGATGTGGGATATATTCTGCAGACAAGGGTTCTTGCAATTCGTGCATTGTAGATTATGAAATGGGAAACCATTGGCCTAAGTCGGGTCTTCCTGAAAATCCATTTCTTTCAATCGTCAGTCATAGACCACAGCCATCTCATGAATATACATATACAGTTTTTACGGGAGTGGATTCTTGTTGGGACATTGCTTTGAACCATGCAAATGAACATGATGTGCAGGAGACTTTGGTCCCTGAACTAGCTTCTATTTCAGATTTTAGAGTGCCTAATAGCCTAAATGTTTCTCCTAAAGATCAGAATAGGTCAAGAGTTGGTTTGGGCTTCTCCTTAAACACATTTATGCAGAAAAGTTTGATAATTAATGAAGTTGGGCATCCAGTGTCAGAAAATTTAATTTCTCTAGCTACTGCTGGGACAGTTTCAGAATCAAATCAAGCCAGCCAGATTTTCATAGGTGGTGATATCAAGAGGTTGGATTCTACATCTGGAAATGCAAGTGGGGGGGCGGAATGGGTCAGGTCTTTGAAGATGTCTAATGAACAAGTAACTGATTATGGCCAGAACTTATTTGACTGCGAAGGCGATGAAGAAATTCCTATCAGTATTGTGGTTGATAGGTGTATCGTTCAAGAAATACTTTCTCAGTATCCTTGTTTGATTGCCAGATTTCGAATTTGTCGAGGTTGTGTCATTTGTTGTGTAAATGGTGTCTCCATGATGACTTAACAAAATTTCAGATATTATATTGTTAGTAAATTTATACTGAGGTTACTTCAGGAGAAATTAGGCCTGCACGACCATTACTTAGCATTACGGCGTTACTATTTCATGGAAGTTGGAGATTGGGCAGACAACTTTGTTACAGGGTTATTTCAGCATGTGAGTCCTTTTCCTTATGTGCATTTGTATGTAGGTCCTTACCCTTGATGAATTTACATCATCATTCTGGGGTGGCAGACTGAGCTTCCATACTGAATTGGCAGAAATGGGACCCAACTGAAGGCCAGCAAAGACAACTGCAGCTTCAAGGAATTTTTGAAGCTGCATTGCAGCAGTCTTGCTGTGCAGGCGATAAATTTGCTGAGCGACTGTATATCAGTGGAAGTTCTTCCGATAATAGCATCTCGCTGCCGTTATTAATTGATTGCAACCGTAAGTCCATTGACCTTTGTTTTGAATGATCTTTAGGAATTATGGACACCTGCTTACAGGTCGTGTTTCTATTTAACAGGATTGCATGCATTTGATTTTATTTCATTGGACTACCATGCTGACTGGCCTATTAACTTGATTCTCACATTGGATTCCATAAAATCTTACCAAAGGATATTCTCTCTTTTATTGCAAGTCAAGCTTGCTATGTATGCACTACGGGACATTTGCAACATGTTACAGGTACGTTTCTGCATAACAACACTTTAGTATTTGTTTTTTAGTGGTGGTGGATGCTTTCCTTTGTTAGTCATTGCTTCACGATTATAAGTTTCCTGTACTTTTAAAATGCGAGGCATAAGCTTATGACAAACATGGATTGTAGCACTAAAGATCTGTGTTCTTAACCACAAAATTCGACCTGCATACAAAAAGGATACCGTTCAAAAAGTATAAAGAACCTCCACATATGTTTTTACCAAAAGAATAGGATGATTTTCTGTTGGAAAAATTATCTGCGTTTACGGCCAGGACATTGTTCTCTGCTGATAATTTCTTGATGTAAGCAGTAAAGGGCACATATCCAGGGAACTTTTTCTTGAGGCTAGGTTGTGGGCAAGATAAGGAAGAAGAAATTTATTAATTTGTTAACACAGTTATTTTAAGCAAATGGCAATCTTTTTAGATGGCTTGCATCATGTTTGACCTGGTTTTTGTTCCCTCGCCCTAACTTCTGCATTAATCAGAGTGTAGGACGCTTATCAGAAAACATGAAATATCAGGTTGGAGATGGCTGCTTTCGCACAGTCCATCTCTTCAGGTTTGATCTATGGAGTGAGTACAGTGCATATTTCTCCAATGTCTGACAGCATGCTTGTGATTATAGGCATGAAATTGGTCACTTTGTATCATCTTTCCAGCGCTATGTACAAACACAACTTCTTTATGTCGCATGGAGCAAGTTTAACTATTCCATTCAGCATGAGGTATGCTCCAGCATCTGTTCATTATTAAGAAGTGCAAGGCTGATGTTTTCATTTCCTTTGGTCCTTTGGGAGTTATCATTAACAATGAAATAATTTACATTGTATGGCACTGATTTCTATCACAATGATATTGCAAATAACAGCAAGGAGGGATATAGATATAAGCATTAGAGTACGTGCTTGTTGTTTCCTCTAATGAGTTTCAACATCTAATATTTCCCCCCCTTTGCTGTGATGAACAGGTCAAGGATATGCAGGATTTGGCAGCTATACATTCTGCTTATTTGGATAGTGCTCTTGAAAAGTATGTATTAAATGCATGATAAGTATATGGGATAGGTCAATTTCTGTTCTCATAAGTCCTAATGTGTATGGCAGATGCTTCCTTTCACTGGGGTCAGGGGAGATCAAGCTTTGCATAGAGCGTGCATTACAGTGCGTCCTTGACTTCAGATCTTGCTTAAAGGCTGCTAGCAGAGGAGGAAATGATTCTCTAGTAACCACATTAAGTGGGGAACTTCAGGCACAGGTGATACTTATTTTTAGCTTCTCTGTAACATTGTCGTTTATGTAGGGCCGTTATCAAATGGTTACTGAGAGTCCTTTGGCTAGGAGCATCTCTGAAGAATGGGGAAAAATATCTGATAGTTAGAGTTTGCAGTTTAATGTTGCCTGTTTAGAACTAAAACCCCTTGTGTTCGAGTAGGTTTCCAATCATGCCAACACATTTCGATCCATGATGAGGCAACTATATTCATACTACTTGAAGGCTGACCCAGACCAGCGAGCACTTCTAGCGGATTTGTGGACAAACATCGACTTCAATGGCTTTATTGCCACTACATGCTCAAGATAACAGATGTCCAATAAAGTTTTGTACTATAGCCCTATGATCTGTACAGATCTTTTCTGTTCTTTACCTTTGCGTCGGGAGGAAAGCAGAAGTATTTGTTGAATAATTAAGGGTAATTTTAGAAATTTTTATACATAATGAAGTATAGTGCAAAATAGTTCTTCGAGAATGCATGTACAATTGCTGCATTATAGGTGTGTTTTTGCTTTTGATTTGCTTTTATAGTATTTATGATTGTGTAGTTAAAATTTACAAGAAATTGTGCAGCCGATTGGAAGTGCGTGAGCAAATAACTCCACTTAAACTGCGTTGAAGAAAGTGTTCTTGAAATTAAACATGAACTACACGTTGAAGCCAAAAATAAGCATTCCTAGAGAGACCAGTTGCTGAGAAGTAACATGTTCAGGCTGAACTGTTGTATGTTCAGGCTGAACTGTTGTATGTATTCACAACAATGTTGAGGAAGTAGAAGTCAATTCTTCTGAGCAATTTTTGTTCAATGGACATGAAGACAATTGTGCTTATATGAGTAACTCAGAATTTGAAGATAAATCTTAAGTAATGATGTTAAAGATGGATTATGACGAATTTGAAATCACATTCATAGTGATCCACTATCACGATAGTGACATCTTCACAATTTTCATGTTAAAAATGAAATGCTTCGAGAGCTAGTACTATTTACGTCATACCACATGGCAGCATCCCATAGAGACATACGACACATATGACTATCCCTTAGGGTATGGTCACATGTACATGTCAATATGAAGGGATAGACGTCAAAATTTCAAAAACTAAGGGTCACATGATAGTTTTTGACATGAAGAGCTTCATGTCAACGTCTATCCATTCCACCGGCTTCCTCTTCGGCTGAAGGAGTCCATGTTGACATGAAACCTTCTTATTTTGACACGTTGCAAATCTTGGAATAGATCAACCGTCTAAATTAAGGAAGTTTCTTTGAACGGTTCATAGCTTTTTGACGTGGCATTTCCTTTGAAGATGAACATGCGACCCCAACCTTTTATAAGCATTCAAGTCGACATGAAAGACGTCATGTCAACATCTTCATGTGACCTGGCCCTTAATGTTCAAGGGAAACTTGAACACAAGACTGCCAATAGACTAGCCACAAGGACTAACGGAAAGGAATTTAAGACAAAATAGTAAAATCGGTGAATTTGAAACATAAATATTGAAAGATACCTTGCAACCTTGGATCCAATTTTTGCAATCTGTCTACGTTCCATCTACAAATGAATGTATCTACCATGTTGATATGAAAAATATATCTTGTGCTTTTTTACATGACATGATGTATTTCCAATAGAATCAATAAGGCAATATACACTAAAAGTTTGGATCCATTTTTTGGAATCTATCTACATTCCAATTGTCTTTCTTCAATTAAACAAAGGAAATTATCTTTCGTGTTGGTTCTCGGTTGCCTCCTTATCCCATTTCGAATCCCATTATGAAATAAAAAATATGATAGTGTTCAATTATCGAAGGCAGGGCTAGTTACTGGAGTGGAGTCGACAAGATAACCGTACTGTAAGGTGTGGTTGATATGAAAAATATATCTTGTGCTTGTTGCACATGGCATGATTGTATTTCCAATAGAATCAACAAGACAATATAGACTAAAAGTGTATGTTACTTATGTATTCATATGCCGAGCAGTAATGATAAGCCAGGGAATACTATGGCGAGAACATTTTATATTGATTGGTCCTTGATAATAATAATAAACCTTCTAAATACTTTGGTGGTAATAATAAGTTATACAAGACAAGTAAACTGAATATCTAGAAACCATTAATACTCATGAGAAGCACCATACCTAAACATGAGTTGTGCTTCGTGTGAGCATCATATATAGATACATGGCATGCCGATAAGTGATATAATTTACATGGTAAGCATTCAGTGCATGTTTATTCATATACAAATAATTCTTACCTCTACACCAAATTCGATCAAATTTATCTGCTTAATTGGAAAGGCAGCTGCCCTATGTAGGGTACCACTATGTGTTTCAGATTTTTGCTATCTATAGCCTTGCTAGAACCGATGATTTGCAAGCATGCTCGATTGCAAGTAAATTAAGGAGGATTTCATCAAGTCCAAGAATTAGGACAAATTCTGCTATTGTAAACTCCATAATCTCCACGCTGTTCAAGTCTCAGGGGCCTTTGCATTTTTTTAAAATTGGGGCTCTTTGGAGTTTATGGGTCTGTCTACCTTTGATTAAACTTAATAAGATGTCTGCATGTTCTTTGGCATTTTGATTTGTAGTAAACCTGATGCTTATTAAAAGAAATACTAGAGTTTGATCAGACTAGTGCCACAAAAACAAAGAACTTTATAGATGCCGTAAAGTTTTATATTTAAGTATTAGATAATTTTCCGGCCGAAGAGGTTCCGACCGGTAAAGTTTTGAGGCGGCACACGAGCAACTGAGCCGGGAGCGCGCCACCGAGGCTGGCCGGGCTGGTAAGAAATGTTTTTGGCCAGAATCTCGCTGGCCGAAAAATATCAAACGTAATATCACGCCTAGGCAGAATTACGAACGAGAAAATTTTTTGTCTGAAAAAAAGTCCTGAACGGCTATGGCGGCGGCTATGACCGAATTTTCAGGCTCGAGGCAGCTGGATGTCTGGCTACCAGAGTCAGGGCTGGAACTTGCGCGCCGGAATGCCTCAGAACTTCATCGCAGCTTTGGATCCATGCATTTGCAATTTCTTGCATGATTTCTTACTTGAACAGTTGTGCAAACAATAAGCTATGCTGAACCTTGAGTAAATATCTAAGATTAAAAAAAATGAGGGAAGCGCCAAGTTTAGGTAGCTTCAAATATTGCATTAGCTCCACAACCTCGAATTTAAGAGCCGGAACAGACCAATATTGAAGAATAGAAGCATGGAGCTTCTAATACATAAATTTCCATCCATATTAGAACAGGAACAGGGAGGGAAGTGTCGTAGGAAAAGAAACAAAACTCAGAAATTGATTGGTAGAAGCAAGCTCTGCCTTTGCTGATGTTCCCTAAATGAAGAAGTTATTCCGGCTGCTCTCCTTCTAACGTCCTTCCTAAACAACAGTGCATCATTGTGGCTTGCTCTCAATGTGGCAAAAGACAATGCATAACTCAGAAGGTCTGATCCGCCATAGCCAAAACTGTCGCACAACTAGTTGCATGTTAAAGTAACATATTATTTCTAAGTTTTTAATTTATATAAGCACGCATCACCATTTATGGTCCACGAGACCAATTGTATAGAGCATATATCTCTCATTAGCCTTATCCATTTTTTCCCATAGAATGATACTATGGCTTTTTAGCTCCGATCACATGATTTTTGAAAGGTATAAGTGAAAGCCCATATAGGTTCAATTGGTCATAAATACCCTATAAATTCTCAAATTTTTGTGCTTCAACCTTACCTTTTAAATTATGCAAGCTAACCTAATCAATTATTTTTGTCTTATAGAGAATCATACAAGTAAACTATATGTGAAAGTTGAGATCAAAATTGAGGTGGCACTATTAATGATTTTTAAACTTTTAGTCATTTGGACCAATGATGGTCCGCAAATGGCCTGCAGATTGCGGTCTATCTTGATTTATTGTAGTAAAAGTTTTTCATATTTTTCCTTGGTTCTTTTTGCATTGGTTTCTTGACATGAGATAGTTTGAGGATGTGATTTTGTAAGATCACACCTTAGGGCACAAATCTAGAATAAACATGGAAGATATAATATAATTGATGCTATCTATTCTAGTACAATCCTCAAGATAATGAGGAACAAATATTTTTTGTGAACAAAGTGGTCCAAGAGCTACTTGTGCGCCAAAATTCAACTTGAAACGGACTATAACATAAGGATATTATCAATTTTTGAATGAACTATGACTAGTAATGGGTAGGTACAGATATCGTTTTTGATTTTTTTTTTACCATGTCTTTTGCTCTTTCCACGAGCTTGTTTTTGCATTGGTTTCATATCCTTACAAACTTTTATAATGTGATGTTTTGGGGAACAACCTAGAGTCATATATAGCAATGCTATCCATTTGTATAAATTCCCTAAAATTGAAAATACAAGTAAAAGTCATGACATCAAATTCAAACTCAATAAATATTTTTATAGGATGGAGGACCTCGTGAACTACTTATATGGCAAATTTGAACTTAAAATTGATCTCCTTCTGAAAGAAGTTGTTTCTATATCACAACTGCTTTCTGGGAACCAGTACTGGTTCTCAGAAGGCAGAGGACAGTTTTGACCCTGTCATGTTTGAATTGCTCTATTCACAGACTTCAAATTGAGATGTGGTTTTTTGTGCCTTTTTCTATATCTCGTGTAGAAAAATAACATTGTAACCATAAAAATAAAAAAAACCTTTTTATCAAGACAGTTTTACTTTGTGTGAACATGAAGCTTTTGGTACTTGACCCCCTTGGGTTTGCTAGAGCATAACTCACAAGAATGGGAGCTGATACCCTTTTGTGTATTTTTCATGTGAAACATGACTGCCATATATGAACTCCTAGAAAGGGTTTGGCTAGTTTTTGTGTTCTTGATTTTATATGATTTTTTTGTGAACCATCAAAATGCCCTTTAATGGTCCATCATGGGACAGGTCTAGTGTTAATAACTTTTGCCAAGCTTGTGGTATTCATGGGCAATTGACTGTGCCCCTTGCTCATTCACAAAATGGCGTAGTCGAGAGGAAGCATAAGTCCCTACAGAATCTGGTTAGATCTATGTTCACATATAAGCACTTGAATCTGAAAATTTGGGGAGAAGCATTGCATGCGGCTATCTGTATGCAAGCAGGGTGCCTACCAAAGCACTACCAAACATGACACCATTTGAAGCCTTTTATGCTAAGAAACCACATGTGGATCATCTCAGGATCTTCGGTTGTCTTGCTTATGCTGCCACACCCATGGAGAGACTTAAAAAGGCTGGAAATTGTCGGACAGGGCTATTAAATTCATATTTGTAGGGTATTGCCTCATTGTTCCCAAAAACAGACAGCTCTTTCTTTCTAGAAGTGTGCAATTTATGGAGGATGCAGAGTATACGGAAAACATATGAAAGACAAGTCTGATACCTCTTCCTTTCACCTTGAACTGTTGCATTAGCTCTTCGAGTATGCAAGTCCACGACACTTGGAACCACTCACTGTTGCCCCTGCCACTTCTTCTCATGAACATGTTTCAATTTCGGAAAATGATAATTCTGATAATTCTGCTCTTGACTCTCAAGATGAAGTATCTTCATCTACATTGTTGATTCCACTAGATGATCATCCTGGAATTCCGTTGATGGGCCAAGGAAGGAGTTTCTTCTCCTCGTTATGAGAGTGATTTCTCTCTCAATTCTTTGGATACAGACTACACATCTTTGCTTCCGCCTTTTGCACCCGCACCTGCTATTCCAGCCACTGTACTAACTCTAAGAAGATCTAGGAGATTGGTTGGTTTGCCACCAATGACTGCCACGTGCAATTTTGTTTTGATGGCAAAATATCAAGGACATCAAGATCCTTGTACCTATAAAAAAGCTTCTATACACAAAGAGTGGCTTGATGCTATGAGAAGCGAAATTTCAATGCTCACCAAGCAGCACACATAAGATTTGGTCCCTCGTCCATCTCAACATAATGTTATTGGCAGCAAATGGGTTTTCCGTACAAAGTTTAACTCAGATGGATCTCTTGCCAAGCATAAGGCTCGCCTAGTAACAAGGGTTATAATCAGAAATTTGGCTATGATTACACTGATGTCTTTGCTCCAGTTGCACGGATGGACACTATTCGTGCAGTCTTAGCTCTTGCAGCCTCTAAGGTATGGTCAATATGGAAAATAGATTTCAAAAGTGCATTCTTGAATGGTGACTTAAAGGAAACAATTTACATAGAACAACCTCCTGGTTTTGTCAAACCAGGGCACAAACATTTTGTCTGCAAGCTCAAACGCAGTTTATATGGTTTACATCAAGCTTCACGGTGCTGGAATCACAAAATTAATGCATTTCTCTTAGCTGCAGGCTTTCTGAGATCCCACAAAGATCCTAGTCTATATTATAAGCATCCTCATGGTAAGATATGCATTCTTACCTTGTATGTAGATGATGTCAAGTCAATAGGTTTATGCAGTCTCCCAAACAAAACCATTGGCGTGCTGCCAAACGTATTCTTGCTTATCTTAAAGCTACCATGACTGAAGGCATTGTTTATAGACATCAGACCAATATGGATCTCCTATTTAATACAGATGCTGATCATGCTGGCACTGATTTTGATTGCAGAAGGTCACATACAGGTTATATTTCTATGCTTGGAGCAAGCCCAATCACTTGGGTATCTAAAAAGCAGACTTCGGTCAGCCTAAGCACTACAGAAGCTCAAATCAAAGCATTGGTTATAGGAGCTCAAGAGATGATGTGGCTGTTACAACTCTTTCAAGTTAAAAGTTCTAATCCCAAAGGCTAAGTTGTTAGTGGACAACTCTGGTGCCATAGATCTTCTGGTCAGCCTAAGTACTACAGAAGCACAAATCAAAGCATTGGTTACACGAGCTCAAGAGATGATGTGGCTGTTACAACTCTTTCAAGAAAAGTTCCAATCCCAAAGGCTAAGTTGTTAGAGGATAACTCTGGTGCCATAGATCTGCTCAAGGATGAACAGTACCATCATCCAACTAAGCATCATGATATTGAGCTCTGTTTTATCAAGGAACAAATGCAACAGTCTACATTGGATGACGAAACCACTTACAAGCTCAGACTTAACCAGATGAAGATTCTATTGGGCATTCAGAAGTTACAAGTTCTTGTTTGATTCATTTCCTACTATATTCTAGTTACAATAGCATTTCAGAAGGGGTGTTAGTAGGAAACCCTACTGTAACCCTAACATGACATCAGCACGTCCTATTTAGGGGCGTGTGCATCTTTTTGTCATTACTTTTGTTTTGCCAACACACACATTGATTGTTAGCGCCACCTTATTTTTCGTATAACTCTCGTTCTCTAAAAGTTAACATCTATAAAAGAGTGCAAAATAAGAATGCCAAATAAGAAGGGTGGTGAATATATAGATTATCTGCTTGCTGGAGTAACGCAGGAATCGCATGCACTTCTAGCCATTACACAATGAAAGAAAGATCAACAAAAGCGCCTCAAATTTTCTAATTTCAATGAAGACTAACAGGACTAGTGGTTCCATACATCACATAAATAGCAACTAGGTTACTATTTCCAAAATTAATTTAGCTTTTCTTTTTCCTAAGAATATTCAAATTACCCTGAGTAAAGCAGTCCAAAATGCAATTCATCAGAGCCTAAGCCTTCGGAGCAGTTTCAGCAACGGTTCTGGTATGTTTGCTTCTGCTGCCACTGCTGTCGTTTGTTTAGACTTATTTATTTTTCGTATTAGACTTATTTATAGAGATCCATTCTGCAAATTTTTATGATTATTGATTACAAAGGGGATATAGTACATAAAAGAATCTTGCTTCTCAGAAACACAACACCCGATCACAACACCACTAATCATTACAATGAATCAGAGCCTCTGAAAAGACTTTTGGGCTTGCCTGGCACCAGTGAGCTAGATCTTGAGCATGGATTGTTTGTGTACCACAACAGGGTGCCTGATTCTTTAAATCTAACTATTCCGGATCAGTTCGAGCTCGAAGCCTTGTTTCGCATCCATGTGCACTAAAACAGAGAATTTGGAACCTGGAATTAGTTATCAAGATCCGATCTTCAAGTTTAGTGGCAAGATCAATTTGTAGATTACTCATTACTGAAACGAAGCTGGAAGTGTTTTGCAACTTTTCCCATTTTATATGTAAGTATTCCTGCTTCTGGAGTTCCTTGTTTATCACGATCTTGTGGGTACCATTGGATGTTGTGGGATAGAGCAGTTCCTAGACTGGCTTTAAGGAATGCTAATTCTTCAACCTTCTTACCTCCACATGCAGCACTGTAGGGGCAGTAACATGTATTATGTGTCGTATAACATTCCTTCCCTGTTAAGAAAGAAGAAACAAAAAATCAAAATTATGGTGCAACGGCATAAAATGGAATAAAGGGCTTCTTTAATCTGGCAAAAGGACTGTTTGCACTTTTACCAGAAAAAGCACTGGCTATGGAATGGATGACTTCTCTAACTAGCCAAGTGTGATGTAGAAGAGATTATCTTGCAGATCTACCAGAAACTGCTGCTAAGTAGAAGAAGCTCACATGCCTTGGAATAAATGAGCTTCTTTAATCTGGCGAAAGGACTGTGTGCACTTAGATCTACCAGAAATTGCTGCTAAGTAGAAGAAGCTCACATGTCATGGAAAATTTGAAGACGCTACGGCTCGGGAAGAACTTGGTTTAGCAGGTCATTTGATGTGCTGATTCCAGCATCCTCCATATCAGTAAGGATGGCGACAGCCGCATCCTTTTCACCAAGAGACATGTATAATGTCACAGCATCATGATAGAGCTTGCTGTAGAAAAACTAAGTTAAGAACAAACTTTGAACAATATTAGAAAGGATACAATTCTCACAAACCTTCCAAATCTATATCCAATCTTGTGTGTCCTTTGTAATAACGAAACTGTGGCTTCCGGGTAAGGAGTCTTCAAAGAATCTCTAACAAGCATTGCACAGTCACCTATAGTTGGCAGCTCACCCAATGCAATAACCTGTCCATTGGAAGGTAACAGCAAATTATAATTGTGCTTTCCATTCAGCATCAAGCTCCAGCAATGTCCAATGCATTCATAGTGCACATACCTTGTCCATTATTTGCATTGCTAGCTCAACTTCCCGTTTCCTTGACCACTGCTCAGGAACCATGTATTTTATTTCCTTCTCCCATGTCCAATCCCAAACATCAGCAAGCGTATAAAGCTGCGAGAAGTCAAATCTTGATTTCCTCAGGTACTCGCGTTTCTCCTCAATACTCATTTTTACATAGGTTCCTTCTCCCCTTTCCTGTTCTCCAACAACTTGACTCTGCAAATTGACATTTCATTCCCTAAGCAAAACCAGATAACTAACTTTTAAATACTATAGTTGTCAAGATTATTACAGGATCAAAAGGCTTCCGGTGTAGACTAGAAATATATGACCCAAATGGCACAACTTATTGTCAGACATACCTCTTCTTGCTCAACAATTTCATTCTCGTTTGATTTAACCTCTTGCGCCGCCAGGGACTCTGAAGGCTCAATAATGTCAATACCAACCTCATCAGTGACTTCATCATCTTCTTCCAACTTATCTACAGTCTCTGTCTTTTCTTCTTCTTCTTCTTCCTCTTCCTCAGCATCGTCATCCTCAATGACATCATCCTCCTCATCTGACCCGCTTTCAGAATCAGATAATGGTCTTACCTCATACTTCAAGAGATGCCCACTGAGGCTCTCAGTCTCCTCGCCAACAAACCATTTTCTCCTGTATTCCATCCTCTTATTATACAAAGACACCTTTGAGAGGACGTCTTCAAGGATTTCATCCACCTGCCACATATGCAATAACGTGAGATGAGACTTACATGCAATACCTTAGAAACGGATGCACACTTCACCAACATTGACTTAAGCTGTACAGACAAATCAAGATATTTAAACTGACTTATATGGAACATGACATGCAAGTTCATACCACGCAATAAACAAGTTGACAATTTAAACCGGTTCCAGCGAAAATATTGAAGACACTAAAACATCATATAGAGCTAGAATTTAATGCGTTTTTTCTGTATCACACACCTCAACCTTGTCTTCCAGTGGGGGCATCCAAAGTGGCCGGCCCTTAACCATATTGATCCTTCTGGCTTTCTTGACCCTCTGATAAAGAACAAGCCTTGTCCCATCGACTGGCAGACCCTGTGCTTCCAACTCTTCCTTCAACTCTGGTACAAGCATCTTGCTTGCTGCCTTTGGTTTTTTTGTTTTCCCACCACCGCCTTCATAAGTAACCCGGTTTAACACTTCTAGCACTTTGTTTAGATCCTCTTCTGTTGCACCATCCCATAAACCATAGACTCCTTCCATTTTCAACATTTTAATCAGCTTCTGGTAATACATTTTTCGTCTAAAAATGCACTGCTGTTTATATGATTTTTCTCGAGGTGGCCCAAACCTGAATCCCTCGTAATCAGGGAGGCATGAGCTCTGATCGATGCCAGAGGAAGGGATCCATCTTTTCCGTGTACCAGTCAAACCACCTTCAGCAACGAACCTAGGGATAAAAATAAGTCATCAACGAAGATTGCTTTAGCCATTGCATAAATGAACTGAAAAGATCAGATGGTCATTTCAAAACAGCTCCTTCGATCCCTTCAAAAATCATCATAACAGAAATGACATACTAGCTCACTGCACATGGTAAAATGATGCTATATTTACCTAGCCACAAAGTCCACATCACGCCCTATGTCAGCTTCTCGTTGCAGTGGCTCGATCCACGAACTAACAAGAGTTCTCCCCTTTCTAGAGAGCATGGCCCTTGGAGAAATGGGAATATTCTCTTTAATCATTGCATCCAAGGCTTCAACAAGCTCCACAAGCCTACCTGCCAAATGATATTAAGGGGAATGATTATGGACATGCCAAGAGTCACAATTTGGCGGAGTTCAAAAGCAACTGAAGAGAAAAAAACAAGTGTGCTACTGCATCTCACCTTCCAAGCATAAAGATCGCAAATAAAGAGCAAGTGGATCTCCATATCTTCCTTCATTTTGTAAAACTTTTAATCCCCCAGGTATGCGAGTTAGTGCACGGAAGTGGCGTAATGCTTCTTTGACATGGTTATATTTTGTATAGCATTCCACAAGCAACCTGTTTCCAATGAAACAAAATACGTAAAAAGACTCTAATAAAAACATTTTAGAAATAATTTTTCATAACCTACAGGAAGAATGATCATACTCATTTTAGAATTGTACAAGAATCTACTTTTTTGTACAGTGTTATGCCTAGTAACTGAAGCCTTTGATCTTCTTCGCAAGATTGCCACTTGCAACAATCTGTAGACCCTGCTAAAATGATCTAGTGTGGAAAGGCTTGTGATCCTCTTTCGAAAGAGGAGTATCCGTCTGAAGTCTCTCTACTTGTACCCATTCTTTGGCTGCCATGCCCATTCCCCACATTTAGGCTCCATACAATTTCAGCTCCAATCCAAGTCACCCTAGATTTGCTACCCTGAACCAATTGAGGACGAGAAGGGTATTCTAATAATTATTAGAAAAAAAACGTTAAGTGCTTTCTGTAATTATGGCATGTCACATACAGTTAATAGTTCATAAAGGGCAATATTGTAGGTTGTACTTTTGATAATTTGGGGGCAATCTGGAGAAAGGTAAGATGAAGTGATCCTAACTAAAACTAACATAAAATATATAATGAGGTAACATAAAATATATAATGAAGTCGGATGTTACAAATCATTGGTAATATATATAGTGATTGATGTTGATGTTGACCCACTTCTATGACAAAGATTGATTTTAAGCGATTACAACTGATAAAAACAATTGCATAAAGAGTAAACTCACGCATATGTCCTTGCATTTGGTTGTACGCGCTTATGGTCCTCCACCATTTCACCTAGCAGCGATACAACATCTTCAAGCCTAGAAAATCCATCAAGGAAGAAAATATAACTAATACCACACCACATCATATCAACTGTGTATAGGCTGTTCGCTTTAAGCAATTTGATGACAATACACATAAATGGCGTAAGTCCTCTAGCATGATTTTGTGCATACTTTTATCATTTGAATACAGAGAAAGACCACTACTTGTGCTTAGTACTTGACCATTACTTAAAGTGTTGTGCAATAGACCACCCATTGAATGTGCCATTAGCCATTCAGTTTTTGCAATTTCTTGTAATATGCAGCCAGGACATACCTATCGTCCATTTCATTCCTAGTGTATGCTTGTATAAGCAAATTGTACGACTCTGTATCAGGCTTCAAGTCCTCTACAAAATAAATGAGAAGATAAAAATGCAGCTCCTCTTTTAAAACTAATGCATCTTATTTATACTGACCTCTGCCACTGTACTGCATATTCTCAAATGTCTCTGCCGCAATTTCAGGGAAACCAGCATTTCCCTACAATAATACCATAACTAAAGAATCAAAGATTGCATCAGTACCATGCAGATCCAAGCATTGAGCCATTCGCAAAATTGTGTTAAGCCTTTTGGTCAAATCCTCTCACCCAGTTTCAGAACTTATGATATCGTATAAAATGTGCGTTAAAGTAACCTTCTATAGGAATTAGACCATGAAATTGAGCAAAAAAACATCTATAGACATCTATGAGTCTATTCTTGAAGACGACGTAGAAGCCTCAGCATAAAAACGAAAAAAACTCATGTTCTTAACTCAGGAAAACAAAGAGATATAATGGTCTAGAAAACACCTATCCGAATAGCTTCCAAAAATATTGCATTGTGGCTTTACTGTTAATACAAGGATGGCAAAGATCCATCTCTTTATAATGCCTCCACTGTCTGTAATTTATGTAATATATTGCAGAAATCAGA
Organism: Isoetes taiwanensis; assembly: GCA_021234155.1. NCBI lineage: Eukaryota > Viridiplantae > Streptophyta > Lycopodiopsida > Isoetales > Isoetaceae > Isoetes > Isoetes taiwanensis. The sequence continues at coordinate 5,633,295 of JAJEKV010000009.1, read as the reverse complement.
GGATTTGATAAAAGAGAGAAGACTTCAATGAGGGAGCTAATCGTTAATACGCAAAATTATACCACCTTTATTTTTGCAATTTTGTGATCATTGTGTCTCTGTACTACCCTTCATTCGCCAGCATAGCTTTTTGGGTCCATAGTAGACCTTGATCAATTTCTTTCTGACTTTCATGGTCACCATACTTCCCTTAACCTACTGGACACTATGATGGCTGGCAGTGGGTTTTGAATTCAGCTCAAGGCCACACCACCTTGCCACAGCATCATCTCCCCTTAACTATCATTTCATTAACATGAATACAAACTAGGTTTTACTGACCTGAGCAAGAATTAAGGAGTTATAATGTAAAGTGGTAGAAGGCCTTCCTTTGAATTCCATTTGTTCCAATATATCTACAGCAGCACCATGGTTGCCACTTTTACAGTTTTCCTCCACCAAAAGATCGTAGAGAAAATCCGTTCCCCGGAACCCTCCTTTTAGACCCATCAGAAAACCATTGGTTGCTTCTTTGAGATGGCCAGCCCTATAAAGCTCCTCTAAAATCAAACAGCCAACAGTGAGCCAGAAATGAAAAAAGAGAGCAACTAAAAAAGAGTGATCTGAGATACCCTCACCTACAAGGACAAGCCATGCAGGACGAGAGTACAAATCTGCACTTTCCATGACGGCAAGCATCTCCTCACCCTTTCGAGATAATCCTGTCATTCCAAACAGGCGTACCATTGCAGTAAACGTTTCCTGCAATGGTTTTTCCCCAGACTGAAGCTCTCTTCGCAAAGCATGCAGCTGCACTGGTGCAAATAGTCAGGTTAAACATGTCGGGGAGTTCCCACCATGTAATAATGAAATATAATATATTCAATCACCTCAGAGCTTCATTGTAACAAATTTTGCAGCTCTGTGATTGAAATGCTTACTTGTGAGCTAGTTGCTAGCATTTAAGCTATAGAACACTTGTGAACATAACTCAAAGTTTATTGGCAAAACTATATCTGCAGCTAGAAAGGATATTCTGTTCATCTATAGACAAAATCACTATATGAAGATAAGTTGGCAATAAACTCTTACAGAATTTCAAAAAGATAGCAACTTGATACATGAAACGTAAAGGCATTTATTCCTGGCCATTGAGAGGTGCCATTAAGATCGGTTGGAACAAGCGCAGCAAAAATTGCAATGTAGAAATTTATACGCCATCTTGGAAGTTGCAGACCCCGCAGCCATGGTTGACATAAGCAGTGCTATACGTGGAGGCCTTTAGTTAAAATGAACCAAGATTTAGGATGGAGTATTTTTAAGACGTCTTGCAGGTAGACCAGGTTTTTACATTTATGCATTAAAATATTCAGCCATAACGAGGTAAAAGTAGACAACAAATATAAGAATAAATCACATGAAGGAAAGAAAGGTCCTGTAGATGAGCTTACCGCCCCTTCTGGATCGCCAGCTCTTGTGTATGCAACAACAAGACCATGATATGCATGAGGCCCTGGTTTTAGCCCAACGATTGCCATCTCTGATATAGCCTCCTCACAGCCTGCCAAATTTCCCGACCTGGACTTGTCCATCAGGGATTCCAGGAACATATATCTCAATTCTTTCTCCTCCAAGCTCATCAATTCTTTCTTGGGCTTACTTCTCGGGGTTGATGTTTGTTCAGGTTCCAACTCATCTCCACTCAGTGTATCTGCTTCAATAGGCCAATCCTTATCTTTCTCCTCGTCATTTGAATCCGAGGTCAAATCATCATCACTGGCAACTAGATCATCTCTCTTCTGCTTTTCATCTTCGTATTGTAAAGCACTTGGTTCTTCCATCTGAGCTTTAGATTTATTCTTCCTGGTCTTTCTCCTTGTTGCACTCAAATCTCCATCATCTTTCTGCTCTGTAGTTCCAATTTCAAACTCTAAAGACCCTGCTTCTATTGCATTCTCCTTCAACACATCTATATCTGCATCTGATATGCTCTTTCGGCTCCTTCTTCGCCCCTTGGGCTTGATAACTTCCACATCTGATCCTTCCGCTTGCAAGGGATCAGCACCTTCTGCCGATTCAACAGATTTGTTTCTTTTTCTTCTTCCTGACTTCTTCCCAGGCTCATTATCTATATCAGAGTCACTTTCAGAAAAACCTTCCAGCGCTTTCCCCTTGCGCCTTCCTCTCCTGCCTTTGCTAGAAACTGTTGCATCATCACTAGTCTTCCCATCCCCCATTTCATTGCCAATGCTGCCAGCCATATCTCCATCCATTCCTTGCGCATATCTGCACACTCCTCCATTACGAACCCTAGCTTGCAAAACGGTAACCCAGTATTCAAATTCCTTACCCCTTTCCTTATTTCTGATTTGCAGCCTAAATTTGTGTGCCTGATGCTCCAGAAATGCGCGAATGCTTCTTCTATGAAAAGTTCTGGTTCTACCATTGTGAAGCTTTCGAGCAGGCAATAAATTTGGGAAGGTTCGCGTGTCGGAAATGGTAGTCCAGCTCCCCAGGGAGGAGATGGATAAATTGGCGCAGAGCGCCATAGCCAAGAGGTTGGCAGGGTTTTGGATGGGTTTCTACGTGTAAGAATAATATTTTTTGGATTGCCAGTCCGCAGATTCAACGGGTGCGATCTAATCCCAGCCGATATATTCCGTGAATCATTGCCTTCCGGAAAAATCCAGCGTATATTGATAGGTTTATTGGAAATTGCTACTGCAGGTACATGGGTAGTTCTGCAATTCATTTATTGGACCTCTTTCATTCTTTTTGGGTTGCCCCTACGGGGGCAAACCCTTGCTTATATGGGGTTTTGGCATATTCCAGGTATATGTCGACATATACCTAGAATATGCCAAAAACTGCTTCAAACTGGCTGTTGCCAGTAAAGTTGCAGGTCGGTGTTGTTGTGTTCGTCGAAATTTGGCGTTACTTTCTTTCCATAATACTAGTTACCATCATGATGCAGTTATAGTTCTTGTTATTGCCACCTTTATGATGGGGCCCTGTTTAAGTGGGCATTGAAAGCATTTCTCATCAAACAAGAATCTGTCTATATGGTTCTAATCAGTTTAACATGGGTTTTGCAACAAACAATCCTGCATGCATTCCACATGCATTTAGCATTCTTTTTATCAGAATGGTCTCTTAAATTAGTATTTGCTAACTACATCTGTTTTTGTTCTTGAATTTCAACGATAGCAACGCAGATGAGTTTAAGGCTTTGTATGCAGAGCTTGCTGCACCAATGAGGGAAAAAGGTTTAAGATTTCTTCTTATAGATGCTATGGATAACAAAGAAGTCTTGAAGGTTGTTTTCTTCATTGAGACTTCTTCGTGTATAATTTGCTCTTAATACTACTGATGTTCTCATCTTACATGCTTGGATTTGATTGTGCATTTAATTTTGCAGCATTTTGGCATTCATTTGGATAAGCTCCCTTTCATTATGTTTCAAGACACAACAAATAAAAATATGCTTTGGAGAATATGAGAATCAATGAGTTGAAAACCCTTTTTGAAGATTACCTTGTAGGTACTTGTCATGCAAACCAAGGTGCATTACTATTTTACTCTTCTTCTGACTCCTATTTTACTTGAACAATACAGGATGGAAAAGCAAAAGAATGGGTATTATCTGAGCCAGTTCCTCTGAAGAATGACGAACCAGTGAAAGTTGTTGTGCGTAACTCGATAGAGGATGAAGTGTTCAAGTCTGGGAAAGATGGTGCATCTAAGGCTCACATCGTGTAGTTGTATTATATGCTTCTAACCTAGAGATATTTGAAGCTAAAGTCAGATGAGTTTCAAAGATACCTTCCTTAGCACTTTGAAGAGCATAATGTAAGCAGTTGCAGAGCCCCCTTGAAAACTATTTTGACAACTTTAAACGTGCGCCAGTTACGTTTCTTTATAGATATGGACGTAATAGAGCTAGTCATAAAATGACATTACATCGCATAAATAGCATTGTTTGTCAGAAAAGTTTGAAAAGGAAGTAAAATAAATACCTGGGGCCGATGTATTAGACTTGTTGCTTTCTGTGCTCCAACTTTTTAAGTGAATGAATCGATGGAATTGAAAACATTGGAATAAGTCTTCCTGTTAGACAATTATGCTGGCCGTTTTGATTGGTCTCAGATGCAGTTACTTTTCTTATCTAAATGCCAATATTGATTTTCCTGTTCAGTAAATGAATTGAAATTAATATTTTTTTACTTTGATTTGCTGCAATTCTGCTTGAGTTCTATGCACCTTGATGTGGCCATTGCAAGAAGTTGGCTCCCACACTCAGGGAGGTCGCAGAACACTTTAAGGATGACTCCCAAATAATGATTGCAAAAATGGTGCTTGAGTGAATTCTTTGTTTGAGTGGAAATTGTTGTAAATAAGTGGCAAAAGGGTTAGTGGTATGGAAAATTAAGGTTATTATTTTGGTTTGAATTTATGGGTAAATTCTTCTATTTCTAGTTAATAATATCATGCTCTCATTTTAATTGACTTTCATGGCTTTATTTTGCTATCATATTACAGGATGCTACCAAGAATGACGTTCCTCCTGAGTTTAAGGTACAAGGCTTTCCCACAATTTACATGTTCTCTGCCAACAAGGAAATAATCCCATATGGCGGTGTTCGAACGAAAGAGAGGTTCATTGAATTCATTAATGAGCATAGGTCACTTTCCACAAATGATGAGAAGGAACAAAAAGATGAGCTTTAGAAGTATAAGCATTATTGTGGTCCAAAGGGCATGTGTTAATGGCTGATCATTTATGATTTTATATACTACTAATGGGAATATCAATAGCACCCCACGGATTATCCTTGCCCATGGAATTAAACCATCTCATAATTGTAGCCATCCAGATGGCAGTATTATGTCATGAACAACAGATTGGTTGAATAGATTCATCGCATGATTTATGCGGCAAAGTTCAAAGGGTTTCTATATTTCCAAGCAAAATAAAATAACAGCTTCATACAATGGAGGGTAGACTTTTATATTTTATGTAATTGGTAAAGAAGGATGTTTGTCACTCCTCTTCCTGCGAAGCCTACGGCTGGGAATAACTTCATAGAATGTGTTTACCATGGGCTTAGAAACCTCATTTTTGTACTTTGCAATATAAAGTTCTTTTAAAATATTGCACCATTGAGAAAATATTTTAAATCGCCCTTCTCCTATTCTATTCTCTGGACTTTTTGTTAAGAGCTTAAGAGGAAAAAAATTCTTAAATGCTCTTCTGCTTTCACAAAATGCACCTAAACTTTTGAAAATTCACGGGATGCTCTAGGTCAACGTACGCTCTGTTGTTTCATATTTCACAAGATATTTTTTTCAATGGATATTTTTGGGTTGCCCCTAGGGGGGCAAACCCTATCTATCTATCTATCTATCTATCTATCTATCTATCTATCTATCTATCTATCTATCTATCTATCTATCTATCTATCTATCTATCTATCTATCTATCTATCTATCTATCTATCTATCTATCTATCTATCTATCTATCTATCTATCTATCTATCTGGCGTTTTGGCATATTCCATGTATATGTCGATATATACCTAGAATATGCCAAAAACTGCTTCAAACTGGCTGTTGCCAGTAAACTGGCGGTTAGCCCTGTTGCAGGTCGGTGTTGTTCGAACCGCCTAACCGGCTCTTTCTCCTTTTCGGCCTCTTCTTTCCCGCTTCCTTGCTTTCTCTGCTTCTCTTCCTTGCGTCTGCTTCTAACCGGAGGCCCTGCTTCTCTGGCTTAGTCGCTCTGGCGAAACTTCGGTTGCAGCGGAGCCTCTGCCGCCTATGGCTCTGCTCAACAAAAGAACAGAGATGTGAAGACATGTTCCGGGGTAAGAGTAGACCTTTTTGTGCTGCTGGACGGCTTGCCACCATTCCGAACTCAAATCCCTCCTCTATACAGCTGAATGGAGACTTTTTTTTGCTACTACGTTTATTTGTAAATAATTTTTTCAAATGCTGAAGACGTCCTGATCGTGGTTTCCCAGTTTTTTTGCAGCCTAGAATTTCTCAAAATTGGTGTATTTGCAGCCTGGTTTTTCTCATTATACTTCTTGCGGCCTGGAATTTTGAATAAGTTATTGTCGTCCTTGCATGATGATGGCAGGACCTTGGCCGTTTACAATATCCAGAAGACTCACTAGAGATTGAGAGGAGGCTTGCATGCGGATCTTTATGGAGACACTTTGCAGGAAAACTATTACCTTGGCATATCCTTTAATGGCCAAGCAGATGCACAGGTTCAAAATCTCATTTGAGCAACCACCAATATTTGTATTCCATAAGTGAAAAGTACAGCAAGTTATTTTTTAACAGTTCTCGTTTGCCACAGATTAACTATTTTGTTTGTTTTACTTCCTACTTATATTCTACAATCTTCAATATAATATCCTTTCTGTAACTCCAATATTATATAGTTAATTTTAAATATTATGGTTGAAGATAATAGTTATTCTCTATTTTTCAACATTGTTTTTGGGTTGCCCATAAGGGGGCAAACCCTTGCTTATATGGGATTTTGGCATATTCCAGGTATATGTCGACATATACCTAGAATATGCCAAAAACTGCTTCAAACTTGCTGTTGCCAGTAAACTGGCGGTCAGCCCTTTTGCAGGTCGGTGTTGTTCGAACCGCCTAATTGGCTATGACAATTGCTTTACTAATGGATATAAGCCAGAAGTCCGGCGCTACTACTGTGCTTCAATATTTTTCGGGGGTTTGGGTTATTTCCGATCTCTGCAGGTAAAAGACCACGATTTCGACCATGAAGCTCTGTTGCTGAGACGCGGCCAAAGATTCTTCTTGTTTCTTCTGCAGTCAAAGATTAGCTTCAACGCCACCGCCTCTGTTATAGGGGACCTACCCCCTTTTCTGCGAATCTGTGCCCCTTTCCGGCCTACATTAGCACACATTTATTTCTCATCTAGCGCAACCGGATCACTATAGCCAGTGGTGCCCATGCAAATCCTCTAGCTCTTGGCAGAAGAGGACGTAGAGGCAGGGAGCCATTTGGGTTCCGTAGTCCCAAGCATTTGTTGCAAAAATGTATTATCAGAAAGATTTGTGCAAAGATTGTGAACCTAACATTTGGGGTTAAAATTTTCTCTCAAAGTTGAAGAACAATGAATACATTTGTGAATAGCATTTGTGATTGTAGTTGTGTTGTCAGTTCAAGTGCAGGGGGGCTGCTAAACAGGTCTCACATTTAGCAGCTCAAGCAAAACATTTTCAAATTGCTCTAGTCTGGTGAAACAAGGAGCAGAATTGAAGGGTTTCAGCATATAAGTCATGTAAATGGGAGAGCTTTGACATGTGATATTACATTCTAATCTATGAGAAGCAGTGGCAGTGGATTAGAATGTGCATACTGACCTATGAGAAGCAGTGGCAGTAGGTCAAAGTCAAAGGTGGCGGGTCAAAGTCAAAGGTGGCGGGCAGGTACTACCCGGGTGTTGCTAGGCTCGCTAGAAATCGTCACCTACCCCCTGCCCGCCACTTAGGGTTTTGAGTTGACCAGTCAAAGTCAAAGTCAACTAGGGCCGACATTTAAGGGCAGCAAGTCTATCTACTCCGGATTTTTAGGCAAGTTGTAGAACTTTCTATATAAAGGGGATGCACAAATTGTCAAGTGGATGTACCCAGATTGGAAAGTAAATATATATATATAAATGCTGGAGTGATGCACAAATGGGTGCACTTGCAGGGGTGTTACAAGAGAGGAGGAGATTATGAGCGCTATGTTATTGATTTGTATGATGATTATTGACTTGTACATGATCAAGTGAAAATTAGTGATCACTTTTTGGCTTTTCACTAAGATCATAAAGTTGTAAATCTTGCTAGACATCAATCTTATCAGTTTCTTGAATATATTATCTTCAAATCTTATCAAGAATTGGCTTATACTAGAACTGGCACCATACTGGAAATAGGATGGGGAATTCGTCCTAGCACAGAAGGACAGATGGCTGGAAGCATTAATTGCCTTCAGCAATTCAACTTACAAGTAGTCAACTTACAAGTAGCTCCACATCCTTCGAATGCTAAGTTGAGTTTCAGCAGCGCTCCTGGCAAGTTGTACCATTTATGGAACAGAGGTAGCACAGTAAATGGTGATGCTCCAGCACGACATTCTCTTTCTGAACGAGATAGCTATGGAACCATAGATGTTTCCTAGACAGCATCTTAAAAATACTCATGGATCTTAAAAATACTCATGGATTTTTCCTTCTCATCCTTGGAGCTATCTGTGCCAGGTATCTCCGTCCATTGAAAAGGTTTGATCCTGCTTGGTTTTACCTCCATATCCTTTTTCAAGCTTCTGGTTATGTTCTAGGAATCACTGCTTGGGGCATAGGGCTTTATTTAGGGCATAAATCTGTTGGTCATGAATACCACTCACATAGATATATTGGCATCACAATTATTATCTTTGCAACTCTCCAAGTTTTGGTCATGTTTCCCAGACACATGTAAAAAGAACTTGCATGCTACTTTAGTCTAAGAATATTGATCCCATATGTTGTAATATTTGGATTTTGCTTCCACATAAAACAAACAAGATCCAACACAAAAGAACGAAACAGAACCCATGAAAACACACTCTCGGGCCACCGGAGGGTAACCCCTCGTGCGCGGCACCTTGTTTTTTTTTTGGGCAAAAAAGTTTCTGGCTCTTAGATTAGTTTTTGGGTTGCCCGAAAGGCAAACCTTTGGAGTGGTAGGTTGATTGAATATTATTGGGATATGCTAATTGAACAGATGAGTTTAGGAATTTCTCTACATCCAATGGTTGAGGTCAACGTTTTCTACGCATTATATGAGTAAATGCTTTGGTTGTCGTGATATCATATTAGAGCATCATCAGACCATTCATTTCATCTCGGTTTATCTTAAGCGCATTGCTATGGGTACTAGAAAGATAAATTCATGGAGCGGCTTCAACAGTCGAAATCTTAGATTTACCTCTAGAAAAAAATGGCTGAGCTAATATGGAAGATTTTACTTGTGTTGAATGCACGTTATGGAAAAGTACAAGATTACCGTTTAAAAGATCAAAGAGCAAATGACATTTTAAAGTTGGTTCACAGTGATCTATGTGGACCAATCAACATTCATTACAAGGAAGGAGGTATTGCATCACCTTTATTGATGATTATTCTAGAAGAACGAAGTGTTATTTCCTTAGAACAAAGGATCTAGCTTTTAGTGCTTACAAAATATATGAAGCTGAAGTTGAGCGAGATAATAGAAGAAAATCAAATATATAAGATCTGATCATGGAGGTGAATATGTGTCAGAAGCATTTAGGAAATATTGTGTTGACAACGGGATCAAAAGATAAGTGACATGCCATCGCACGCCCCAACAAAATGAGATTGCCGAAAGAAACAAGGTGCTGCGCACGAGGGGTTGCCCTCCTGTGGCACGAAAGTGTGTTTTCATGGTTTCTAGAATCGTTGTTTCGTGTCGGATTTTTTTTTGTGTGAACATAGGGTGTCGTTTTCTTAGCCATGAGTGTTGTTTACGAAGTTGTGCAGGGAATTTATAGAACTAAGGGAGGAAATAATAATACTTCTAACTAATTTATATAAATGATATTTTGCAACAAATGACTCTATGATTTACAGGTACTTGAGATGTTGAACGAGCACAATGAACAAAGTGTTGCACTATGATTTTACATATATAAAAGCAGGTTAAGACAAATTTAAGCGTTGATGTTGTTATTAATTTTTACGCGACATTCATGCATTTCACCTCACATTCTTGAATTTTACTTCACAATGAGAACCCAATTGGCTTGGTACTGTTAGCATATGTCGGATTATCTTCGTAAATTTATCAAACCAACCTGGCACAAAATGTGCAAGAAAAATTGTGAGACACACATGAAAAGCACTTAATGCAAGCCATCTGCATTTGTTAACATAACAAACAATCAATACTTTCAACACAAATGCTATACATTGCATCATTTATGCAAGGGATAATATTCCTTCAATACAGATAAATTTCTCCCACATTATGTCGGCGGGACATGCTAAGTAGAATAGAATAGAATAGAATAGAATAGAATAGAATAGTTTTTTTAACGTCCACGGAGACCAATAGGTCATGGGACCCATACAATGGGCTAGTACAATCATTACTACTAGGATTAAAAAACCCCTGCCTTGAAAGGTTTTCAAAGGAAAAACCTTTGCAGTAATGATGATACTAGACAAACAGAGATAATGACTACTGGAAGCTCAGTAATTGCAGACGTTTATCTAGAACCTCAAGTATGTATAATGCCAAGTCATGCACAGATGGTGCTCTGAGAAGTTGTGGAAGCGTGGAATGGAATGCTAAGGTCAAAAAATGATTCCGGACTATCTCAAAAGCAGGGCAACTCAGAAGAGTATGGCTTTCATCTTCAATAACCTGTAACTGGCAATAGGCACATAGTCTCGCTTCTCGCGGCAATTGCGGCCGCTCCCATCTACCTGTCTCAATCCGTAGCCTATGGGACCCCGTGCGAATTGGTGCAATAGCTACAAGCTTTTTCCTGGACAATGAAGCAAGCAAATAAGCTTGGGGCCCTGGTGCCAAGGTGGGATTTATGTGTGCATGATAATGACCGTTTTCACTTGGGCCAAAAGTAAGCTGCGTCCCATATCTTTTGAGAAAAAGCGACCATTGAGATATTGTTGCAAAGCTCGGGGATCGAACCGGCAAGCATCGGTGATTGCTCGCTGTTTGCCCAAACGGGCAAACCATGTAGTGCAATGCTCTTTCCAACATCGTTTCAAACGCCGAGGAGATTCAGCCATGGCAAGTGCAAGACGGGATACCTAACATCATCCATATGGTGCACCTTGCGGATATAGTGGAGATGGCTTCATGGCGAGAATGTTGAAGAGGCCAAAAACCCGTCTCTTGTAAAAGAATAGCATAGGACACCGTTGTTTTAACTCCGAGGTCTGTAAGTGAGAAAGGACTTTTGCACCCGCCCAAGCTCTCCCAAGCACTAGCACTAATGGCGGTCCCCACACTTCGTAACCATACAAAGAAAACAGGCTCTACCAAAGCCCAGAAACAAGTGGGCTTTCCGTGGCCAATCATGAATTTACGTGCGAAAACAATTGTTTTGCATTGCATAGAGTGCTCTCCATCCAAAGACCACCCGCTTGGTAATACTGTTGTTCCCAAAGTGTGTTCTTCTGAGAATTCTACACCAAGATACTTGTAGCTATCTACAACTTCAACCCGGCGGCTATCATAGTGCATAGGGGAACATTGTGACGAGAAGATTGAACTACCAAAGCTTGGTCTTTTGGAGATTAACATGCGGACTGTGTTCTCACAAAAACCGTGGCAGAGCATGTAAATGTTGCCGCATACTAGCGGCGGTATGTGCCAAAAAGTGAAACATCATCGGCATACATAAGTTGCCTAATGATATAGTGTGCCAAATGTGGACCTCACGCCATGATTATCAAGCCATTCTTCCAATTGATCAATGTACAAGCCAAAGAGTGTAGGAGATAAAGGGCAACCCTGACGAACTCCAATATTGCTAGTGATTTGAGTACCTGATGCTGGAAATTTAGCAAAAACCCTTTCATAAAGCCGATAAACTGCATTTTGAAGATCTTGTGGAACCCCAAGTGCCTGCAAGCGCTGCCAAAGAAGCTCGCGTGGTACTGTATCAAAAGCAGAAGTAAAATCCACAAAGCATATATAGAGGTCTTGTTTCAAACTTCGACTATGTTCAATAAGCATGCGCAATGTGAAAATATGGTCTATTGTAGAATGGCATGGACGAAAGCCTGCCTGTCCTACAGCACGTACACCAGTATGTTCTGCCCATGATGTCAACTACTTCTCAGTAAGGCTAGCTAAGAGCTTTGAAAATATGGAAAGTTGGGTACAATGTCACAATGAGGAGAGCGCCTATTTTCTTGGATTTTTTGGACTCTAGTGAATTTTTCTGTTTGCCTCCACTTCTTGCCCGTTTTTTGAAAAATTCGATCATCTAGCATCCAATTCAATCCAATCCCATTGCTAGCTCTGTAGAGGCTAGCAATCCGTGATTGCTGCTACATGAATCCCTGCAATTTCACTTACAGATGGATACAAAATTCTTTGTCATCCTTCAAGACAGAGGCAGATTAACTTGTGGTCATCTAAAAGGATCTGCTTCACATCTTTGGCAAGCATTGGTTACAAAAAATCTGTTCCCAGAGGAAAATTTCATCTCAGAATACACATTTGTGCCTAGCTGTGAAGAATTTGAAGTTGAAATTATACAATCTTGGTTAGAGGAATTTATTGGGAACAAAAATACAGAAGCCAGTGCCATTTTTCGGGTAAATTGTGAGTGGACAGACAAGAAATTAACAGTGAAATTGTACAATGAAACAGGATTTGAACAATGAGGAAGTTTACTCTGATCTCTTAGTGATAGATTTGATTTAGTTGCCCTTGACATTTCCCTTCCAGTCTCTCCCCTCACCCTTCTTGCCTTCTCATTTAACTTTTTCCCTCCATATTTTTTGCGTTTCCTCTCACGTGTCTCTGCTTTTTCTCCCTGACCACTTTTCATGGATCTTAAAGGCAATTTCAGCCCTAAATTCCTTGCCTTCCTCCACGAGTTTGCCCATCTAGGTGACTCTGAGCGCCAGGTTTTACTTCATCAGTTAAGACTCATTCAAGAAAATCAAAAAAATTGTCTGCTCTTTGGTAATTTTTCTAATCTTCTTTCTGACAAGCAGATCATGCATCCTAGAACTCATCATGTTCCAGTTTGGGATAACCTCTCCAAAGATCCTGATATTCATGGTCGACTCCCATTTCTTCATCCCTCTACTCAAATTCCACTGCCATATGGAGTACCAAAACCTGTTAGAGATATTCACAGTGACAATGCTTTGGATGCTGCTCTGCTGGAGGCCCGAGTTGGTGAAGTGAACAAACAAGCTTTATATCATGGTATTTCTTTAAATATCCCTTCTGTTCATTCCAAGATGTCAACTCTGAAAGATACAGCTGTTCTTGTCAAGGTTAATAGATGTGGAATTAATCTTGGTAAATTGTGGACCTTCTGCCAAAACCTTCAAAAAGGTGTTCTTATCAAAGCTATGTATTGGCTAAACTATTCATTCATAATGATTGAATGTGAAACCTCCAGAACATCAAATTTCCTTCTAAATCGAGGTCATCTGACCTTTGAAAGCTTTCATGTAAGCTTTCATGTAAGCTTCCTCAAATGGAATCCCAAGTTAGACATGTCCTCTTTGGATTCCTTGTGTATAGCCTCTACCACTTTACATGGGCTTAGTCCAATCTACTGGAATGAGGATTGCTTCAAATTACTTTTTAACTCTATTGGCACATATATCTCCACTGAATACTCCCCTGAGAGACCCCCTAGAGCCTTCATTCAAATTGATCTCACTAAACCTGTGCCTACCACATTACCCTTCTCTGATGCTTTCGGGCAGAAATCACTCCTATCACTAAGATGGTCAGGTCTACCTCCTCTTTGTCAGAACTGTGACTACAGGCATTTGTGGTATGAAAATTGTAAAATATCTTCTACCAAGCAAATCATTGAGATTGAAAATCCATCAAAGGAATCAAATGTGGCATCCAAAATGCAGAATTCTGTTGACATAATGTCAAACAAGAGCAACAGTCCTCAAGTTTTACAAGGGCCAACTCCACTGGAAGATCCAAGTAAAACAAATTTTTTTGCTTGGAAAAGAGTGAATGGATCCCAAAGAAGAATTCAGAAAAATAGACTTGAGAAGGATAAGCAAAATAATTCACAGGGGCTGTTTATTTCAGAATTGACATCAAACAGAATTTCTCAAAAAGGATGGCAACCAAATAATTCTGGAATCAAAGTCATACAAAAATATGGTGAATTCAACCATAAAGGCAAGACTCCTATGGACCAGGCTGCAAGATTAACAGAGGATCTGAACTCCACACTGGATAGAATTATTCAGGATGCTAAAACCCTAAATAATTCTAGACTTTCAAGTCACCTGAATCTCAAGCAAAAAAGTAAGGGAGATTCATTACTTAGACAAGGCCATACTTCAATCCACAGAAATATGAACACATTGGTTATAAAAGACAAGAAGACCTCGACCTCGACCTCACTAAGTGATACTTCTGCTCCAAAAACAGTGGTGCCAACATCAATTCCAGACTTTGAGCTGGACACAGGCTACAACAAGAATGACCATGTCCAAAAAGGTGAAAAGGAGGATAAGGTTCTCTGCTACAACCATTTCCAGGTACTTGCAGATAATAATACTAATCATGATTCTAGTAATTTACTGAATTCTGAAAATCATGACCATTTGATTGATCATCCTGTTCAACCTATATCCAACTCACTGCAGACTTTTTCTTCCAAACCATCCCCCTCGAATTCCACTATCCGTTTGAACCCCTTATTAATTTGGACATAAATTTGCCTTTCGAGAATCATGGTGCCGGTCCATTTCTTAGATGTAGAGCAAATAGATTGGCTACCCTTCAAGAAGGCATATGGCACATGAGTTCAGTCAATGTTTTACATTTCGGACTCGAGATCAGGTTGATACAGTCAAACTAAAGAAATTGAGAAAGAAAAGGATGTGGTACTTGATACACCCGGATGCACAATTTTCTCAATGTGACAAAGCAGACCCTCAAAGCCTCAGCCCTGAGATTGTCTTCAACACTCAAGATATGGAGAAAGATGCCCAACTTTCCAGGCAAGTCCCTTTTCATAATAGCTCTAAGAAATGTCTGTTTAATAACTCTACAAATAGTATGTTTGAGTTCATCCCAGGTGGTATTTCTGACAGTGAGGATGAGATTGACTCTAGTAAGGAGAACTTGGAGAATGCTAAATGGGGAGATGATGAGCTGTTAAGGGATACCTATCTGAACACTAAACCTCCATCTAAACCTATGTCTATTCTAAAGGACTCTAATACTCCTGCTAATAATACAAGAAGTAGAAAACAAAATCAAGTCTCTAAGAGAGCTAAAAAAAAGAAGTGAGTGTAGTCTTTCCTTTTATCTGCTTCTGATTATCTTCTTTCCATGAGGATAATTAGTTGGAATTTAAGAGGGGTTAAGGGGCCCCTAAAGAGAAGGAGGGCAATTGCTCAGCTCAGACAATATAATGCTGACATAATAATGCTGCAAGAACTGAAGCTCCCCAAATTTGAGGCATCTAATTTGGGTGATTGGATCTACCCTGGGGCTTCCTCCATATGGATGGAAGCAAATGGAACTAAAGGTGGAATGTGTATTATCTGGAAAAATCTCCATCATATCTCCTTCTGCAACAGCATTTCCAAAATGTGGCAAGCTGTAACTTTCTCATTAAATAACTCTACCTTTGGAGTTATTAATATTTATGCTTCTACTTGCCCCAAAGATAGAGAAAAGCTCTGGCCTGAACTTAGCTCTTGGATTATTAGCAACTCATCTATAGATTGGATCATAGGAGGGGACTTCAATAATACTCCAGCTTGGGACTTGAAATTGGGGAATAAAATAAATATGTCTCTAACTGAAAAAAGGAACTGGGATAATTTTATGGTTGACTCCTCCCTGATTCATATTCCATCTTCCACCTCTATATTCACGTGGTCTAATAAACAGAAAGATCAAGATAGAGTCTACTGTGCATTGGATAGATTTTATATCTCCAATCCAAATTCAGATTTCTGGGATAATTGCTTTGTAACAAGTGATGAAGGTACATCCATCTCGGATCACCAACCTCTACCAAGCATCTTCTAAATTTCCCAAGAGATGGTAATATTCCCTTCAAGTTGAACTGCTCTCTGCTGCAGAATAGCTCATTCCAGCAGGAGTTCTCTCAGTTCTATCAATCTATTGAGTCTATGCATCCAAATCATTCCATGAAACACTTCTACCATAAGATTAAAAAATCCAAGGAATGGATTAAGGGCTGGGCTAAAAACAAGCATATGGCTAAAGTGCAAGAGAAGGAAAATCTAATGAATAAAATGAAAGAGATAAGATCTTTGCTTCAGATTGACCCTTTGAACTCTAATCTTCATGTTGGTGAGGAGCTCCTTGAGAGGCATCTGAAAAGTATAGAAGAGAGAGAAGCCAAATTCTCAGCCATTAAATGCAAGATTAAATACAATAGTGAGCTAGACTATGGCAGCTCAAAATTCTTCTTCAGAGTGGCTAAAAACAGACTTTTAAAAAATTCTATAAATCAGGTGAACAATGGCTCTGGCTCTATGCTCACCTCGACCTCTGAGATCAAAAATTTCTTCCATGATAGTTACTCTTCACTTTTTAAGAAGTCTGAACTTAATGCAAATGAGATTTTAGCTAAGGATAAATTTCTGGCAGATTTGAATTCAGTATTGCCAAATCCCATTGATAGCATGGATGCATCCTTTACCTCAATCCCTACTGAAGATGAGATCTACAAGACTCTGCAGAGTTTTTCTATTAACAAATCTCCTGGCCCTGATGGATTTCCTCCAGAATTTTTCATAAAATTCTGGGATATTATGAAATTCGACATTATTGGTCTTGTGCATGGTTTCTGGGCCTCTGGCAACTTGCACTCTTCTATCTCTGCTGGTTTCATTACCTTAGTGCCAAAAGTAGATAATCCTACATCTTTTGCTGAATGGAGGCCAATATCCTTAACAAATTCTTCCTATAAACTATGTGCTAAAATAATTGCCGCAGACAAAGCTTATTTACAGAAAAACATCAGTGTCAACCAATCTGCCTTTCTACCCAACAGATTTATTCTAGATAACTACATCAGTGCAATGGAAGGTCTCCACTGAAATAGGGTTTCAAATCAATCTTGCATCCTTCTAAAGCTGGACTTCAAGAGAGCATTTGACACTGTTGATTGGAACTTCATTGACTTGGCTTTAAATAAAATGGGTTTCCATCCTAAACTCATTACCCTTATTCATGGTCTGAACTCCAGGTCCAATTCTGCTATTCTAATAAATGGATCTCCCTCCAAATTTTTTCCTTTGGCCAAAGGAGTAAGGCAAGGCTGCCCTTTAGCTCCATATATCTTTCTCATTGTGGCTGAGATGCTCACGAGATGTGTAGTAAGTATGCAAAATTCTGGATCTTTAATTGGTCTCATGCTTCCAAATAACTTAGACATGCTCACAATATCTCAATATGCTGATGATACTTTTGCCTTCCTAGATTCCAATCCTGCCAATGTTGGTAGATTTTTGGATATCATTAGAAATTTCTCAGCTGCATCAGGGGTCCATTTAAACCTTGACAAAAGCAAAATCATTGGTGATGTAGACCATTCTTCTATATGTGGAATTTCGCGTTCTAAGTTGCAATCAAGCCTCTAATCTCTTAGGTATGCCTCTCTCTCTAAATCCAAATCGAGAGGTCTCGGGATCCTATTCGCAGAGGATTAAGAGAAAATTAAATAATTTCAGGAATTGTCTTTCCTTTGCGTGTAGAACAATTATTGCAAATTAGGTGCTAGCATCTTCCCATGTTTATTTCTTTACGCCCTTGTAGCACCTAAAGCTATTTACTCGAATTGGAGAAAACTATCAGGAACTTCATATGGAATGGATCTCACCTTGTTAACTGGAAGTCAATTGCTAGACCAAGGACCTTTGGAGGTCTAGGCTGCAAGAATCTTTACCTGCAAGCTTGCTCCCTTGCAGGTAAATACATTTGGAGATCAATTAGAGGTGATCGCTCCCCCCGCCTCTCAATTTGTAACTCATTGGTTAAAAGCTTCATATCCTGGCTGTGGCATCCAAGTATTAAAAGTTCCCTTCCCGATTCGCTTTGTTGAGCTTCATCCCGCTTCAAATACCTCCCCTTAATGAGGAACTTAATTAAGGCCTCGAAATCGATCCATCCCGTGTCTTAAAAATGATCTCTCATCTGCCACCATGAACACGAGTTTGTTTTGGTCTCCAATTTTTTCGGATCATAACTACAAAGTAATGGCCATAAAGCATCCAAGGATTTACAGTAAATGGTCTAATATGGGTATATCTACTATCAAAGATCTTTACAAGAATAATAATTCTATTTTATCTTGGATCTTTGTGGAAGCTTGCTCTCAAAGGAACTTCCATCGATAAAAGATCTACCATCACTTTGATCTATTCGCTAACTTCAATAAGTTTAATGACTACAAAGATATCTATTGGTTGTTCCATAAATGGGAGACTGAATTATAAGGTCAAAGAAATTTACAATCTGCTAAATGTTAATGATTCTCCAATAAAGGCTAGTGAGAAATGGAATTTGAATCAAAATCGGACTTTGGATTTGTTTAAAAATATCGGGAATCTTCTTGCTCTCCAAAGGTTTGCTTTTTTTATTTGGTTGATAGCTCACAAAAGCCTCAATAATTTGGTCTCACTTTCCAAAAGATGTACTGTTTCCTCTGTGTGTCACTCTGGTTGTCTCCAGGATGAAACTTTAGAACATATTTTTCTTTGTCCTAAGTTGAGCCCTTTCTGGACGTGGTTTTTTGACAAGCTTGGCAATCATCTCAAGAACAGAAACATCAACTCCATCATTGATTTCATTCAACAAGGAGACATTATAGCCAATACTTTGGTCCACACTGCCTTGTGGAATATATGGAAGTCCAGAAACAGAATTCTTTATTCTTCTAAACATATGTCTGTCTTTTGGATTAAAATGCATTTCCAATTTGATGTTGAGGCTATGGCTACATGTCATAAAAGGAAGCATGGAGACAACTACAATTCCAGCTGGAACTCATTGGGGTTTTTCAGGGGACAATTTGATTTATTTGTTTCTAAATTAAATGTTGTGGATTCTAATGCACCATTCTCTGATTCTGACAGAATACATGATGTTCCTTAGAGGGGAAGGTGCTACAAAGTTGGATACTGATATTGATTGCTATGAGATCACTTTGCATCAGAGTCAGCCAACTAAGAAGAGGAAATTGACCTTGAAAGAATTGTGTGACATGACTGATGAGTTCATCCAGGAAGTAGAAAGTTCAAGAAAAAGGGAAGCTCTTTGGGCAGAAATATTCACGAGAGAATTCATGCAAATGCACATTTTGTTTGAGTTCATCTTCAATACACATTTCAGTATGTCGAGAGGCGCTTATCAAAATACTGAGTGGAATTATATTATAGTCATAAGCTTCTCACGGATTTACATGGTACTTTGCTGCTACTCAGGGGAAAGGAAAGCCTAAGTTCACTGCTGTTACAAAATGATTGTGGCAAAAATAGATATTCACATGGCTCCACTACTGATTTTTACAGGCAATACAATCAGTGGTTCGACAGAAATCTGGACAATAGCCCTAGCTAGTCTTTCCTTGGCTTTGGACCTTTGCTTATTCTGCCTTTCATATTCCTACCCTTTGCATATGGTCAATCTCATGATTTTCATGATTCAGTTAGGGATCATGGATAGTATTTTTGTTTGCTCTTGCAGGAAAAAGAGGATCTCAACTACATACAACACTTGACTTCAAGGTTTTTTTCTCCAAATTAGGAATTGGATATCTCTCTCTTTTATGGGAGCTGATACTACTGATATTCTCTCCTCATATTCGGATGTTATGTTCTAAATTTTCATGGCTACATTATTTTCATATTTCTTATTTTGATGCTCACTCCAAATGAGTATCCTGGTTCTAACCATAACCCTGCTATATAGCAGCTTGGTTTATGGCTTGTATGGCTTTATCTAATTAATGAAAAAATCTACCCTTACTCTCAAAAAAAAAAAAAAAAAAAAAAAAAAAAAAAAAAAAAAAAACCTTTGAAATCTGTTACCAGACTTTAAACTTGATGCATCTTTGCAAGAAACCAACAAGTTTCAATAGGCAGCCCTAAGACTAACCAGGTGTATTAGTACTTAGGCCATGAACCGGTTAACATGTTTAAACTGTACCCTATGAGCAGTAGACTCAATATCACTTGAAAAACAAGTTATAAAAGCCTCATAAATTTAATATCAGACATGTAGAGAACCAGTAAGTTTACTCAACATTTTATTCAAAACCATTTCCCAAATGTTCAAGTAAGAAACAATAAGTACAAAAACTGTATTATTTGTATTACAAATCATCTACATTAGATTGTTCAGGTTTATAACAAATTTCCTTGAGGTCACACTTACAAATGATCTTTATAAGCATAGTTTATGTGTCGAATAGCAACCACAATCTGCGATGTTTACTTCAATGAAAAAAAACATTGTTATGATCCCAAATCAAACTTGGAGAACTCGGTCAAGTGTTGTAATCTTATGGAACTTCCAATTTGTAGCAAAAACGCATAACATGGAGTAAAGAATCATGTTACCTTTAGGATAGTTCGTAATTGACTTTCGAACCACCTAAGATTATAGAAATTTTGGGGTCAATCCCATAGAACTCTTAGCAGACTTAAAATCTTCAATGTCGCCATGTCTTATAGCTTTCCAACTTGAATAAATGGGAAAACAAACCAAGGAGCAAGAAACTGGTTACCTGCAGTAGAACCAGAGGACGCTTAGCCTTAATCGTGGTAAGAGCCTAAGCTACCTGACGGGTAAGCTATAGGTTTCTTGAGCTTAACGCCCTTCACCTCATTTGTAATCATGAACACAATAGATAGATGTACATTAGTCAGAGAAAACCCAACATGCTACAGCCTAAAAAATAATGTCAATTATGGGTGTCAAAGGAGTAGTAAAATTCACATGCGGTCACAAAAGGTCTGCTATGCTTAGGGTCCAGCCTTACATTTGCACACCCTTTCTTTGGTACACCAAAGAAGCCAGCCTTTTGTTGCCCTTTTGGGACTGATCACATAATCATAAGATGGAATAATACAATGATCATAGTAATTAATTAATTTGTCAAAAATGAGCCCAAGGGTATAAATCAGCTTCGTTTAGCTAGTACAATTTGAATCCAATACATTGATCGGGTCTAATGACTAGAAAACAAAATAAAACTTAATATTAGATCTACAGCTATAGGCAAGGTCACCCATCATAGATCAATACGAGGCTTAACCATAAGAGCTAACCACGCATGATGTTCAATAAAGACTAATATATTTAAGCATAATGCATAAGGTAGCAAGCATATAATCATTTACATAGCAACCCATAGCCCACGATTTTGCAGTGTGTAACTAAATCCACAACCACCGCTTAAATCCAAATAGACAAGAGCATACTGTGCCATGTACTGTCTTTTGCCAAGTTAAGATCAGATTATTTAGAGATAGAGCGACTATAGAAATGCATCTATAAAGTGTGTGAACCAGCTTTGAGAGCACTTCAAAGAATATAAGTACATAAATAAAAATCATCGACACGAAAGTGAAGCGTTTTGTGTGCCAGAATTGCCTATGATTCATATGTTGTTCGAAGCCTCACAAATGTCTTGCTTGATCACAGATACAACAGCAATGAGGATCCACAATGTTGCATTCTTATTGTCAATGCTTTAGGAATATAAGATGCAGGCCACAAGGGAATCAGAAGCATTTATGGTTCAACAAGCTGCCGCTTTTAGAAACAGATCCGGATACCCTAATTAGGGTTCAAACAATACAAACGGGATAGGGATATGCATTTACCTTTTATCTGCCAAAACCCTAATTCATAAGATATCGAAGCCATACCTTTTATCAACGGTTAGCCATGCTTCAATCTGATGTGGGCCAGCTGTATGGTGGCAGCAGAGCTTCCCAAGTTCGTGCTACAGCCATGGTCGTGGAGAAAAATAGGGCTACGGTTTTCATAGCCACATGTATTTCGTTTTTGCAACTGCATTTTCTTTTTCCAACATTTTCTTTTTCCAACCAAATGTATTTCGTTTTTGTAACCAACCAAGGTAGAAATAACACCAAAAATATTAGAAAACCACATGACAATAGAACCTATGCAAATACATGTATAATTTGCTTTCCATACCGTAGAGCTCCACATGCCGAGCATATCGGCAAAAGCGCCGAGAGTTTGAGCCTTACGACTACAATGCCTTTGCATAATTTGAGCTATAAATATTAAGTCTTGCATATCATGACAATAAACCAGCACAATACCATGATATATTGTAGCAATGAAAGCATCAGAACCTGTCCTCAATAATTTATTCATGTATAAAAAGCCAGTACCCAAAGCCATTATCATTGTTAGGGTTCAATAACCCAAATTGCTCCATGCCCTATCACAAAACATTGTCCTCTATTTATTAAATCAGACCATTATAACAGCACATTGTGGCCCGTACAACCTACTACCACAGGCCCGTACACCCAAGTATCATTATATAAATTCTTCACGATCTACATAGAAGATTTAGTTTAGAAACTGTTGTCTTCTATTACTAGCTCATATTGCATCAGCATATTTTGGCATGTCAAACCTTCTGTCACATGCCTTATAGTAATAAAAAAAACCTTCCTCCTACCGCAGGTAGATGGGCAAAGGAAATCACGAGCATCTGTAATTTCCACAAAATAATTGTTGTAACAACAAGGAGAGTAGGACCTTGTTGTTACAAGAGCCCTACTCTACCCATGTTGTGTGTTAATTTCAATCAAGAGCTTAAAAAGCCATTTAAATCCCTAAGGAAAAATGCTCATTCTGTTCCATACTTAAGACATTTTTTTATTTCTGTGGCCATTTTTGACAAGTTCTTCCATTAAACTCGCAGATTCGAAGTTCCAGTTTTCTTCCAAAACTATTGCCAAATGGACCAAGATTTGGAGTTTCAGTTTTGGTCCAGAACTATTGCCAAATGGCCAAGATTTGAAGTTTCATTTTCATTCCAAAACTATTGCCAAGTGGACCAATAGTTCAGACATATCGAGATATGATTTCACATTTCAAGTATAGCTATAAGTGCAAAACTTCTCACATAGGAGAGAGACTTACTTATTGCGAATCAAGAAAAAGATTAAGACCTTTGGCACAAGGTCTCATATCCACCATTGGTTGTTGAAGTCATGTTCATCTTCCTTGAGAACAATTTCTCTAATCCATTGGTTGTTTATGTCATAGTCATAGCCATCTTCCTTGAGATCATCCTAAGGTCAAAAAGCATTTGATTAGTATCCAATCGTAGTTTTTACCACCTGCAAGTTATAACCAAGCTCATGGTCATTGGTAAAACCAATGAACTGAGAAAATGAGAAAAAAACCTTTGAAATGTTGCGGACTTTTAAACTTGATGCATCTTTTGCAAGAAACCAACAAGTTTCAATAGGCAGCCCTAAGACTAACCAGGTGTATTAGTACTTAGGCCATGAACCGGTTAACATGTTTAAACTGTACCCTATGAGCAGTAGACTCAATATCACTTGAAAAACAAGTTATAAAAGCCTCATAAATTTAATATCAGACATGTAGAGAACCAGTAAGTTTACTCAACATTTTATTCAAAACCATTTCCCAAATGTTCAAGTAAGAAACAATAAGTACAAAAACTGTATTATTTGTATTACAAATCATCTACATTAGATTGTTCAGTTTATAACAAATTTCCTTGAGGTCACACTTACAAATGATCTTTATAAGCATAGTTTATGTGTCGAATAGCAACCACAATCTGCGATGTTTACTTCAATGAAAAAACATTGTTATGATCCCAAATCAAACTTGAGAACTCCGCCAAGTGTTGTAATCTTATGGAACTTTCAATTTGTAGCAAAAAAACGCATAACATGGAGTAAAGAATCATGTTACCTTTAGGATAGTTCAGAATTGACTTTCGAACCACCTAAGATTATAGAAATTTTGGGGTCAATCCCATAGAACTCTTAGCAGACTTAAAATCTTCAATGTCGCCATGTCTTATAGCTTTCCAACTTGAATAAATGGGAAAACAAACCAAGGAGCAAGAAACCCGGTTACCGCAAGAGAACCAGAGGACGCTTAGCCTTAATCGGTAAGAGCCTAAGCTTACCGACAGTAAGCTATAGGTTTCTTGAGCTTAACGCCCTTCACCTCATTTGTAATCATGAACACAATAGATAGATGTACATTAGCTGTAGAAAAACTGAACATGCTACAGTCTAAAAATAATGTCAATTATGGGTGTCAAAGGAGTAGTAAAATTCACATGCGGTCACAAAAGGTCTGCTATGCTTAGGGTCCAGCCTTACATTTGCACACCCTTGCTGGTACACCAAAGAAGCCAGCTTTTGTTGCCCTTTGGGACTGATCACATAATCATAAGATGGAATAATACAATGATCATAGTAATTAATTCAGTGTCAAAAATGAGCCCAAGGGTATAAATCAGCTTCGTTTAGCTAGTACAAGCTGAATCCAATACATTGATCAGTCTAATGACTAGAAAACAAAATAAAACTTAATATTAGATCTACAGCTATAGGCAAGGTCACCCATCATAGATCAATACGAGGCTTAACCATAAGAGCTAACCACGCATGATGTTCAATAAAGACTAATATATTTAAGCATAATGCATAAGGCAGCAAGCATATAATCATTTACATAGCAACCCATAGCCCACGATTTTGCAGTGTGTAACTAAATCCACAACCACCGCTTAAATCCAAATAGACAAGAGCATACTGTGCCATGTACTGTCTTTTGCCAAGTTAAGATCAGATTATTTAGAGATAGAGCAGCTATAGAAATGCATCTATAAAGTGTGTGAACCAGCTTGAGAGCACTTCAGCAATATAAGTACATAAATAAAAATCATCAGACCTGAGTGAAGCGTTTTGTGCCAGCAGAATTGCCTATGATTCATATGTTGTTCGAAGCCTCACAAATGTCTTGCTTGATCACAGATACAGCAGCAATGAGGATCCACAATGTTGCATTCTTATTGTCAATGCTTTAGGAATATAAGATGCAGGCCACAAGGGAATCAGAAGCATTTATGGTTCAACAAGCTAAGCCGCTTAGAACAGGATCCGGATACCCTAATTAGGGTTCAAACAATACAACGGGATAGGGATATGCATTTACCTTTTATCTGCCAAAACCCTAATTCATAAGATATCGAAGCCATACCTTTTATCAACGGTTAGCCATGCTTCAATCTGATGTGGGCCAGCTGTATGGTGGCAGCAGAGCTTCCCAAGTTCGTGCTACAGCCATGGTCGTGGAGAAAAATAGGGCTACGGTTTTCATAGCCACATGTATTTCGTTTTTGCAACTGCATTTTCTTTTTCCAACATTTTCTTTTTCCAACCAAATGTATTTCGTTTTTGTAACCAACCAAGGTAGAAATAACACCAAAAATATTAGAAAACCACATGACAATAGAACCTATGCAAATACATGTATAATTTGCTTCCATACCGTAGAGCTCCACATGCTGAGCATATCTGGCAAAAGCGCCAGAGTTTGAGCCTTACGACTACAATGCCTTTGCATAATTTGAGCTATAAATATTAAGTCTTGCATATCATGACAATAAACCAGCACAATACCATGATATATTGTAGCAATGAAAGCATCAGAACCTGTCCTCAATAATTTATTCATGTATAAAAAGCCAGTACCCAAAGCCATTATCATTGTTAGGGTTCAATAACCCAAATTGCTCCATGCCCTATCACAAAACATTGTCCTCTATTTATTAAATCAGACCATTATAACAGCACATTGTGGCCCGTACAACCTACTACCACAGGCCCGTACACCCAAGTATCATTATATAAATTCTTCACGATCTACATAGAAGATTTAGTTTAGAAACTGTTGTCTTCTATTACTAGCTCATATTGCATCAGCATATTTTGGCATGTCAAACCTTCTGTCACATGCCTTATAGTAAAAAAAAAAAAAAAAAAAAAAAAAAAAAAAAAGGAAAGTTCTTACCATGATCATGCGATAATTAGAAGGGTCATGCTTATCACCTGCCTTATAAATTGGTACGACCTTACTGACAGCCCAAGTTTCTGGCAAGCCTTCTTGCAAAGCTTGATTTAAAAGAGTAGTGATGATTGGAAGCAATAGCGGACCCCCCCATTTAAGCAATTCTGCTTGCAAACCTTGAAGATCAGGAGACTTGCCATTAGATAGATGCCATGATCCTTCTTTGACTTCCTCCTCTCGTGGAATTGAAGAATATCACCTACCAAAGGAGGCACGTAATTAAGGACCCTGTGATGATCATATAAGTGGACCAATCGCTCATCCCATTGCCGCATAGAAATATGTCCAAGGGTAGGAGGTGGTCGATATAATATTTTGCTTTAAGCTCCGAGGCTCACGTGACTTGATGAATTCAAACATTTGCTTCGATGCTCAAAGAACAAAGCGTGCCTTCTTGCGTTTCAAAACGGACTTATAATTTCGAATGGCATTATGTCACAGATCCGGCTCAACTATCGCTCGCAATTGTTTTTTAAGCCGCTTGCGGTCTTCATCAAACCGTGCATTTCTAGGAAAGGATTTCCTACCAAAGATGAGCAACACCGGCGCGTGTACCAAAGCAAGAGAGACGCTAGGCGTAAGCAAAGCATCAAAGAAATGCTTTGATTACACTCTTGAAGTAAGACAACATACTAGGGATGTTTAAGAAATAAAAAATTGAATAAGCTGTCTGAGCTGTTTATGTCCTTTCTTCATCACAAAAGCAAGATGCTTTTGTACAGGGGAAGATTTTCACGAATAGGTGAGTTTTGAGGATACCATTGACCAGTTCATTGAACCAAATCAACATAATCTTGGCCCCAAAAGAGCCACTGCAAAAATTCTGTACATATTTCGTACACTCTATACAACATTTGTACATATGAAAGCAAGAGAAATGAGCAATAAAAGTAATCAATGAGCAAGTTTTGAAGGGAAAAGTGTGTGAGAATACACATTAAACTTGCGTATATGACTTACCCTCCACTTGATAAGCTTATAGAATGAGAGAGTGACATCATCATACATGGTAGCATATAAGTCTAACATCCCTCCTGATGACTAAGATTGCTGCAAAATCAAAATAAGATGGGCATGCACCATGCTACCAAAGCTTGCATACATATCCAACAAAGTGCTTGACATATAACGATCTAACTCATATCTATTCTTTGAAAGCCTAGAATAAATACCTATGCCTTTCCCTAGACACTCTATTTTGAAAAGGTAATTCCTCACTTGCTTTAGTTCTTCTTTTGCACCACAAGGTTTACATGCCTTCAATGCAGCAATAGAATCTAAAAGTATCTGGCATGAAACCTTGATCCTGCATTTGCTCCAACATTTGCAACGCCATCTCACCTTCCCCAACTCTGCATATCCAGATATCAAGGCATTTCATGGCACCACATCATGATACATCATTCTATCAAAGGTGTAACAAGCTTACATATCTACCAATGTGCTTGGTCATAAAATTGTCCAACTCATGCCCAACTTATCGAGGTTGAGAGTGAATATATATGCCCTTTTCTAGGAACTCTGTTTTTAGAAGTCTCCTCTTGATATGTGTATCATCTTTTGCTGCACAACTGGACATGCCTTTAGAGCAACAATGTAAGCCTGAATATGTGGCTCTCACATTTGGCGTGCAATCTTCTTTCTGCATGAATGCAAATAACTTAAAGGGCAATATTGCTTCCTCCACACTCACCAACTTATAATAGCATTCCACAATACCACATTATACTGCAGCATCCTATCAAAGGCACTACAAGCATTTGACATGCTCAAACATTTGGTGTGTAAATGCACCTAACTGTTTGCAATATCAATGCCTTTATCCTCCATAATATTATTCAGGTCAGCATGAGGGCAGCTTCATACAATAGAGAGAAGGACAAGGTACCGTATGGAATGTCTATAGTAGTTAAGTTATTTCAAGTTTTGATTCTAGCTTTCGCAAGAGTTTCAAAGCAACGAGGAGCACCCTCTTGACAAGGCTCAACAACCTATGTATGCCTTCCAAAAATGTGCATGCGGTTGTTTCAAAGGTTTGAAATTGATGCAATGGCATGCAGTTTATACAAGATATTCCCATTGCCATATGTTAAAATCATGTCCAGCAGATAACGTGCAACAAATGTGCTTGAGCAGACCCACAATTTAAATTTTGAATCCAAACCATAAAATTCGGCTTTGAAAATATATTAACCTGGTCGGCCAATTGTTTTGTCTAAAAATGGGTCAAGCCCCTTTTTTTCGCTCCTGCCAAAACCTTGATTGGGGTGAAGCCCCTTTTCCCCCTTCACCATTGCCAAAACCTTGACTCGAATGAACGAACTTAGTTAAAATTTTGACATTTAATAGAAGTATCAGGCGAAACATACATTATAGCGAGGAGGGCATTAACCATGTTGCTAGGTAAGTTAGTTGCAATACAATGTTACTTGGGCCCCAGCTACCTCTTGATGTTGTGTTATACTTCTTTCCTCACGCAATCCTAAGCATTATTAGCTTTGAGAAATATATTTATGTGTAATATTTCTACATTTTGTACTTTTTTTTTGGGTTGCCCACGGGGCAGCTCCTAGGAATGGAAGTGAGAAAATAAGAAGATTTGCAAAATGTTCTAAATATAGGGTGGAGATTGTAGAGAAGCTACAATATGTTTAGAAAACGTCGAAGATAGGCCAATTCTCACCCGCATATGACAGACTATTGACACTATTTAGAAGGCAAGATAAATTCGGAACATAATTAGTAATCCCATTACAACAAATCTCCTTTCGTCTGCATCAAATCCAGCCATTACAACTATATCTGCCAAAACCGAACCTTAGAAGCTTTTGCATCCGACATCTACACATCTGCTTGCTCTGCTCAAGACTCCTTATGTTTGCCTCTCAACACCTCTCTACCAATGTCATGTGCCAATTTTTGAAATCACTGGATCTTGCTCTGTGCCAATCTTCAAAATCACTGGATCTGGCTCTGCCATGCTTTGTTCGATGGCCCTCTTTTTTATGTCTGCACTACACTGACCTTTGTTTTTCTTATTTCATTTTCTCAATGTTGTTCTTCCTCTCTGAATGCAGGTAAGATATCATTGTGAATGCATTTAACGTATGACTATAATTGTGAATGCATGTAACATATCACTCATCTTGTACTTGTGCAATAAGTGATTGTCTCTAGCTCGGGCTACCCCTTGTGGGCAGAATGCAAGTAGAAATTTGGAGCACTAAGGTTAGTAACATTCAGGTTTAGAACTCACTCCACGAGTCAGATATGATTGGCTGTAGGAGCACTCCTATCCAAACTTTACGTAATGTAGATAGGACATCTGGCGCAATAAGAATGACTACAACGATCCAACTTTTATTTTACATTTGCAGAAGGATTTAGAAGGATTTTTCCATAGGATAAAGTTGCTGCCCCAACACCTTTTGTAAGGGTAATATTTGCATACATTGATCTATGGCTCAAGGGGCAAAAAGTATTGTAAGTTTTCCATGGATAAAGGAATGCAGTGGGCTTCCGACGGTGTTCTTGATATCAACCTAATAGATGCCACTTGTGCCAATTGTCACTCTCATACTCATAGAATTTTATTAGAGCCAGATAAGTGCTTGAGGATGCCTTGCAGGTTATACTGAATCATCATAACGTATTTAAATGTGCTCTATGTTTTGAAACAATTCAAAAGCAAAGAGCCCAAATTAATATATGCACCTTCATCTGTAGCCTTTGTACACGGTTCTAAGACATCTACCAAATGCAACACTAATAAAGTACAATGGTCAGTTTCACCAAGACCAGAGCCTTACATAGCTGGAAAATAAGAGCACCAAAATCTTAATCATTAAAAAGGCCGCTCCCACCTTTACAAAATTCCAATTGGCACATTCAAAGATTATACTTCTGCTATAGGGTCTGGGCCAGACGAATGTAGGGTTAAGGATGTCGCAGTGACAGAGTTGAACAAGATATCCTAGATAACCTGAAGTGACATGCAATACACATTCACAAGTCTAAATTCTACTGAAGGTGCAAGTGATATATATATATTACCTGTGACATTAAACAATGCACATGTTCAACTATTATCTGAGCTATGTTTTGTTATCTGAGCGAGGTTGATCCAAGTGCCAGGTTTAGGATCAACAACTTCCACTACAAGTGTGTTGGACATAAGTTTTTTTTTGGCTCTTCTTAGAGAAGAGATAGCCTTCTGCCCATGAAACTTGGTCCCCAGGGTAATATTGATGTTTTAAGTCCATATATTGAGCCAATTCGTAGTTCCAAAAGGGGAAGTTGTCCATATGTCGCATGGAAGAGACTACTTTTATGCAGACAATCCAAGAACCACGAGTTGTTGTATAGACTACGACTGATATTGAAATACTTGATGATTGCAATATGGATAGCACAAATGGCAAGTATGGTCAGAAGGTTAAGGACAATACACATCCTAGGTATCAATTTGTACTTCGCCATTCTTTGTACTCAATGATCATATTTATGCTCAAACTTCATGGTCTAAAACAGTTAATTAAACACATCTACTATCAAAATGGAGTAAGGAAGGAAGGAAGAAAGAAAATTTTAACGTCCGCGGAACCCAATCGGGTTATGGGACCTAATACAAAAGATAGGGCGAAAGCCCAGACTGAAACTCGGGGTCCAAGCCCCGTGACCAAACCAAAAAGGCCGAAGCCAAAATCAAATGTGGGGACTAGCCCCAGTACACAGAACTCGGGGGACTATGCCCCGTAGCAAATCACAATGCTAGAATAAAACAAAAGGGCATAAGCCCAAGCATATCTCGGAGTGAAATCAACTACACAGACATTGCCCATGGATCAAGTGGCCAGTGATCCCGAATGATAGCTTGGCCGGCTCTATACACAGCCCACTTCCGGTGCAGACGGGCCTCGGGACTTGACATAATTCATCCTTCCGCCCCAAGAAATGCGGGGGTAAGGTCTTCCCGAGCCGAGAAGGAGGTCCCTTGCAAGTGATTGCCATGGCGAGGATGTGCAGCCTGGACAAAGCATCCCCGAACCGACCGATAAATGACGGGGCGGTCCCGGCCGTTGCCCAACTCGAACCCCGAGAATGCCATCCGCCTTCGTTGCATCACCTCAGCAAAGCGGGTCACCCACCGTCCTGTCCAGGAGTGTCGCTTGCTTCCTCCAAACCCACAATCGTGAGGTTCGTGGCTAACGGGTGCTTGTGGGCCCGCCAACTCAAAGCGGACTTGTGCAATGGGCAAACAATACGGCCGCAAGGGCATAGGTGTGGTATCATCGGCCGGGACGTAGCATCCACATGCTCGGATGTTAACCCTGGTGGGAGGTATGGGTGTAGCATCGCCATGCCGCTACCGAGTCAGCCCCGCCGATCAGAGCAAAGATCTCTAAAAGCCGGATCCGCCTTCCCAAGGGCAACCGAGCCGATGTTCCCTGTGGAGTGTGATCTGCCGATTGGACCGCGGCGGATCCCGACCAACAACCGAGGCGCATAATGGATCCGAAAGCATCAATCCCGTCAAGGCCGCAGCCAAAGATGCATCCGGAGCCGGATTGTGTGCCCGGGGTGTGTCGGGTGTGCAAGATAGGGCGCCGAGGCCCAAAATGATGGGGCCGCCTGAAGATATGGCGCAATTGCGGGGTCATAGGGCCTATTCAAGATCGGCTCAGGCAACCTAACGAGGTTCTTTTCTTTACGGGTCTCCCTAGCCATGCGCTTGATCTGACGAGCCATTCTAATGACAAGGTGGTGAGGGATAGAGTAGATGCAAGGAACCAAAGGTAAATCGAACCTAGAGGTGACGAAAAAATCACCGAGCAAGAAGAGGATGGGCTTAGTGGATCGCCTATAAAACAAAAGGGAGCTCCAAGCTTCAAGAAATAAAAAGAAATGGACGAAGGGGAGCAAGCAAGGCAAAAGCAGAAGCAAAGTAATGTGCTGCGGATCACCAAGCCTAGGCAGCAAAGGCAGAAGCAGAAGCAAAGTAATGGACTCGCCGAACCGCCGTGGATCTCAACAAACCGCGCCGCGGATTCTCTCGGCCGAGGCTGAATCGGCGCCGCATCGCCAATTCCAAAGCCAAAAGGGCCGCCTAGTTTTGCTGTGCTGGGCCAAAAACCCCCGGCCTCCAGAGTCGTGCTTGAAGAAGAACCGGACAGGTGTAACACATCCTTCAACCAGGCTTTAAACCGACACCAAACTAAACAAGAGGTAACCTGGTATGGCCGAATCTGGATTTGGATAGGACCACACTTCGAAACTAGTCACCACATGAGCTTGAAACAGACCCTACCGCTGATGCCGTTTGATGCTGGTGATGCCAGGCTATGCCATAACCGTGTTTGTTGCTTGATGATTGCCCCTGCAGCCTCACATGAGCTTGATCGGGCCTGGGCGCTCAGGCAGTGGGCGCTTCAGGCGGTGAAGGGTATTTGTGTTATTTGAATTGGGCACACTTGGATGCCTTCCCAAACACGAGAATAAAGTTATTAGTACAACCTAAAAACTTTTCATAAACAACAAAAAAGAAGAAGAAATGAATGTCACCAACAAAAAAAAAAAGGATTAACAGAAGTCCGAGTTCTTTTATTTTGCTAGTTAATCCTCCTAATTGTTAGCAACCAACCTGTGACTAATTTTTAATGATTAAAAATAGTATGTCGAATAAAAAATAGCATGCATTTCTCATGGTATAGATATACATATTCAATACAGATGATGTGCAATTAAGTTCTAGGTCTTCTCATTCAATGATACATGTTCTTCATAATGTGTGCCATGACATAAAGACCTCCTTGTATAGGCTAATGATCGATCTCCTGACATGAATTGAAGACCTCCTTATATAAGCTAATAATCAACCTTTTGCTCCTTGTAATAAGTGCATGTTGCATAATCAATCACTTGCTCCTCATCATGACAGTACCAATATCCACTAATCGTTGTTTCCAGATATGGTTGTTGGTTAACGTCTCTTTTGATTCATCAATACGAGAAGCAGATTCTTATGTGGATGGAAAAGCATCTTCACTTGAGCCCGAAGGAGGATCTTATGCCACTCATTAAATCCTGACGCACCAGGGGAGATTGCTACGATCGCCATCGTATTCGTATTGAGGAGATGTGAGAAAGTCCTTAAATCACGGTGCAATGTCCTATAAAACGCCTAATGGCATGATTAAAGCCGATGATCGTAAGCCATGTCCTCCATCAAGATCCGAAATGAAACAATCCACAGACGCGCGTTGTGTGGGAGATCGTCAATAAAGGCATATGGAATTGGTTTGTTGATATCAATAACGTGTCAAAGTTAATTTGTTAATAGAAGTTTACATAGATGGACATATGGAATTGGTTGGACCACAATATGGTGATTTTTACAGTACAAAGCACATGTCATAAAGTTAATTTGCTGCTTTATAAGTTTGATTCTGGATCTCTATCTTCTATACCTGTAGAAGGTTGAGACTAGTAAACATTGTTGCTTCTCAGTTTTGAATCCTCTCTCTCAAGTTATAAGGTTCTATTTTTAGTTTAGTAACTTATATACGTTTGAAATTAAGATGTTATAATCTTGTCTGTCTGTTCGTCCGTCTTAAGAGAAGAGTTATGGGCAACTCTTACACACAAAGTAAAAAATTTTAGGGATCATGTAGCAAGGTTGATGCTTGGTGATTTCAACATCGTAGAGGCAATTGAGGATCGGCTTGGAGGCTTACACGAGAATCTTGATCCAATACTCAGATCCATTGCATTTGTCTATGTATAGCTAGTTTGTAATATTCGGCAGTTAATCTATGTGAAATGCACGGGACCTGTTGTTTACTACAAAATGAACTCTAAAATATATTATTAATATTTTATGGTCCTTCAATATTATTCAACATCAAATAAAGATCAAGGTCCTTGAATATTATTTTTTTTGAAGGACGAAAGCCAAAAAGTTTATTAATCAGAGAAAAAATACAAAATTTACATGTCTCATTTAACTGTGTAAGCACACAGAGATGCCACAGGAGCACGAGCCTGGAGCAAAATGTACTTACTCCAGAATAGGAGACTAATGATAAGAATCAATTCGAAGATACTGAATCCAGATGCGTTCCACCAGTTCTGAGTCAAGGGAAGAACACTCGTAGGCTGTCAATATCTTTTTCTAGGCCACTGTAATAATACTATGTGCAGATGAATAAATGCCCTGAAAGATGTGGTGTCTGCGACGCTCCCATATCGACCATAGGAGCCAACCGGAACCAAGATGAAATGCCCTTTGTTTAGCTGGAGGCCATGCGTTGGGATAGGACGCCAAAAGGATGCATCGGCAGTCCAATGTACTGTTAAACAAACCTTGTAGCCAGGACCACGCTGGTTGAACCTCAGGACAATCAAAGAGACAATGCTCAAGAGTCTCAACGTCCGAGAGGCAAAGCGGGCATACTGCAGATATGCGAGGATCATAGCGATGTCGAAAGGCATTAACTCGCAGGCACCTGTGGATAACCTGCCACCACAGTACAGAGACTTTAGGGTGGAGCAACCTATCCCAAAGCCATCGCCATGTACGACACAAAGTGGGCTGTGGAACATGTAGGTGCCACCCATCCGCAACCGGAGGGGTTGTGGTGCTAAAAGAAGGCGATATAACGACCGACAAATTGCTTGCCTTTGTGAATATTTTCATGACAGTTTCCGGGTGGCACCCTTTTCAAAGAACACCAACTTGCACTATGAGAGGCAAATTTTTTACGACCTTCTCCCATAGGGATACATCCCAACGAGAGAGGGGAACTTTGCCCGAAATTCAGGCCAAGACAGAGGGCTTACCCTCCTCATACCATGCTTGAATAGAGACAACGCCCGCAAGAACCCATCGCCTCTGCGTAAGGGGATGAATTGAGGCTGCCAAAGGAGGTGCTGAGGGGTCTGGAGGCAGTGGTGCCCACCACCATGGAGTCTCCAATAGGGTGTGGAAAGAGGGGCATGGCCAGAAAAGATGTCTGACTGCCTCCCATGCCGCCCACGCAAAAATGGAGAAGCGCTTTAGAAAAGGATGCAGACCTAAATAAAGCCCAAGGTAGGACTGGTTTGACACCTTCTTGCCTAGAGGGATACAAAGGACCAAGAGCTTGTCTAAGAAGGCGTGAACCAGAGAGTCATCCTCACCATTCAGAGTCTCCAAATGAACTTTGAAATAAGCACTTTTGCTCAAGCAAGAAGAAGTCCATCATACCCGCACCACCGCCCATTTTGGAAGGATGCACTTCAACCAAGCCACCTTAACCACAACACTTTCCTCGCACTGCCCAAATAAAGTTCAACTATTGCAATGAGCTCACGACTTTGATCCGTGGTGCTAGCAAAGAAGGGATGCCATATAAACATGGGTACTACTAAGGACCCGACTTGGCCCCACGACACGCAAGAGACAACTTAGCAGTGGACCACCGGAACAAAGCGCTTCTCCAAACCCCTAATGATCTCCTCCCATGCAGCCCCATAGTAACATGGATGCCAACTGGAATCCCCAACAACTTGATGGCATGTCCATGCAAGTAATTTCCATGGATAATCGTGGAACACATGTAGGAGCCGGATTATCCAATGTCCACAAAAGCTGTACATACGCTACCCTACAAGAATTAGGAAGCCGTGAAAAAGTGTCTAAAAGCATTTTGACAACAGACAAGATTCTCATCATTAGCGACTAGGAAGAGGAACGGTCGATCCGCGATATTGATTGCAAACCTCTTAGGTGCCATCCTCCATTGCAAGACCATGGAGAAGTCCCTCCGCTGTTGCAATGGTGAATAATCGCGGACAAAGCCTCTCGTGAACAATTGTGAAAAGCAATGGTGCTAAAGGGCATCCCCGGCTAATACCACGACCGAAAGTGAAAAGGCATGTGACGCGGCCACCATGGAACAGGACAGTCGCCCGGCGTAGATATGCGACTTCATAATATCGGGATGTGAATTGTTCCCCAAATCTCGGGTCTTAGCATACAACGACGCATGAATTCCCAGTGACAATCGTCATAAGCTTTTGCAAAATCAAGCTTAAGGTATACAATGGAAGGTTTTGCCTACGTGCCCAATAAATTCCCTCGTAGCGCCGGCAACATTATTCAAAATGCACCGCTTTGGAAGAAAACCCGATTGGGTTGTTGAGATGGACTCGCCAAGACGTCCTTTACCCGCTCTCCAAAAAGCCTTGGCTAAGATCTTATATACGATGACAATAAGGTGATGGGGCCATCCGGGGAAATAGTCGAGGATCCTTGACCTTGGGGATGTGTTTAGAATTCTATCCAAAGCAAGTGGACCGAAAGTCCGCTGTAAAAGCATCATACACATCTGGCTCCACCATTCCCAATACTCCTCGAAGAACTCAATTGCAAAACCATCCAAACCCGGCATTTGCTCTTTTTAGTTCAAAGGCGCGATTTTAAATCATCACCGTCATAGCCGCCTTCTATTGACTCTCATGCTCTCACCGGAGATGATGGGGAAATCCTAGATAAAATAGCATCTTGCATTTTGGATTGAAAGGGAAGATGTTTCAAAGAAAAACATCCGGAAGTGGTTATCACAGATCTTTGCTCGAGTTCGATCGGCTCTGTTAGCATCGAACCATTCGCAAAAGCAATGAGGACATGGTTGATGTCATGCGGCGCCTCTTTAGCCGCATCTAAAAAGAAGCCCGCATAACGGTCTCCATCCGAAAACCGCTGGGCGGACACGCCTTCATCTTTTTTTTGTCAATTTGCTCCTCCTCCAATGCTTGGATCTACTGCCAAAATATCACGATCATGACACACGGAAGACGCCCCCGGTCGATGGTCCGGAGCAGTCCCGATACAAAGTGTTCAAGAAAGCACGAATTCGCCGCGAGACTCTCGACCCCACTCTTTGGCAAAACCCTTGACCGCCGCAATTGCATCCACTATGCCGGTCATATCTCGACGCCGATTGAAGGCAGTTGTCCAAGTATTCTTGCAACCTTCTTGAAAGTCAACATCCTTTAAGAACTTCACGCTCAAGCAAAAAACATGTCCTTCGTGCCGCCCGGCTGCCGCAGGGCTCGCCTCAAAATGAATTGCGGATGGTGGTGCGAACCGGAAGTTTATCTCTCGAGACGTAATGGAAAGAGACACGAAGTGTCGCGAATCGAAGCGTATGCATTCCAATAAGCTCTATCCAACCGAGAGCTTGCGCTGACCCCCACCAACTTGACCATTGCACCAAGTGAAGGCACCTTCACCATCAATCTCCGAGAGGTTGCGGGGCCATGGAGTAGACGGGCCACCGCCGGGCGTTCAAAACTAGACACCACAGAGAAGCCCCCAACCGATCGAGACTCCACTTCCACCATATTGAGATCCCCAACAAGAAGCCATGAAATGTGGCGTACCCAAGCGAAAGTATCTTCTCTCGCATAAAGAGGCCCACAAAGGAAGCTCTCCGATGAGGTCTATTGTGGGCATAAACATTAATTAGACCATATTTAACCCCTTGCTCCCCGCCATACAATTAGGACCCAACGACCAAAGCGATCAGCCTCGGTAAAAGGTGGATGGCAAGGAAGGAAGCCATGCTATCCACGACCCTCAAGACCGCGAGTAATCACCACTGCGATAAGGGCATTAAACTGCGACCAATCATGTCAGCAAGCTTTGTCACGCCTCTTACTTACTAATTTATGCTCTTGAAGACATACAAACCGAAAGCATCCAATCTAGATAAGTAAAAAGAAATACGACTGGCTTTTGAGGGGGGAGGAGGCTACCCTGAACATTCCATGAGACTAACCGCATTGATCTTGTGATGGGGCTAATTCGTGATGAGACCCACCGGGTGTCTCAAGGGGAACTTGAGGATGTTTCCTAGGCACCTGCATGGCAAAAAGAACCTCATCAACCAAATCAGCCCACTTAAGTGGATCCAAAGCGACCACCATGGAATGCAATGGGAGGGGCGTTTTCCACCAAGCAGGAACGAGGGCGGGATGCAGAGGAATTAGATCCTTTTTAGCGGCACTTTCGTGGTTGACGGTTAGCGGTGGATGTTTAGGTGGTGGGTGGATGCCACCGATCAATGTCCATATAACGCCCACGCAGCCTCTTCAATTTGCTCTTGCGATTTTGATTTCGGCGGGCCTCAACATTTGGTGATCCAGAGGATCGAGGTGGAGGAGCTGCGAACCGAAGAGCAGGTGGGGGCAATCACAAAGCACGAGGACTTGTGAGATATCCACCGAGGTGGGAGCTGATCTAGGAGCATGGAGTGCTTGGGAGGAGCAGATGGAGAATCATGTTGGTGAACCCTACGATATTGAGCAAAAGAGAGGGCTTCTGAAACATGAGAGCTAGCTCAGACCATTCAAGCAAGGACAAAGTTAAATGGAAAGAACATGGGCCCACTTTGGACAACAATTGTTTGAGGCAAATCACGATGAATGGCCTTGCCACGCAAAACCTTGGTGATGCCGTTGGTTATGGAGTGTTGCAAATGGAGTCCAATCTCATTAGCAATGGCGTAAATGAACTTGGAATCCAGTGACTCGAGGAAAAATCTTCGATAGCAAACCGTAGGGGGCACGTAAGGCATCCCGCTTTGGAAAGGATCCAGAACATACCGTTGATAGAGCAAGAAGTGTTTCCGCAGAGAGGATCAACACCTCGCTCTATGAGTTGAGCAGCCGTTCGTGAGATTCAAACATCAAAAGAAAGCAACGTTGATCTTTTGCCACAAGCTTGATAGATTGATAGGGAGCCCTAGCTTGTGAAGGTGCCTGAGCGTACCAAGATCCCATGCGCTTCAGATCCGTGAAAGGGCTGAAGTGAATGCACCACCTGAGCACGCGAACCAAGCGCCTCCACATGTCGCCGATGATCCTCATGGCTAATCCGCACCACTGGAGCCCCAAAACGCTCAAAAGTTGCCCCGCACTCCTCAACCTCATAAAAATTTCATCCGATGGGAGCTGGACATCCATAGAGTCTTGCTTGGCTTGCGATTCTTTGGAGATAGGATACAACTTCCTTCCTGTTATTATCCACCATGGTGGCAATGGCCTCTCGAGACGAGCCAGGTGGCTGAGCCGCCAGCCCTTACAAAGCCACTCGAGAGAACCGGACACCCGTGAATCCTCGAAAGCAATGTCGACGATGATCTCAAGGTGTGGTCATGTTTCGAGGGGATGGAAGAGGATGTTGTCCCAGCCGCCGTGGGGGAAGAGGGGAAACTCCTGCCCCGCGGAGGAACCTCCAACGCAGGTTGTTGCACCGGTTTGGGAGGTTGCACCACCACCCGAAAGCACTACACGGAGAAGTAGGCCGCACCAAGGAACTTCCTTGGAGGTGCCGCTCAGGCAACACTATTAGGTGAAGCCTGCTCTAGAGGAGCACTCTGTGCACATGAGGTCTGAATCGATATGAGGGACTTCCAACCCGTGTGTCTGGGAGGAGCTAGTGGCCCAAAGAAGAACCCGGCAGATAAAGAGGGTCTTATCGTGGACCTTAACCTCCAACGCAGTGTTGGAGGCTTTAATTGGCCGCAGCGCACCACCTGGTCCGAGGAACCTTCAACGCGGCGTTGGAGGTGTGACACTCCCTAAGAGTTTTCCAATGGCACAACACGGCTGCCTGCCTCACCACGCGGTGGGGTAATGTGGCTAACCAGTAGTTGCTACAACTCCACGGGATGGAACTGGAGCAAGTAATCCAGACGAGGAAGAAGATGGAGCCCCCCGTCCCAATTGAAGCGACCACACTCATGCCATTAGAAGACATATTGGGCAACACTAAAAGGATTGAGATGCAATCAAGAGACTAAACTCAGAGTCAAAGAGCACCCTCACGAGCCATCTTGTGTGCATCAGCGTGACACTCATCTGGGGAGAATCTACAAAGATATTCTTTGCCAATTCCACCATGAACTATGGTAGAAGCACCGAATATGTTTTTTGTCTGCGACCGGATCTTGTCATCTCCACCAAGAGAGGAGGGAAATTTAAGTTTCAGATCTGAAGGAATTAAGCACCACCGGATGGAGTGCTTAAAGAGCTTCCACCAAACACGCCCAAAATCGCCACAAGATGGGTTATGGCCAAAAGAAAATCTGCAGCCCAAACCCTAGCACCCAAAAGAGGGCCGGACTGTCGCGGATTCCGTCGACCAACACCATACAAATCATACATCGACGGAAAGCTCTTTCGATAAGCTTTCCAAAGAGCCCAGGAACACTTGAATCTGACACCGGAATCTCGAGTTATGAGCAAAAGAGTAGAGCTGAAACCCTAAGCGCCATCATGAGCGTCGTACTCATTCAAAAATCAGCAAGCTTTCTAATTTGTCCGGATAGGAGCTATTATGCTTTATGATGTATTGATATCCATGATTAATCTATGGATGGATAGATGGTACTACCCTTCGAGGTAGCTGATTGTATTGTTATTCCTTGAATATTATTAAACAGCAAATAAACAACAATAAAACATGATAAAGATTATGATGGACAATAGGCTTTGTCAGTTGGCTTAGATTTGCCTCGTCCCTAGAACATTACATTTTCGTTCTCATTGTAACATTCATGTTAGTCAATGGCTGTAATGACAATCTTGTCAATGTCATCTATGCGTATGCCATGTCCAATTTTCTTTGCATTTTGATTGATGATGGCAGAAAGCTCAACCATGGGTTTTAAAAACTACTAGCTCATTTAGAAGAGTACTCTTCTTGGACAATAGATGGGAAGAACTTCGAGAAGATAAGACATTATTTCTTTGTGCTTTCAATTGTTAACAAATGTTTTGGAGGTTCTGAATTTGATTTGTAGGTTAAAGAGACAATCAAGAAGATTGTGGGAAAGAAAATGGAAAAGTCAAAGAGAAGACCAAGGACATTATGAGGCTAGTTATCCCATATAATTACACAGCGCAGAGAATTTCTCCTTCAAAGTTCAACAGGATATCCAAAGCATGCATTGGCATAATGACCAATGTTCCATGTTAGTTCATATTACTTACAGACATGCTTTACATGGTGAGACCCCAAACATTAAGATTGGGGACAGACAAATTGTCAAAGAGACTAATTTCTATATTTTAGATGACAAGAAGCATGACAGTTTGTTTGTCCAGCATCGTTTGCAAAACCATGAAGATTTTCTGTTGAGCAAGGGAGTTAATTTGTCTAAAAATGTGTTCTGGTATGATGGATGTGCTTCCCAATTCAAATCTTTAGGAACCTTCTACTTCTTAGATAGATTTTACAAGTTGAATGAGATTAAGATGCAATGGAACTTTGTTGCCTCTTCACATGGGAAAGGGGAATACGACGATGCTGGAGCTATCATAAAGAGGATATTGACGGGTAAAAATGCTTTAAAGGGACAACACACCTTTCAAAAATGCGTAAGATGTTGTCAACTTTCTTATTTGTATTTCATACCAAACACTCCTTGACCTGAAAGCAACATACGCGTATATATACTCAATTGATAGTGCTTATTACTAACTCCTTAGAATTACTGTTTTTATACTAAATCACTACCCTTTATTTTAAGTTCTTTTGGCTTGTAAAGTTGGGTAATGTGAACAGGGTGTTGCAGTATGATTGTGATACTCTCAAAGACACAAAAAAGATCCACACAATCAGGCCTTACTGCCAAGACAGGCCCATTGAAGTGGCACATAGGCATCTCTCATGTTTTTATAGATTCTGTTGGACAGAATTGTGGTCTAAGTGTAGACATGCATCTTCGCTTCGAGATTATTCACTAAAAGCTCTAATTCCTTTGGTCTTGGAGGAGGAGTATGTCAAACATGTGAAGTACGAGAGGGACAATCAATGAAAAACAGAAATGGTTGAAGTAGGTGACAACTTTGTTGCGAATGCTAAGGAAGGCAATGAAGAGAATGTGGATTTTCGGATAATTAAGTGCACTGAACCTAAACACATAGTGGAGCATTCATTCAAGGACTACTGGATTCTAAGTTCAACAAGCAGAGTGTTCTCTTGTCAGGTAAGTATTACGACTTTATTGGAGATGGTAAGTATGAGTTATTAGACAACATGCTTGAGGCAACCTGCTATTCCCACCTTGTGGTTTGTGCTAATGTTGAATTGTGTACATGGTGAAGAGCATGTGTATTGCCTCTCAAATGATGCACAAGAACAGATTATTGAATATTTGCCTCCTCCTTCATCTGAAGTACTTGCCGCTAGCCCTAGTACAGAGGAGGAGTTGCAGATTTATCACTTCATTCAAAATAGTTGCAGATGACAAACTTGTGTACATTCAAAACAAGCGACAAGTGTTTTCATTCCTGTTAGTGTACATCAGGGTAGCCCTTAAGCTCGAAATATCGCCAAAAGGCTATTTTTTTGGACATTTGTATTTTTTTCCACTA
Organism: Isoetes taiwanensis; assembly: GCA_021234155.1. NCBI lineage: Eukaryota > Viridiplantae > Streptophyta > Lycopodiopsida > Isoetales > Isoetaceae > Isoetes > Isoetes taiwanensis. The sequence continues at coordinate 5,590,943 of JAJEKV010000009.1, read as the reverse complement.
TTGTTGAGTAGGATCAATTAGGAGTGATGCCAATAAAATATCGCCACCTTGTCTACGAAATTTTCTCCCTCCACTCATAAGTTAGCCTACATCACTAAATGATGGATTCTTGGATTCGCCCCCATGTGAATTTTATTCTTGGTAATTATTCTAAAATCGCCCCTTAACCCCCTAAAATCATGTAAAATTAATGCGAATTCTATTCTTGGTGAGTTTTTTAGAATTGCTGTTTACCTCCAAGAAAAAAAAAAGGAAAGGGAAAAAACCATGCATGTTATATGGATTTCATGATAAGGTTCCAACATCCAGGTATGCAATCCTGGAGTATTTTTGCTTTTGGTCTGTTGTTTATCCAATCTTAAAAAGATGACTGAAATCAAATCAGTTTGTGCTTGCCCACCATAATATGCAATCATGCCTCGACTAAGTTTGTGTACTTGTTGTTGTTTAGCCCTTAGTGTGGAGCTATTGAGATTTACAATTATATGCCAATGTCTGGTAACATATATATTCATTATGTGAGCATTACGCTTACAACTGTATACGGACATAACAAATATATATTGTAGACTCCAATTTTACTTGAGAAAAAAGTATATATTCTATCACTTGATGGATGAAAGATTCGCCAAGGTTGCTACAACTCAAATTGAAGCCCGAAACAAAATCGCCGACATAACTAATCGAAAAAAGCTAAGATTCGCCTCACATTCTAAATTACACCTATAAAAATTTGGGCTTAAGGGCTACCCTGGTGTACATTGCAACACATTGCAATACAGAACTATGTAATAGAAGCATGTGTAACCATGTAACAGAACCATGTATACAAGAATACATTTTGTAATGTGTCATTTTAAACATGCTGCAAGTGAGTATATATATAGTTCGAGTGTTCGATTTGTGAATTATGGTTAATGGTTTCAAAAGATTTACATTGGTTAATGGTTTCGAAAGGTTTACATTGGTTAATGGTTTCAAAATGGTAATGGTTCACGTTGGTTCAAATGGTTCAAATGTTTAAAGACGTGGTTTCAAATATTTCATGGTTCACAGGTTTAAAGACATGCATCATGCGTTGGACATCACATATAGGACATCACACTACCATGGTTCACTTTGAATATGTCATGGCTCACAGACTCACTTTGAACATGCCATGGGAACTAAGTTTAGAATGAAATAATGGTTGAATGGTTATTAACTGCATATTCACACGGGGGGTGACTCTGGGCATCGAGAGCTGTCGGATGGGCATATTTACTCAATATTCCTTGATCTAGACCGTAGATAGCGATCCTCGTTTGTGGGGTATTCTTGTACAAATTTTGATATACTGTATAATGAGGTTTGCGAAATACTATAAGGTCTGAGGCAATGTACTAAATGGTGTTGATTTTATACATATTATATGATTCTAGGGCCTCTCGCTGCCCTATGTCACCCCCACGTGAATATGCATCCAAACCGAAGGGGGTTTCAGGGGGAATTTAATTTTAAAGTGTTGGATGTAATGGTTTGTATTAATTAAAAAACAAAATTGGTCCCTTTGGGCCCTAGAAAAAGGTGGTATGCAAATTAGAGAAAAAGGTATATATAAACATATAAAAATAGCAATGAAATTACTAGAATAAGCAAAGAAACAATATAATTTATAAAAAAAAGCAATTAAATACGTGAAAGAAACAATAAGAAAGGTATCCCCGAGCAATAAGAAATAGTTTTTCAAGTTTGATATTGAAGTCTTACAATGTACTCGACTTAAAATTTAAGGGTTAATTCATAATAGGTCCACACGTGGTTTCCAAATTCAAAAATATAGCATTTGAATATCAATGTCAAAATATAATATTTAAGAGAACTATTGGCATTAAAAACCACCATAGTATACAAGCTTGATACAAGAGACATTATTGACCAATTAAGCTTCCATTGCTAAAATCTCCTTTGTATAATTTAAGCCTTGCAAACCTAAGGATGGGAAAGAATAACATGTGTCATGCGTATTTACCATTGATTTCCATCAAATAAATTTAAAAACATTTTAAACCAACAAGCTTTTATTCAAAGATCGTGATATACAAACCCGACAACTCTAAGACATTTGAATGCCATAAGTATCTTAGATGGACTTATAGAATTTGTAGAGATTATAATAAAGGGTGAGAATTGAAGATCGCTTCGTATATATCATGCCGTGGACCCTATATATTTTATAATCCTTCATTCTTGGTTAGAAACTACAAAGCACCGAGATGTACACAAAGCATCTAATAAAATAAATATTGTAATAATACAGCTTGCTACAAACCTATGGAAGCAGTGGGCATGAGCAAGAAAATTGAGATGACAATTAGAGGCAAAGGTCAAGAGGCCATAGAAGCAGTGAAATTGAGAGCAACATTGCATGCCTACGTGGTAACCATGGAGGCCGAAATCCATGATCCCAATTACGGGATGGAATTCGCGAGAAAACCATCTCGATGCCATATACCTTTAGAAAGCTTATCGCAAGGGCTTTCCAAAACACCAAAAATTGCTCAAAATGGACACCGAGATGGGAGATATTTGAGATTGAAGCAACGCCAAAACCGACGGTAACCAATTCGAACTGGGGTAGAGATAAAATTACCCGATGCCATACATCGCTTGGAAAGCTTATCGCAGGGCTTTCCAACGCACCAAACATCGCCAAACGACACCTGAGGAGGGTGATATCCGAGATTGAAACAAATACAAAACTTCTAGCCCCAAAGAAGCCGCTGCAAGATCACCAAATCACCAAAGCCTTTATCTAATATTCACATACATAGCAAATCGCCCAAGCCTTTATCTAATGTTCATATACAACCACACAATCTCTTTTTTAGCCTTTATCTAATATTCACATACAACCATACAATGTCTTTTTTTGAAAATCAATGGCCAAGAAAAGAAAAGCGGCCAAACTAATATATCAACCTAATCATAGCAAAACCATATTGAAAAGCGTATACAAAAACACAAAAGAAACCCCATGTTATTGTGCTGCATATTGAAATAGGCCTAGTCCGGCCACACAGGAAAGAGCATGCAGAAAGAGTGCGCCATCGCTTTTCGAAGAAAGAAATCAAATTTAAGGATTAGAGAAAGAAAAAAAGAGGGAGAAGGCGGGGGGAGGGGCTAGTGGGGTGCTTGGCATGTGTGCTTTTGTACCCAATATTGTGCTTAGACCCAAATCATGATCAAGTTGGTTGAATCCATTTAGTGCACTATCAAAAAGTGGTTTTCAACAAATTTTAACTTAGATCGTACAAAAATGGAATAATGGATGAATTCCTTCAGAGTTTGTCGGTGTATAATCTAGAAAAATAAAGAGATTTAACTATTATGATTGAACTGGTGTGCTAGTTCAGAGAGCAAAAACACCATACATCAATGCTCAAGCAGAAGATAAACAAGCTTGTAGATGAACAAAGGCTAATCAAACTAGAGAATGAAGACACATGAAATAAACTCAAGGAAAAGTAAGGTGAGTATTTGACCTTTTAATTGCGAAAATTTGCAGGCTAATGTTTTCTTTATGAGAGTGGTTCTTGCTTATGCAGGGAGGAAGATAGCCAATTAAATTGTTCTTTGCTCATAGAAGGTTATGGAGGCCAAAGAATTTTATGACAAGAAGGTAGAATTTTATTGCACATGCTTTATTATTTTTCTCAGGTGAAGCATGAATGGGTCTCATTCAAAAGGAAGGAGAAGATTTTGGTCTTCTATACATGTTTCAATGCTTTTGTATTCATATCAAGAGCATATCTTTACGATCCTTGTTTTTGTTTTTTTTTTTTTTTTTTTTTTTTTCCTATTATATCATTTAAAGCTATTTTCGATCTTTTGGAACCACACGGTTTAATGGGAGGGTTTCAATTTCCTAAACTTCAAATGCCACGTAATATCATTTCCAAACTTCAAATGCCACGTAAATTCATTTATGCCGCAAGTTGAAACATGTTATGGAATAGGTCTGCATGTATTTAATAGATTTCGTACAAGTGGTTGATGGTGTCAAGTATGGTATTCAATGTTTGCCAATGATATTTTTGTGGGGAAATTTTAAAAAATGCTCCTACGTTTTGCAAACATTATGAAGATGCCCCTTTAAAAAATCTTATAGTTGTGATCAAATAAAAAGAGAGCCTTTTCACCATAGTAGTATCATTTGGAACGAACTCGAAGTTTTACGTTATAGTATTTTCAAGAATGTATGAAAGAAACAACTTGAAAAGTATATTCAAGAATGTATGAAAGAAACAACTTGAAAAGTATATAATTTGTGAAATTTCAACCCAAATTTAAATGAATTTGGTTTTATTGGAAATTTTTATCCTAATCTTATTTTGGTCCTATTTTTTCAATTTATTGGTACAGACAACTTGACCAAAAAATAAATAAATCTAACTGTTTAAGTTCTGGTGTTACATTACTTTAAAATCTGAACTAGCTTTGTTCTAGGTATTTAGGGTAGAAACAATTTCTAAGAACACTTGAAACAATTTAAGAATGAAAAATGAATATCTTTTTACAAAAATTGACCTTGCCCCAATAAGATAACATGAAAATTTTACAAGAATGAACTCCAGTTGAGCTGTACAAGTGCAAAACTCCAATTGAGATATATAAATTACAGAGAAAAACAATAGACCAGCCTGACATTTATGCCTTTTTCTTTTTTTCTGCCTGGTTTTGTGAGCAAGGCAGGCATGTTCTTTTTTCCCCATGCGTTTCCTGGGAAATCAATGGGCTTGCACCAAAGGCTTCAACTCTTTCCAAGATCCAAGGGCCAAAGTTTATAAACTCTAAATTTTCTATCTTGTCTACTTTTTGTTTCAGTAAAAATACTATCATGCAGTTCCAGGCTTATTGTTTTAGAGCATATTAGTCGCAGTATGTTCCATACTTTTAACATGGAATTTAGAGTTGTTTGTTCCCAAGATTTGAACCTGAAGGGTTGAGGTTGGCAAATGTACAAGTACATCCTAAACTGAACTTTGTGCGTAAACAGGGTTCTATACAGGAACTTTGCTCAATTCTCACTCTCTTATCAAAGAATTGACCATGCTTGCAATCTTTTGTAATCTTCTCTCAATTGAATAAACCTGCCAGGTAAGATTAACAGTGATCAAACAGTACTAGAAATTAGTCAAATGTTTGTGCAGGGATACATACCGCTTTGCATCCTTTCGAGCGAGACGTAAGGCTGCCATCAACCAATGTAGGAAGCATTCTTCCGAGCAACAATGAACACATTTACCATTCTGTAGCCAATGCAAGTAACAATGAAGTCAGAATCAAATAAGGAATTGGTATATACAACTCCAGTTGGACGACTCACGCTCCCAATAGTTCAAATTCTCCTCAACTGCGGAGCCTTAAAGTTGGTTTAACAAAGTCTGCATACTCCAAACATCACGCTTCAACCGTAGTTTCACCACTGCAAGAAACTGACGCGAAATTAGTTGCTAACACCTTTGTGGAAAAGGTACACCATAAGTAATTTTACATCGTGAGTCCACAAGCTTGTCGCTACCTTGGACTGAATGTAAAACCTCTGCCAATGATTTAATAAAGCTTTATGCAAACGGTTCCCTGCAAAAATAATAAGTCAAATACCATTTGTATCACCAAACACTACTTGTATCTGTGGTATTATTTGTAACCGAATCGAAGTTCTATTCTTGTCACCAAAAAACCCATTCAAGGCTTTCTCAAGTCTAACTATAATGCAAGCCAATTTTCATCTCAACTTCTGGCAAGTTCTAATGCGAACATAATGCTGAAAAGATACTAACAGATCTCTCCCTTTAGATTGTACTTCAACTGAGTACTATGTATAAGGTATCCACCTTTAACCAAAACCAACTTACCTAGAAAGCTTTTGATGGTTATATTTAAGATGATTTTACGTTTGTAAAACCAGCTGCACTTCAACTGGAGTACTGTGTATAAGGTATCCACATTTAACCGCTTAGCAGGACCAACTTACCTGGAAGGATCTGATGGTTATATTTAAGATGATTTTACGTTTGTGAAACCAGATGCATGAAAAGAAATGAGGGGCTTCAATAATAACAAAAAAAGTTCAGTTTCATAATGTAAAATTCCAGAGAAAACATGTACGTACCAATTCAGTCATAAATGCCTGCTTATTAAGACCCTCCAAAGTAGTATTCATAGCTTCAGCATCCTTTATAAATATGCAACCACCCTACAAGAAGATTTACCATTATGAAATTATAAATGAAATAACGCGGTAATGCCTTTTTGAGATACATATATGCCTACAAGACAAGACAGTAGAAAAAACACGGAAAGTATAACAGGCCCATCTGGAATGAAAAGCATATAGCCAAATCAAACACAATCTTTGTTAAGATACAAGCAGTCGCTTGGGTAATCAGGCAAGTTTCCATCTTCAGGAGGTAAGAAATCATGAATTTTCTGTTCATCCAATATGCCTAGTACATAACAGAAAGTAAACAAGACTGTAGTTAAAACTGCCAGTTTCAGTAAACACGAGCAAAAGTAGATAACAGGCCTATGCTCATGGCAACTAGTCCCACTTATTTAAAGTGAAAGAGCTTTATTATAGATTAAAATACCTTGATGAATATGTATTTAACACAAACACCAATAGAAGGCGGACTATTCTAATGCAGGATAAATATAATACCTCCCTATAATTGTATCTATGCATTTGAACAAGCAGTCTTTTCCGCATTGGACATTGTTGGCATTTCCTCACAACATAATGAGCCCCTGGCCAACAGGCAGCAACAATCGAAGTTTCCAAAATACTGTCAGGATCTAGACATACAAGAACATTTAAGAACAATGACGATTATGTTCCACTAGCTTGAGTTCTTTTCTAAGAAAAAAGGTACACCCATGAGGTGCTGCTTATGATTGGAGATTATACAACCTAAAAGGGATCAAAATGATATCTATAACTTCATTTTTCAAAATACTGCATAGCTACTTCCAGGGCAGGAACTGGTTTTGTCATTGGACAATGTTTATCAAGGTGTTCCAAGCGCAGCCATCAATGGACCTAGCTTCAGAGCAAAGCAAGCAAACAGGAAATATTTCTGGATGTGGAAGAGAAGGAAAAGTCGATCCATTTATCTAAATATCTGGCTACAGATAGTTGGAACTCTAAAAATTTCCAGCTCTCATAAGAGCCTCCTGGCTTATAATTTATTAAAATGTGGTACAACTGCAGCAATTAACTGCCAGCAGATATCTGAGCTGCTTAGTTAAGATACCTGCTTGAACCATTGCCACATTTGTGGTCACTCGCTGTACTGACACACCATAAAAGCTCTCAACACTGCTCTCCCCAGCAGTAGCAGCTGCCTCAGCCTGAAAAAAAAGTAATTAATGCACAGAAATTAATTGGATTGACTCCAAGCTATGTTAATTAGTTAGAGGTAGATAAACACAGCAGAAAAGCAAATCAAGAACCCAATATAACTTGCACAGCCTAAATACATCTTCAAGTAAAACAGAAGTGTCAATATCAAAGATCATTTGTGGAGAAAAGAAGAAGCTCACAGAATACTGAACCTAGGCGTGATGGATCTAAATACAAGACAATAAAAGGCAGAAGAGGAGAATAGATTCTTTATTCCGCGACCCCTTGTGTGCAGAGATTTTTGATCCAACTACATGAAATTGGGCATAATAGAAAATACGAAATTGAAGTCGTGATCAGGTGAGCCACGGCATTGCACACAAGGCAAAATATTTGCCCCCTTCTACATTAAGGCCACTTTTTCCAGATATTTTGCAGCCAATGGACACAGCAAAACAACTGCCAATTTTTAAATAAGACAGTAACACTTGTCCATCTCCTTCAACACTGCTGGGGAAGCAGTACGGTGTCTGTTCTCATCAGATACAGTTTTTGGCGCAGCCACAAAACAAAGGCCCAGCAAGAAAAACTAATACAAAACAACAGCAGATCAAAAAGAAGGTACTAAATTAACTTGAATACTTGTTTAGACTTGAATCAGAATAATTTTGAGCAAGTTCATCTGAACAAGCATACCAGAGAGGCAGCTGCTTGCAGCAACCCTTCGACTGACAGTGGTGCCAATCGCAAATCGATCCTCAAATTTGCCGCTCTTTCAGAGCTTCATGCCCTCGCTGGGTAAACCCTCTGTCGAAGTATTGACTAGCCTGAGTCAAAGTCCAAGTCAGATTAAAAAGGCTAATTGCATAACGGTTCATCTTCACAAATCTCACCTCATCTAAAAGACAATTGAATATTGCCCTAACGCTAGTCAGCCAAAGAAACTTGCTGCATAAGATGCACTTTTAATCTCAGTCACATTCATAATGACACTAGTAACAATCCCGATCTAAAGTAACCAAATAATCTGAATTGAAATACCTGTGGAGGAACAGACTGCAGCGTAGGAGGGCTTCTTCATTCCAGTTCACAAAATTCAGTTACTATCCCCACAGACATTGGGGCTGTTTGTATACATGGCACCTGTTATCTCTACAGGGCCTTTGCCCTGAAGACGACTTTCCAAAGGTTGTACCCCCACCTTTGAGCTCTGACATCTGCGCCATGGCAAACAAGCCAAATATTAAGAATGTTCCTGCAGCAGATAAGATTGGGACATACCTTAGCTTGAAAAGCTGGCTGAGCCCATGCCTGTTCAATCTCTATGTATTCTTCCCATGTGTACAGAGAATAAAGATCGCAAGGCCTGCATTAGTCCATCCTTAGTGCAAACTTATATTTTTCACTATCCATCATACATTCCTGTCCTGAAACAAAACCCTTCTTTTTGCTAATAACAGCTTATAAATCTTTAAAGGATTAGGCGCCTCTAATCTAGTTGAAAACGCAGGTTCTACCTAGGTCTAGCTCTTCATAATCTCTGTCCTATCCAAAACCAAGGCATTGCATCTAATGGGTTTAGTAGGAAAGTATGTTTATGCCCTTGCCCTTCAAGAGTATAAAAGCAGATGTTTCAGCAAATAATTATATGGTCTTGGCCAGTCACACCCATCAAAAACTATTATGCTAACTTAGGTTTTGGCAGAAAGATCTCAACTTAGTTCATGCCTCACCTTCTTTGCCATTAATATTTCTCCTGTTCCATCTAAACACTTTTTGCCTAGACAATACTAGCTGTTAGATGGTACTAAAACAAATGACTAATAGTGACATCTTAGTAGTGCACAAGTGACAAGTTGTGCTTAGATGGAGATAGCATATAAACCAAACATGCGCATTATTTGGAAGTGCAAAACAGTAAATTTCGCTTTCTTCATCAAATGAGTACTTTTTTGGGCAGTAAAGTTCATCCTTGAAATCAGTAGATTTTCTAACATAACATCAAAGCTAATTGAGTATCAGTCCGAATGTGGATTTATGTGTGATGCTAAAATGTTGCACTAATCAGTACAGGTTCTTTTTGAGAACCAATTCAGACCATCTTTAGAACTTGCAATCCAATGTATTATTGAGGATGGCCTAAAAAAAAAAAAACAGGAAATCTAACAACAGTAAGGGAGGCACGAGTGACTTGGAGAAAATAAAACAGCACAAAAAACACAAGCTGTATTTTCAGAAGAGACGGCCAGATAAGAAATAAAGGGTTCCAAATGCCTACAGCAGAGCTTATTTCAGAGCAGCTATGATGGCAATGGTAGCTCTTTCTTAAAAGTGTTCCTTTAAGATTGGTGATACATGCGTTTTTTTAGCCCAGGAGGCTCTCTTTTTCCCTTCCAGATTCAAAATGCTTAAGTGTTGTATGTAATTGATCTCATAGACCCTATGGGTCTTTAGTAGATGTTAGGATTAGTATCATTCTTGTGTCTTTCTTGTCTTTCAATTCATGACCTAAAACGGATTTTTACCTTCAACATCCAGGTCGCCACACCCAAGTGCTCGGAGATCCTTTGCAAGTTCCTGTGTTTTCTCATAGGCTGCTGCTAGACATGCGCGAAATACTGCAATGCAGAGTTAAAACATCGACCTTATTTTACTTTTCAGTTACATCACATCATACGTGCAAATAAGGGAAGTATACCTGAAGAAATCCACCTTCCCTTCTAATGAGATAGGATTTGTTAAAGATGGCTTTGGTAATAGTCGATCTAATGTAGTAGATACACTTGCTCTAGAACTCTCTGCAAATACGGCGGTGAGCTGGACCAAAAATCCCATACAAAAATTGAAATGACAAAGAGTATACCTGGACAAGTATTGACATTACTGCATCAGGCAAAGGAAAGACGGCTCTGATAATTGCAGACTTTTTTTTCCATTACATTGCATCTGGAAAGAAGCAACTATTGGTGGCTACATTATTTTTCTTAAAATATCTGTTTACATTATACTGGCAATAAAACCGTAATGCTGCACTATAATTTCTTTATAAAGAACACCTAGACTATTTTGGTTATATTGTTAACATCAGATTGCAGACCTTGTTCTCCGGCACCACTTTTGCATCCAAGATTCATGATATCAACATCAATAAATATAGGACGGAAGCAACATATCGCTGCATGGCTCTAGCTCCCATTGAACTGCAAACCAACATGGCATATTAGTATTCATCCTGAGATTTAAATAAATCATATACACTTGCCTGATCCAATATCTTTTGCACATTCTGCCATTGTAGAAAGTTCCCGCTTATGGGATGCCGTAGATCAAACTTCAAAGTAAATTGATTTTCAAGTTCTGTCCATATCCAGATTCTAGAACGTGGTGGCATTCTACAACAAATACTGAGACAGATCAAATACTACCATTGTAATATTTTGAAGGTTTGCAACTGCAAACCTCCAGACTGGGACTAGCATTGCTGCACCTTAGCAGCTGCATCAGCAACACCAGATCCTGTCATGTCCTCTCTGCCAATGAACCTGCCAAGCTACCAAACCATCCATTCAGGAGATATCCATAGCTGCTGAAGGAAGCAAAAATACTCATTTGACAAGCGCTGATCTGATCAGTTTAAGGGGTCAATGATGCCCTGAAATTATTCATCAACAATACCAAAAGCATCTAGAACAGTGTAGATTTTGACCAAATGCATTAGTCTAGATATGAGAGCTCTTATCCAAAACATAATTGTATTCTGTAGAACCTGTTGGAACAATGGGTATAAAGTTTGTGAACAGTCCCATGCCATGTCCTCTATGGGTCTAATGGCCAAACACTTAAAGATCATGACCCAGAGGTAACACCATGCAAACGCCTTAGAAGGTCAGATTGGGAGTTAAAGCATCTCAGATGGCTGAACAGGAGGTGAATTTTTTGCACTTCCCACATATCTACAAAGTGCTATGAGATCAAATATCCTTTGGTCTTGCTGGTTGCAAGGGAATCAATGTGTTGCCCGATCCCTGCCTGTATGAACAACAAAAAGATGACAATGTAATGGCCAGGTGAAAAACGGTTTGTCCTGATAGACTATACCGTTCCTGTAAAGATAAGTCAGTTTTGCGGGCTTTCTGGAAAAGCCTTTGTTATAGCAAGCCTCAAGTTATTACGCCTCTGAAAGGCAGTGTATCCTATCTACACAGATACAATTGGCTGCGAAAGTGCTCTTACCTCCTTAGATGTCACCAAGAATTCACATTAACTTAATAATAATTCTAATTTTGGCAAATGCTACTTACTTTAAGCTTTTGTGCAATCGCTGCAGCCCGCCACACGACTGTCATCAGAACAGTGGTGGTAGTTCCATCAAATCTGATATTGTTATTGAACCCCATTAGACCAAAAATGACCATGCAAAAATTATACCAAATAAACTCTACTACCACAAAACAAAAATCAAAAAATTACCTTTATTAATCCAATTGTTTGGCCTGCTGTCTCCCTCTGAGCATCTGCACTCTGCAAAAAGGAAATAATTTTAAGTATATCAGATCGGATTAGGTATTAGTTTCATAGTACATTATTATCACTATTATTACATTTTCAGTTTGTAATATAAGACATAAATTCTTGACTAAATAATGTGCAAAAACATGAATGTTGTCATGTATACTCAAAGATAAACTGATGGCGGATCTATTAGCTGCACCTGATGCAGCTTTATGATAGTATGGATATTTTTGATACTCTTGACTAGACTAATGATAACAGATTCATGCCATTTTTATTTTGAAACTACTAGTTTTTCAACTCAACCTTACAAATAACTATATATAGGCATGTTAAAATTTGGCAGCCTATTGTATCCTTTTTCCTTCAAAAAGTCTTTCCTCATTCCCATCCATGGCTATAAGATTAAACCTGCAAATGATCGCCACCCCTGCGGGCAGCAAAGTCTGTCCCACACCAGATATTCTGGTATCAAGTCTGCCTTAAGCTCTCAAATGAAAGGCCCTGAACTCCCTTTTCCAGCTGCAAATAGAAAAGAGACATCCTTCAAAAACTTTTATTCCTACATGTTGACAATGAGTGAGATAGCTTTACCTCAGATAACTTTTGATGAGGTTGCAGCTTGTTTTCCCCCCACTTCTTTTTAAGTTATACAATCGAATCGATCTGAGGAATTGAAAGAGAAGGTTTATAGTAATAGATTTTAAGAAAAGGTTTATAAGAAAAAAAAAAGGGCACAATGCCAAAGAAGAGAATTGTACTTCACTGTTCAAGTCAACAAGTTCCCGCTGAGTGTCCTTGAAAAGTGTAAGTAAAGTGCCAGCCTCTGCAATGTAGGTTTTACCAAGCCACTTGGCATGTCATTGCCTCTGCCTTGGTTTCCATTAGGGAAGATCTGGTTGTCTTGACTCCTTCAATCAAATCTCCATCGTCTTCATACAGTTGAGGAAGAACTTCATTGACCAAGCTTTTGAAAAAGTTGTCAAAGGAAAAGGATCCCTATTCCGAAAAAGAAAAATTGAATTTCAGGGATTATGCAACCAGGCAAAAAGTGCATTTGTAAATTAGATCACCTTGAAATCTTCAATATCCAAGAGTAGAGGAAGTGAGTGTGAGTTTGCTGACGTATCCTGAGGCGACATTGCTGTTTCACTATGAATTCAAAAAGGGGTCATTCATTCAGTTTAGCTTAATTATAGCAAAACAACCTGGAAAATGGGTGCCCAGTATAAAGTGATAAAAAATTTTAATGGATGAGGAAATACCGTTCTTGTTTTACGAAGAATAGACAGCTACATAAGAAATTCTTCAAATCTTTGAAAGCATAGTAGCAGCTGGATCGTCGCAATATCCACGATCCAGAATCTGACTGCGCTCGCCGGCCTATGGAAGATTTTTTATTTAGGCCGAAAATTACATTAACGCCCCTCGAAATTTTTATAAAAAGCCAAAAAAAAGTTGTGCCACGTAGATTCGCTAGATTGTGCTTTCCATTGCTTCGCGTGGCGCGGAGGGCATGCCACACGTGACGCAGAAAAATAACAAGTGTGTCACAAGACGAAGTGTTGCCCTCCATGGCCGGAGCAATGTAAGTCTTTAAATCATGGCTCAAAAGCTCATATTTTGCAAATGACGGATATTCCATTACGTAAAACATATATACCATATATTGCAAGCATGAACCGCCAGTGTTAGTCCAAAGTTGCAACATTCGACATTAAACTAGTAAAATCACAAGTAAGTGACATTAGCGCGCAACATTAGCGACGCTTACGCTAGTTCTTTTTTCTATATTGCCCATTGTGGCTCCAAAGGGCATGTCAATTACGCTTTGGCCAATTGAGCACGCTGTTCCTCGTTGTTTATTAGAAGACAACATCATTGAGTTTCATATCAACAACCTTGGTTAAATGATGTTCACGTTGTTCAAAAGCCCCGCCATAGTGTGTTGCCCAATAAGGTTCTCGGAAAATAGGTCGCTATAGACGCCATAGCCAAACCTACCTATTAAAAAACATACTTGCTAAAACCACCTATTAAAAACATACTTGCCATAGCCAAAACCACCTATTAATAATGCATAAATGTAAAAATACAACAATTTTGTTTAGTTTTTGTCACAATCTCCGCAAGACATATCATAAAATGGCATGTAAATTCCTTTGTTCCGCAGTAAATACAAAAACAATTATTATTTAAAAGATAAATAGCTCACTTTAATTATATCCTTCCTCAAATCAAAGCGGCAAAACCTCAACCTCGTTGGCTAATATTGTCAATGTAAGTGAACTCACTAAAACTAAGAAACCATTAATCTTATAATAAACTATTACATCCGGCCGGGAAAGCATATCATGCTCATAAGAGCAATTTTTATCCGTGCTAAGAATCAAATGAATAAAATATGTTAAACAATGAAGAGTTGAAGACCCTTACATCCGACGCTTACACAGACAAAGGGACTTCAATGAAACAATCGGCTTGCCTATTTTGGTTTCACGCCCTGGCTCGAAATATAGATTCTCGCGTACGCTATCCGTAATCACAAATGCATAAAACAAATTAATAGAGATTTCAACAAAGCCGGACGCCTTTAAATGCATTAAGGACCCCATTCTATTTCAATGGTAAAGAACTGAGAAGAAACTGCGATTACTTTTACTCACATTGTCCTAAAGAACATTGAATTTGCAATAAATATGTTCGTGCATGCATCCAAATTACTATATGTGTTTCAGAACGCCTAACCAGTCCGATTTCTCAGAATTTCAGAAATTCTTCTATTCTATTTCTAGTAGCAAAGAGCTTAATCAAGATAGATGATAATGTCTCATTTTCGCATATTTTCCACAAGATGACGCCCATGGAGCGTAACTAAATCCGGTTCGAAGGAAATGTAAGGAAAGAGATAATGCTCATCCCTAAACTCTCCTATGATAAATTCTTCGCCTTCCAAGAACATAAACCAGAGTGACAAAATTTGAGTTTATGAAGTATCCTTGAAGTGCCAAAGTTAGGGCACCATAACATGTTTGCCAAACAAATAATTCCACCCCTTCGCCGCATCCACCTTGAACCATCGACCGGGCGCAGCCTACCGAACCCTCGCTACAATATTGTCAATGTAAGGAACCGCACCAACTAAGAAACCATTAATCTTTATAATAAACTATTACATCCGGCCGAAAGCATATCATAAGTCTATAAGAGCAATTTTTATCCGTGCTAAGAATCGAATGAATAAAAAATATGTTAAACAAAAAGGATTGAAGACCTTACATCTGACCAACCCAGGGCTTTGACCTTTATTCATCTAATTACGATGTATACTGCGACATAGCATGCATTTACAATACTAAGGGAACATACACGCAAAGCAGAAAGCTCATCCTTATGCATAAAATGGTCAAGCAGGCCAACCGCTACCCAAGGATGGAAACCGAAACCGTGATGAATCGATGATGCTAGTTTGGACGGAGGGTTGCCTCCATGGCCTGAGGGTGAAGTGGCTAAGTCATAGTTGAAGACAATAGAGTACTTGATACTTGGATAACATACTAAATAATAAATCTAAATTGCTATTTCCAATCCAATGTTTGTAACCTTTATTCTAAAGATTTAACAACGCTTAAAAGCAACTTAGCTTCTTCATGTTAGATAGTGTTGCACGCAGATCTCTCGATAGCTTTGAATAGAACAACACGGGTACTTGTTCATAGGAAACCCGAGTGGGAGTAGAGTGTTCATCCGAGCAGGTTTTAAGGTGAGGCTATAGTCAAAGTCTATTACTTTTGTGAGGCGGGCCCGAGGTGGGACATTGTAAATGATGAACCGGAGTTATCATCCTCGTGATAAATAAGGATCATAGCTACATGCTCAAAATGTTGTGGTGAAACACTAATGTCAAAATATTAATTCAAAATTTAGTATGTGAATATTGTCGGATTGTTGTAAAGTTGAACATTAATAATGTCACTAGGGAATTGCCTAGCATTGCTTGGGCAAAGTTTAGGAAAGCATTCGGGGTGTGCATTGTTATTTGCAATATGATGTCCTCATTGTGTTTTACGTGATATAAAAGATGCTGCCATTAGATGTAAAGGAAGTGCACAAGGGGATGATTGATTATACATTTATCTCATCCTGTTAATATTTTGCACGCTTACATTTCTCTCGTTAATATAATCTCTATCTTGTTTCATAACATGCTCAATTCTAAAACATTCGCTATTGAGTGAACCTTACATGATGTAAATCAATCTAGGCATTGAGGCATTACATTGATATCCAAGATCATTGTAAATATGAAGGTCTAATAAAGTAAATATTTTTAATTCAAGATTTATTCAGGTTTAGCTAACATGTACTTTTAATGGAAATTGCTTTCTCTCAAAGATCAAGATATGGTTTATGCTTGAGAGCTTGAGCATATATTAGTATGCACCATAGTGCAAAGATGTACTTTTTAAAGCAAAAGCTTGTCTCTGTGGCTGGGGAATATGTTTGAGCTCGAAAACATTTTGTCATAGAATGCAAAATGAACCCACCTTGATGACGATAAGGTTCATTATAGATTGACAAAAACCTACTTTTTTATATGAAAGGTTGTTTATTGGCGGCTTTGAGGATATGCTAAAGCCCTAAGATATCTTGTCGAGGATGCCATCCTCAAACGTGAAAATTTTAAGGGATAAACTGCATAAAATATTATGTACCCACGTTTGTTGTACCTTGGGACTAAAACACGCTGCAACATGACTGCATAATGCCGCTTTAGGCATCATCTTAATGGGCTTTGGCCTTTGAGTTTTGTTGAAGGTGGATGCCATATCCTTGGATGCCCATGTGTCATCAAATATCACGCTGCATATCCTTTTCTATATCTCAAAATGGATACAAAGCCAAATTAGAATAGACTCAAGTAAAAATGTAGACACCTAAATATAGAATTTAGTGCAAACTATTTTTTTTTTTTTGAAGGCAAGTTTTAAATAAAAAATGGTACAAGACCTTATTTAGACCCCACATTTAGACCTTTTATTTAGACCTTTATTTAGACCTTATTTAGTAAACTATGAAACAGACAGAGATTGAGATTTATGCAAAAGATCGAGGGTGGAAAAGCAAACGCGACTTGAGATGTTATAGAAGCCTTGCCCTCGCATTAAACCATAAGACTCAGATAACAAACCAAGTACTTTGTGTACGGGATGGCTTTCAAAACATTATTGTAATCGCGACATACCATGCGATTATTACATGCAAATGTGAAAAATCCGACATGCTAGAAGTTTAAATGCAAGATCTGAATGCAAAGTTGCATACCTCGGCCGGGATGTCATAAGTGACGTAAACAGCCCTATGAATGTTAGAAAATGGGCCCTTTCTCAACAAATCCTCTATAGGGTCGGTAGGAGGGACTGCCCATTGTAGAAATCCATGTCCGGTTCTGCCCAAAACAAATCACAATCCTATTGTTTAAATTTGGTTTTTCCGGGGTCCCAAAAAGTTTTTTGGAATTTTTTAAGGTTAATTTCCTAAGATTATGAAAATTTTGGCAAAACTAAAAATTTACAGTACTCCAAAATCAAAAGTTGATTTCCAAACTCTAGGTTATGGGGATGCATTATCCATTCCTTCCTCGGATTTCATCCTTTCGACCTGCCGATGCATGCATGTTGGCACTTCAACGCATGCATTATCCATAACTGCCTAAATCTCCCTCGGGCCCCAAGGTGAATTGTGGTATTTTGCACTTTGAAGTGGATGGATTTACCTATACATTGCAATTCCGCCATTTTCTTTTTGGTTTCGTAAGCCGCGAATGGATATTATGAGTCCAACAAGTCCTGGTATGGATATTTTGTATATGAAGGTTACGCTACGCTTTGTAAAACCTTCTAGACTATGCTTGATGTTGTTTTAGGTTGAATTCTTTTTGTTGTATTCCCTGGGATTTCACCTTTTTCGTCTCAGAACCGGAAGGTTGAGATATATTTCTTTGCGTGCCATTGTTTCTCCCGACCAAATCAATAATCATGGATTGATCTCGCTGACCTTTTCTTCTCCGCTCCATGAAGGATCTATAGACTATTTTAGCAAGAAGGTATTTTATGTGTTATTCATGTTTATGACATCTTTGGCCGAATTGCTTGGTGGGCGTGTAATTATTTATTCTTTTGAATCGGCAGATGCATATCCATTACACCTTTTGGGAAAAAGGTAATTATTATATCGCATATATTCTAATTTTCTCAGAGATTTGGCATGATAGCTCACTTTACTTTGTGAGAGTTATACAAAGGGCTATGGAAAGGTTATATGAGTTATATTTCATCCCCCAAACATTTTCACCATCTCCATGTCATGTTTGGGAATTTTAAAGGTGCTATTCGATTTAAATTATGGAGATCAAAAGAGGTTGTATTTTAGTTTAAATCCTGAACATTTTAGATTTTGCAATATCTTCATCCATGCATCAGCCTCATTGTCATAAATGCCACATTTTCAGCTCCCTTTTGAAATTGTATCCTTCCTCAACGTGTTTCTATTGAAGTTCCTTGCCAGCAATATTATGATACACCACATAATTAAGAGGTCGTGAAACCCGCCTCAAAGTGGTTATTGCAATTTTATCGTGTCGTAACCTACTTTCTTTGTTGACTTTATTGTATTTGAATCAGGTTTTCTAGCTATTTCATTCTATTAAACATTGTTAAAAAAGCTTTAAACATTGTTAAAAGGGGCCATGGGGTGATTCAAATAAAATGGCAATAGCCAAAGGTATAATCTTTGCAAAATATTATTTTTCTACTTGAATGATACAGAAAATGTTGAGCTCCATGAGTTTTGTGGCTCAATGGCATGGAGGATTATGATCCCGCCTTCGCTGCCACACAAGAACAAGTATATCGAACCATTTTTGAGGATGTTCCGTGCATTGTTGAACTCATATGGACATGATCAAGGGCATTCTAGGGTCATCTCCCATAGGTCGACTTGATGTTGGAACAAAGTTTATACAAAATGCAAAGACAACATGCTCAAAATTGCTCATGTCTCTATTTGGCCAATGTTTTCGCTATTTGGCCAATGAAATACCTTTTGCTAAGTGTATTGTCCCTTATTGTTTTGTTTTGCGCCAAGCTACCGATCTATTGTGGCTTCGCCTAATTCAAAGGGCATTTCTGCTACTGATGTATTGTGGCTCGCTCTAATTCAAAGGGCATTTCCATCCGCCCAACATTTTGTTGAGCTTCGCGAACTTGATTTAAGCGGCAAATATTGTGCTTATGGAGGTTCTAAGGTTTTGACCGTATAACGTGTACCAAATATTCTCAAGGCTCGGCCGCTAATTAAAAATACATTTATGTCCTTGCCAACATTTTGAGATTCTTAGGGTTTTGAGTCAAAGACTTCGAATTTGCCGATTCACATGATGCCCAACCGCAGTAAAATGATGCATACCCAATATTCTCGCTACTCATAGTTTTATGTGATGGTCAAGTGTGTTTCCTACAACAGTTTAGAATCGCATCACACATGATGCTCAAGTGCATTAGAGGTCTATCACCACATTTTCTACTCACAGCTTGCCCATGATGCTCAAGCTGCCAGACAACAGTATACCAAATATTCCGGCCTCACAAATAAGCTCCTCGCTATTATCAAGTATCGCTAAATAAAAACAATTTCTCAGGTTGCAAGCAATTTCTCGGGTGTGTGATAAATTTCTTATCAGGTTCTGCAGATTGTAGCATTGAAGTTGAAAATGTCGTGGTGCTTTTTTGGTGTGTGTATGAGGCATTATTGTGGGTGGTCGGGAATTGTTTTTTGGTAGGCCAAGAGCTTAGACCATTAACCTTATATTACATAGACAAAGAGGTACCGCTAAAGCTAGATTATATGGACTTTACTTTTTACTTGGCTAAATTATATGGTATATGCTTT
The DNA here is from genome assembly GCA_021234155.1 of Isoetes taiwanensis. NCBI lineage: Eukaryota > Viridiplantae > Streptophyta > Lycopodiopsida > Isoetales > Isoetaceae > Isoetes > Isoetes taiwanensis. Next base: position 5,571,094 of record JAJEKV010000009.1, on the reverse strand, counting down.
TTATTTGGCATAACATCCATAACCTTCTCATTCATCCAGCCTTTTAACCATATCTGCCTCTCATTCAGAAATAAAGAAGCAGCTTTGACTTGAACTTAACATGAACAATAAGCCTCCACCTCTAACCGAAAAGAATCCAGGTCTTTTTGTCCCATCTTCACTTTGATCTTGCTGCCAATGTTGTGAACATTATACCGAAGAGCTCATTTTGTGTTCTGACATGCCATTTATCTTCGGATGAGCTCGATTCTCTTTGCACTTGATATGATGTCCTTACCATCCTATATTCTCTCACTAAAATGCTCTTCCATGCCATTCTATATTTCCTTTTCCAAAATTTAACATTTCTTTCTCCTATTGTTAGTCCAATGTGAAGTCAGGTTGATAGTTTGGTAACTAGCATTCTAAATGTACTCATGCTCTTTAACGTTTGAAGGTACTCAAGAATGAGATATATGAGGAATTTCAAGAAGTTTATGCTACTTAATTTATCAACAAATGTGGTAAGCATCTTCAAAACTTGGTCTTTAAAGTTTTACTTTTGTTTTAATGATTATTTTATTAAGCACTAGAAATTGAGATCAACAATTGTGGTAAGCATCTTCAAAACTTGGTCTTTTAAAAGCTTTACTTTGTTTACCGATTATTTTATTAAGCACTAGAAATTGATAGTTATTGGTTATGTTGTTTAGCGTAAGAAACTTAGGTAAATATCTCTTACTTTCCAACCTAATTGTCGTACAACAATTTTTGCATTGTTATTTTGTTGTAATTGGCTTTTATGCTCTTCCATTTGTCTTGACTCCGACATTGGGTTCCAGTTCAAGATGACAATGGCAAAGCACAATATCTTTATCTCTTCCTAATTGCCTCTATCTCACGTATCCCCAGAACACGTACCCTATGCAAGCCAAAAGTTGCCGTAGTACTATGCACATCCCTTCATTCATTTCATGAGCCTAATTTGAAAGTTTATTTATAGTTACCGCTTTGTAGTATTCCTTGGATAATTATGAATAATAAAGAATGTAGATTTTACCACGGTAGGCAGTAAACATGCCGCCAGGCAGTAACGAAAGTGTAAGATTATTATGAAGTTTGAGAGAATCTCCCACGATATTTGCATTATGTGCTATTGGGGTTCACAATGAAGGCCATTGCATCTCCGGGTGAGTAGTAATACATGCATCTTCAAACGAGACGGTAGTTTGATGAAGTGCTAAAGAAACGTTTGCAATCTGGATCGCTAGCATAGATGAGGTTCCTGGAGATACCGAGCCTGACACGATGAAGATAATGAGGTGCATCAGTCCCCAACAAAGAGAAATTTTGAAGTTGACAATTGAAGCAAAAGAGAAGTTTATTGAATGGGCGCTATTAGAAAGAGATGAGCGTTAAGTAAGCCGTCAAACATAGATGGGCTAAGTGATTATAATTTGCGCGGCCGCCAATCTTTGAGAAGGCCTATATCAATTTTGAGAACATATTTGTCAATTTATTTCTTTGCTATCTGCTATGGTTGTTAGAAAGGCCATCATCTATGGTGATGATTCTATCATAATGTAATTCAAAGCTACTGAACAAAACGCCAAGCTTTCCACAAATGGTTGCCGTCACAGGTGTTCGTAGATGGTGTTTTTTGTCTCTTTAACAAAACTATATGTTGAATCAAGCTGAAGAGTATTCAATTTATACCTAGGCTACCTTAAACTTATATTGATCAAAGTGCATGTGGCGATTTAACATCTACATGTTGCACCACTATGACAGGAGGCCTGTAGTCAAAATCACTTAGGTTCAAGATGTGTAGTAATTCATTGTAAGGTTATTTTCCTGATAGGATTAATGGGACGTCAAAAATGTCGAAGCCGATAGCTTATTTGACAAAATTCTAAAATGCAATGGCAATTGAATTTATTAAATATTTTGACACTATGCTCTTTACGAATAAAATGAAAACTAAACTAAGGGAAGGCTCGGCTCAAATGGAGCAAGTCATTGGCACTCAAACCTACTAAATTCTAAATGTTTATCATTTTATGCGAATTCCATAATAAGCTTCCCTTTAGTCAATTCCTATGAAATACATTTATATCACTCTGCTAAAGACCACAATGGACTTATCCACTAATTTAAATTGATATTCTAAACTAAAGTATTGTTGTGGAGGAATGCTTTATTATGAGTAAATTATTAGGGAGATGTTGAACAACTTATCAAACGCGTTTCGATAAGATACATCTTCGCCATATTTTTGACTCATGTTCTTGGTTATGAGATAGAGAACATTTGCAGATCCACCTAGTATCTGAAGAAGTGTGGACTTCATGTCTTAGTCCTACCAAATCGAATAAATAAATCACTACTATGTAATCTATAATATATAATTTCCACAAACTACTTTTAACCACATATGAGACCACCTGAAATTTATGAATGGCAACGCTTCACATTTCTACTTCACTAAGACATTATCGACAAGACAATAAAGGCAATCAGCTTCTTTCAAGTTATAGAGGGGCCAACGCACCAAGTAATCCAGTAAGGAATAAATGCATGTTTGATGTTGGTAATCAACAAATGTGGTAAAACAAAATTTGCTGCTCTTAGCAGATGAGGTTTAAAGAAGCAAAACTATCTTGTCTAATATGTCAATAAGGAAATGGCTTTTACCTTTAAACGCGCCTAATTAACCGCCACAACGAATCTAAGCTCTGGTAATGAGAGAAGAACAACGGCGAATACGTTCAAAGAACACGTTACAAAAGAACAAGAAGAAGTGCCCATTCTTGCTCACGCAAAATAAACACACATCTTGGCAAATGCTAAAGATCTTCCGGTAGAAGCTAAAATAATAATTTTACATTATCCAAGGTAATCCAAATTCTGTGAAAATAATTATTCTTGAAAACCATGTTCCTAAGCCTTCATCTTTACTTATGCTTAACTACGTATAATGTGATAATGTCAACGTGGGATAAATCTTCCTTTCACACGTCTAATGCCTAGAGCTGCCGCACAAACTACCTTCCTGCCCCAGTGATGCCCCTTCCACTGAAATGTATGTGAGCCCAAACCCATGAATTACAACTGCAAATCTTTATATTTATCTAGAGCAACCTTCTACACGATAGGCTCTGGCGCTGCAGAGACACCTCATCAAAGGATTCTACTGAGATCTTCATTGAGGAAGGAATGCAAAAAGAATTTAAGGGGAAGAATATTGAGTTCTCAAGTTGAAAGATAATAAAAAAGCCTTACTTGAACCATGAGGAAGGCACATGGGATGCAAAGACTTGCAACAGCCTCATCAGATAGGAATATAGAAGCTGGTCCCCCAGAAATTTGACACCACTAAACTCCAAAAAAGAAAAGCGACCATTCATCGCTTGTTAGAAAATAAGGAATAATGAAATGCCATATGATCCAAACTCGGTTTATAGATGTTAAGAAATGGTGCGCAATAATTACTCCAAACCGCATAATTATGTCAAAAATTATTCATCACATTTGGAGGTATTACACCGAGTAAACAACTAGTACCTGGGATTTTCCGCATCTAGAAAGCCAATCCTTAGAGAAAGCCATTAGCTCGAAATCATCAGTTCTAAACCCTATTGAAATTACAAAACAAAAAGAAACAGAGTTATAGATTAAGAAACTGACGTATTATACCATAAGATTGTTTCCAATGGTGCCATGGAGGAAGATGAGGCCTTAAGCAACCTTCAAATGACGCCCGAGTAACTATGAAGTGATGAGGAAGAAAAATGACACCTCGTTAAGTCTATTTGTGCGGCGCCTTGTGAACCCCCTTTTGAAGCCCAAATGAACTACGAAACGCTCGCGCTTGCCACGTCAATGCAATTGATATACCTAATTTCATGGCATGATGATTGTCAATTCGACGCCAATTCTCAAAATTGTTACATTTGTTCAAACAAAATACCGAAAAATAACTCCGGCTTCAAACCATACAAAGGGCCTAAAGAAATGAGGAGCTACCATCTACTCCAAACAAACTGCCACCCGGGAATCAAACCATTCAGCGAGCTCCACCATCACCACCACATGAGATGCAAGATTGAGTTTCACCGCCTTTCCCGCTAGGCCGGGTTCAAGCATCCCCACTCCACAACGCAGTAATCTTAACATTTACAGGAAGAATAGGTTTTAAAATACTTAGGCATATCCTAGGGATATTCTAGCATATACCGATATGCCAAAAACTTCACAAAACAAGGGTTTGCCTTAGGGCAACCGCAACACTTTAAGGGTGCTTCCCCATGGATGATGAGGTCAGGCCTGTGTCCAAAAGTATTCCCGGTTTGGATTATTTTCTAAATGAGGTTCTTAACCCACCCGCCTCGCGCTTACGGAACATCTGGTAAAGTGCTAGATTCGCATCTTCGTAGAAACCGAGGCCGCTGAGAAAGTACCCCAAGCCGCACATTCTGGCTCAGCTTCATGCCACAGCTCATGCTACCACAAAGCCACGCCACCCCATTTAGTCTAACTCACTCTACTCACACCGTGATTCAATTTTGAGTCCCAGGAACCAATATTTGGGGCTGTATTGCTTCCTTTATTTGAATGAATGGCACCTAGGGATTTTTATGTTCGCCCTCAAAGCGAAATGGTAATTCTACAACGCACAACAGATGTAGGACAATGTATTCAAACATGAAGACCTTAAACTCCATGGCCTTCCTGGAATTCACCACAGGATAGATTTTATAGAAACCACATAAAAATTACCGGAGCTCAATTTATGATACTGAGGCTTAGACGCAATAAAGAAGCTAAATCTCGGTTTTCAATGCTATTGAATTGAAGTCTAAGCATGATTATAGAATATACGGGGCAGCACGCTACGTGTACCACTTTGAATCAAAAGTACCTTTCACCGGGTACTTTTGGGAAAACTGACATTGCTTTTTTTCCTATTAAAATCAATTCAAACTTTGAATTGAAAGTCAATAACATGCCTGTTTTAAAAATAGAGTGGATAAACAAATATTATTAGATGAATTTAAATTTAATGAATCAACCCCAAACTTATTGTTTCTTGAGACATTTATGTAAAGTTCCATCTGCCAAAATTTTTATAGTAGCCCCTAACACTTCCTAAAAAGAACTTTGATGGGGTACACCATAGTAGCCAAAGTTCTCACCCATCGGATGTTGTGGATCGCAAGTGAATTGCAACCCCGATGATAGCTCGAAATCTTTTAACTATCTTTATTCAACTACTTTAGCTGATTACTTAACTTCAAAGAACCACATACATGTTGAGGGATCCGATGAGCAAACCACTCTGCTTCTAACAGCATCTAGTAAGTGCGGGGAGAAGATATACCTAAAAATTCTCCAATGGATGCTTGTAATATAGCACTGCACTGGATACATAATTCTATGACAAATCAATACCTAGGCTGAATTGGAAAATGGCCTTAGCCTAAAAAGACCTTCACATAATGAGGGGTGGTACTAATTTCATGGAGATCATGCACACATGGGCAACAGTATTATCTACTATTAGATAGGAGCCATCAGTTAGATCGCCCTCGAGCATCTCTCATGCTGCTTTTAGATACACACTCGCCACATGTCCCGCAGAGGTAGCCCAGCATAAATGAGTATTTTCGCTCAATACCCCAACCACTCTAACTTCCGGTGAAAGGAAGGGAAGAGCATTGCATATAGCACTACATAAAAATGCGCCTCTAGGGGAGGCAAGGCTATAATTCATGATCAGCAATTTCAATCACAGACGAAGGCAGTCTTGTCCTTTCCTCGCTTGTTCTGCCATATTCTTGCCATGACTTTATGCAATGGTATAGCGGGATCTCTGGTCCCCTAGTCCCATTGTTCACTTAACCTTGCTTCCATTGTATCGCCCATGGCTCTTCAGAGTCTTTGTGGGATGTTGGGGGTTCAGACTTCTCCATTCATCCATCTACATATCTACCACCCATTCATTCCATTCTTCGCACTAAGATGGAGGATATCCCAGCCTAAGGGAAATTAATGTCAGAAACTGGTCTGAAATGGACGGTCTTATCTCATGAATATAGATGACAAACAAAGGATTATAAATCCATTTCCTTGTACCTAGTAATGGAGCCAATGAGCTTCACTAACAAGTAGGAAAAATCCAGACTTTCACTCTATATATCTGCATTGAATTGCTCTGAGCATTGGCAATCGCCCTTCAATCTGCATTCTTCCCATTTGTACACAGATATGAAAGGATGGGGACATGGTTTAAACAATTAAGAGGCAAACTACCCAGAGGCTACAAATGTGACTAAGAAACATAGCAACAATAAATGCTTACTTCACCAATTGCAATATTAGGGGAAATCACTGAGAACTTGCAATTTTAAAGTATATAAAGGAAGTTTGGAGAATTTTCATAAAGTCTTAAGGAATCTAGAGCAATCCTCCTAGTTCGCCTCAAAGGTCGAATTAGACATCCTATGTGCCATTCAAATTCAAGCTAAGTTATTTGTATGATCCATTTTACTTTAATAAAAATACAAACGGAGCTCATCCCAAATTTCACCTCTAAAATTTAAACCAACCAATTAAATCAAATTATTACAATTTGAATATGTAGCAAAAATAAATTGTGTTCAAGGGATTGACAAGGAAACACCAAAACCACATAGATCAATTGAATGGGTTGTTATAAAGAAAGCATAGATTCAATTAAAATAACCCACATTAACTTCATTAAGTACTGTTGAAGTAATCATTGCATATCAATTTATTGCAAAAGCTGTCATTCCCGATTTATCAAACCCAGGAAAACGATATAGGTTCGATATTCCCCTCAAAACCTTGGTGTTTAAATCTATTTCATATTTTAAAATCTACAGAGCCTCCAATCATAATTGAATTAAGCAAACGGAGAAATTGTGAGTCTTAACATACGCATTCCAGGCTCACAGAGGATCGATTAATCCGACGACTGGTAGTCCACGATGCATCTGCCATTCATAAGCTGGAAGTTAAATCCTCGTCTGAAGAAACTCATCTTCGGCCATCTTGGGAGCAAGAATTGACGCGGTTGTATGGCACCCACTCTTAATTTCGTTGATTCTACCGAATCAGTCGCACCATTGCTTATCAAAAACTTCTAATATAGAATAAGAACAGCCAATGTTGTGGGAAATGTCATGCACTATGAGTGTTGTAATGGTGAATGATTTTGCGAAGCAAGAACAAATTCTTGGTTTCAGTCAGAGTATAAACGCAATTTGTATCCTTGCATAAGCAATCTACAAATTTCACAAATCTTAAAGTTTAACTAGAAGCTGCGTTAGCATAAGGTTGGCTAGGTGGAATTACTTTGTTTACCAACACAAGCCCTTAAAGATTAAAGTTTCTATTATATACAACTGGTGGTATAAATGATACCTTTAAGTTCTAAAATTTGTAATGTCTAGGTAAAGAACCTTCATCTCATGGAATATCTAGTTGTGACCTGCAAAAAGTGTAAGGATTTGCTATGAAGAACTATTTACGTCTAATTAGGAATTAGACTAAACTCAGATAGGATACAACTATTTTATCATTCCAATTCCAACTATGAATTCTAGAATACTCTCAACAATGCACACCTAGTCTAGATGCCTCATCATGAATCACTGTGACAACTTAAAATAGTTGTGATAGTTAAGTTGGTCAAAGGTTCTAGTAGAGCTTTTTGAGGCTGTCATTTTCTCATATGAACATAGTTTCAATCTAACTAGAAGTCTTTTTATATCAGTAAGACCTTGCCATATAGCACAAGATAAAAATATATCACCTAAGGACATTACTCCTGCACATTTGACATTAGCACCCCTTGAAATACTGATGAACCCCAAATACATATGCAGACACTCACAGAAAATTGTGAGAGTGCATGAGAATTTCAATTTAGCCTGAATGCAAAACTTAGAGAAATAAATTTATTGTAGCCACCCATCAAATTAGTATGTTTAAATAGACGCCCTGAAGTAACCCTAATAAGAAACATTTATAAAATCACAATTATAAATCAAGTCGGTCTCAAATACTACGTAGGAAAAGTCTAGTCCATTTTATTGTAAATTCATATCTATACCTTTGACGATTCTCTTTCTTTTTTTTCTTTTTTCTTTTTTGTCACCTACATTTGTCTCCGCTTCCAATAAAATCAGATGATATTTTAGGACCAACACGCTTGGCACACACTTCTTTATTCTTGCTTTGGTTATCAGTGCAGTTTTAAATAAACTATAACCTTCTTATGCTTTTGTTTTTATTTTATCTGGACTTAGTCAGATTCTACTTTAGTTGTGTTATACCATTCCTAATGTGGGAGTATTATAATTAGTGGGCTAGAGAAGCATGCAATTATTTCAAATGTGACTGTCATACAACAATAAATGTTTATTTAGCACTCATGGATAATCCTTGGCAGAATCTTACGGAATCTTATATATTATAAGTCAGAGAATTTCTTCTAATAGAATTCAATAGAATCTAGAGAACCATCCTGCAAATGTAAAATTTCAAATTTGAAAGTTTAAATGAATACAATCTTCATTCAATATCTGCAGCACACACAGATGCAGACAGAATAAACTGCCAGACAAAGATAATCCAAATGAAAACACCGTCGTATGTATGATAAGATACCCAAATATCCTCAAAATTCAACGCTTTTCTGTATGCTCGAGAACATAGGCATGCCTTCATCAATCATTCTTGCTCTGAAGAAGTTATTCATTACCTTTAATTGATGTTTCGAAGATACACATTCGCCTTCTTTTTTCTCAAATAGAATCACAACCAACAAGTATGGAAGTTCCGGTTGTCACCAAGTGAAGGACAACAAGAGTAGAGCACCTGCTGGCTACCAAGACTGGTGAGATAAGAATCCATCTAAACCGGTCAACTTGGTCACATGGAGAAAGAAGCGTGTTCTTGGACTCACCACAAGGAGTAATACAAGTGAGTTCAAATGAGAAATCTCATGAAACCATATTTAACCCCACTTATACAAAAGTCTATGTCCAAATTATTTTAGAAAATCTATATCTATGCACTTCGATGATTCCCTTTTCTTTTTCTTTTTTCTTTTTTAATGATTTGTTCTCGCTGGGTTTCTTCCAACAAAACTGATGATATTTGAGACCAACACGCTTACACACTTTATTCTGCTTCGGCTATTACCATGTGTTTAACAACTATAACCTTCATGTCAAGCTATTTATCTTGGATTCTTAGTTTGGGGTAGATTTCCTATTTTGTTGTAAGAGAACCATCTCATGGCGGCTTATGCAATTTAGTGCATTGGAGAAGATGTAAATTATTTTCAAACAAAATTAAGAACATAGCGTTTCATACATTATTAGCACTAAGTGAGGGAATCTTGGTAATTTGGTGGAATCTATGGTTAAGGAAGTTTATGAATTTTATATCTTAAGGAACTAGAGCAAACCATCTTGCAAATGTACCTTTTCAAATTTTAAAAGTTTTTTTTTGAATAATTTACAAACTCTTATTCCAATATCTGCATAAGTATAATATTGATAGATGCGCATTGAATAAAATCAGCAGACAAAGATAATCCACTGAAAATGACTGTCATAAGGCGATAAGATACCAAATATTCAAAATCGGTAATCGCTTTTCGTGGAGGTAAGTCGAGAATTATATAGGTATGCCTTCATCAATTGCCTTTGCGCCGTAAAGAAGTTATCGACACTAATTGATGGGCTTTGAAGATACGCACATTCTTTCTTTTTCCAAATAATTCATACCAAACGCCTGGTTAAGTGGAAAAGTTCATGGTTTCCGCAAGCCGCTCCAAGTGTAAGGATGAAGGTCCTTCAAGCATCTTATCCAAGGACAAAGACTTTCAAGTGGACCAAAGTCAATGGTAGTTATAAAAGGATTCGTGAGAAAGAAAATCAAAAGACTCCCAGTCCCCAAATTGATATGATTTGGGATGCACCTCTGCTAGAAATCAAGCCCAAAAAGGAACTTCTAAAAGGGTTCTCGCAAGTAAAGGTGCTCTACAATCTTTGGGCCATCAGCTAATGGCATCAACAAGGTCAATACCTACATGATACTTTGAACAAAAATCATTTTAGATGCCAAAACCTAAACACCAACAATAAGAGTTCACACCATTTGAACTCTAACAGGGGTAAGAGTAGTTCATTAATCAAGAAAGACAGTCATGAAAAGGTCTTAAAACAGGTCTCTATGACCAATGATCAGCTCCTTTGTGAGGTAATTGACCCGAAGGATACTTTGGTTGAAATGGTGCCTGCTCCAATTCCTGCTTCTGCAAGTGATAAAGATTTTTCTAAATCAAAGGAGAGGACCATGGTCTTATGCAATATTGAAGACTCAAGGGACAACATCAAAAATCTAAGTGGTAACACCAATCAATTCCAGGTATTGGCTAACCTTAATTCTGAGATAGATTTGGATGTACTATTGGGCAATTCCTATATTGATCCACTCAACCATTCCCAATCTCCTTTTATTGATCTCTCTCCAGCCTCTGATCCCTTTCTTCCTCCACCATCCCTCATAGACAGTAATATTGCTGAGCAATTAGCTTCCTTGCAAGAGGGTCTTTGCTCTCAATCACAGCAAGCATGCCATATTTTGGAGGATGAGATTGTGCAAGATACTCCAGAAAGAGAGCTGGTGAGTTTTGAACATGATCAGGATAATTATGAAGAAATTTACAAGAAAGAGGACTCCAGCAAAATGATTACTCATGAGGTGGTCAGCCTGAACTATCGTGTCGTTTTTTCTCCTCCTTGTCATAATCATTTGAGACTCCTAATTTTAATTGTGATCTTCACCGCTAGCATAAATGAAATGTTTGAATTCATTCTGGGGGGCTTCGATGTTAGTGATATGGAAATTGATAAGGAAAACCGAGGGAGATAAATACCTACCGAAAGTGTCCTCATAAAGAAGATACTTCTAGACATGCCTCAGCTCGTGAAGGAAAACTGGCTAAAGCTAAAAAGTTTGATACTCCCCTGTCTGAACTCATAAACTTGCATAATACACCTGCTGCCAACACTAGAAGTAAAGCTAGAAAGGGGAAAGGGAAAAAGAAAAGATATTAATCTTTATCCTAGCTTCTTCTCTTCCCGATCTTGTAAGTTGTCCATGAAGATCATATCCCGGAATGTTAGGGGTATTAAAGGCCCAATCAAAAGAAGACGTGCCATCTCCCAAATTTTAGGAATTATAACTACGATATAATTCTCACAAGCAGAAGTTAAGCTTCCCAAATTTGAAATCTCCAACCTTGGAGATTGGATTTACCCCGGAGCCTCTTCCACCTGGATTGAGGCCTCTGGTAGAAGTGGAGGTATTATCATGATATGGAAAAATCTGAAACATCTCTCTTTCCATAACTCCCCCTCTAAGATGTGGCAAGCTGTCATTTTTCAGTTACAAGATTCCACATTTGGAGTTATCAATGTTTATGCTTCCACCAACCCAAAAGAAAGAGAGGTTCTTTGGTCTGAAATTAAAGATTGGATGCATGCTAATCCTATATTGGACGGGATTATGGGGGGGGGACTTTAATAATACTCCCTCTTGGAATATGAAGCTTGGCAACCATCTCAATATGTCTACAGTGGAGAGATCTAACTGGGACTCTTTTATCTCTGACACTTCCTTGGTTTATGTGCCTTCCTCTACTGCTTCCTTTACTTGGTCTAATAAGCAAAAAGGTGACAAAAGAGTTTATTGTACCCTGGACAGATTTTATGTGTGTAGTCCAACCTCATCCCTTTGGGATAATTGCTATGTCACTAGTGATGAAGGAAATATTGTATCAGATCATCAGCCTCAATTTTTTTATGTACTAGCAAACTGACTCAAACTCCTGTGGATGGTAATGTATCTTATAAATTTAACTGTGCTCTTCTAGAAAATGACTCCTTTGTTAGAGATTTCAAAGATTTCTATCTCAATATCCCTGATGAGGGTAATCAGCAGTCAATGAAAAGATTCTATAGCAAAATCAAGAAGGTCAAGAGTTGGATTAAAGGTTGGTCTAAAAGCAAACATTTGGCCAAAATCAATGAAAAAGAGCAATTGCTTGCCAAGATGAGGGATATTAGATCTCTCCTTCAAGAAGATCCTCACAATCTTAACCTTCATATAGGAGAGGAACTTCTAGAAAATTACCTAAAAAGTGTTGAAGAAATTGAGGCCAAAAGCTCTTCTATCAAATGTAAGATTAAATTTAATAAGGACATGGACTATGGTAGCTCCGGTTTCTTCTTCAAAATGGCTAAAGTCGACTTCTTAGAAATGCTATCACTCAAGTTCGGGACCCGACAATCGAATATCTCCCGAATGACTCCAAGCTTATTAAGTCTTTCTTCCAAGAGAACTATGCCACCCTTTTTCCAAAACTCCAGCTCAAACAAATTGACCTAGTCAAGGAAAGGAAATTTCTTGACTGGCTGGATGTGATCATTCCATCATCTATGGATAATATGGATGATTCTATTGTGACTCTCGAGAAGATGAGATTTTCAAGGTTCTCAAATCCTTTGGCGAGGCAAGTCCCCTGGTCCCGATGGCCTTCCTAGTGAATTCTATGTTCACTTTTGGGATTTTCTTAAACATGATATAATTTCCATGGTTTCGTGTTTTTGGGAGGCCAATTTCTTACATCCTTCAATCTCTCGCTGGTTTTATCTCCCTCATACCTAAAGTGGATAACCCATCTACTTTCTCGCATTGAGGCCGATCTTATTAACCAATACCTCTTATAAGATATGTGCCAAGATAATTGCAAATAGAATCAATGCATTTTCAGAAGAACATATCTCTCTATCACCAGCCTTTCTTCCTAATAGATTTATCTTGGACAACTATATCACTGCTATGGAAGGTCTTCACTGGAATAGCATCTCCAAACAAAATTGTGTGCTCCTTAAACTTGATTTTAAGAGAGCCTTTGATACAGTGAGATGGGATTTTCTTGATCTTGCTCTCTCAAAGTTTGGGTTTCATCCTAAATTAAGGCTTCTTATTCATGGTTTGAATTCTTTCTCTAATTCTGCTGTCATTATCAATGGCTCCCCCTCCCAATTCTTTCCTCTTGCTAGAGGAGTCAGACAAGGTTGCCCCCTAGCCCCCTACTTATTCTTGATAGTAGCTGAAATGCTCACAAAGGCTGTTCTTCATTTCAAGGAGCTTGGGATGATTAAAGGTCTCAAATTGCCAAATAGTGATGAGTCCCTAACTATATCTCAAAGATCTTTGATGATACCTTTGCCTTTTTAGATGCTGATATATCTAACATTGACTTCTTTCTTGACATTATCAAGCAATTTTCAGCTGCTTCTGGGGTCCACCTAAACTTGGCTAAATGTGTGATCATTGGTGATAATATCCAGCCAAACTTTGCTAATCTCAAGGTTGTTAATACTCATCATGCCTCCACTTTTAGGTATGCCTTTGTCTCTCAATCCTAATCTCAAAAGGCCTCTCGGCACCTATAATTGATGTAATAAGGAAAAAGCTAAATAATTTCAGAGGTGGTTTGTCCTTTCTTCGGTAGATCTATTATTGCAAACTCGGCCCGCCAAAGACTCACATTTACTTTTCCTCTCGCTTTAGTGGCCCCTAAGTCTATCTATTCGAGATTGAAAAGATTATCAGAAAGTTCATTTGGAAAGGCTCCCCATCTAGTTGGATGGAATTATGTTTCCGTGCCTAAAAACATGGTGGTCTTGGTTGCAAGGATCTTTATCTACAAGCCGTGCTTTCGCCGGGCAAATACATTTGGAAATCCTTCATGAATAGTGCTGGTCCATCCTCTCATTTTATCGAGCATCGCTCTCTTGCTCTCACCTGGTTGGCCATCCTACAATTGAGCATATTTTACCCGATTCTGTTTTAATGTTCTCCGTGCTGGTGCAAATACTTCCCTTCTTATGAGAAACTTCATTATGGCTTGGAATAAGGTGCAATCGCCTATGTATATGATGACCCTCAAGATCTTAACTTGCAAATGACTATTTTCTGGAATCCAATTCAAGAATCATCCTAGTAAGACTCTTGCCTTGAGACATCCTAGAATTTATAAGAAATGGTCCGATTATGGCCTCTTTTTTCCTTGGTGACCTATATATGAACAATAAACTCATCTCTTGGACCAATCTGAAAAACTTAGTTCATGGCACTTCTAGTGATAAAAGATCTATTTGCATATTAAGTCTATCCTTCCTCGGGACTTGGTTAAATAATATTGTCCCCAAGGCAACCAATTGGAGCATTGGGTGTAAGTGTTTATATAAGGTCACCAAATCTATTCTCGCTATTAGCAACTTTGACAATCATTCCAAAGCTGGTCTCAAATGGTCTATCACTATGGAGGAGGCCAAAGCTCTATTTCATAATGTTTGGAACTCTTATTGCTTCCCCAAGGTCAACTTCTTTATTTGGTTGTTAGCCAATAAAAGCATTCCTAATTTACAACTTCTCTCCCTCAGAATGACAACATCTCTCGCCTTTGTGCCAGCCTTCATTGTAGTCGGAGGAAGATCTTGAACACATCTTTATCTGCCCTAAGCTTAATTCTTTTTGGTCTTGGTTTGATGATAAGTCAATCGTTTTTTTCCCAACAGATCTCTGTGGAAATTTGTCGTCTTATGTCCAAAATGATTGCACTTTTTGCTAATACTATCATGTTTATTGCTCTTTGGAATATCTGGAAGGCAAGAAATAGAGTAGTTTATGGCAAAAAGAATTTCTCGATTTTTTGGATCAAATTGCATTTTCAACTAGATGTTCACCATCCATCATACAACTCACACAAAAGGAAGCAACCCGATAAATATGATGTAAAATGGGATTTGGTTGGTCATTTGTGGGGGTCTTTTGATTTATTTGTAGCTAACTTCAATGTTATAAATTCTAATGCTGCTTTTGGGGATGATGTTAGCCTACTTGGAGAAATGCAAGAAGAGCATGGGTGATTTGGAGGACAATCTGCTCAAAAGGGAAGCTGATCTTGATCTGAAACTATTCTTCAACAAACTCTCTGAAAATGAAGAAAATTTGGACACGACTATTGCAAAGATGTTCTGCAGAGAAGTGGTGCAAGTCTACACTATGTTTGATTTCCTCTCCATGTACCACAGATACATGACTGAGGAACAATTCTCAAGATTCAGAGAGCAGTACTACACTCACAGACTGCTGGCTGATTTGTTTGGTTCCTTGCTTTGTTTGACTGTATCTGACCTATCTTGCATGGATAGCATTGCTGAGCAGACTACTGGTAGTTACACCTTTGGATCTGCTGACTCTTTCTATGCCTTCTTCAACTCTAAGCTTGACTCCCTCTCATTTCGGATCTAAAGAGCCTCATCCTTGTATCTGACTTCCAATCCAAGTCTGCTAAGACATTAATTGCTCAATGGTATCTCCTAATCTTGCAGAATTTTGGTTGATGTTACTTTCAGGTTTTAACATTAATTACTGGTTGGGGTCGCGATCTCTACACATTTTTGAAGACTATCTCATTTTTGGAAGACTATTTCTACTCATCAAGTATCTTTTGACCAATTCACATCACCTCAGGGTCTAATTTCTGCTACATACTCTTCATACTACACATCACAACATTTTGATGGACGTTTATGTATAAAGATCTTTGATATGCTTTAATCACCGATCAAAGGCATCTATGTATTGTGTTTCTTGATTAATGGAAAAATTTACTCTTACTCTCAAAAAAAAAAAAAAAAAAAAAGGGTGTAACAAGCTTACATATCTACCAATGTGCTTGGTCATAAAATTGTCCAACTCATGCCCAACTTTTCGAGGTTGAGAGTGAATATATATGCCTTTTCTAGGAACTCGCGTTTTTAGAAGTCTCCTCTTGATATGTGTATCATCTTTTGCTGCATTAACCGACATGCCTTTAGAGCAACAATGTAAGCCTGAATATGTGGCTCTCACATTTAGCGTGTAATCTTCTTTTCTCGCATGAATGCAAATAACTTAAAGGGCAATATTGCTTCCTCCACACTCACCAACTTATAATAGCATTCCACAATACCACATTATACTGCAGCATCCTATCAAAGGCACTACAAGCATTTGACATGCTCAAACATTTGGTGTGTAAATGCACCTAACTATTTGCAATATCAATGCCTTTATCCTCCATAATATTATTCAGTCAAGATGAGGGCAAACTTCATACAATAGAGAGAAGGACAAGGTACCGTATGGAATGTCTATAGTAGTTAAGTTATTTCAAGTTTTGATTCTAGCTTTCGCAAGAGTTTCAAAGCAACGAGGAGCACCCTCTTGACAAGGCTCAACAACCTATGTATGCCTTCCAAAAATGTGCATGCGGTTGTTTCAAAGGTTTGAAATTGATGCAATGGCATGCAGTTTATATAAGATATTCCCATTGCCATATGTTAAAATCATGTCCAGCAGATAACGTGCAACAAATGTGCTTGAGCAGACCCACAATTTAAATTTTGAATCCAAACCATAAAATTCGGCTTTGAAAATATATTAACCTCGGGTCGGCCAATTGTTTTGTCTAAAAATGGGTCAAAGCCCTTTTTTTCGCCTCCTGCCAAAACCTTGATTGGGGTGAAGCCCTTTTTCCCCTTCACCATTGCCAAAACCTTGACTCGAATGAACGAGCTTAGTTAAAATTTTGACATTTAATAGAAGTATCGGTTAAAACATACATTATAGCGAGGGAGGGCATTAACCATGTTGCTAGGTAAGTTAGTTGCAATACAATGTTACTTGGGCCCCAGCCTACCTCTTGATGTTGTGTTATACTTCTTTCCTCACGCAATCCTAAGCATTATTAGCTTTGAGAAATATATTTATGTGTAATATTTCTACATTTTGTTTTTTTTTGGGTTGCCACCGGGCAGCTCCTAGGAATGGAAGTGAGAAAATAAGAACATTTGCAAAATGTTCTAAATATAGGGTGGAGATTGTAGAGAAGCTACAATATGTTTAGAAAACGTCGAAGATAGGCCAATTCTCACCCAAGATATGACGGACTATTGACACTATTTAGAAGGCAAGATAAATTTGGAACATAATTACTAATCCCATTACAACAAATCTCCTTTTAAATGATCAAATCCAACCATTGCAACTATATCCGCCAAAACCGAACCTTAGAAGCTTTTGCATCCGACATCTACACATCTGCTTGCTCTGCTCAAGACTCCTATGTTTGCCTCTCAACACCTCTCTACCAATGTCATGTGCCAATTTTTGAAATCACCGGATCTTGCTCAGGCCAATCTTCAAAATCACTTTGGATCTCGCTCGCCATGCTTTGTTCGATGGCCCTCTTTTATGTCTGCACTACACTGACCTTTGTTTTTCTTATTTCATTTTCTCAATGTTGTTCTTCCTCTCTGAATGCAGGTAAGATATCATTGTGAATGCATTTAATGTATGACTATAATTGTGAATGCATGTAACGTATCACTCATCTTGTACTTGTGCAATAAGTGATTGTCTCTAGCTCCTGCTACCCCTTGTGGGCGTAATGCAAGTAGAAATTTGGAGCACTAAGGTTAGTAACATTCAGGTTTAGAACTCACTCCACAGTCGATATGATTGGTCAGAGGGAGCACTCCTATCCAAACTTTACGAATGTAGATAGGACATCCCGCTAATAAGAATGACTACAACGATCCAACTTTTATTTTACATTTGCGTATGATTTAGAAGGATTTTCCCATAGGATAAAGTTGCTGCCCCAACACCTTTTGTAAGGGTAATATTTGCATACATTGATCTATGGCTCAAGGGGCAAAAAGTATTGTAAGTTTTCCATGGATAAAGGAATGCAGTGGGCTTCCGACGGTGTTCTTGATATCAACCTAGTAGATGCCACTTGTGCCAATTGTCACTCTCATACTCATAGAATTTTATTAGAGCCAGATAAGTGCTTGAGGATGCCTTGGCAAAAGTTATAATTGAATCATCATAACGTATTTAAATGTGCTCTATGTTTTGAAACAATTCAAAAGCAAAGAGCCCAAATTAATATAGGCACCTTCATCCGTAGCCTTTGTACACCTGTTCTAAGACATCTACCAAATGCAACACTAATAAAGTACAATGGTCGGGCTTCACCAAGACCGAGCCTTACATAGCTGGAAAATAAGAGCACCAAAATCTTAATCATTAAAAAGGCCGCCCCACCTTTACAAAATTCCAATTGGCACATTCAAAGATTATACTTACGCTATAGGGTCCGGGCGCATTTAATGTAGGGTTAAGGATGTCGCAAAGGACAGAGTTGAACAAGATATCCTAGATAACCCTCAAGTGACATGCAATACACATTCACAAGTCTAAATTCTACTGAAGGTGCAAGTGATATATATATATATATATTACCTGTTCAACATTAAACAATGCACATGTTCAACTATTATCTGAGCTATGTTTTGTTATTCGAGCGTAGGTTGATCCAAGTGCCAGGTTTAGGATCAACAACTTCCACTACAAGTGTGTTGGACATAAGTTTTTTTTTGGCTCTTCTTAGAGAAGAGATAGCCTTCTGCCCATGAAACTTGGTCCCCAGGGTAATATTGATGTTTTAAGTCCATATATTGAGCCAATTCAGAAGTTCCAAAAGGGAAGTTGTCCATATGTCGCATGGAAGAGACTACTTTTATGCATAATCCAAGAACCACGAAGTTGTTGTATAGACTACGACTGATATTGAAATACTTGATGATTGCAATATGGATAGCACAAATGGCAAGTATGGCCAGAAGGTTAAGGACAATACACATCCTAGGTATCAATTTGTACTTCGCCATTCTTTGTACTCAATGATCATATTTATGCTCAAACTTCATGGTCTAAAACAGTTAATTAAACACATCTACTATCAAAATGGAGTAAGGAAGGAAGGAAGAAAGAAAATTTTAACGTCTCATGAACCCAATCGGGTTATGGGACCTAATACAAAAGATAGGGCTTAAAGCCCAGATCAAACTCGGGGACCAAGCCCCCGCGGACTAAAACCAAAAAGGCCGGGTTAAAATCAAATGTGGGACTAGCCCCAAGATATTTAACTCGGGGGACTATGCCCCGTAGCAAATCACAATGCTAGAATAAAACAAAAGGGCATAAGCCCAAGCATATCTCGAAGTGAAATCAACTACACAGACATTGCCCATGGATCAAGTGGCCAGTGATCCCGAATGATAGCTTGGCCGGCTCTATACACGCCCCCACTTCCGTGCAAGTGCACCGCCTCGACTTGACATAATTCATCCTTCCGCCGGCAGAGCTGTGCTGGGGTAAGGTCTTCCTGGACGGAGAAGGAGGTCCCTTGCAAGTGATTGCCATGGCGGAGGATGTGCAGCCTGGACAAAGCATCCCCTAAACCGACCAAGAAATGACGGGCGGTCAGGCGGCCGCCCAACTTCGAGCCGAGAGAATGCCATCCGCCTTTACGCATCACCTCAAAGAAAGAAACGGGTCACCTCAGCTGTCCCAGGAGTGTCGCTTGCTTCCTCCAAACCCACAATGCGTAGGTTCGGGGCTAACGGGTGCTTGCGGGGCTGCCAAAGTTCAAAGCGGGACTTGTGCAAGGCAAACAATACGGGCGGCCGCGGGCATAGGTGTGGTATCATCGGCTGGGGACGAAGCATCCACATGCTCGTGATGTTAACCCCGGCGGGAGGTATGGGTGTAGATCGCCATGCCGCGACTGAAATGCCGCCATCCGGCAAAAGATCTCTAAAGCCGGATCCAAGCTTCCCAAGGGCAACCGAGCCGATGTTCCTGCGGAGTGTGATCGCCGATTGACCGCGGCGGATCCCCACCAACAACTGAGGCGCATTAATGGATCCGAGCATCAATCCGGGTCAAGGGCCGCAGCCAAAGATGCATCCGAGCGGATTGTGCCCCGGGTGTGTCCGGGTGTGCCGAGATAGGCGCCGAGGCCCAAATGATGGGGCTGCCTGAAGATATGGCGCAATTGCGGGGTCATAGGGCCTATTCAAGATCGGCTCAGGCAACCTAACGAGGTTCTTTTCTTTACGGGTCTCCCTAGCCATGCGCTTGATCTGACGAGCCATTCTAATGACAAGGTGGTGAGGGATAGAGCAGATGCAAGGAACCAGTGCAAATCGAACCTAGAGGTGACGAAAAAAATCACCGGAGCAAGAAGAGGATGGGCGAGCAGGACTGCCTATAAAAACAAAAGGGAGCTCCAAGCTTCAAGAAATAAAAAGAAATGGACGAAGGGGAGCAAGCAAGGCAAAAGCGTATAAAGTAATGTGCTCATGGATCACCAAGCCTAGGCAAAGAAAGGCGGTAAGGCAAAAGTAATGGACTCGCCAAACCGCCGCGGATCTCGGCCAAACCGTGGCGTGATTCTCTCAAGCCGAGGCCGGAATCGGCCGCATCGCCAATTCCAAAGCCAAAAGGGCCGCTTAGTTTTGCCGTGGCGGGCCAAAACCCCCGCCTCCGAGTCGCGTGCTTGAAGAAGAACCGACAGGTGTAACACATCCTTCAACCAGGCTTTAAACCGACACCAAACTAAACAAGAGGTAACCTGGTATGGCCGAATCTGGATTTGGATAGGACCACGACTTCTGGAAACTAGCCGACTCACATGAGCTTGAACAGACCCGGCTGTTGATGCTGTTGATGCTGGTGATGCCAGGCTATGCCATAACCGTGTTTGTTGCTTGATGATTGCCCCCGCAGCCTCACATGAGCTTGATCGGGCCCTGGGCGCCAAGGCTTTCCAAAGTGAAGGGTATTTGTGTTATTTGAATTGGGCACACTTGGATGCCTTCCCAATGCTAGAATGACTACCAATTAAAACTTTGACAAGAGATTGCTCGCCCAGATAAGAGAGAGGCATGAAAGTGAGCAAAAATACTACACGAGAATAAAGTTATTAGTACAACCTAAAAACTTTTCATAAACAACAAAAAAGAAGAAGAAATGAATGTCACCAACAAAAAAAAAAAGGATTAACAGAAGTCCGAGTTCTTTTATTTTGCTAGTTAATCCTCCTAATTGTTAGCAACCAACCTGTGACTAATTTTTAATGATTAAAAATAGTATGTCGAATAAAAAATAGCATGCATTTCTCATGGTATAGATATACATATTCAATACAGATGATGTGCAATTAAGTTCTAGGTCTTCTCATTCAATGATACATGTTCTTCATAATGTGTGCCATGACATAAAGACCTCCTTGTATAGGCTAATGATCGATCTCCTGACATGAATTGAAGACCTCCTTATATAAGCTAATAATCAACCTTTTGCTCCTTGTAATAAGTGCACGTTGCATAATCAATCACTTGCTCCTCATCATGACAAGTACCAATATCCACTAATCGTTGTTTCCGTGATATGGTTGTTGGTTAACGCCTCTTTTGATTCATCAATACGTAGAAGCGCATTCTTATGTGGATGGAAAAGCATCTTCACTTGAGCCCGAAGGAGGATCTTATGCCACTCATTAAATCCCCGACGCACTGGGGAGATTGCTACGATCGCCATCAGATTCGTTATTGAGGAGATGTGAGAAAGTCCTTAAATCACGGTGCAATGTCCTATAAAACGCCTAATGGCATGATTAAAGCCGATGATCGTAAGCCATGTCCTCCATCAAGATCCGAAATGAAACAATCCACAGACGCGCGTTGTGTGGGAGATCGTCAATAAAGGCATATGGAATTGGTTTGTTGATATCAATAACGTGTCAAAGTTAATTTGTTAATAGAAGTTTACATAGATGGACATATGGAATTGGTTGGACCACAATATGGTGATTTTTACAGTACAAAGCACATGTCATAAAGTTAATTTGCTGCTTTATAAGTTTGATTCTGGATCTCTATCTTCTATACCTGTAGAAGGTTGAGACTAGTAAACATTGTTGCTTCTCAGTTTTGAATCCTCTCTCTCAAGTTATAAGGTTCTATTTTTAGTTTAGTAACTTATATACGTTTGAAATTAAGATGTTATAATCTTGTCTGTCTGTTCGTCCGTCTTAAGAGAAGAGTTATGGGCAACTCTTACACACAAAGTAAAAAATTTTAGGGATCATGTAGCAAGGTTGATGCTTGGTGATTTCAACATCGTAGAGGCAATTGAGGATCGGCTTGGAGGCTTACACGAGAATCTTGATCCAATACTCAGATCCATTGCATTTGTCTATGTATAGCTAGTTTGTAATATTCGGCAGTTAATCTATGTGAAATGCACGGGACCTGTTGTTTACTACAAAATGAACTCTAAAATATATTATTAATATTTTATGGTCCTTCAATATTATTCAACATCAAATAAAGATCAAGGTCCTTGAATATTATTTTTTTGAAGGACGAAAAGCCAAAAAAAAAGTTTATTAATCGTGAGAGAAAAATACAAAATTTACATGTCTCATTTAACTGTGTAAGCACAATGAGATGCCACAGAGCACACGAGCCCGAGCAAAATGTACTTACTCCAGAATAGGAGACTAATGATAAGAATCAATTCAAGATATCAATCCGTGATGCGCTCCACCAGTTCGGAAGTCAAGGGAAGAACACTCGAGGGTCGCCAATATCTTTTTCTAGGCCAATCAGAATAATACTATGTGCGAGATGAATAAATGCCCCCGAAGATGTGGAGTTCCGCGACGCCCCATATCGCACCATAGGAGCCAACCGAACCAAGATGAAATGCCCTTTGTTTAGCCGAGGCCATGCGCTGGGATAGGACGCCAAAAGATGCATCGGCAGTCCAATGTACCGTTAAACAAACCTTGTAGCCGTGACCACGGTTGAACCTCGTGACAATCAAAGAGACAATGCTCAAGAGTCTCAACGTCCGAGAGGCAAAGCGGGCATACCGCAGATATGCGAGGATCATAGCTGATGTCGAAAAGGCATTAACCCGCAGCACTGGGTGGATAACCCGCCACCACAAGATGTAGACTTTAGGGTGGAGCAACCTATCCCAAAGCCATCGCCATGTATGCATACAAAGTGGGCTGTGGAACATGTAGGTGCCACCCATCCGCAACCGGAGGGGTTGTGGTGCTAAAAGAAGGCGATATAACCGATCCGACAAATTGCTTGCCTTTGTGAATATTTTCATGACAGTCCCATGGCACCCTTTCAAAGAACACCAACTTGCACTATGAGAGGCAAATTTTTCATGACTTTTCTCCCATAGGGATACATCCCAACGAGAGCAGGAACTTTGCCCGAAATTCAGGCTAAGACAAGAGGCGACCCTCCTCATACCATGCTTGAATAGAGACAACACCTGCAAGAACCCATCGTCTCTGTGTAAGGGGATGAATTGAGGCTGCCAAAGGAGGTGCTGAGGGGTCTGGAGGCAGTGGTGCCCACCACCATGGAGTCTCCAATAGGGTGTGGAAAGAGGGGCATGGCCGTAAAAAGATGTCCGACTGCCTCCCATGCTGCCCACGCAAAAATGGAGAAGCGCTTAGAAAAGGATGCAGAGACTGAAATAAAGCCCAAGGTAGGACTGGTTTGACAGCCTTCTTGCCTAGAGGGATACAGCTGACCAAGAGCTTGTCTAAGAAGGCGGAACCAGAGAGTCATCCTCACCATTCGTGAGTCTCCAAATGAACTTTGAAATAAGCACTTTGCTCTCGCAAAGAAGAAGTCCATCATACCCGCACACCGCCCATTTTGGAAGGATGCACTTCAACCAAGCCACCTTAACCACAACACTTTCCTCAAGACGCCCAAATAAAGTTCAACTATTGCAATGAGCTCACGCGACTTTGATCCGTGGTGCTAGCAAAGAAGGGATGCCATATAAACATGGGTACTACTAAGGACCCGACTTGGCCATCAGAATGCGACCGCAAGAGACAACTTAGCAAAGGGACCACCGTAACAAGTGCTTCTCCAAACCCCTAATGATCTCCTCCCATGCAAACTCCCATAGTAACATGGATGCCAACCGAATCCCCAACAACTTGATGGCATGTCCATGCTAAGTAATTTCCATGGATAATCGCGGAACACATGCCGGAGCCGGATTATCCAATGTCCACAAAGCTGTACACTTCTCGCTACCCTACAAGAATACCGGAAGCCGCTGAAAAAGTGTCTAAAAGCATTTTGGCAAAGAAAGAAGATTCTCATCATTAGCTTAATTAGGAAGAGGAACGGTCGTCCGCGCATATTGATTGCAAACCTCTTGTGTGCCCGCCCTCCATTGCAAGACCATGGAGAAGTCCCTCCGCCGCTGCAATGGTGAATAATCGTGACAAAGCCTCTCGCGAACAATTGTGAAAAGCAATGGTGCTAAAGGGCATCCCCGGGCTAATACCACGATCGAAAGTGAAAAGGCATGTGACGGCTCACCATGGAACAGATACGCCCGAAAGCGTAGATATGCTTCATAATATCCGATGTGAATTGTTCCCCAAATCTCGGGCCTTAGCATACAACGACGATGAATTCCCAACCGACATCGCCATAAGCTTTTGCAAAATCGCTTAAGGTATACAACCGAAGGTTTTGCCTACGTGCCCAATAAATTCCCTCGTGAAGCAAAGCAGCAACATTATTCAAAATGCACCGCTTTGGAAGAAAACCTCGACCGGGTTGTTGAGATGGACTCGCCAAGACGCCTTTACCCGCCTCGCGAAAAGCCTTGGCTTAAGATCTTATATAACGGATGACAATAAGGTGATGGGCCGCCAATCTGAAATAGTCCGAGGATCCTTGACCTTGGGGATGTGTTTAGAATTTATCCAAAGCAAAGTTGGACCGAAAAGTCACAGTAAAGCATCATACACATCCGCTCCCACCATTCCCAATACTCGAAGAACTCAATTGGCAAACCATCCAAACCCGGGCATTTGCCTCTTTTTTAGTTCAAAGATCGCCGATTTTAAATCATCACCGTCATAGCCGCTTCTATTGACTCGCTACCGCTCACCGTGAGATGATGGGGAAATCCTAGATAAAATAGCATCTTGCATTTCGATTGAAAGGGAAGATGTTTCTCAAAGAAAAAACATCCGAAGTGGTTATGCAGATGTCGCCCGAGTTCACCGGCTCGTTAGCATCGAACCATTCGCAAAAAGCAATGAGGACATGGTTGATGTCATGCGACGCCTCTTAGTCGCACGAAAAAAGAAGCCTCGCATAACGGCCTCCATCACGCAAAACCACCGCAGACTGCCTTCATCTTTTTGCTTGCTGAATTTGCTCCTCCTCCAATGCTTGATCTCGCGCTAAAATATCACGATCATGAACACCGAAGACGCCCTCGCCGAAGAATGGAGCAGGTCCCCGATACAAAGTGTTCAAGAAAGCACCACTCCGCCGCCGCAGACACTCGACCCCACTCTTTGGCAAAACCCTTTGATCGCCGCGAATTGCATCCACTATGCCGCCATATCTCGACGCCGATTGAAGGCAATTGTCCAAGTATTCTGCAACCTTCTTTGAAAGTCAACATCCTTTAAGAACTTCACGCTCAAGCAAAAAAACATGTCCTTCCGTGCGCCGCTGCCGCAGCAGGGGCTCAAAATGAATTATGGATGGTGGTCTCAAACCGAAGTTATCTCGACGTAATGGAAAGAGACCGGAAGTGTCGCGAATCAGACCGGTGATTCCAATAAGCTCTATCCAACCGAGCTTTGCGCCCCCACCCCACCAACTTGACCATTGCACCAAGTGAAGGCACCTTCACCATCAATCTCCGAGAGGTTGCGGCCATGGAGTAGACGAAGCCACCGGGCCGGGCGCTCAAAACTAGACACCACAAGAGAAGTCGCCCCAACCGATCGGGACTCCACTTCCACCATATTGAGATCCCCAACAAGAAGCCATGAAATGTGGCAGCCCAAGCCGAAAGTATCTTCTCTCGCAAAGAGGCCCACAAAGGAAGCTCTCGATGAGGTCTATTGTGGGCATAAACATTAATTAGACCATATTTAACCCCTTGCTCCCGCCATACAATTAGGGACCCAACGACCAAAGCGATCAGCCCGAAGTAAAGGTGATCGGCAAGGAAGGAAGCCATGCTATCACGACCCTCAGACCGCGTAATCACCACGCGATAAGGGCATTAAACCGGCGACCAATCATGTCCGCAAGCTTTGATACGCCTCCCTTACTTAACACTTATGCTCTTGAAGACATACAAACCGAAAGCATCCAATCTAGATAAGTAAAAAGAAATACGACCGCTTTGAGGGGGGAGGAGGCTACCCCCGAACATTCCATGAGACTAACCGCATTGATCTTGTGATGGGGCCAATTCAGATGAGACCACCGGGTGTCTCAAGGGAACTTGAGGATGTTTCCTAGGCACCGGCATGGCAAGAACCTCATCAACCAAATCAGCCCAATCGGTGGATCAAAGCCACCACCATGGAATGCAATGGGAGGGGGGCAGTGCCACAAAGGTGAACCGAGGGTGGGATGCAGAGGAATTAGATCCCTTTAGCGCACTTTCGTGGTTGACGAAGAGCCGGTGGATGTTTAGGTGGTGGGTGGATGCCACGCCGATCAATGTCCATATAACGCCCACGCAGCCTTCTTCAATTTGCTCTTTGCGATTTGGGATTTCAGCCAGCCTCAACATTTGGTGATCCGTAGACCGGGAGGTGGAGGAGCCGCGAACCGAAGAGCAGTGGGGGCAATCAAAGTGCATGTGGACTTGTGAGATATCCACCGAGGTGGGAGCTGATCTAGGAGCATGGAGTGCCTGAGGAGCGATGGAGAATCATGTTGGTGAACCCCACGATATTGAGCAAAGAGAGGGGCTTCGGGAAACATGAGAGCTAGCTCAGACCATTCAAACAAGGACAAAGTTAAATGGAAAGAACATGGGCCCACTTTGGACAACAATTGTTTGAGGCAAATCACGATGAATGGGCCTTGCCACGCAAAACCTTGGTGATGCCGCTGGTTATGGAGTGTTGCAAATGGAGTCCAATCTCATTAGCAATGGCGTAAATGAACTTGGATCCCCTCAGACTCGAGGAAAATCTTCGATAGCAAAACCGAAGGGGGCACGTGAAGGCATCCGGGCTTAGCCGAAAGGATCCGTGAACATACCGCTGATAGAGCAAGAAGTGTTTCCAGAGAGGATCAACACCTCGCTCTATGAGTTGAGCAGCCGGTTCAGAGATTCAAACATCAAAAGAAAGCAACGCTGATCTTTTGCCACAAGCTTGATAGATTGATAAGCTGTGGAGCCCTAGCTTGTGAAGGTGCCTGCACACCAAGATCCCACGCGCTTCGATCCGTGAAAGGGGGCTGCTGAAGTGGTAGACCACGGAAGCACGCGAACCAACCGCTCCTTCCACATGTCGCCGATGATCCTCATGGCTAATCCGCACCACCGAGCCCCAAAACGCCAAAAGTTGCCCCGCACTCCTCAACCTCATAAAAAATTTCATCCGGGATGGGAGCCGGACATCCATAGAGTCTTGCTTGGCTTGCGCTTGCCGGAGATAGGACACAACTTCCTTCCTGCTATTATCCACCATGGTGGCAATGGCCTCGAGACACGAGCCGAGGTGGCGGGAGCCGCCTGTGCCCTTGCAAAGCCACTTAGAGAACCGGACACCTGTGAACTCGAAAGCAATCAGACGATGATCTCCAAGGTGTGGTCGATGCACGGGGATGGAAGAGGATGTTGTCCCAGTGCCGCCGGGGGGAAGAGGGGAAACTCCTCCCGCCCCGAGGAACCTCCAACGGTGTTGTAACCGGTTTGTGGAGGTTGCACCACCACCCGAGCACTACCTGTAGAAGTAGGCCGCACCAAGGAACTTCCTTGGAGGTGCCGCCCGTGCAACACTATTAGGTGAAGCCTGTCTAGAGGAGCACTCTACAGGCACATGAGGTCTGAACTGATATGAGGGACTTCCAACCTGTGTCGGAGGAGCTAGTGGCCCAGCAGCAACTTCGGCAGATAAAGAGGGTCTTGCGTGGACCCCAGAACCTCCAACGAGTGTTGGAGGCGCTAATTGGCCAGAGCGCACCACCTGGTCCGAGGAACCTTCAACGTGCGTTGGAGGTGTGACACTCTCGGAAGAGTTTTCCAATGGCACAACACGGCTTCCAGCCTCACCCAGACGGTGGGTAATAATGAATCAGAAGTTGCTACAACTGGTACGGGATGGAACCGGAGCAAGTAATCGAGACGCAGGAAGAAGATGGAGCCCTGCCTCAATTGAAGGCGACCACACTCATGCCATTAGAAGACATATTGGGCAACACTAAAGGATTGAGATGCACCAAGAGACTAAACTCTCGTGGAGCAAAAGAGCACCCTCACGAGCCACATCTTGTGTGCATCGCACACTCATCCCGGGAGAATCTACAAAGATATTCTTTTGCCAATTCCACCATGAACTATGGTAGAAGCACCAGAAGCATGTTTTGGCGGGCTGCGACTGGATCTTGTCATCTCCACCAAGAGAGGAGGGCCGAAGTTTCAGATCTGAAGGAATTAAGCACCACTGGATGGAGTGCTTAAAGAGCTTTCCACCAAACACGCCCAAAACTGCCACAAGATGCAGAAGTTATGGCCAAAAGAAAACTGCAGCCAAACCCTAGCACCGCCAAAAGAGGGCCGGGACTGTCAGGCGGATTCCGTCGACCAACACCATACAAATCATACATCGACGGAAAGCTCTTTCGATAAGCTTTCCAAAGAGCCCAGGAACACTTGAATCTGACACCGGAATCTCGAGTTATGAGCAAAAGAGTAGAGCTGAAACCCTAAGCGCCATCATGAGCGTCGTACTCATTCGAAAATCAGCAAGCTTCTCGACTTGTCCGGATAGGAGCTATTATGCTTTATGATGTATTGATATCCATGATTAATCTATGGATGGATAGATGGTACTACCCTTCGAGGTAGCTGATTGTATTGTTATTCCTTGAATATTATTAAACAGCAAATAAACAACAATAAAACATGATAAAGATTATGATGGACAATAGGCTTTGTCAGTTGGCTTAGATTTGCCTCGTCCCTAGAACATTACATTTTCGTTCTCATTGTAACATTCATGTTAGTCAATGGCTGTAATGACAATCTTGTCAATGTCATCTATGCGTATGCCATGTCCAATTTTCTTTGCATTTTGATTGATGATGGCAGAAAGCTCAACCATGGGTTTTAAAAACTACTAGCTCATTTAGAAGAGTACTCTTCGGACAATAGATTGGAAGAACTTCGAGAAGATAAGACATTATTTCTTTGTGCTTTCAATTGTTAACAAATGTTTTGGAGGTTCTGAATTTGATTTGTAGGTTAAAGAGACAATCAAGAAGATTGTGGGAAAGAAAATGGAAAAGTCAAAGAGAAGACCAAGGACATTATGAG
The DNA here is from genome assembly GCA_021234155.1 of Isoetes taiwanensis. Taxonomy (NCBI): domain Eukaryota; kingdom Viridiplantae; phylum Streptophyta; class Lycopodiopsida; order Isoetales; family Isoetaceae; genus Isoetes; species Isoetes taiwanensis. The sequence goes on along the minus strand of JAJEKV010000009.1, from coordinate 5,541,676 downwards.
GCTAGTTATCCCATATAATTACACAGCGCAGAGAATTTCTCCTTCAAAGTTCAACAGGATATCCAAAGCATGCATTGGCATAATGACCAATGTTCCATGTTAGTTCATATTACTTACAGACATGCTTTACATGGTGAGACCCCAAACATTAAGATTGGGGACAGACAAATTGTCAAAGAGACTAATTTCTATATTTTAGATGACAAGAAGCATGACAGTTTGTTTGTCCAGCATCGTTTGCAAAACCATGAAGATTTTCTGTTGAGCAAGGGAGTTAATTTGTCTAAAAATGTGTTCTGGTATGATGGATGTGCTTCCCAATTCAAATCTTTAGGAACCTTCTACTTCTTAGATAGATTTTACAAGTTGAATGAGATTAAGATGCAATGGAACTTTGTTGCCTCTTCACATGGGAAAGGGGAATACGACGATGCTGGAGCTATCATAAAGAGGATATTGACGGGTAAAAATGCTTTAAAGGGACAACACACCTTTCAAAAATGCAGAAGATGTTGTCAACTTTCTTATTTGGTATTTCATACCAAACACTCCTTGACGGAAAGCAACATACACAGGTATATATACTCAATTGATAGTGCTTATTACTAACTCCTTAGAATTACTGTTTTTATACTAAATCACTACCCTTTATTTTAAGTTCTTTTGGCTTGTAAAGTTGGGTAATGTGAACAGGGTGTTGCAGTATGATTGTGATACTCTCAAAGACACAAAAAAGATCCACACAATCAGGCCTTACTGCCAAGACAGGCCCATTGAAGTGGCACATAGGCATCTCTCATGTTTTTATAGATTCTGTTGGACAGAATTGTGGTCTAAGTGTAGACATGCATCTTCGCTTCGAGATTATTCACTAAAAGCTCTAATTCCTATGGTCTTGGAGGAGGAGTATGTCAAACATGTGAAGTACGAGAGGGACAATCAATGAAAAACAGAAATGGTTGAAGTAGGTGACAACTTTGTTGCGAATGCTAAGGAAGGCAATGAAGAGAATGTGGATTTTCGGATAATTAAGTGCACTGAACCTAAACACATAGTGGAGCATTCATTCAAGGACTACTGGATTCTAAGTTCAACAAGCAGAGTGTTCTCTTGTCAGGTAAGTATTACGACTTTATTGGAGATGGTAAGTATGAGTTATTAGACAACATGCTTGAGGCAACCTGCTATTCCCACCTTGTGGTTTGTGCTAATGTTGAATTGTGTACATGGTGAAGAGCATGTGTATTGCCTCTCAAATGATGCACAAGAACAGATTATTGAATATTTGCCTCCTCCTTCATCCGAAGTACTTGCCGCTAGCCCTAGTACAGAGGAGGAGTTGCAGATTTATCACTTCATTCAAAATAGTTGCAGATGACAAACTTGTGTACATTCAAAACAAGCGACAAGTGTTTTCATTCCTGTTAGTGTACATTGTGGTAGCACTTAAATCAAATATCGTAAAAAGGCTGTGTTTTTTTGACATTTGTATTTTTCCAGAATTGTTGAGTAGGATCATTTTAAACATGATGCCAATAAAATATATATATTGTTCACGAAATTCGATCCCTGAATTATAAGTTAGGTTACATCACTAAATGATGGATTAATGGATTCAAAGGTTTATGTGAATTTTATGGTTGGTAATTATGGTAATGGTTCACGTTGGTTCTAAAATGGTGTAAAATTAACGTGGTTTCAAATATTCTATGGTTGGTGAGGTTTTTAGAATGCATCATGTTGGACATCAAGAAAAAAAAAAAAAAAGGAAATCACAAAACCATGGTTATATGGATTTCATGATATGGCTCCAACATCCGTTATGAAATGCCATGGAGTATTTTTGTTTTGGTGAAATGTTTATCCAATGGTTAAAAAGATGATGAAATCAAATCAGTTTTGACTTGCCCACCATAATATGCAATCATGCATATTAAGTTTGTGTACTTGTTGTTGTTTAGCCCTTAGATGGAGCTATTGAGATTTACAATTATATGCCAAAATTTTGGTAACATATATATTCATTATGTGAGCATTACGCTATAAGGTCCGAGACAAACAAATATATATTGTAGACTCCAATTTTACTTGAGAAAAATTATATATTCTATCACTTGATGGATGAAAGATTCACCCCCCAAGGTTGCATCCAAACCAAATTGGTTTAAAACAAAATTTGGGAATAACTAATTTAAAAAAGCTAAGATTTTGGGCCACATTCTAAATTACACCTATAAAAAATTTGGGCTTATGCCCCTTCCAATATACATTGCAACACATTGCAATACGTCGCTTTTATGTAATAGAAGCATGTAACCATGTTTTTGAACCATGTATACAAGAATACATTTTGTAATGTGTCTTTTTAAACATGCCTCCAAGTGAGTATATATATAGTTCATGTTCATTTGTGAATTATGGTTAATGGTTTCAAAAGATTTACATTGGTTAATGGCAACTAAAGGTTTACATTGGTTAATGGTTTCAAAATGGTAATGGTTCACGTTGGAGAAATGGTTCAAATGTTTAAAGACGTGGAAAATATTTCATGGTTCACGTGTTTTAAAAGACATGCATCATGCGTTGGACATCACATATAGGACATCACACTACCATGGTTCACTTTGAATATGTCATGGCTCACCTCACTTTGAACATGCCATGGGAACTAAGTTTAGAATGAAATAATGGTTGAATGGTTATTAACCATGATATTCACACGATGGGGTGACTCTCGGGCAATTAAAATTTGATGGGCATATTTACTCAATATTCCTTGATCTAGACCGTAGATAGCTGATCCTCACATTGGGGTATTCTTGTACAAATTTTGATATACCAGATAATGAGGTTTTAGTAAATACTATAAGGTCTGAGGCAATGTACTAAATGGTGTTGATTTTATACATATTATATGATTCTAAAATAGAGGGCTATGTCACCCCCTAACAAATATGCATCCAAAACCAAGGGGGTTTTTAAAAATTTAATTTTAAAGTGTTGGATGTAATGGTTTGTATTAATTAAAAAACAAAATTGGTCCCTTTGGGCCCTAGAAAAAGGTGGTATGCAAATTAGAGAAAAAGGTATATATAAACATATAAAAATAGCAATGAAATTACTAGAATAAGCAAAGAAACAATATAATTTATAAAAAAAAAAAGCAATTAAATACAGGAAAGAAACAATAAGAAAGGTATCCCGAGCAATAAGAAATAGTTTTTCAAGTTTGATATTGAAGTCTTACACAGCCTGTACTTAAAATTTAAGGGTTAATTCATAATAGGTCCACACGTGGTTTCCAAATTCAAAAATATAGCATTTGAATATCAATGTCAAAATATAATATTTAAGAGAACTATTGGCATTAAAAACCACCATAGTATACAAGCTTGATACAAGAGACATCATTGACCAATTAAGCTTCCCATTGCGAAAATCTCCTTTGTATACGAAGCTCTTGCAAACTGCAAGGATGGGAAAGAATAACATGTGTCATGCAGAAGCCAGCCATTGATTTCCATCAAATAAATTTAAAAAAACATTTTTAAACCAACAAGCTTTATTCAGCACTGCATATGCCAAACCTGATCACTCTAAGACATTTGAATGCGACAAGTATCTTAGATGGACTTATAGAATTTGTAGAGATTATAATAAAGGGGTGAGAATTGAAGACTGCTTCAGATATCATGCCGTGGACCCGATATATTTTATAATCCTTCATTCTTGGTTAGAAACTACAAAGCACTGAGATGTACACAAAGCATCTAATAAAATAAATATTGTAATAATACAGTTTGCTACAAACCTATGGAAGCAGGGGCATGAGCAAGAAAATTGAGATGACAATTAGGAGGCAGTGCTGAAGAGGCCATAGAAGCAGGAAATTGAGAGCAACATTGCATGTCGGCGGTGGTAACCATGGAGGCTGAAATCCATGATCCCAATTACGGGACTGAATTGCGTAGAAAACCATCTGATGCCATATACCTTTAGAAAGCTTACTGCAAGGGCTTTCCAAAAACACCAAAAATTGCTCAAAATGGACACCCGAGATGGGAGATATTTGAGATTGAAGCAACGCCAAAACTGACGGTAACCAATTCTGGAACTGAAGTAGAGATAAAATTACCTGATGCCATACATCGTTTGGAAAGCTTACTGCAAGGGCTTTCCAACGCACCAAACATCGCTCGAAACGGACACCGGAGGAGGGTGATATCTGAGATTGAAACAGCGTCAAAACTCTAGCCCCAGTGAAGCTGCGGCATCACCAAATCAGCCAAGCCTTTATCTAATATTCACATACATAGCAAATCAGCCAAGCCTTTATCTAATGTTCATATACAACCACACAATCTCTCTTTTTTTAGCCTTTATCTAATATTCACATACAACCATACAATGTCTCTTTTTTTGAAAATCAATGGCCAAGAAAAGGTGCGGTCAAACGAATATATCAACCTAATCATAGCAAAACCATATTGAAAAGCGTATACAAAAACACAAAAGAAACCCCATGTTATTGTGCTGCATATTGAAATAGGCCTAGTCCGGCCACACAGGAAAGAGCATGCAGAAAGAGTGCGCCATCGCTTTTCGAAGAAAGAAATCAAATTTAAGGATTAGAGAAAGAAAAAAAGAGGGAGAAGGCGGGGGGAGGGGCTAGTGGGGTGCTTGGCATGTGTGCTTTTGCGCCCCAATATTGTGCTTAGACCCAAATCATGATCAAGTTGGTTGAATCCATTTAGTGCACTATCAAAAAGTGGTTTTCAACAAATTTTAACTTAGATCGTACAAAAATGGAATAATGGATGAATTCCTTCAGAGTTTGTCGGTGTATAATCTAGAAAAATAAAGAGATTTAACTATTATGATTGAACTGGTGTGCTAGTTCAGAGAGCAAAAACACCATACATCAATGCTCAAGCAGAAGATAAACAAGCTTGTAGATGAACAAAGGCTAATCAAACTAGAGAATGAAGACACATGAAATAAACTCAAGGAAAAGTAAGGTGAGTATTTGACCTTTTAATTGCGAAAATTTGCAGGCTAATGTTTTCTTTATGAGAGTGGTTCTTGCTTATGCAGGGAGGAAGATAGCCAATTAAATTGTTCTTGCTCATAGAAGGTTATGGAGGCCAAAGAATTTCTTGCGACAAGAAGGTAGAATTTTATTGCACATGCTTTATTATTTTTCTGTGTGAAGCATGAATGTGGGTCTCATTCAAAAGGAAGGAGAAGATTTCGGTCTTCTATACATGTTTCAATGCTTTTGTATTCATATCAAGAGCATATCTTTTTTGTTTTTGTTTTTTTTTTTTTTCTATTATATCATTTAAAGCTATTTTCGATCTTTTTGGAACCACGGGTTTAATGGGAGGGTTTCAATTTCCTAAACTTCAAATGCCACGTAATATCATTTCCTAAACTTCAAATGCCACGTAAATTCATTTATGCCGCAAGTTGAAACATGTTATGGAATAGGTCTGCATGTATTTAATAGATTTTGTACAAGTGGTTGATGGTGTCAAGTATGGTATTCAATGTTTGCCAATGATATTTTTGTGGGGAAATTTTAAAAAATGCTCCTACGTTTTGCAAACATTATGAAGATGCCCCTTAAAAAATCTTATAGTTGTGATCAAATAAAAGAGAGCCTTTCACCATAGTAGTATCATTTGGAACGAACTCGAAGTTTTACGTTATAGTATTTTCAAGAATGTATGAAAGAAACAACTTGAAAAGTATATTCAAGAATGTATGAAAGAAACAACTTGAAAAGTATATAATTTGTGAATTTCAACTCCAAATTTAAATGAATTTGGTTTTATTGGAAATTTCTTATCCTAATCTTATTTTGGTCCTATTTTTTTCACTTATTGGTACAGACAACTTGACCAAAAATAAATAAATCTAACTGTTTAAGTTCTGGTGTTACATTACTTAAAATCTGAACTAGCTTTGTTCTAGGTATTTAGGGTAGAAACAATTTCTAAGAACACTTGAAACACTTAAGAATGAAAAATGAATATCTTTTACAAAAATTGACCTTGCCCCAATAAGATAACATGAAAATTTTACAAGAATGAACTCCAGTTGAGCTGTACAAGTGCAAAACTCCAATTGAGATATATAAATTACAGAGAAAACAATAGACCAGCCTGACATTTATGCGTCTTTTCTTTTTCTGCCTGGTTTTTGTGAGCAAGGCAGGCATGTTCTTTTTCCTTGCGTTTCCTGGGAAATCAATGGGCGTTGCACCAAAGGCTTCAACTCTTTCCAAGATCCAAGGGCCAAAGTTTATAAACTCTAAATTTTCTCTATCTTGTCTACTTTTGCTTCAGTAAAAAATACTATCATGCAGTTCCAGGCTTATTGCTTTAGAGCATATTAGTCGCAGTATGTTCCATACTTTTAACATGGAATTTAGAGTTGTTTGTTCCCAAGATTTGAACCTGAAGGGTTGGAGGCTAAGCAAATGTACAAGTACATCCTAACTGAACTTTGTGCGGTAAACAGGGTTCTATACAGGAACTTTGCTCAATTCTCACTCTCTTATCAAAGAATTGACCATGCTTGCAATCTTTTTGTAATCTTCTCTCAATTGAATAAACCTGCCAGGTAAGATTAACAGTGATCAAACAGTACTAGAAATTAGTCAAATGTTTGTGCAGGGATACATACCGTTTTGCATCCTTTCGAGCGAGACGAAGGCTGCCATCAACCAATGTAGGAAGACTTTCCGGAGCAACAATGAACACATTTACCATTCTGTAGCCAATGCAAGTAACAATGAAGTCAGAATCAAATAAGGAATTGGTATATACAACTCAGTTGGACGACTCACGTTCCCAATAGTTCAAATTTCTCCTCAACTGCGGGAGCCTTAAAGTTACGAACAAAGTCTGCATACTCCGAAACATCACGTTTCAACCGTAAGCCACCACTGCAAGAAACTGACGCAAATTAGTTGCTAACACCTTTGTGGAAAAGGTACACCATAAGTAATTTTACATCGTAGTCCACAAGCTTGTCGCTTACCTTGGACTGAATGTAAACCTCTGCCAATGATTTAATAAAGCTTTATGCAAACGGTTCCCCTGCAAAATAATAAGTCAAATACCATTTGTATCACTCAAACACTACTTGTATCTGTGGTATTATTTGTAACCGAAATCGAGTTCTATTCTTGTCACTCAAAAACCCATTCAAGGCTTTCAAGTCTAACTATAATGCAAGCCAATTTTCATCTCAACTTCTGGCAAGTTCTAATCCGCAACATAATGCTGAAAAGATACTAACAGATCTCCTCCTTTAGATTGTACTTCAACTGGAGTACTATGTATAAGGTATCCACCTTTTAACCAAACCAACTTACCTAGAAAGCTTTGATGGTTATATTTAAGATGATTTTACGTTTGTAAAACCAGCTGCACTTCAACTGGAGTACTGTGTATAAGGTATCCACATTTAACCGTTTAGCAGGACCAACTTACCTGGAAGGATCTGATGGTTATATTTAAGATGATTTTACGTTTGTGAAACCAGATGCATGAAAAGAAATGAGGGGCTTCAATAATAACAAAAAAAAGTTCAGTTTCATAATGCATGTAAAATTCCAGAGAAAACATGTACGTACCAATTCAGTCATAAATGCCTGCTTATTAAGACCCTCCAAAGCAGTATTCACAGCTTCAAGCATCCTTGCTAAATATGCAACGACCCTACAAGAAGATTACCATTATGAAATTATAAATGAAATAACGTGTACGTCTTTGAGATACATATATGCCTACAAGACAAGACAGTAGAAAACACGGAAAGTATAACAGGCCTATCTGGAAGTGAAAGAGCATATAGCCAAATCAAACACAATCTTTGTTACCGTATACAAGCAGTCGTTGGACGGTAATCAGGCAAGTTTCCATCTTCAGGAGGTAAGAAATCATGAATTTTCTGTTCGGCAGCCAATAAACGATCCACCTAGTACATAACAGAAACCCTTGCAAATTAATTAGCATATGTTACTGGTAGCAAAACTGCCAGCTTCAGCAAATAGTGTCTGCAGAGCAAAAGTAGATAACTATAGCCATTATCACCGATACATGCTCATGCCAGAAAGCAACTAGCTCCTACGCTATTTAAAGACTTCATAATTTGTATGCTCTTTTATTACACATGTCAGATTAAATACCTTGATGAATATGTATTTAACACAAACACCAATAGAAGGCGGACCATTCTCGAATGCAGGATAAATATAATACCTCCGCTATAATTGTATCTATGCACATTTGAAGTCCTTTCAAAGCAGCTCCTTCAGCATTTGACATTGCTGTTGCCATTTCCTCACAACATGCAGCATGAGCCCCGTCAACAGGCAGCAACAATCGAGCTATAGTGTCGACAAAATACTGTACAAGAAACAATCACTAAAGTTATAAGGATCTAGACATACAAGAACATTTAAGAATTTCAATGACAACATTATGTTCCACTAGCTTGAGTTCTTTTCAAGAAAAAGGTACACCCATGAGGTGCTGCTTATGATTGGAGATTATACAACCTAAAAGGGATCAAAATGACATCTATAACTTCATTTTTCAAAATACTGCATAGCTACTTCAGGGCAGGAACTGGCTTTGTCATTGGACAATGTTTATCAAGGTGTTCCAAGCGCAGCCATCAATGGACCTAGCTTCGCAGCAAAGCAAGCAAACAGGAAATATTTCTGGATGTGGAAGAGAAGGAAAAGTCGTATCCATTTATCTAAATATCTGGCTACAGATAGTTGGAACTCGAAAAATTTCCAGCTCTCATAAGAGCTCCTGCTTATAATTTATTAAAATGTGGTACAACTGCAGCAATTAACTGCCAGCAGATATCTGAGCTGCTTAGTTAAGATACCTGCTGAACCATTGCCACATTTGTGGTCACTCGCTGTACTGACACCATAAAAGCTCGAACACTGCTCTCCCCAGCAGTAGCAGCTGCCTCAGCCTGAAAAAAGTAATTAATGCACAGAAATTAATTGGATTGACTCCAAGCTATGTTAATTAGTTAGAGGTAGTGGATAAACACAGCAGAAAAGCAACCAAGAACCCAATATAACTTGCACAGCCTAAATACATCTTCAAGTAAACAGAAGTGTCAATATCAAAGATCATTTGTGGAGAAAAGAAGGAAGCTCACAGAATACTGAACCTAGGCGTGATGGATCGAATACAAGACAATAAAAGGCAGAAGAGGAGAATAGACTTTCTTATTCCGCACCCTTGTGTGCAGAGATTTTTTGATCCAACTACATGAAATTGGGCATAATAGAAATACGAAATTGAAGTCGTATCGTAGCCACGGCATTGCATACAAGGCAAATATTTGCCCCCTTCTACATTAAGGCCACTTTTTCCAGATATTTTGCAGCCAATGGACAATAGCAAAACAACTGCCACTTTTTAAATAAGACAGTAACACTTGTCCATCTCCTTCAACACTCGTTGGGAAGCAGCATGGTGTCTGTTCTCATCAGATACAGTTTTTGCGCAGCCACAAAACAAAGGCCCAGCAAGAAAAACTAATACAAAAACAACAGCAGATCAAAAGAAGGTACTAAATTAACTGAATACTTGTTTAGACTTGAATCAGAATAATTTTGAGCAAGTTCATCTGGAACAAGCATACCGCAGAGGCAGCTGCTGCAGCAACCCTTCGACTGACAGTGGTGCCAATCGCAAATCGATCCCTCAAATTTGCCGCTTCTTTCAGAGCTTCATGCCCTCGTTGCAAACCCTCTGTCGAGTATTGACTAGCCTGAGTCAAAGTCCAAGTCAGATTAAAAAGGCTAATTGCATACGGTTCATCTTCACAAATCTCACCTCATCTAAAAGACAATTGAATATTGCCCTAACGTTAGCCGCCAAAGAAACTTGCTGCATAAGATGCACTTTAATCTCAGTCACATTCATAATGACACTAGTAACAATCCCGGATCTAAAGTAACCAAATAATCTGAATTGAAATACCTGTGGAGTGAACAGACTGCAGCGTAGCACCGCTTCTTCATTCCAGTTCACAAATTCAGTTACTATCCCCACAGACATTGGGCTGTTTGTATACATGGCACCTGCTATCTTGCTAGGCCTTTGCCCTGAAGACGCACTTTCCAAAGGTTGTGACCCCACCTTGAGCTCTGACATCTGCGTCATGGCAAACAAGCCAAATATTAAGAATGTTCCTGCAGCAGATAAGATTGGGACATACCTTAGCTTGAAAAAGCTGGCTGAGCGATGCCTGTTCAATCTCTATGTATTCTTCCATGTGTACAGAGAATAAAGATTCGGCAAGGCCTGCATTAGTCCATCCTTAGTGCAAACTTATATTTTTTCACTATCCATCATACTCCTGTCCTTGAAACAAAACCCTTCTTTTTTGCTAATAACAGCTTATAAATCTTAAAGGATTAGGCGCTCTCAATCTAGTTGAAAACGGCAGGTTCTACCTAGGTCTAGCTCTTCATAACTTCTGTCCTATCCAAACCAAGGCATTGCATCTAATGGGTTTAGTAGGGAAAGTATGTTTATGCCCTTGCCCTTCAAGAGTATAAAAGTAGATGTTTCAGCAAATAATTATATGGTCTTGGCCAGTCACACCATCAAAAAAACTATTATGCTAACTTAGGTTTTGGCAGAAAGATCTCAACTTAGTTCATGCCCTCACCTTCTTTTTACTAATATTTCTCCTGTTCCATCTAAACACTTTTTTGCCTAGACAATACTAGCTGTTAGATGGTACGAAACAAATGACTAATAGTGACATCTTAGTAGTGCACAAGTGACAAGTTGTGCGCATGGAGATAGCATATAAACCAAACATGCGCATTATTTGGAAGTGCAAAACAGTAAATTTCTTTCGTTTCTCTTCATCAAATGAGTAGAACTTTTGGGCGTGCAAAGTTCATCCTTGAAATCAGTAGATTTTCTAACATAACATCAAAGCTAATTGAGTATCAGTCCGAATGTGGATTTGCGTATGCTAAATGCTGCTGCAATCAGCACAGGTTCTTTTTGAGAACCAATTCAGACCATCTTTTTAGAACTTGCAATCCAATGTATTATTGGAGGATGGCTCATAAAAAAAAAACAGGAAATCTAACAACAGTAAGGGAGGCACGTAGTGACTTGCGAGAAAATAAAACGTTCAGCTACACAAAAACACAAGCTGTATTTTCAGAAGAGACGGCCAGATAAGAAATAAAGGGTTCCAAATGCCGACAGCAGAGCTTATTTCAGAGCAGCTATGATGGCAAATGGTAGCTCTTCTTAAAAGTGTTCCTTTAAGATTGGTGATACATGCGTTTTTAGCCCAGGAGGCTCTCGCCCCCTTCCAGATTCAAATGCGAAGTGCTGTATGTAATTGATCTCATAGACCCTATGGGTCTTTAGTAGATGTTAGGATTAGTATCATTCTTTGTGTCTTTCTGTCTTTCAATTCATGACCTAAAAACGGATTTTTACCTTCAACATCCAGGTCGCCACACCCAAGTGCTCGGAGATCCTTTGCAAGTTCCTGTGTTTTCTCATAGGCTGCTGCTAGCATACGCAAATACTGCAATGCAGAGCAAAATATCGACCTTATTTTACTTTTCAGTGTTACATCACATCATACGTGCAAATAAGGGAAGTATACCTGAAGAAATCCACCTTCCTCTAATGAGATAGGATTTGTTAAAGATGGCTTTGGTAATAGTCGATCTAATGTAGTAGATACACGTTGCTCTAGAACTCTCTGCAAATACGATGGTGAGCTGGACCAAAATCCATACAAAAATTGAAATGACAAAGAGTATACCTGGACAAGTATTGACATTACTGCATCAGGCAAAGGAAAGACGGCTCTGATAATTGCAGATTCTTTCCGCACAGTATCTGGAAAGAAGCAACTATTGGTGGCTACATATTTTTCTTAAAATATCTGTTTACATTATACTGGCAATAAACTGTAATGCGTACCTATAATTTCTTTATAAAGAACACCTAGACCATTTGCCATATTGTTAACATCAGATTGCAGACCCTGTTCTCCAAGCACCACTTTTGCATCCGCATTCATGATATCAACATCAATAAACATAGGACGGGAAGCAACATATCGTTGCATGGCTCTAGCTCCTCGATTGAACTGCAACCAACATGGCATTAGCATTCATCCTTGAGATTTAAATAACCATATACACTTGCCTGATCCAATATCTTTGCACATTCTGCCATTGTAGAAAGTTCCCGTTTATGGGATGCCGCATCAAACTTTGCAAGCAAACGATTTTCAAGTTCTGTCCATATCCAGATTCTTAGAACATGTGTGGTGGCATTCTACAACAAATACTGAGACAGATCAAATACTACCATTGCAATATTCTTGAAGGTTTGCAACTGCAACCTCCAGACCTGGACTAGCATTCGCTGCACCTTTAGCAGCTGCATCAGCAACACCAGATCCTGTCATGTCCTCTGCCAATGAACCTGCCAAGCTACCAAACCATCCATTCAGGAGATATCCATAGCTGCTGAAGGAAGGAAATACCATTTGACAAGTGCTGATCTGATCAGTTTAAGGGGTCAATGATGCCCTGAAATTATTCATCAACAATACCAGCATCTAGAACAGTGTAGATTTTGACCAAAATGCATTAGTCTAGATATGAGGAGCTCTTGGTCCAAAACATAATTGTATTCTGTAGAACCTGTTGGAACAATGGGTATAAAGTTTGTACAGTCCCATGCCATGTCCTATGGGTCTAATGGCCAAACACTTAAAGATCATATGACCGCAGGTAACACCATGCAAACGCCTTAGAAGGTCAGATTTGGAGTTAAAGCATCTCATAGATGGCTGAACAGGAGGTGAATTTCTTTGCACTTCCCACATATCTACAAAGTGCTATGAGATCAAATATCCTTTGGTCTTGCTGGTTGCAAGGAATCAATGTGTTGCCGCATCCCTGCCTGTATGAACAACAAAGATGACAATGTAATGGCCAGGTGAAAACGGTTTGTCCTGGATAGACTATACTGTCTCCTGTAAAGATGTCAGCTTTGGTGGGCTTTCTGGAAAAGCCTTTGTTATAGCAAGCCTCAAGTTATTGGCGTCTCTGAAAGGCAGTGTATCCTATCTACACAGATACAATTGGCTGCGAGTGCTCTACTCTCCTTAAAGGATGTCACCAAGAATTCACATTAACTTAATAATAATTCTAATTCTTGGTAAATGCTACTTACGAAGCTTTTGTGCAATCGCTGCAGCCTCCGCCACACGACTGTCATCAGAAAATAGTGGTGGTAGTTCCATCAAATCTCCGATATTGCTATTGAACTCCATTAGGTACTGCAAAATGACCATGCAAAATTATACCAAATAAACTCTACTACCACAAAACAAAAATCAAAAATTACCTTTATTAATTCAATTGTTTGGCCTGCTGTCTCCCTCTGAGCATCTGCACTCTGCAAAAGCGAAATAATTTTAAGTATATCAGATCGGATTAGGTATTAGTTTCATAGTACATTATTATCACTATTATTACATTTTCAGTTTGTAATATAAGACATAAATTCTTGACTAAATAATGTGCAAAACATGAATGTTGTCATGTATACTCAAAGATAAACTGATGCGTGATCTATTAGCTGCACCTGATGCAGCTTATGATAGTATGGATATTTTTTGATACTCTTGACTAGACGAATGATAACAGATTCATGCCATTTCTTTATTTGAAACTACTAGTTTTTCAACTCAACCTTACAAATAACTATATATAGGCATGTTAAAATTTGGCAGCCTATTACTCCCTTTTTCCTTCAAAAGTCTTTCCTCATTCCCATCCATGGCTATAAGATTAAACCTGCAAATGATCGCCAATTCGTGCAGCAGTCTGTCCCACACCAGATATTCTGGTATCAAGTCTGCCGAAGCTCTCAAATAGGCCCTGAACTCCCTTTTCCAGCTGCAAATAGAAAGAGACATCCTCTAAAACTTTTATTCCTACATGTTGACAAATGAGTGAGATAGCTTACCTCAGATAACTTCTTTTGATGTCGTGCAGCTTGTTTTCCCACCTCTTCTTTTAAGTTATACAATCGGGAATCGATCTGAGGAATTGAAGAGAAGGTTTATAGTAATAGATTTTAAGAAAAGGTTTATAAGAAAAAAAAAGGGCACAATGCCAAAGAAGAGAATTGTACTTCACTGTTCAAGTCAACAAGTTCCCGCTGAGTGTCCTTGAAAAGTGTAAGTAAAGTGCCAGCCTCTGCAAATGTAGGTTTTGACAAGCCACTTGGCATGTCATTGCCTCTGCCTTGGTTTCCATTAGGAAGATCTTGGTTGTCTTGACCTTCAATCAAATCTCCATCGTCTTCATACAGTTGAGGAAGAACTTCATTGACCAAGCTTTTGAAAAAGTTGTCAAAGGAAAAGGATCCCTATTCCCGAAAAGAAAAATTGAATTTCAGGGATTATGCAACCAGGCAAAAAGTGCATTGTAAATTAGATCACCTTGAAATCTTCAACATCCAAGAGTAGAGGAAGTGAGTGTGAGTTTGCTGACGTATCCTGAGGCGACATTGCTGTTTCACTATGAATTCAAAAAGGGTCATTCATTCAGTTTAGCTAATTATAGCAAAACAACCTGAAAATGGGTGCCCAGTATATAAAGTGATAAAAATTCTTAATGGATGAGGAAATACCGTTCTTGTTTTTACGAAGAATAGACAGCTACATAAGAAATCTTTCAAATCTTTGGAAAGCATGTAGTAGCAGCTGGATCGTCGCAATATCCACGATCCAGAATTCCGACTGCGCTCGCCGGCCTATGGAAGATTTTATTTAGGCCGAAATTACATTAACGCCCCTCGAAATTTTTATAAAAAAGCCAAAAAGTTGTGCCACGTAGATTGTGCTTAGATTGTGCTTTCCATTGCTCGCGTGGCAGGGAGGGCATGCCACACAGGACGGAGAAAAAATAACAAGGTGCTGCGCACGGAGGGTTGCCCTCCATGGCCGGAGGGTGAAGTGGCTTAAATCATAGTTCAAAGTCATATTTTGGCATGATTGGATTACTTCATTATGTAAACATATATACTATATTCTTGCAAGCATGAACCCTGTTGTGTTAGTCCAAAGTTGCAACATCTTGACATTAAACGGCAAGTAAAATCACAAGTAAGGACATTAGCGCGGCAACATTAGGCGCACGTTTACTAGTTCTTTCTATATTGCCTCCATTGTGGCTCCAAAGGGCATGTCAATTACAGTTTTGGCCAATTAGCACGTGTTCTCTGTTGTTTATTAGAAGACAACATCATTGAGTTTCATATCAACAACCTTGGTTAAATGATGTTCACGTTGTTCAAAGCCCTGTCATAGTGTTGCCCAATAAGGTTCTGGAAAATAGGTCGCTATAGATCGCCATAGCCAAACCACCTATTAAAAACATACTTGCCAAACCACCTATTAAAAACATACTTGCCATAGCCAAAACCACCTATTAATAATGCATAAATGGTAAAATTACAACAATTTTGTTTAGTTTTTGTCACAATCTCCAAGACATTCATAAAATGGGCATGTAAATTCCTTTGTCTCCTGTAAATACAAACAATGACATTTAAAAGACAAATAGCTCACTTTAATTATATCCTTCCTCAAACAAGCTGCAAACCCGAACCTCGCTATAATATTGTCAATGTAAGGAACCGCCACTAACTAAGAAACCATTAATCTTATAATAAACTATTACATCCGGCCGAAAGCATATCATGCTCATAAGAGCAATTTTTATCCGTGCTAAGAATCAAATGAATAAAATATGTTAAACAATGAAGAGTTGAAGACCCTTACATCCGACGCTTCACGCACAAAGGGACTTCAATGAAACAATCGCTTGCCTATTTTTTTTCACACGCCCTGCTCGCAAGAAATATAGATTCTCACGCACTATCCGGTAATCACAAATGCATAAAAACAAATTAATAGAGATTTCAACAAAGCCGATCGCGCCGTAAATGCATTAAGGACCCCGATTCTATTTCAATGGTAAAGAACTAGAGAAGAAACCACAAGATACTACGGACTACATTGTCCTAAAGAACATTGAATTTGCAATAAATATGTTCAGCATGCATCCAAATTACTATATGTGCTCAGAACGCCGAACGAGTCCGATTTCTCAGAATTTCAGAAAAAAATCTTCTATTCTATTTCTAGTAGCAAAGAGCTTAATCAAGATAGATGATAATGTCTCATTTTCGCACATTTTCCACAAGATGACAGCCCATGGAGCGTAACTAAAATCCGGTCGAAAGGAAATGTAGGAAAGAGATAATGCTCATCCCTAAACTCTCCTATGATAAATTCTTCAGCCTTCAAGAACATAAACCAGAGTGACAAAATCGAGCCTATGAAGTATCCTTGAAGTGCCAAAGTTAGGGGGGCACCATAACATGTTTGCCAAACAAATAATTCACCTCTTCAGCCGAGATCCAATCTTGAACTATCGATCCGGGCGCAGCCTACCGAACCTCGTTATAATATTGTCAATGTAAGGAACCGCACCAACGAAGAAACCATTAATCTTATAATAAACTATTACATCTGGCTGGAAAGCATATCATGTTCATAAGAGCAATTTTTATCCAGGCTAAGAATCGAATGAATAAAATATGTTAAACAAAAAGGATTGAAGACCCTTACATCTGGACCAACTGAGGGCCTTGACCCAGCTTATTCATCGAATTACAGATGTATGGGCGCCTGTACAGAGCATGCATTCTTACAATACTAAGGGAACATACACGCAGCAGAGCTCATCCTTATGCATAAAATGGCTGTTGTACAACTGCTACCCAAGGATGGAAACCGGAAACCAGATGAATCGATGATGCTAGTTTGGCACGGAGGGTTGCCCTCCATGGTCGGAGGGTGAAGTGGCTTAAGTCATAGTTGAAGACAATAGAGTACTTGATACTTGATAACATACTAAATAATAAATCGAAATTGCTATTTCCAATCCAATGTTTGTAACCTTTATATCTAAAGATTTAACAACGTTTAAAAGCAACTTAGCTTCTTCATGTTAGATAGTGTTGCATCGGTATCTCTGATAGCTTTGAATAGAACAACACGGTACTTGTTCATAGGAAACCTGAGTGGGAGTAGAGTGTTCATCCGAAAGGTGTTTTAAGGTGAGGCTATAGTCAAAGTCTATTACTCTTTGTGAGGCCGGGCCTGAGGTGGGACATTGTAAATGATGAACTGGAGTTATCATCCTCAGTATAAATAAGGATCATAGCTACATGCTCAAAATGTTGTGGTGAAACACTAATGTCAAAATATTAATTCAAAATTTAGTATGTGAATATTGTCGGATTGTTGTAAAGTTGAACATTAATAATGTCACTAGGGAATTGCCTAGCATTGCTTGGGCAAAGCTAGGGAAAGCATTCGGGGGTGTGCATTGTTATTTGCAATATGATGTCCTCATTGTGTTTGGCGTATATAAAGATGCGATGCGCCATTAGTATGTAAAGGAAGTGCAATAAGGATGATTGATTATACATTTATCTCATCTGTTAATATTTCTTTGTATGCTACATTTCTCTGTTAATATAATCTCTATCTTGGTTTCATAACATGCTCAATTCTAAAAAACATTCGCTATTGAGTGAACCTACATGATGTAAATCAATCTAGGCATTGAGGCATTACATTGATATCCAAGATCATTGTAAATATGAAGGTCTAATAAAGTAAATATTTTTAATTCAAGATTTATTCGAGGTTTAGCTAACATGTACTTTAATGGAAATTGCTTTTCTCTCAAAGATCAAGATATGGTTTATGCTTGGAGCTTGAGCATATATTAGTATGCACCATAGTGCAAAGATGTACTTTTAAAGCAAAAGCTTGTCCGTTGTGGCTTGGGAATATGTTTGAGCCTCGAAAACATTTTGTCATAGAATGCAAAATGAACCGAATTTTGATGACATTAAGGTTCATTATAGATTGACAAAAACCGACTTTTTATATGAAAGGTTGTTTATTGGCGGCTTGAGGATATGCTAAAGCCCCAAGATATCTTGTCGTAGGATGCCATCCAAACGTAAAATTTCCTTAAGGGATAAATCAGACAAATATTATGTACCCGCTTGTTGTACCTTGGGACTAAAACATCGCAAGCAACATGATCGCATAATGCCGCTTTTAGGCATCATCTTAATGGGCTTTGGCCTTTGGAGTTTTGTTGAAGGTGGATGCCATATCCTTGGATGCCCATGTGTCATCAAATATCATCGCTTGCATATCCTTTTCTATATCTCAAATGGATACAAAGCCAAATTAGAATAGATCAAGTAAAAATGTAGACACCGAAATACTTAGAATTTAGTGCAAACTATGAAAGGCAATGTGAGATTGAGATTTATGCAAAAGATCGAGGTGGAAAAGCAAACGATTTTGAGATGTTATAGAAGCCTTGCCCGCATTAACCATAAGATTAACCTAAGAGATTAACAAACCAAGTACTTTGTGTACTCGTGATGGCTTTCAAAACATTATTGTAATCTATTATTACAGCCGCAAGATTATTACATGCAAATGTGAAAACCGATGCTAGAAGTTTAAATGCAAGATCGCTTTTAGATGCAAAGTTGCATACCTCACCGATGTCATAAGTGATGTAAAATGTTTCTATGAATGTTAGAAAACAGTCCTTTCTCAACAAATCCTCTATAGGCTGTGGTAGGAGGACTGGCTCCATTGTAGAAATCCATGTCTGGTCTGCTCCAAACAAATCACAATCCTATTGTTTAAATTTGGTTTTTCCGGGGTCCCAAAAAGTTTTTGGAATTTTTTTTAAGGTTAATTTCCTAAGATTATGAAAATTTTGGCAGCCGAAAAAATTTACAGGTACTCCAAAAATCGGGTGTTGATTTCCAAACTCTAGGTTATGGGGATGCATTATCCATTCCTTCCTCGGATGCCTTCATCCTTTCTGCACCTGTCGATGCATGCATGTTGGCACTTCAACGCATGCATTATCCATAATCTGCTTTCTAAATCTCCTTCAGTCTGCGTAACAGGTGGTATTTTGCACTTTGAAGTGGATGGATTTACCTATACATTGCAATTCCGGCCATTTTCTTGGCTTGCAAGCTGCCGCAATGGATATTATGAGTCCAACAAGCTGCTGGTATGGATATTTTGTATATGAAGGTTACGTTCTTTGTGTACCTTCTAGACTATGCTGATGTTGTTTTAGGTTGAATTCTTTTGTTGTATTCCGGTGGATTTCGGCACCTTTTCGTCTGTAAACTGGGGAAGGTTGAGATATATTTCTTTGCAGGCCATTGTTTCTCCGGACCAAATCAATAATCATGGATTGATCTCTGCGACCTTTTTCTTCTCCCGTTCCATGAAGGATCTATAGACTATTTTAGCAAGAAGGTATTTTATGTGTTATTCATGTTTATGACATCTTTGGCTGAGCCTGTTTGGTTGGGCAGGCAATTATTTATTCTTTGCACTGGCAGATGCATAACGACACAATCTTTTAAGAAAAAAGGTAATTATTATATCAGGCATATATTCTAATTTTCTGTAGATTTGGCATGATAGCTCACTTTACTTTGTGAGAGTTATACAAAGGGCTATGGAAAGGGTTATATGAGTTATATTTCATCCCTGAAACATTTTCACCATCTGCATGTCATGTTTGGGAATTTTAAAGGTGCTATTCGATTTAAATTATGGAGATCAGTAGTTGTATTTTTAGTTTAAATCCTGAACATTTTTAGATTTTGCAATATCTTTCATCCATGCACTGCCTCATTGTCATAAATGCCACATTTTCAGCTCCCTTTTTGAAATTGTATCCTTCCTCAACGTGTTTCTATTGAAGTTCCTTGAAGCAATATATTATGATACACATAATTAAGAGGTCAGAAACTCAGTCTCAGCAGGGTTATTGCAATTTTATCAGGTCAGAACCTCAGTCTTCTTTGTTGACTTATTGTATTTGAATCAGGTTTTCTAGCTATTTCATTCTATTAAACATTGTTAAAACAGTTAAACATTGTTAAAGCAGTCATGGGGCATTCAGCAAATGGCAATAGCCAAAGGTATACGACCTTGCAGCGTCATTTTTCTACTTGAATGATACAGGAAAATGTTGGAGCTCCATGAGTTTTTGTGGCTCAATGGGCATGGAGGATTACATCCTGCCTTTCGTGCTACACAAGAACAAGTATATCAGAACTGTTTGAGGATGTTCCAGGCATTGTTGAACTTCATATGGACATGATCAAGGGCATTCTAGGTCATCTCCCATAGGTCGACTTGATGTTGGAACAAAGTTTATACAAAAATGCAAAAGATAACATGTTTCCAGCCTGTTCATGTCTCTATTTGGCCAATGTTTTCTGCTATTTGGCCAATGAAATACCTTTGCTAAGTGTATTGTCCCTTATTGTTTTGTTTTGCAGTTCAAGCGCTGATCTATTGTGGCTCTGGCTCTAATTCAAAGGGCATTTCAAGCGCTGATGTATTGTGGCTCTGGCTCTAATTCAAAGGGCATTTCCATCTGCTCCAACATTTTGTTGAGCTTTTGCAACTTGATTTAAGCAAATATTGTGCTTATGGAGGTTCTTAAGGTTTTTGACCAGATAACATGTACCAAATATTTTGCGTTCTGGTGCTAATTCAAAAGACATTTATGTCCTTGCCAACATTTTGAGATTCTTAGGGTTTTTGAGTCAAAGACTTCTGGAATTTGCCGATTCACATGATGCCCAACTGCAGGTAACAGATGCATACCCAATATTCTGCTACTCATAGTTTGCATGTGATGGTCAAGTGTGTTTCCTACAACAGGTTTAACTGCATCACACATGATGCTCAAGTGCAGATTAGAGGTCTATACCAATTACTCTTCTACTCACAGTTTGCCCATGATGCTCTGCCGCAGCATAAATGTATACCAAATATTCCGGCCTCACAATATTCTCGCTATTACCGGCATCGCTAAATAAAAACAATTTCAGTTGCAAGTGTGTGTGATAAATTTCTTGTGATGGTAGCATTGAAGTTGAAAATGTCGTGTGCTTTTTCTTGGTGTGCATCATGAGGCATTATTGTGGGTGGCTGGGAATTGTTTTTTGGTAGGCCAAGATCACTGTTTTATGTTAATTTAGTTAAAGCTAGATTATATGGACTTTACTTTTTACTTGGCTAAATTATATGGTATATGCTTTTTATTTGGCATAACATCCATAACCTTCTGTCCATCCAGCTTTTAACCATATCTGCCCTCATTCAGGAAATAAAGAAGCAGTTTGACTTGAACTTAACATGAACAATAAGCCTCCACCTCGCCAACTGAAAGAATCTAGGTCTTTTTGTCCCATCTTCACTTGATCTTGCTACCAATGTTGTGAACATTATACTGAAGAGCTCATTTTGTGTCAGACATGCCATTTATCTTCGATGAGCTCTGATTCTGCTTGCACTTGATATGATGTCCTTACCATCCTATATTCCCTTCACTAAAATGCTCTCTTCCATGCCATTCTATATTTCCTTCTCCAAAATCTCTAACATTTCTTTCTCCGGTTGTTTGGTCCAATGTGAAGCTGAGGCTGATAGCTTGGTAACTAGCATTCTAAATGAATTTCATGCTCTTTAATGTTTGAAGGTGTTCTCAAGAATGAGGATATATGAGGAATTTCAAGAAGCGATGCTACTTTACGATCAACAATTGTGGTAAGCATCTTCAAAACTTGGTCTTTAAAGTTTTACTTTGTTTTAATGATTATTTTATTAAGCACTAGAAATTGAGATCAACAATTGTGGTAAGCATCTTCAAAACTTGGTCTTTAAAGCTTTACTTTGTTTTAATGATTATTTTATTAAGCACTAGAAATTGAGAAGATGGTTATGTTGTTTAGCAGAAGAACTTAGGTAAATATCTCTACTTTCCAACCTAATTGTCAACAATTCTTGCATTGTTATTTTGTTGTAATTGGCTTTTACTGTCTTCCATTTGTCTTGACTTCTGATTGGGTTCCAGTTCAAGATGACAATGGCAAGCACAATATCCTTTATCTCTTCCGAATTGCCTCATCTCACGTTCTAGAACACAGCCTATGCAGTCAAAGTTGCAGCAGAAAATTCTATGTACATCCCTTCCTCATTCATTTCGTTGAGCTCAATTTTTGAAATGCGCATTATAGCTGGCTTTGTAGTATTCCTTGATAATTTACATCACACACAAAAGAATGTAGATTTACCACGAAAAATATGTGCAAACATGCTGCTGCAGAACGAGTGTGTAAGATTATTATGAAGCTTGAGAGAATCTCCACTGATATTTGCATGGCAGGCTATTGGGGTTCACAATGAAGGCCATTGCATCTCCTGGTGAGTAGTAATACATGCATCTTGCACGATATATTGCATAGTTTGGAATGAAGTGCTAAAGAAACAAGTTGCAATCTTGGATCAGTGTAGTATAGATGAGAAGTCTCGAAGGATACTGAGCTCGATACGATGAAGATAATGAGGTGCATCGTCCCAACAGGTGAGAAATTTTTGAAGTTGACAATTGAAGGCAAGAGAAGTTTATTGAATGGGCAAGCATTAGAAAGAGGATGAGCAGCAAAAGCAGAAGCTGTCGAAACATGATGGGCTAAGATTATAATTATGCGTCGTCAATCTTGAGAAGGTCATATCAATTTTGAGAACATTTGTCAATTATTTCTTTGCCATTCGTTATGGGTTGTTGTGAAAGGCCATCATTCATATGATGATTCTATTGTGTAATGTAATTCAAAGCTAATGAACAAACGTCAGAAGTCACAGTTGTCAAATGCCGGTTATATGTTCGTGTGATGGTGTTTTTGTCCCTTAACAAAACTATATGTTGAATCACGGGTTGAAGAGTATTCAATTTATGGCCTTAGAAGAAGCATCTTTAAAACTTTTATATTGATCAAAGTGCATAAGATTAACATCTACATATGTTGCACCACGCATGATTAGAGGTCACAAGCTTCAAAATCACCTTAGGTTCAAGATGTGTAGTAATCATTGCAAGCTTCGGTAAGTGCTTATTTGATAGCTACGCATAGATTACGGGGACGTTCTAAAAAATGCCTAGCTGATAGTTTCATTTGACAAAAATTGCACGCAATTGGCAAAATTTGTTCGATAAATATTTTGACACCATGCCTTACTTAACAAAATGAAAACGGAAATTGAAGGGAAGAAGGGTGGCTCATTTCAAATGGAGCAAGTCAATACAATTCAAACTCCACTAAATCTAAACGTTTATCATTTTAAGTGCCACAATTCCATAATGCTTCCCTTTAGTCAATCTTATGAAATACATTATACCACTCAAAGTTAATTCATAAACAATGGACCTTAACTACCAATTTAAATTCATATCTAAACTTGAAGCATTGTTGTGGAGTAATGCTTATTGCGTATAACATTAGGGAGATGTTGAACAACGCATCAAATCATGTTCTTTGATAAGATACATCTTTCATATTTTTGATCTCATGTTCTTGGGTTATTCAGCATATAGAGAACATTGTAGATCCACTCAGTAGCCCATTAGGGTAAAGTGTGATCTTCTTTGTTGTTCCTTAGTCCTACTCCTAAATCAATAACAACTACGATTTCAGACCTATAATATATACTTCCACAAACCACTTTAACCACATATTAGACCACCCAAATTTCATAATGGCAACTGCTCTACATTACCCTCGCCCCCACCAAGGCACATTATCGACGCCGGCTAACAATAAAGCAACTGCCTCTTCAAGTTATGAGTAAAGCCCGGCAACGCCGGGCACCATAACTAGTAAGGAATAAATGCATGCTTGATAAGCGTTGGTAAATCAACAAATGTGGCAAACAAAATTATGCCAAGTTTCCTGCAAGTAGACAGAGTAAGCCAGCAAGCAAAAACTATCTTGTCTAATATGTCAATATGAAATGGGCTTTACCAACGGCTTCAATTTGAACCTGCTTTGAAGACAAATGAATCTAAGCTCTTGGTAATGTATAGGAGAAGCAACAATTGCAGATGTCTAAAGCAACAACACAAAGTCACAAAAAGAACTGCAAGAAGTGCCAGATTTTTGCTTCCACACAAAAATGCACACAGAAACACATCTTGGCAAATGCTAAAGACCTTCCAGATAGAAGCTAACAATAATGCACATTTATCCAAGGTAATCCAGCACCCTTAAGAAAATAATTATCTCCTTAAGAAAACCATGTTCCTAAGCCTTCATCTTTACTTGTATGCTTAACTACTTATAATGTATAATGTCAACGTGGATAAATCTTCCTTTCAATGTTCATCAAAATAGAGCTTTGCTCAAAAATAAAACTTTCATTCTCCCGTCTGATGTAGATGCAAGAATTGAATGTATAGAGCCTAAAACTATCACAAAGAATTACAACGCCATAAATCTTTGAGTATTTATCTAGAGCAACCTTCTCATATTACCGATAGCTTCCAAGTGCCATATGTAGAGATGAATTTCATCAAGATTCTACTTTGAGATCTTCACATTGAGGAGAATGCAAAAGCAAGAAATTTAAGGGGAAGAATATTTGAGTCTTCAAGTTGAAAGATACTAAAAGCTCCTCGATTGAACCATGAGGAAGGCACATGTGATTGCAAAGACTTGCAACAAAGAAAGCCTCCCATCGTGATAGAATAGAAGCTTTGTCCCGCAAAATTACACCACCAAACCTAAAAAAGAAAGCTTACCATCTAACGCTTTTAAGCTAGAAAATAAGTGAAATAATGAAATGCCACATGATCCAAACTCGCCTATAGATGTTAAGAAATGGCAAGTGCAATAATTACCCGAACCAAGACACTATATGCCTAAAAATTATCCAATCGATCAAATACAGATTGAGGTATTACACCGAGTAAACACCAAAAATCTTGGATTTTCCCAAAGACCTAGAGCCAATCCGAGAGAAAGTCAGATTGGCTGGAAATCATTGAGTTCGTAACCCTATATTAGAATACAAAACAAAAAGAAACAGAGTTATAGATTAAGAACTACGATTTCATGATACCATAAGATTGGTTTGGCTGGTGCCATGGAGAAGGAGCTTGAGGCCTTTAAGCAACCCTTCAAATGACGCCCGAGTAACTATGAAGTGATGAGGAAGAAAATGACACCTTCAAAGCATGTCGCGACAAAGCATGTCGTGAACTCCTTTGAAGCCTAAAATGCAAAGGAATCATGAACGCTCGCAGTTCTAAGCTACCGCCAATGCATTGATATACCTAATTTCGCCGATGGTACAGATACGTGCATTGCCGATCGATCGATCTTCTAAAATTGAAAGATTGAGCCCAAATAAAATACCGAAAATAACTCGCCAAACCATCGCCACAAAGGCCGAAAGGAAATGTGAGGGAGCCAACATTCACTCCAAACAAATCGCTTCACCCGAACCAAAAAAACCTCATGAGCTCCACCATCACCACCATTACAGTAGATGCAAGATTGAGTTTCACTGCCTTCCCGCTAGCCGGTTCAAGCATCCCCGACCCACAACGCAGGTGACCTAACATTTACAGGGAAGAATAGGTTTTTAGCAGTCACTAGCATATCCTAGGGATATTCTAGCATATACCTAGGATATGCCAAAAACCCACAAAAACAAGGGTTTGCCCCCCTAGGGGCAACCCAAAAATACTTTAAGGGTGCTTTCCCATGGATGGATGAGGTCAGGCCCAGGTCCAAAAGTATTCCGTCGGGATTATTTTCTAAATGAGGTTCTTAACCTCAGCCACTCCGGTTCTCAGGTCATGGGAACATCGGAAAAGCAGACCAGACCTTCAGGAAACCTGGAGGTTTTCTGCCCATGAGAAAGCACCCTAAGCCATGCACAAGTCAGCATTCCCGTTCAGTTCATGCCACAGTTCATGCCATACCACGGGTGCTCTTACGGGCCACCCTGCGATATTTAGCTCCAACTCACTCGGTTCACACTGTGATTCACTTTGAGTCCTAGAACTAATATTGGGGTTGTATTGCTTCCTTATTTGAATTAGTTGGCAACTAGGGATGGAGAAACAAGCCCAAAAGCAGCAACAGGGAGTCTCAAGTGCAATGCACAATACAACAGATGGTGGACAATGTGGTATTCAAACATGAAGACCCAACGTATGTCTTCCAAGGGAATTCAACACAGGATGATGCAGAGGTGAAAACACATAAAATTGAGCTTCAATTTGTTAGAGATAATGAGGTTAGATTGGCCAAAGTAGAAGAATTTGTATTTTCATTGCTATTTGACTTAGTTCAAGCATGATTATAGAATATAATGGGGTGAAAGCATGCTACGGTGTACCACTTTTGGAATCCTCAAAAGTACCTTCACTGGGTACTTTTAAAACTGATACTTTCTGTTTTTTCTTCCTATTAAAATCAATTCAAAACTTTTGAATTGAAAGTCAATAACATGTCGTTCTATAGTATTAGAGGATAACAATATTATTAGAGACTAAATTTAATGAATCAACCCCCAAACTTATTGTTTCTTGAGACATTTATGCAAGTTCCCAGTACCCAGTGTTGGGTACTTTTTTGGGTAGTCTCGCACTTCCTAAAAAGAACTTTAGATGGTACACCATAGCATGCTCTCACCCAATGGATGTTGTGGATCGTGCAGACACGATAGTGGTCCTAGATATTGGTTTCAATTTTTTAACTATCTTTATTCAACTACTTTTAGCGATTACGAACTTGCAAGAACCACATACATGTTGAGGGATCTGATGAGCAACCACTGCGCCTGAGCCAATGGCAGCATCACATAGTAAGGTGGGGATAGTAGATATGTCTATGCAAATCTCCAATGGACAGTTGCAATATAGCACTTCGCAGCCTGATACAGACACTTATGACAAATCGTCACGAGCATTGAATTTGTGCATTGTCGTAGTCACGAAAAGGCAAGAATCTTCACATATGGATGAGGTGGCACAATTTTTCATGGAGATCATGCACATATAAGCAACAGGTATTATATCTACTATTAGAGTAGGAGCCGCCTGGCTAGATCGTCCTCGACATCTCCTCATGCGGTTTAGATACACACTTCCGCTACATGTCCTGCAGTATGGTAGTCACCTAAAGAGCACTATATTTTCAGTTCAATACCTCAATCCACTTCAACTCTGTAAAGGAAGGGAAGAGTGAGATGGGGTGAGAGAAGCACTACATAAAAAAATGGGCAGTTTCCTAGGGAGGCAAGGCTATAATTCATGATTGTTGGCCTTCTAATCATTAGACTAGTTATGTGAAGTCTTGTCCTTTCCTCGCTTGTTCTGTTTATTTTTGCTACACTTTATGCAATGGTATGAAGTGGGACTTTATCCCCTAGTCTGATTGTTCACTTAACCTGTTCATTGTATCGCCCCATGGCTCTTCGTAGTCTTTGTGGATGTTAAAATTGCATCTATCTATCCATCTACATATCTACCTACCTACCTATCTATCTATCGTGCACGTTGGTGATGGAGGATATCCTGTCCAAGGGAAACATGTCGCCGAGAACTTGTCTAAATGGACGAGTCAGATTCATGATCATAGATGACAAACAAAAGGATTATAAATTCATTTTGCAGTCTAGTAATGGAGCCAATGGAGCTTCACTAACAAGTAGGAAAAATCTGTACTTTCAATTTCATGCAGCATATCGTTGCATTGGGAATTGCTCGAGCATTGGCACGTCTTCATAATCTGTGCATTCTTCCCATTGTACATGGTGATATGAAAGGATGGGGACATTATTAAATGGGTTAAGAGGCAACTACCCAGGAGGCTACAAATGTGACTAAGAAACATAGCAACAATAAATGTTTACTTAACACTTGCACATAGGGGAAATCGTCGTAGAATCTTATGGAATTTTAAAGTATATAAAGGAAGTTTGGAGAATTTTCATAAAGTCTTAAGGAATCTAGAGCAATCCTCCTAGAAATGTAAATTCTCAAATTTTAAAGGTCGAATTAGACATCCTCTATGTGCCATTCAAATTCAAGCTAAGTTGGTCGGTATGATCCATTTTACTTAATAAAAATACAAATGGAGCTCATCCAAATTTCATTCTCTAAATTGAATCAATCAATTGGGTCATAAATTATTACAATTGGAATATGTAGCAAAATAACAGGGGGTTCAAGGGGGATTTGATATGAACAATTTCTGAAACCATAGATCAATTGAATGGGTTGTTATAAAGAAAAGCATAGATTCAAATTAAAAAATAATCACATTAACTCATTGGGTACATTGGTTAAAGTAATCTTATTAGGACATTGAATTATTTTGGTAAAGGTTCGAGCTCCCGTATTTCATATTCTAAAATCTTAGAAAAAGCCGTATATAGGTTCGATATTCCCTCAAAACCTGAGGCGAAATCGTATTTTATATTTCAAAATCATAGGAGCCTCCAATCATAATTGACTGTAAGCGAAACGAGAGGTGCCCAGAGCCCTAACATACGATCTAGGTCGTAGGATCGACGAATCCGACGACTGTGGTAGTCCACGATGCATCTCGTTTAGCTCATAAGTTTTAAGTTAAATCCCTTGCCTGATAACCATTCGATGGCCATCTTGGAGTAAGAATTGACGTGTTGCATGGCAAATTCCACTCTTAATTCCCTTGTTGATTCTCTACCAATCAGAAGCTCACCATTGTTTATCAAAACTTCTCGACATAGAATAAGAATGAGCCAATGTTGTGGGAAATGTCATGCACTATGAGTGGTTGTACCATGAATGATTTTAGCAAGAATAAATTTTGGAGTATTCTCGAATGAGATAACGTAATTTTGTATCCTTTTTAGACATAGTTAACCTACAAATTTCTACAACTAAAGTTTAACTAGAAGTCGTTAGCATAGTGTTGGCTAGGTGGAATTGATTGTTTCACTAACACAAGCCCCTAACATTAAATGACATGGCACACAATCCATGTGACAGTGATACCTTAAGCTCTAAAATTTGTACGTCTAGGTAAAGAACCTCATCTCACATGGAATATTCAGTTGTGACCTGCAAAAAAAGTAAGGATTTGCTATGAAGAACCATTTACGTCTAATTAGAATTAGACTGAACCTTTAGATAGGATACAACTATTTTATCATTCCAATTCCCAACTATAGTCTAGAATACCTCTAAATACCAATGCGCAATCTAGTCTAGATGCCTATCACATGTAATCACATTGTGACAACTTTCATGCAAAATAGTTGTGATAGTTAAGCGGGTCAAAGGTTCTAGTAGAGCTTTTGAGGCCGTCATTTTCTCATATGAATCATGCACATAGTTTTCAATCTAACTAGAAGTCTTTTTATATCGTGCGAAGATCTTGCTACATAGCAAGATAAAAATATGACAATTAAGGACACTTGCACATTTGACATTAGCACCCTCGAAAATGACGATGAACCCCACATATATGACATCAAGAAAGGTAGAAAAATAAAGAGAGGCACATGAGAGACCCCAATTTAGCTCTAATGTAAAAACTCTAGAGAAATTTATTGCAGTCACCCCATCAAAATTAGCATGTTTAAATAGACGCCCTAGCAACCTAATAAGAAACATTTATAAAATCGTAACATAACATAATCAAGTTTGTCTCAAATACCACGTATACAAAGTCTATGTCCACTATTTGGGGGAAATCTATATCTATGCACTTCGATGATTCCCTTTTCTTTTTTTCTTTTTTCTTTTTTTGTCAGCCACATTTGTCTCCGTTCTTCCAATAAAAACTGCATGATATTTTAGACCAACACGCTTGGCACACACTTCTTATTCTTGCTTTATTGGTTACCTATGTGTTTAACAACTATAACCCTTCTTATGCTTGCTTTATTTATCTTGGATTCTTAGCTTGGGGCAGATTTCATTTTGTTGTAAGAGAACATTCCCATGGAGTATTATAATTAGGTGGGCTAGAGAAGCATGCAATTATTTCGCACAAATGTGACTAAGAAACATAGCAATAATAAATGTTTATTTAGCACTTGCGCATAGGGAATCCTTGCAGAATCTTATGGAATCTTAAGGTATATTAAGGAAGCTTGGAGAATTTTCATAGAGTCTTAAGGAATCTAGAGCAACCATCCTACAAATGTAAATTCTCAAATTTAAAGTTTTTTTTTTTTTTTTTTTGAAGGACTACAATCTCTTTATTCAATATTCCGTATACACACATAGATGCAGAGATGTGAATAAAATCTCAGCAGACAAAGATAATCCACTGAGTGCAGCCACCTGTCTATGTATAAGATAAGATACCCAAATATTCCTCAAAAATCGAACGTTTTTTCTCAGGAGCAAGCTGAGAACATAGGTATGCCTTCATCAATCTGTCTTGCGCCTCGTGAAGAAGTTGGTCGACACTAATTGATAAGCCTTTGAAGATACACATTCGCCTTCTTTTCCAAATAGACCACAACAACCAGTCTGAAGCTAAGTGGAAAGCCTGTTGCTGCAAGCTGTTCCAAGTGGAAGGATAAATGGCGAGGAGCACCTGTTGGCTAGTCAAGACCACATGGAAAAGAGATAGTAACCATGACCAAACTGGCTGAACTTGGTCACATAGAAAGAAGCAGTGCTCGAGACTCTCAGCTTGCCGTTTACACAGTGGGCAGAGTTCTGAAATGCGGGGATAGAACTTATGAACCAGCACATTAACCCGCACGTATACAAAGTCTATGTCCACTATTTGGGAAAAATCTATATCTATGCACTTCGATGATTCCCTTTTCTTTTTTTCTTTTTTCTTTTTTTGTCAGCCACATTTGTCTCCGTTCTTCCAATAAAAACTGC
Organism: Isoetes taiwanensis; assembly: GCA_021234155.1. NCBI lineage: Eukaryota > Viridiplantae > Streptophyta > Lycopodiopsida > Isoetales > Isoetaceae > Isoetes > Isoetes taiwanensis. Next base: position 5,510,721 of record JAJEKV010000009.1, on the reverse strand, counting down.
ATGATATTTTAGACCAACACGCTTGGCACACACTTCTTATTCTTGCTTTATTGGTTACCTATGTGTTTAACAACTATAACCCTTCTTATGCTTGCTTTATTTATCTTGGATTCTTAGCTTGGGGCAGATTTCATTTTGTTGTAAGAGAACATTCCCATGGAGTATTATAATTAGGTGGGCTAGAGAAGCATGCAATTATTTCGCACAAATGTGACTAAGAAACATAGCAATAATAAATGTTTATTTAGCACTTGCGCATAGGGAATCCTTGCAGAATCTTATGGAATCTTAAGGTATATTAAGGAAGCTTGGAGAATTTTCATAGAGTCTTAAGGAATCTAGAGCAACCATCCTACAAATGTAAATTCTCAAATTTAAAGTTTTTTTTTTTTTTGAAGGACGACAAACTCTTATTCAATATTCCAGAAGAAGTACACACATAGATGCAGAGACAGGAATAAAATCTCAGCAGACAAAGATAATCCACTGAGTGCAGCCACCTGTCTATGTATAAGATAAGATACCCAAATATTCCTCAAAAATCAAACGTTTTTTCTCAGGAGCAAGCTGAGAACATAGGTATGCCTTCATCAACTGCCTTGCGCGGCCGTGGAAGAAGTTGGTCGACACTAATTGATAAGCCTTTGAAGATACACATTCGCCTTCTTTTCCAAATAGACCACAACAACCAGTCTGAAGCTAAGTGGAAAGCCTGTTGCTGCAAGCTGTTCCAAGTGGAAGGATAAATGGCGAGGAGCACCTGTTGGCTAGTCAAGACCACATGGAAAAGAGATAGTAACCATGACCAAACTGGCTGAACTTGGTCACATAGAAAGAAGCAAAGGTTTCGAGACTCTCGCCTTTGCCGCTTACACAATGGGCGTAGTTCAAATGCGGGATAGAACTTATGAACCAGCACATTAACCCGCAGACATCTGTGAAGGAGTTGCCACCATAAGGTAGAAACTTTGGGATGCAGCAATTTATTCCAGACTCAGGACCACATATGCTTCCACTGAGGAGGGGGAATTTGGAGCTGCCAACCAGCCCGACCAGCTTTTGATATAACGAATGCACAAGACGTTGTGCATTAACTATTTGGGGACTAGTCCAAATAGGCACATCAACTGACAGAAGGAGCTGCCCGCGTAATGTCGCCCACCTTTTGCCATAGAGCTCTGTCCTATCGAGATAGCATAAACTTAGTCTGAAAAGCATCCCAAGTCAACAAGTGTCCTGCCTCATACCAAGCACCAACTGTGAGAATACCAGCAAGCCTCCAACGCCGTCGAGTCAATGGATGTACAGTAGCACACAGAGGCATGTGATTATCCAGAGGAATCCATCAACACAGAGAACCTACATGTGGACACACAACTGGATTAATCTTAAATAGCACACGACTGTCTCCCAAGAATCAAGCAATCCCTTCAAGAAGGGGGAAGCATACAGATATGGACGAAGCTGGTAAAAGAGACACCAAGGAAGAACTGCCCTAAGTGCCGGTTTTCCAAAAGGAATACACTGCCCAAGTGCTTGCACAACCAATCTCATTCCAGGCGAATGTACCATACCCACCAAGTAGCGACAAATGAACATAGATATCATAATTTTACTCTGTAAGTGAAAGTCAATCATACCTAGACCTCCAAAGAAAGTTTGGTTTGATACATGTGGACCTGCTTTACCTTCACAACTACACCTGCCTCAAGATTTTGCCCAAATGAAGTTACTGGGACAATTCAGGCCAACCTCTTGAAACTTTGTTTGTGAGGCAAGCACAACAGATGCCATATATACATGAGTGTTGCTGAGAACCTGCTTAGCAACTACTATCCGCCCCGCCAGAAAGCTTAGTCAGATTCCACCCAAAAAGATGCTTATGCAGGCCTTCCACTATAACATCCCATGCATCTGAAGTAGAGATATGTATATCTACAGGAATGCCCAAGAGTTTAGTGGCCTTCCCTTGAGGAAGCACTTTCCACGGATACTCGTAAACACAGGGAGGAACATCCACATCCAAAGTCCATAAAGCAGAGCACTTTAGCCACCCAACAAGAACCCCTGATGCCAGGGAGAAAGAGTCCAGCAAAATCTTAGCATTCTGAAGATTATCATTTTTCAGCCACTAGAAAGAGAAATGTATCATCGGCATACTGATTACACACTTCTTGAGAACCAGCCTCCATAGTCAATCCTTGAATTATGCCATCTTGAGTAGCCGAAGAGAATAGCTGGGACAATATCTCTGCCACAATAGTGAACAATAATGGGGCAAGGGGACATCCTTGTCGAACTCGTCTACCAACAGGAAACATAGTCGACGGTTCTCCCTGAAAAAGCACAATAGACCAAGCAGAAAGATGGAGTTTCATAACATCTCTGGTAAACAACTCTCCAAATCCCAATGTCAGAAGGCATTTTTGTAGGAAATTCCAATCTATACTGTCATAGGCTTTAGCAAAATCCAATTTGAGATATACAATGTGCTGACCCTTAAGACGCGCCCAATACATCCCCTCATAAGCTGCGGCCACATTATCAAGAATACAGCGCTTAGGTAAAAATCCTGATTGTGTGAAGGAGATAGGCTCTGCCAAGATATCCCTCACTTTCTCTGCCAAGGCCTTAGCAAATATCTTGTACACCGTAGATAGCAAAGTTATAGGGCGCCAATCCGAGATAGTTTTAGGCTCTTTGCACTTAGAAATAAGGGAAATGCAACCAGTGTTAATGATCTTATCCAAGCTCTTGAACCGGCGAAACTTAGAGAAAACATTGAAGACGTCATCACCAAGCCAATTCCAATAAGCTTGGAAAAACTTTGCAGGAAAACCATCCAAGCCTGGGCACTTATTCTTCTTTAAAGAGTCTACAGCAGAATGCAAATCATCGACAGTAATAGTTGATTCTAACTAAACACGCTGCTGTGGGGAAATAATAGGATGGATCTTAGATAAAACTGCCTCCTGCATGTCCTCTTGGAAGGGCAGAGACTGATCAACAAAAAAAGCAGAAAAATGATAAAAAAAAGAAACTGCTTCAACTGTGCAGCATCAGAAATTTCAGAGCCATCAGGTAGGAGTAGCGAAGATATGGAGCTTGACACACGTCTTCTCCTTGTTGCCCTAAAGAAGAAGTGAGAGCACCTATTTCCCAATTTAAACCAATCCAAACTGGCCTTAATGCGAGCTTGAGTTGCCTGTAGAGACTCAATGTTTCTTATTTCTGCCAATAACTCTTTCTCTCGAATATCTGATGAAGGGGCTTGTGAACGACACATTTGAAGCTCCATATACAAATCTAGTAGTCGGCCTCTAGTTGTCTGCGCCTTCCTACGTCCCCACTGCTTAGCAAAGGATTTAACTGCTGCCAAAGCGTCAACAACCCCAGACATACCTCGAAGACGAGAAAATGTAGAGGACCAGACATGCCTGCAGCCAGGGTCTGACAAATATCGAGTGTTAAGCTTGAAATAGGTTATTGTGGCTCGTCTATGCACTGGCGCTGTAACCGAAAGCCATTGTGGATTGTAATCAAATATGGAACTATCCAACATATTTGTCCTTTGCAAGTTACCCAGTAAGCCAGCAACTATTACATTATAATATCCACGATCATGCCGAGCGTAAGCTCTACCTGGTCCAGTCCAGCCATTACGCCACGTAAAAGACTGGTCTCCGTCAACCTCTACCATTCTGCAGTCCAGCACAAGCTGCCTCCACTGCTCACGTTCAAACCCCTGAACAACCTGTGTACCCCTACCACACCTATCTGCTTCAAACTCAACCATATTAAAATCACCAACTAGTAGCCATGCTACATTATGATCGAGCCACATAATCTTAGTCCGTAAAGTGGCCCACAGAGAGCCTCGCTGACGTGGCTGATTAGGTGCATACACATTCACAATTCCCCACTCTTGCCCCTTATCCATCCACTTGACTATTATCCACCGTCCAAATCTATCTACTTGAGTAAAAGTAACATTAAGGGAAGGTTTCCAAGCAGTGAGGACTCTAGCCTTAGCTGAGTTAGAAGCAGCAACCAAGACATTGTAATGAGGACCCACAATTGCAGCCAGCTTCTGCACCCCACCTTTACAGCACTTGTGCTCTTGAAGACAGCAAAAATCCATCGGAAACTTAGACAGATAATTAGATAGCCTGCTCCTTTTACATTGGGAAGAAGCTACTCCCCTCACATTCCAAGATAGTATGTTCATCAAGATGTATGATGATGTTCTACATCCATCTCAACAGCATCATCAAGTGGGAGATCTGCCCATTGTGTTTTGGAAATTGGTAAGGGGGAGCCTCCTCTCTGTTCCACCCTTCCATTGTGTAAGATACCTGAAAAGATTGAATTAGACATCGTCTATGTGCCATTTAAATTCAAGCTAAGTTGATCGATATGATCCATTTTACTTGATAAATACACAAATGGAGCTCATCCAAATTTCATTCTCTAAATTGAATTGGATCAATCAAATTATACTTGAAAAAAAAATGCAACATGTTTAATAATTTAGCAAATTAGTTGTATACGTTGGCTTGACCTGGTACTCTGCGTGCTAAGGCAACAAATGCCTTCAACAATAGTCTGCACATTGAGCAATGCCATGTAAGTTACCAACATTTTCGACTAACGATCCTACAATTTGACCTCCTTAAAGGAACATATATCCTTCAATTTTCTGGAAATATACAATAAATAGCTGTTTATTTGCTCTTAATGCAGTGGTTAAATGCATTTCATTCTACTTGCTGAATAAATCAAACAATCGACTGCAATTGTTACAACTCTCCTGCAAATTATAAAGGATGAATATCTAGCACAATAACAGGGGGTTCCAGGGGAAGGAAGGAAGGAAGGTTCTTTTATCGTCCGCGGAGGCCAATCGGCCTATGGGACCCAAATTACACGGGTGCAGCAAGCCCGTTGCTACCCGGATTAAAAACCACCCCTTTAGGAGGGAAAAATCGTCGCAGCAACAAGCCTGCTGGCAGCTGTACAAATATACATATACACATGAATTCTCGGCACCTCAGGTAGGCGCCCGGGGGCAGAGGTGAGTCCGCAGGGGGATTTGATATGGATGTAAAAATCACAATTCCTGAAACCATAAATCATATATCATCAAAACAATTGAATAGATTGTTATAAAAAAAAAAATATAGATTCAAGATAGAAAATAATCATATTAGCTCACTGGGCATATTGGTTAAAGTAGTCTTATTAGGATATTGAGTTATTTTGGTAGCGGTTCGAGCCCCCGTATTTCATATTTTAAAATCTTAGGCAAAGCCGTATAGAGGTTCAATATTCTCTTAGAACCTTAGGAGAACTCGTATTTTATCTTTCAAAATCATAGGTGCCTCCAATCATAAGTGATCATAAGTGAAACGAGAGGTCCTCAGAGGCCCCGACATACGATCTGGGCCGTAGGATCGACGGATTCAAGGACTGTGGTAGTCCAAGGTGCATCTCGTTTAGAATATCTAGCACAAGAACAGGGGGTTCCAGAGGGGGTTCCAGAGGACTTGATATGGATGTAAAAATCATAATTTATGAAATCATAGACCATATATCCGTAAAACAATTGAATGGGCTGTTATAAAAAAAAAAACATAGATTCAAGATAGAAAATAATCGCATGAGCTCATTGGGTATATTGGTTAGAGTAGTCTTATTAAGACATTGAGTTATTTTGGTAGAGGTTCGAACCCCCATATTTCATATTCTAAAATATTAGGCAAAGCCGTATAGAGCTGATATTCTTTCAAACCCTTAGGAGAACTCGTATTTCATATTTCAAAATTATAGGTGCTTCCAATCATTTCCAATCATAAGTGACCATAAGTGAAACGAGAGGTGCCCAGAGGCCCTAACATACGATCTGGCCGTAGGATCGATGGATTCGACAACTGCGGTAGTCCAAGGTGCATCTCGTTTATAATATACACGATCAGGGAAAGAACACAAAGGCACGAAAAGCCAACAAATTTGCACACTCGAAATTTGCAACGAGTGAGCAATGCACATCTCCATCGAATAGAGCCAAAGCATGGTCCGTTTGTTGCAAGAAAATTTTGAGCTTAAATCATTGTGTTTGTGCAGATACAACACATTACTTAGGGGCAGCAACATGTGTAGAAAATAAAAAATTAAATAGTACATGGGCAACTTCAATACTCAACTATATTAAATCTTTGTATGAGTAAAGAAGCTCTATTTTAGGAAACAGCATTTGCTACTTTTTTGAAAATGCAACTAAAGGAGTTATACTAGATTAACCTTTACCACTATTCCTTTTGCATGCTGCCATGGGAACCTGTGGGGATACTGAATCTTAACTTTTCTGTCTATGAATAAAGAGTTCGATTGCACATGTTCACCTTTGTGATAGAATCATACTTAAAAAGAAGGCTCAACATTTACCACGGCTGCAGATTCTACGCAAAAGGGAAATGGATAAACCCAAATGCAGATGCTCGGGAACTTCTTATTTACATGTAAATTCTTCCTTTTGCTAAGACTAAAAGAATGAAGCTTGGCAAATAAATTATACGAGTGGATTTTTGAACACATCTTATCAAAAAGCCCTAAGTGGATGGTTTCGCACGGGAACTTCAATGTTTGATGCCTGCCACTATAAGTAGGTCTTCAACCAAATGCAATCTAAGAAAATTCAACCCGTAATTCCATAATAAAGAACTGTATACTAAAAGAGAAACATCAAACATAACAGTGTAAGATTGCTTGTACTATAAGTACGAGCATCGCTGCTTAGGAATCGCGTTCACTACCACAGTCGTCGGATCTGTGGATCCTACAGCCCAGATCGTATGTTGGAGTCTCACCTCTCATTTCACTTATGGTCATTTATGATTGGGGCACCTATGATTTTAAAGTATGAAATACGAGTTTTTTTTTTTTTTTTTTTTGAAGAACTGTGTTATCAATATATTAAAAGAATGGTAATGTTACAAAGCAAGTGAGGAGGAAGGAGAATCGCCCTAAAGAGACAAATGATACCTCGACACTCCACAACAAACTCACGTAAAAACTGCAACTCCCCATCGGCTGCATAAACCCACCATCACCATCTACAACACCCAAGAAGTCTCACAAATGGCAAACTTCCGCTCTACTACCCCGAAAACACCGCAAAAGTTTGAAATAGCTTGTACCGAAGTCGAGGAATCGAGAGGTCGCAGTCGTCAATCCCCCGAAGATCCACAACCGCCCAAATCATCCACACCAACCAAGCCACACAGATGCAAGGCTTTGTCGCCGCAAGAGCTGCCAAGCACCGGATACACATGAAGCAAAGACCGGCGGGCTAGTCAATCTCACCCCAAACGAGCCCTAACCCAATCCCGTGCAAACCGCAAGTGAGGGCATAAAACCGCATAATGCTCCACGCCCCACGATGAAGGCCACAACAAGGGGGAGAGGGCTCACACCCGCCTAAACCGACTCACAAGGGCATTCACCCCCGATACGCTGGTGCACCACCGCCACGTATAACCCTAACCTTCGGTGGGGAAGTGAGCTCCATGTCCACGCCCAAACCGAAGCGCCATCGGAGAACCCGGAAGTCGCAGAGACCACTTGCCCTGGGGGGGCAAGGTGTCATGAATAGCCAAAGACCCGGTAAGAAGACCGCACAAAGCAAGAAGACACAACATCCGGATGAACCTTCCAAACCCGCACCATCCCGAGGGACTATAGGTATGTGTAGCGAATACTCCCCGCCACGGTTCCCGTGATATCCCTGGCCATCGCCTCAGCGAAAAGCGAAGCTCGAAGAACTCCCACGGGCTAGTGACCACCCCAATACCAATCCTCCAAGGTGAGCACAAAGAGTTTCGCCTTCTAATGGGCTCAAGGCCCGGAGCATGCACATTGGCAAGCCAAGGGCAAGTGCGCAGGGGTAGAGGAACCCACAAGAAAGGAGAAGAGTGGTGATAAACCGAGGCATAGTCTAGCCGGAAGAGCACACGCACATGATCCCAAGCTCGCAACACTCCCCGTGGAGAAAAGGGGATGCATGTGGGAAAGGCCGAGACCATACAACAAAGGCCTGTGGCAACTCCACATGCACAGATGGCTTCCCAAACGCCACACAATGGCTAAGAGACTGCAACAATAGCCAAGACACTGTGAGAAGATGCACCATCCTGCCGTAATGCTCCAAACAAACTTGGAGACCAACACCTTACTATGCAAAGTGCCAAATCCAGAATGGCTAAGCCCCCCATCCTCCCGGGCGGAGACACTTCCACCAATCCACTTTTAACAACCGCCCCTTCATCATCCCCGCCCCCACACAAAATTTCAAACAATCTTATCCAAAGCCTCAGATCTTACCCTCGAGCTAGCATCGCAGACGCCAGATACACATGAGTGCTACAGCAACCGACTTGGCAATAGTGATCCTACCGCCATGGACAACTTGCTACCCTTCCACCAATTGAGGTGTTTCTCGCAACCCCTGCAAAAAATCTCATCCCACACCCTCCCCCATGGGAATACCCAACAACTTAGTACACACATTACCCGAAGCACCTTCCAAGGGAATAGAGCCAAATAAGGGGAGGCGGAGTCACCGGGCCCATAATGCGAGCACTTACCCCAATTCGTAAGAATGCCCGAGGCCAAAGAGAAAGTATCCAACAAACCCTTCACATTCCGCAAATTCCTCTTCGCCACCAAGAAGAGGAAAGCGCCATCGCAAACCGGTTAATAATCATGGCTACCATCCCGCATCCAAGCCCATCCACCACTCCCTCCTCCACCGCAGCCCAAAAACAATGAGACAAAGATTGCCTCCGCCACAATCGTAAAAACAAACACGACGCTAAAGGGCATCCCCGACGACCGCCTAAGGAGAAAAGGCGAGGGTTCACCCTCGGCACACCATCAGAAGCTCGCGGCTAACGTATGCGCTTCATGATCGTCTTCTCAGAAGCGTGGATCACAACCCAACGCTAACATCATGGCGCATAAGAACTCCTAACGGACACTATCGTAAGCTTTGGCAAAGTCAAGCTTAAGATAGGCAATGCCTTGACCTGTTTTTCCGCCCAATAAAGGCCCTCATAAGTCTGCGGCAACATTAGTCAAAATGTTCCTCCCTGTGGACAAACCTAGATCGCACCTTACTAATGGAAGAAGTCAACACCGGGCTTCAACTTCGGCCGTGGCTTTTCGCAATAATCTTATACACAGAGGACAACAAGGAGATAGGCCTCCAATCATTAATAGTAGAAGGTCGCTTAACCTTAGAAATCAAGGAAATGCATGCGGTATTCAAGATCCTATCCATTTGAGAAGACCGCAAAGAACTCAAGATACACCCGGGTACAATCGACTCACCAGCCCACTCCCAATAAGTCCGAAAGAACTCCCACCAGTGGATGCCATCCAGCCAGAACATTTATCCTTGGCCATGCACACATACATGCCACCGCTTAAATCCTCTCTCTAGAGAGCTCTCGCTGCTCCAAGCTCTCACGATGGTGAGGTAATAGATGGCTTAACAAAGCCCCCAAAACAAGCTACCAGATCTCCCCGCTCATAGGGAAGAGTGTGTTTGGTGAAAAACCCCGAGAAATGGGCATGCACATACCTCTCGCGAAATCAGCGGATCCTCCAAAGTCCCGCCATCGTGCAAAGCAAGGGATGCCATAGATGTCTGATATCGCCACGCCTAGCTGCTCAAGAACACCGATTTAACTTGTATCCCCCTCCTTCAACCAGGTAGGGGCCGCTTCACACGCGTGCCTCCCGCGACTTTAACCTCGCCCGAGCAACAATACCGTAAACACTTTGCAGATTCTCCCTAATGCCATCCGGAAGGCTGCGCCCGGAATCCTCTCCAACTCCTCGATAGAGACCATGCAACTCCCCGCCGCCTCTGGCCGCACATGTCGCCTACCAAAGATCTTGGCAAAACGCTTCACCCTAGCCAACGCAGCCACCATACCGCATATACCCTTCAGAGATGAAAAGGTATCAAGCCACAACTCCCCGCACCGGGCCGAAATCCAGATCGCGGGTAAGGGTGTTCAAAACGAACACCGGCCCTAGGGGCCGAGAGGCAACCGCACTCGATCGGATAAAACCCGAGGATAATGATCAGGAAATAGAGGTAGACAGAATGTTACTCCGGGCGCAAAGAGGGCACACCATCCAAGGCGCATGGGGAAGCATAACACCGGTCATGCCTAGCATCGCGGCCCCGCACTAACTGGGCCTATTACAATAGGTGAAAGACAAGTCCCTGTGGACCTCAACCAAGGCCAAATCCTCAGAACAAACGAGACCACGGGTCCCTTTCAAAACCCATGCACAACCTCGAGATCCGTAACCAGAGCGATCCTCTACTCGCTTCTACCATATTGAAGTCCCCTAACAACAACCAAGTTTACCTGCAACCCACCAAGGGCTCGCAACTTATTCCAATCATGGCCCATAAAGCACCCCCCCGAGAAGGCTGATTAGGGGCATAAACATTAACACCCCCCCACTCTTGCCCTCCCTCCAACCACTTAATTATTGCCCACCGACCAAACCCCCTCACAAGCAGAGTAACGTGGACCTTCACATCCATCCTCCAAGCAATAAGAGTACCCCCCACTAGTCCGCCCGTAAGAAGAAGCAATAGAGGCAAACCGCCTACCAACCATATTCATGAGCCTAGACATATCACCCTCGTGACACTTATGCTCCCTCAATGCAAACAATATCAGGATGCAACCGCCGGTGCCAAAGAAACACGGGCCCTCTTACTACTAGAGGACCGCACCCCCGCGACATTCCAACTAAGGATCGACCTATTCATCCCGGAGGAGAAGTGTCCCCGCCCCACATGCCTACCCACTGTGCCATCAGCCCACTCCATAGAGTCATCATCTAGAGCCGAGGATTAATCATGTTAATGTGACCCACAGCCGCTTCTACGTGAGATTCCACTTCCAACACGCTGTTGGAAGTCCCCTGCATCTCCATAGAGTCATGGGCCACACTAGTCTCTACCTCCAACCGGGCTGCTCCAGCCCACCTCATGCTCAAGACATACCGCTACGGGACATCCCCACCAGATCATCAGCCCCTCCCACGCCCTGCCCCTCGAGATCTAGCCACAACCAAATCCTCCTGAGCCCTCCCCCGAGCCACCACGTCCCCTAGCCCCACCATCCAATGGGCGCCAGCAACAAGCCCCGCCTCCGCCTCGCCCCACACCACCTCTCCCAAACCACACCACCTCGCCCAACTCCCACTCACCGCACCACGGAGTCCCTCTATCTGCTGCCTCAGGAACAGAGGAATCCCGGGCCCCTGCATAAGCACCCGCAACCCCTACCACATCACAAGCACCAGCAGGATCATCAACATGGTCAGATGGTAGCACAATAGATGGAAACATGGCCGGATTTCGTGAGCCATTCAAAAGCTTCAATCAAGAGAAAATGCCGTGGACCACTACGCGACCTGAAGAGAAGTGGGCACATGTGCTACAAAGCAAAGTGCAGATCAACATGCATCTTGGGGACCCGCACAATAGAATGAGCCAAATATACACCTGCACCATTAGCCATAGAAACCAAGAAATCAGGCACCATCGATCGAGGAAGATCCCTAACTGGAACCAACACGGATTTTAACCATTGCCAAAGAACTGGGTGGACATTGCCGAGTATAATACCGATATAACACATAAGATTCACCCAAAGTATCCATCCCCCGACTAACCAATTGCCGCACGTAAGACTCACCTCAAACATGATTATGAAGAAATTATTTGGTAGGAATTTCGAGACCGACACCGGGCAAACCAATCCGCCTCGGATGTCCGGCAAGCCAAGAGCTAAACCTCCTTGTGTCCAATATGTAACCCGTGAAGTAGCCCAATACCGCAAATGAAACTAGATTCTCAATGGTCCGAACATGTCCGGTATGATCAATATCTATCCATGGAGTCTCCGAAGAGTCGCCAAGCAGTCAACAGAGTGATGATCCTCCACAAATTTCGAGCCTCTTGAACACGGGCGCCCTACACCGAGCCTTGGCGCTTGATCCAATCCGAAAACCCGGCCCGAAAGTGATGCGAAGCAACAAAGTCATTGCTCGCCAGGCCGGGCAAGACAGAGTTGGGGCTGCCGCCATAGCATCCCCGAGAGGTATCCGTGGGCACCCCAGAGGCATTATCGGGCTACATGCACCCTAGAAGAGGGCGATCACCAAAGAAGTGATCCCTTCCCAAGCATAGGGAAGAGGGCATCACTGCATCCGGCCTAAAGGGGCATGCTTGATGGGATCAAGACCGAGTCTCCAAAACACACCCATGGGGTCTCAGAATTATATTGAGAGGAAGAGCAATCCACATACCTCTCAACCGAAGGGGATTCCAAAAGCTCCCTCATCTCTGCCACCAATTGCATGCCACTTCCTACAGCCTGCGCCTCTTCATGCATGCTGAGACCCGCGCCCTTCCCCTTTACTGGAGGATTCTTCCTCCTCGCCATCTCCCTTGGCTTCAGCCCCAAGCCATGAGGCTTAATCGATCCCCCATCAGCCTGTCTGGCAGGAGCCATGACATCCGAACCAGTCCGAAAATCAGCTGTTTGTGGCAACAAACCACATGCAAAACAGCTGATGCTATATACACCTACGGAAAGAGCTTGGAACAAGCTTTCCAACGAGCCTAAGCACGCCGAAATCTGACACCAGATAAGAGAGATATCGCCGATCAAAGTTTCGCCGTAGAACCCCAACCGCCCAATAAGGTTTTGATGGAATATCGAGCTTCTATATGTCTTCGCCTAAGATTTTAGAATATGAAATACAGGTGCTCGAACCTCTTCCAAAATAACTCAATATCTTAATAAGACTACTTTGGCCAATATAACCAATGAGCTAACATGATGATTTTTTATTTTAAATCTTTTTTGTTTTTCTTTATAACAACGCACTCAATTTTTTTTGAAATATGATCTATGGTTTCAGGGATTGTCATTTTTACATCCATATCAAAGCCCCCTGGAACCCCCTGTTATTGTGCTACATATTTTAGCAATTGCGAAGCTTCATTGCCAAACTCTTGCAGTATAAACTGATGCAAATAAAGAATCATGCGCTGCAAATACGAGCATAAATGAGAGGCACAGAAATGGGTCTTCGAAGCAATGCAACCTATGTCAACCAATAAGATCTTTCATCAAGTCTGGCATCAGCACATATTCCAATGCTCTTTATCACTGCTGTCATAAAACGAAAAAGGTGTTACATAGAAGTCCAATCTTTAGTCCCTTCAAACCTTATCTAGTGTGTAAAGAGGGAGTAATTTGGGGGCCTCTTGCAAGATGGGTTGTGCAGATGAGGATGCAGTAGCACAAACTTTAAGGTAGGTGTATAGTAAAAATATTTATTCATTGGTTGACTGCTTGTTCTCTCACTTAAGAGTGTGATGAAGCTGGTGCCAATTGTGTCGCTGTGAAAGCATTCCATTGCACACATTAACCAATTAGATTGCAATACCGGTTTCCAAAAAGTATGTATATTGCGCCTCTAAATCTATACCATGGAACAAATTGTTCAAGAGATTGGTACACGGCAAGGTCAATGTGCTCTCACACGATGGTGACCATCCATGGTAGTGTACAGTTATGCAGACTGCAATAACATGGCAAATGCTCAAGCTTGGATTTGTAAAATTTATAAAGTTGAGTATAGTTATCTGAAAGCAGCATTATGATCCCTCCTGGAACCTGTTATTGTGCTCAACCATAACCAGTAGATTCTCATACCAAGATGGATTAGAAGGACCAAAGGTCACAAATTATAGGGAGCTCATCAGTTGCGACCAGAAATCCATATCACTTGCAATTGTAATAAATCAATGGAGGATATTCTTAACACTAGAGTTGTCCCTTGATGAACCCAAATGGGTTCATTCGTACACTTTTTTTGAGTTTCTATTATAGCCCCGAGATAAAGAAAAATCCTCCATGAGTGTACATATAAGGAAAAATCCTCCATGAGTGTACATATAAGGAAAAATTTATGAAAAATATAGAAAGCTTCTATTACCAAATATAATGTGGAGCCGAATGCAAAGGGGTCAAGTTTATCCTCAAAGTCTTTATATTTCTCACATTATTTTGCGAAAATGATTTTTCCTAGGAATTCTAATTCTTCCATCTTATAAATCATGATATGAGAAATCTATCACAAAAAGAATTAGAAAAATCTATGGTAGAATTTTTGAGAAATAATTCCTTAAAGTTTGAAGTTCAGAAGTTCTTTATGGACCCAGTTAGGTCCCCAGAGGGTCAAAACTTTAAAAATTCATAGTACTACTCCACTTTTTGAAAAAATGAATTTAGCAAGATGTGTAGGACTTAATATCTATTTCCACTGAAAAATAATAGTACCTTGACATTCTTCTTCTATTTCAAATATTATGGATATGAAATGGTTCTTTGGATGTCTGCTTTTTGGAAATTCTTACGCACTGATTGGGTCTCTTAAGGATTGAAATTATGATTTGCTCATTGATACATCAAATTTTTATGAAATCATATGAAATTTGAAAAATGAGTAGCATTTGTCAAATATGTTCATATTAAATTAATGTTATCTTGAAATTTGTATTCCATGTTGAGTGTCATGAGATTATATCATATCATCGAAACCATTGAATTAGGTGTATTTCAAAGGTGCGACAGCCAAACTTGTGAAGAATTTTATTTTGCCATTGAATATGGTGGTACAACTTCGAGTTAATCTTACAATTCAAGTGTTCATATTTAAAATCTCATAAGTGTCACGAAGAACTAGTCCCTAATACGGAGAAGGGATTGAGGGACCCATACGGGTTGATAAACCCAAACAGGTCCCCGAGACAACTCTAGTGTTAAATCCATGCATATCAAAATATAAGGAACTTTGTGATATCTTAGCAATGCGTACCTTTATTGATGTGCTTCAGACTCGCTGCATGCTTCCATAAGTTATGGCATCAACTTTTCTTCACCATATTTCATCTAATTAATATATGGATTGAAAGTGCATCAATCTGTATCTGCAATTTCCTGTTACGTTGCACAATGCAAAGAATAACAAGAAGAATAGCAGAAACATGACGAGCAAACCAAGCACCCAATAAAGCTGACTGCAACTACTGTAGAATAACTAGCACAAAATTCCAAGCTATGCACAAGCCAGTGTTGTTTGTGTATCCATATTTTACGTTTACATAAGTCCTGTACCTTTCTCACAGTACAATATGTACTATACCTATAACTGTAAGTTGACAGATCAAATTGTGCTCTTGTTTTATTAATACCGTACTAAACATACTAGTATGTAAAGTACATATGAGACATACTTAAAAGAAGGGGTCCAAACGACCCAAATGACATTAAACCATTGAAAGAACACAAAATTATAAATTGAAATATAAAAAAAAAACCAAAACCTCGTGCAAAATTTCTTTCCCTTCTGCCTGCATCCCCCCTCCCTCCCCTTTCTCCTTGCCCTAGATGCCAGAATGGAGATGGAGATGCAATATCTTCTTTTTGCTATTTCTTTTTGCAAATAAGGTAGGTTGCAAATGCTCTGGCCGCATTTCTTTCCTAGGACCTTTGGCCCCTGGTATCCTTGTAGGGGGTGGTGCTCCTTGGAGGGAGCGTCGTATATCCTAAAGGATGCTGGCTAGTGCTACGACGTAAAAAATACACCTCTCTCTCTCTCTACTATCAACCCTTTTAATTTGGGTTTTTCTAGTTTGGCCAAAAACATCTTTGGTATTTTCTTAAGGTCGATTTTCTAAGGTTTGATGGGTTTTATCTGGGAAAAAACAATCGATAACCCAAAAATAGAATGAAAAAAAAAAGTATGCTTTTGGGATTTTGAGATTTCTGATTTCTCGATTGTAGCTGCCAATAAAGGCATGTCTTGCATCTCCTATTATTTGGTGTTTTCGGATTTCATGGCTTGGTTATCCCTCTGCAGGTTTCACGGATTCCTTATCCTGGATCATCCTTCGCATGCTTGCCATGATTGCCATGATTGGGATTTCTGGGATTGCATTCCTTTCCGGAACACAGAGTTAGGCGATCACAGCGGCAACTCTTGCTAGATTAAATTCGCGATACCTCTTGGAGCAGCATGATTATTTTCGCCATTCATCAACCAGGTAAGGAACAAATTTTGTCGAGGTAGTTAATAGTCTAGGTTAGGGCTTTGGCAATGGTTGCAACGAGCGTCGAAGCAGTTTCGAAGGTTTATATCTGCGATGGATACAATTTTCCTTTCTCTTAGTTGTCGAGTCATAACTTGCTCAAATCCAGCTGTTGAAATGTTGTTAGTAGGTTTATATATTTTGATATCTGCAATTCTCTGATGTCAATGTTTTTATCACAAGGATGCTTTCCGAGGGAATGGTTTTGTCATGTTCCTTTTCTTTTTTGTTTGTCGTTAGATTGCATCTGTAAGAGATAAATAATTTGGTTATTCACATGGAATCTATTTTTCTTGACGGGCATTCTATCTAACTGTTATCCTACTATATGGGAAACGTTGTGGTTTATTATGTTGTAACTATGTGCAAGCAATTTCCCTATTGAATGAGAGCATGACATGGATGCTACCGTTGTGCTTTGATAGCTATGGTTGCATCTTTCTTAAGTGGTTCAAATGGCCATCCTATAAAAGTTTATGTCAATGACATCCCTAAATAAGCCCTATCTGTTGGGCTTCTACACTGGGCTTGGTTCTACCATGTGTCAAATTAACTCATGTTAATGAAATTCCCCTTTTCTCTTAAGCTTTTGCATTGCATAAAAATCCTCGGCTTTGCCATGGAAAACTTCTGCCTGGTAAATGCTGTACTTTGAGAAGTGAGGACATAACAATCTACAAGAAAATACTGGTTGTGTCTGGGAAGTGCTATTGAAAACTCCCATGCAGAGGTGCTACGGCTTGATTACATGTGTCATAATGCATTTCAAAACATTCAGCTCCTTTACCAGCTGCATCAGATTCCTTTGCTAAGAGGTGCCCATTCCCTTGAATGATTATAGTTATGGTCTTTGAGCAAGATAACGAGATTTTGTTTGCAAGTTAACATTCAAGTCTAAATGATTACCTTCTGCTCTTCCCCCTTGACTTTGCTATAGACTTGCTAAGTTGTGTTCACAGTTCTGTTTTTGCCTTTGTTGTGGCATTGCCAAGAGGGCAATTACATCTTTTAGAATAGAATAGAATAGAATCTTATATTATAATGTTTTGCTGTAATTCCTGGATTTGGATCCAGCCCTAGATTGGTATCTCATCTTAGATTGGTTCGATGGTCAGGATTTTTAGGGCGATTTTTAGGGCTTGCAAAGACGGAGAGAAGCGCGGGGATCTGGCATGGCTCCTCCGGCGCCCAACAGAATGAGATGCCTATACATTTACAATCATAATGGTGTGTGCCTGCATTACCATGTATGGGATTGACACCCTTCTCCACATTGAGCCCGCATCAGGATCACAAGCTCATGTTCGGGCTTCTCTTCTCTAGGTTTTCGATTCCGGCAAGATCGATGGTCCATTGGTCGATGGCTTTGCTAGAAGAGTTGGATCACAAGCTCAAATGTTCGGGCTTCTCTTCTCTAGGTTTTCGATTCCGGCAAGATCGATTGTCCATTGGTCGATGGCTTTGCTAGAAGAGTTGGATCACAAGCTCATGTTCGGGCTTCTCTTCTCTAGGTTTTCGATTCCGGCAAGATCGATGGTCCATTGGTCGATGGCTTTGCTAGAAGAGTTGGGTTGTTGGCTATGTTTTGTCCCTTAGTTACTTCTGCAATGATCTCCTCCTACAGATACAGTGATCCGGGTGCCCCAATCCTTCAGTAAGTGTGTTCCATCATAATCTTTACTTTTCTTCTTTTGCCTATACATTTACAATCATAATGGTGTGTGCCTGCATTACCATGTATGGGATAGACACCCTTCTCCACATTGAGCCCGCATCAGGATCACAAGCTCATGTTCGAGCTTCTCTTCTCTAGGTTTTCGATTCCGGCAAGATCGATGGTCCATTGGTCGATGGCTTTGCTAGAAGAGTTGGATCACAAGCTCAAATGTTGGGCTTCTCTTCTCTAGGTTTTCGATTTCGCAAGATCGATGGTCCATTGGTCGATGGCTTTGCTAGAAGAGTTGGATCACAAGCTCATGTTCGGGCTTCTCTTCTCTTTTCGATTCCGGCAAGACCGATGGTCCATGTTGGCTATGTTTTGTCCCTTAGTTACTTCTGCAATGATCTCCTCCTACAGATACAGTGATCCGGGTGCCCCAATCCTTCAGTAAGTGTGTTCCATCATAATCTTTACTTTTCTTCTTTTATTGTAGTGAATAGGCCTTTTATCATGATTTTACAAATTGTAGATATGATGGAGGACCTCATTAGAAGGATGTGCTTCATCCTTGCTACCCGTGAAGAAGCTATGGTGCTTAGCTAAGTCTCGGATGTGTTTATATGTTTGAGTTTTGTTAGCTTTGTAGGCACAACCCATGATTAAACTTTCTTCTTGCTCCAAATATAAACAATTATGAGCTTTCATTTTAATTGCTAGAGAATAGCATTTGGCATTGAGATGGGCATCCACTTGCTAGCATTCGTGTGCATAGTATCGTGGTCATGATTTATAGCCTTACCCCATCTTGGTGAAGTATATCTCCTCGCTTAAGCATGTCATACTTACATGGAGCTAGACCCGGACCAACCTAAATATATGGCGAGAGAATTGGACTTGCAAACGCATAGCAGCAAAGAAGTCTAGCCTTATCTAGCTCTCTCGTTTTGTTTTTTTCGCTTTTGTTTTTTTCGTTTGTTTTGTTGTGGGTTGAGATTATTTTGAGATAATGTATGCTTAATGAAGTGGCCTCTTTGTCATTTCTTTGTTGGAATGGGCAAAGGTCATCCTAAGTCAGAAGGTGATCCTCTTTAAAGAGGATGACCAACATCAACAAGTTTCTTCTAACACTTGGGTATGCATGTCACATTTTATAGCCCAAATAATACTGTGACCTCACGATAATAAACCTATCCATGCAGGCAAGTTATCATGGCATTAGTGGATATTGCAAATGGAAAGCGAGACATGTTCCATACCGTGATTCCAAACTTACATTTCTTCGCAGTATTCGCTTATTCATCCCAAATAAGCATTTACCCCATCTTGGCTACTATATTCTCGCTTAAGCATGTCATACTTACATGGAGCTAGACTGGACCAACCTAAATATATGAAGGAGAATTGGACTTTGCAAACGCAATATAATATGCAGCAAGTCTAGCCTTATCGAAGCTCTAATGTTTGTTTTGTTGTGGGTTGAGAGGTCTCATAATGCCTAATCTTTCATTTCTTTTTATGGTTACTGATAATGTATGCTAATGAAACAATCTAGGTTTTGAGGTCCTCAATTTTTTTGTCCAATCTTATCTGCGGGACTCACTTGGGGGTAATTCAAAACAACAATTATAGCAAACGCGGAGCCCATCTCAATCGGGTCGGGTTATACCAATACCAACACTAGCTCTTTAAAATTATGCAAACCAACACTAACTTTTGCCATGTTAACGGTTGTGCCTTGGAGACATTGAGCACCCTAAAGTTTGCTCGATTAATTAACGTTTTTTATTGATTTCTTCCCTCAATCATCACTGCGGGCTACCATAAATGAAGATAACATTGTAGATGTGGCGACTCGCACCAGCAAATACAACAGCTTAAAGGTGTTCTCTCTCCGCAGGGCAACAATCAGTACCTTATGTTCTACTTTTTCAATCACAAGGAATGAAGTACGAGTGCCGTCACCAAGATATGGCAAAAATTGGCATCCAATAAGGATGCAAACCATCCGAGCATGCATCCAGAAGCAACTCGCTTTTGGTAGATTTTCAAATGACAATCCATTATGTGAGGTGAGGGACTCATTTGTTGATCTTGCAAAAAATGTGGACCATAAAAAAGTATATGTTGTTCTCGAGGTGGGGAAATTGAACTTGCGACAAAAAAAAATGTGGGCTCTTTGGTAGCGAGTCATTAAGACGTGAGCAGGTGCACACAACAAAATAAAGGAACTTGCCAAAGAAATTGAACATTTAAATAGTTTGGTAACCATTCCTTCAAGCCTATTTCATTTCTTTCAGTTCTACAGAAGTTTTTATCCTTATTGTGCTGTCTCTGGTTGATGTATAGGTGGTGTTGCCATCTTGGACGTTGGATCAGGGGTTCAACCTACAAATGTGGTATGATTCTTTACCAGTTCAAAGCACTTTTTTAGCAATAGATTAGTTATAGGCTGATAAATTGTTATTGGAACATTAGGTAAAGGCACCTGATGTTTGGCATCACAACATCACCTCGCTTCCTTTTGATCACATGGAAATACTTGGTTTGTCATAATATTACTCTATCTTGATTACATTGTCATGTGAACTTCTTATTGCTATTGCTGTATAGTTGAATGCTCTCTCATCAATACATTTCTGATATTAAACGAAGCAACACTATCAAGAGAAACATTATGACAAGAAGTAATGACAAGAAGAGAAAACATTATGACAAACAATGACTATCCCTCAAACGTGAAAATCCTCAGAACAACCCCTTAAACCAATTTAAATGCTTCACATCAAGAAGGCAAAGAAAGCTGCCTTTAAAAAGGCCAACCTCTTTTGTCTGTTACCTTTTTTTAGTCAGGTGTAGATGATCCTCACGCGTAGGGTTTAGACGATTCTTTAAGGAACACACAACTAATCTCTCTAGGACTTTGCACCTCGAAGTGGCATGTAAAAGGCGGTATGTGCCTTAACAAAAGGCCGAAAACACCACTTTGCCCTTTTCCCTCTAGCTACGCTCAAAAAACACAAATTCTTTTAGCTATGTTTAAAAAAGGCAAAAAGGGAAACAACACCTTTTGCCTTTTTCCCTTTAAAAAGGCAAAAAGGGTAACAACACCTTTTGCCTTTTTCCCTTTAAAAAGGCAAAAAGGGAAACAACGCCTTTTGCCTTTTTCCTTTTAAATAGCTATAAAAACAATTGTGAAGGAGCAAATGCTCATTAAACTCAGACATCATTTTGACATCTAATTTGCAATGACGGAGGAACGAGAAAGAAGGCTTGCAGGTGCGAGAATTAATTACAAAGAGAAGCGAGCTACAGAGACACCTCAGGAGCGTGAAGCTCGATTGGAAAAGCGAAGAGGGTATTACAGGAAAAGAAGGCTGCAACTGCATGCCATAGAAATAGAACAACAACATCAACAAAGAACAGAAGCAGAAGAGGAGCATCATCAAAGATTGGATGGACTTGCACAATATCAGCATGGTACAGAGACACCTCAGGAACGTGAAGCTCGATTGGAAAAACGAAGAGAGTATTACAAAAAAAGGAAATTGCAACAAGCTGCCACAGAAACAGAAGAACAACACCGACAAAGATTGGCCAAAGACGCCCAACATAAGCGCAAAAGGAAAGCCCAAGCAGTTGTCACAGAAACAGAAGAAGAGCATCAAGAGAGACTTGACGAACTTGCACAATATCAGCGCCAACGGAGAGCCCGTCCACCTACATACAGAATAGCAAGGACACTTGAAGTCACACAAGTAGAACGACACCACTGTGGGCCGTTCAATAGGGAATGCGTAGACTGTGGTGCATTGTCATTCAAGGACGATGGTACGAACTGCTGTCATGATGGACAAATCAAACTGGAACCTCTACAACCAATGCCCCATCTAATTCAAAGATTATTGAGCCACCAGCACCCAAAAAGCACTAACTTCCACCAACACATTAGGGCATACAATAGTGCTCTCGCCTTTGCTTCCTTTGGCGCCAACATCGAGCAATATGAAGGATACGGACCGTATTGTTTCAAGATCCAAGGACAAACCTACCATAGGGTACGACCAGCTCATGCCAATAATTCCCAGCCCGCAACATACTCCCAACTCTACATTCTAGATGCCGACTATGCACATGAAGCACGAACACAAAATCCTCAGAATGTAAATTGCGATAGTGACCTACTCAAAGAGCTGGATGCCGAGCTACGCAATGTTAACCCCTATGCATCAGCTCTCATGATGATGCACGAGGTAGAAGAACGGGCACAACGTTCAGGTGAAGGCGTGAAAGACATCGATGTACTTCAATGTTTCTCGAAACCTGGATCTTAGGAGATACAATCCAGCATGCTCAAATGAAGTTGCAGTAATATTTGTCAATGCAGACGGAGAGCCACCATTCGATAGGGACATCTGCATACATCAAAAGGCTAGCGGCCTCAAGAAGATTCCAATCACAAACCCAAATCTTGATCCCTTAGTTTACCCCATTCTCTTTCCCTTTGGTGACCAGGGCTGGAGCATGGGAATCAAGAAGGCAGAAACAACTTCTGCATCGACGTCTTCTAACAAACAGGAGTGCGTGACTATGTTTCAATTCTACAATTATCGGCTGGCAATAAGGAGCAGAGATTGGAACCCATTGCTTTGCGCAGGCAAGCTAACACAGCAATTCATTGTTGATGTGTACTCAAGAGTGGAAGCAAACAATCTAAACTAGATCAAACAAAATCAAAGGAAGTTGCGAGTAGAGTTATACCAAGGTCTCATTGACTACATAGATCACGAGGCAGAGCAAAGAGGTTTAAGATCCCAGCGAAGTCGGGTCATCCCGCCTTCTTCATACAATGGAAGCCCGAGAGCAATGCAAAATGTAACTACCGTGATTCGATGGCCTTGATCCAAGATTTGGCAAAGCTGACCTCTTTATAACATTTACGCCCAACCCAAATTGGGTAGAGATTAGACACAACCCGCTACCGGACAACAGCCACATGATAGGCCAGATTTGGTTGTACGCCAGATTTCACACACAAAGCTCAAAGCATTCTTCCACGACCTCTTTGAAAAATGATATCTTGGGCAAGGTGAAGGCGCATTAACGTGATATCACGATAGAGTTCCGTAAAATGAGGCTTGCCACATTGCCACCTCCTCATGATTCTAACAAGAAGACAAGATCCCAGATAGCGATGCCATTGACAAAGATTACAAGCGCCGAGATCCGGGCCGAAAAAAAATCCCAATCGCAAAACATCGTCATCAAGCATATGGTCCATAGTCCATGTGGGCCCTCAACCCAAATGCTCCTTGCATGCAAGCCAAGGAAGGCAATCCAACCTAAGGAATGCACAAAAGGATTTCCAAAGCCATTCAATGACAATACCAAAGTCAACACAAATGGCTACCCGTAGTACGAAAGGCGGGATCTGAGGCCACTTCATGAGGGGCAACATGCCTATTGACAACGGATGGATAGTTCCCCACAATCGCTGGTCGCTGAAAAGTACGAGGCACATATCAATGTAGAATGTTGTTTTAGCATTGGCACGTGGAAGTATATCTATAAGTACATCCACAAAGGGCACGATCGAGCATCCATCAAGGTCAACAAGAACCTACGGAGAATCCACATCCACATTCAATTGGGACGAGGTGGAGCAATACCTTGACACGAGATCGCCTCTCGCAATTGAAGCAATGTGGAGGCTATAATGGATTCAAGATGCATGGCAACTCCCCACACAAAGATTACAAAGCACTGCTCACTTACCAAACAACCAAGTCAGTTTCTATTATCGAAGGCCATGAAAGACAAGCCATCGAAAGCGGCAGATGCAAAAGCAAACAATGTTGATTTGCATGGTTTGAACTCAACAAGCACGCACCCAACCCACGCGTGAATACACTTATCCAGAAATCCCCCAACACTATACATTCACGCGCCAGACGTCCTGGAAAAAGAGGGAGGGGAAGTTCAAGCTCATTACACGGATGTACAATGTGAGCCCTAAGGATGGTGAGCGCTATTACCTCTGTCTTCTATTGCTACATATCAAGGGCGCAACCAGCTTCGAAGACATGCGCACTGTTAATGGGAAACTATGTTCAAGGAAGCTGCCAAAGAGCTCGGCTTATTGGAAGACGATACCGAATGGGAGAAAACGCTCGAAGACGCAAGCGTCTTCCAGATGCCAATCCAGCTACGCCAAACATTCGCATTCATTTGCCTATACAATGACCCACAAGATCCAATGCGACTATGGGACCTCTTCAAGGACAGCATGACAGAAGACTACCAACGGAAGATGTCACCAGAGCAGGCTTATAACCATGCACTGAAGGACATCGACGACATCTTCCAAATGAGCGGCTACACATGCCAACAACTTGGACTGCCAGAACCACGGATAGACATTCTAGGCAATCTCCCAAATGAACCCACATTCGATGCAGAAAAGGAGTTGAAAGAAGGGCAAGAAAACTACGGCAAGCTCAACAGGGAGCAGAAGCACATAGCCGACATTATCCTCGATGCAATCAGCCAGCATCAAGCCCCATGTATCAATGTGGATGGCCCAGGAGGCACAGGCAAAACATTCCTCTTCAACAGTCTGATCAGCATACTAAGAGGATGCGGCGTGGGTGTTGTATCAGTAGCTTGGACAGGCATTGCCAGCCTCCTATTGAAGGGAGCACAAACAGTTCATTCGACGTTCAAGTTACCACTCAACCTCACACAAGAGGTAAACCTCGCACCACGGCAACAAGCCAACAAGCGAGAGGTACTTAGAAAGGCAAGCATCATGGTATGGGACGAAATGGGGATGACACATACGTGAAGCACTCACCGCTGGCCGACAGGGGTTCTACGCGAGATACGCCAAGATGACAGCCGTTTTGGGGAATGATAATGCTCATCGGGCGGCGATTTCGGCACAACAATTGCCCTGCGGATCAAGCCGTGCAACAAAGACAGAAATCATCTCGAAGTGTGTCAAGAGAAACCATTGTGGATTAATTTCAAAACCCACAAGCTTACACAAAACATGCGGGTCGGAAAAGACGAGCAAATCTTCTCAAATTGGCTGCTACGATTCGGTAATGGGGAACGGATGAACAATGAGTCAGGACTTGATCGCGACTTGGTTGAGATACCCGAAGAATGTGTGGTAGAAGACGACTTGATTGACAGCATCTTCGGCAAGGAAATAACAGAGGCAAATGTGCACCTATTGTATGACAAGGCCATCTTGACTCCAAAGAACGAAGACACGCCGAGAATCAACAATAAGGTCCTTCTAAGGTTGAATGGACAACTCCATACGTACACGAGTATAGATGCCATCATTGCAGAAGGGATTTCCCAATTGAGTTCATCAACCACCTGACTCCTTCTGGCATGCCACCGCATAAGTTACACATCAAGGATGGTGCCATCATCATCCTACTCAGAAACATGAACCCAAAGGCCGGTCTCTGCAATGGCACCCGCCTCCGTGTAATCAAAGCGCACCCAAGAATCATAGATGCAGAAATAATCACCACCTACAAAGGAACACGGGTCCTCATACCAAGGATAACACTGGAGCCATCAGATAACGACCTCCTCCTCTTCAAGCGAAGGCAGTTCCCCGTGCGACTTGCATTCTCGATGACCATAAACAAGTCGCAAGGACAGTCAATGACCTCCGTTGGCATCTACCTACCAACTCCAGTATTCGCACACGGCCAGCTCTATGTCGCATTCTCAAGGTGCACTACACAACACGGAGTGAAGGTATACATTCAAGAAACCTCAAGACAAGGAGCACTGCTAAAAAACAAAAGGAGGTTCACTCCAAATGTAGTCTACAAAGAAATCCTACGGGATGAAATAGCCCCTTAGTTTCTATAGATTTCTTACATTGTACTAATACCCAGCAGCACTGGGCACTATAACTATGTTTGAATATTTTTTTATTCCAATAATAAAAGCTTACTGCACACATTTCTTATTGCAATAAAAACATTTACAAACTTCCAACGAATGCCCAGCAAAGCTGGGCACTATTACTAGTAGAATAGAATAGAATAGATTTTTTATCCACGGAGACCAATTAGCCTATGTGACCCAAACAAAAGAGCCAACAAGCGTATTACTGTCAGGAAGAACATGGCAAACTCTCTGCAGTTTTTTTATGCAGTAATTGATGTACTGGTTCAACTTCTGATTTATAATTCCAAGGTTATGACAACATTCTACCATGTGTGAGATCTTTTATTTTGTCATTTCATGACATTATTCAGTTGTCTAAAGGATTTGTACTTGCAGGACCTCAATGGCTTATGTCTCTTTCCACATTTATTTGCTTTGGATGCATTAATGTGACCATGAACTTTTCAGTCTTGCAACTTTGAATCATTACAAATTTAAGTTCTAAGTGTGAACCATGGCAGAGGAAATTGTCAAACTCTTGAATGGATTGTGAGAGTTCTTGCTACGATTCTGTGGAGTAGGGAGCTCTATTGATGTGGATGAACTGCAATAATATTATAGATTAACTAAGGAAATCCAATAATGTCTGTTCTAATTTTGCAGTACCATCATGCTTCAGACACGACAAACTTCAGATGCACACAAAGAAGCATTCAGGCTATTCTTTGGTGGTTCAAAAACTCAGATAATGTTGCTTCACATCCAACTTCCATGTCTTTTAGATTTTATTTGACAAAGGTCTAAAGATAATCCATCTTCTTACAAAGCATATTCAAATGTCATAGCTCCTCCTTCGACTCAACTCCAATATATGTATCATAGGAAATTTTGGGGGAGAGCTGTGAAAATGTATAATCTCCAGGTTCATTCTTTTTAGCAAATGCGTTTTCTTTGGATGTGTGTGTTCAGTGTATTTTATACACATAAGCCAGCAATCATATCATGTTGCAAGTGATCCAAACAAATGGAAAGCACAGTGTATCAAACTTGAACTAGAGATCCATTCATCTATATTTTCAGCATGGAGTATCAAAATTTGTTCGATGGATTTTCTTTTTTGGGAAAAATTTAGAAAAGGCTACAGGCATGCATGTTAGCAAACATCTGTGATGCATCCACTGCATCCGCAGTTCCTGTTGGCTTTGACAGATCTATGCTGTGGGTTTATGCCTAGCATCCTGAAGTTGTCTCAAAAGCATACTCTTTTAAAACAAAGTATATTGTGCTCCCTTTTGTTGGCATTCATCTCTATAAACTAAAGTTATGCTATTTTGAGTTAGATTTGTTTTGACTAACATTTTACAATTTTGAAGCTCTGCAATTTTGTAATTTGCTTCAGAATTCTTGAGACACGTCTTTTCAATTACTACGTAGTGTAACTTCACTATGTTGGAATTCCTCAATTGCAACTGCTATTTAGTGCGTTTAATTAATGGAAGAACAGATGGATGTTTGTCCAGACTCTACATATTTGAAGGAAAATGTATGAAGCACATCAGTCTATTGGCCAACATATTGTGGTAGCATATCTGCTAAAGACCAAGCCAGAATGGGCAGGTAAGTCTTACATTGCCAGTTTGAAGTTGGATAATCTGTTCTGATATCATGCTTGAGGTAGTGTTTATATCAGACATTCAACTGAATTTTGTTGCATCTTTAAAGAGATTGAGCATATGTCCTTCCTCCTTTCTTTTGCAGCCATGTCAATTGCATTGGGTAACATTTGATGCACTTTTCTTTTGCAGCTAGACAAGGAGGCCACAGTTTCTGAAAATTTGGTTTTGTAAAGATCACAAAGAAAGTAAGTAGTTCCTTTTGTCTACACCAGATTGCTTATGTCATGGTTAGGTAGTTCTTAACTACCTTGAGAGCTTAGAGGGCAGATATACATATCCAGAGAAGCTAATTTTACTTTGGTTGCATCGAATATCTTGCACTAGATAATGTTCATCTTAATATTAGCATGTGTATCTTGGAAACAATTTCTGAGTAATGCCTGGGAGGCTGTGCAAAGTTTCTGGTAGCATTAAATTTCTTGCAGTAAATGTTAATCTTAGCATTAACATATTTATCCTGAAAAAAGCACAGGGAGCAATGGCTTGCACAAATGGTGTACACATTAGCCCAGTCAGGTTTCTTCCATGGAATGGAATTGAGTTGCATGTGCAGCCAACGACTGTTGAATAAGATCGAGATCTACGATCTCTGTAGCAGAAAGCTATTATGATACTCCAGAATGCAAAGTACAAATGTGGATGCAAGATTGTTGATTTTAGTACTTAAAAGGATTTATAGATTTGGCTCCAATTTATCTTTGTTTGGACGAATAAGTCTAAAGGATTCAAAACATTATCCAGTGCTTTAACATATAAGAACACATCTAATGGTTTATATATAAATTGACATGGCAAGAGAGCCATCACCTTCATTGAAATATGTGCCTTATAAAATTCTTTTAGAACGTTTCTCCATCCTGTGATGGTATTTGACAACCTCAAAAAACACTTCCAACATTTGGCATATAGAATTGTCAACAAGGCAAGATAATTGGATGATGTCAATGAAGTGCTTAAAGGCAAGGAGAGCAAATTGAAAATGCTCCTTCCTTCAAAAATAATGCTGCAAATATTGAGTTTTTCCTCAAAGTCATTAGTAATTTCAGTTAGGCTTCAGGTATTCAACTGAATCTTCTTAAATCTGTCATTATTGGTGCCTCAAGTCAACCTAATATTCATGGCATACAGTGTATTGCAGCAAATCAAACCACAAAATTGCTAGGGATGCCTCTAGGATTGGACATTAATATCAAGACTCTTTGGAATCCTATTGTAGAAAATATCAGGAAAAAGCTAAATAATTATGGCAGCTGTCTTTCCCTTGCTGGGAGAACTATAATTGCTTCCTCTGTCATAGCAAGCTCCCATGTCTACTTCTCCTCTGCCCTTATTGCTCCTAAATGCATTTATCAGCAAATTGAAAGAATCATCAGGAATTTTATTTGGGGTAAGAGACACTTGGTAAACTGGAACTATGTAACCAGGAACAAATCCTCAGGTGGCCTCAGATGTAAGAGTTTACTGCTACAGACTTATGCTTTGGGGGGAAAATATATTTGGAAGGCTCTTTTCCAAAGAAATAACCCTGCCACTGAATTTTTACACTATTGGATATCGAAAAGTGGAATTAAAGATCATCCTTCAATCAGTCATCAACTTCCTCACTCTGCTTTCTATGATATGAAACCTGCTGCCAATATCTCCCCATTGATGAGGAATTTATTGCTGGCATGGAACAAAGTTTCTAATGCCTTTTCTTACACTGGAATCAATCAAGCACATCATGCTACAAGTATCTTTTGGAATTCAAGCTTATCTAAGAGGGACAATATTCCTTTGGCCTTAATGCATCCTAAAATATATAGGAAATGGCAGATTAATAATATTTGTAGCTTAGGTGATCTCTGGGCCAATGGACATTGGATTTCTTGGACAACTCTTAAGGCTAAAATAAGGGGAACTAGTACAGACAGACTGATTCATAGGCATATTGTCAGTAAAGTAGCCAATCTTATTCTAGACGGTTCTTCTACTCCTCAAAATGATTGGTTATTAAAAGGCAAAAATGAATATAAGGTGTCTAGGGTCTATGAGCATCTCACCAATTCAGATCTGTCTTCCAAAGCAGCTACTTACTGGAACATTTCTGAGCAAAGTGAGAAGGATCTTTTTAGAAATATATGGAATTCATATTGTGCCCCCAAAATCTCCTATTTTAATTGGTTAATTGCTAACAAAAGTGTTCCAAATCTTCAAGATACCTGCAGGCATCAAAATATTCAACCTCTGGCTTCTCACTTATGTCATTTAATTTGTGGCATTCCTGAATCCATGGAGCATATTTTTATATGTCCTAAATTGCATAATTTTTGGTCATGGTTTGAGGAGAGCTTTAATATCCAAAGGCCTGCCACTTTGCTGAATTTTATGATGAATAATAATGCTTTTAAAAATTCATTATGCTTTATTGCCTTATGGAACATATGGAAGCACAGAAATAGAGTCTTACATGGAGGTCACAACCCTGCTATTATTTGGATTAAACTTCAAGTTATATTTGATATTGAAATCACAGCAACAGCTCATAGAAACAAACAGGAAGATGCTCATTATGATCATAATTGGATGTCTTTGGGACATTTTGTTGGGTATTTCAATCTATTTAAGCTTAACTGTCATGAAACCATTACTAATTCTGATTCTGTTTTTGATAGAATATCTATAGAACTGCAAGTATAAGCTTGATCTGCAATTTGATGAAGTGGAAGCTTCCAAATACATCGGCCTTCCCTTGACAGAAAAGCAAGGAGTGCAAAATCAAGTGCAAACTCAGACAGATGACAGTTTTTGGACAGGCAAAGTTAAGGGAAAGTTATATGAAACAATTAGTGACATCCCGAAAAAAGAGATTGAATGGGCAAAAGAGTTTTGCAGAGAAACTCAACTCATGTGTGTGCTCTGGTGGTTCATGTATGCTAACATTATGGATATGACAGACATGCAGTTTGAATTTTATAGAGAATGCTATTACTATCACAGAGGTCGGGCAGATTGCTATAGCACACTTATCCATTTGTATTCCACATGTAACTCCACAAGGCTGATTGAGATTGTTGATTGGGGAAAGAACTTCATACCTATTCTCATTCCACATTTCAGGGATCATTTCCATTTTCTCGACACATATAACTTCTGATACATGCCTCATCTTCCTTTAGTCTTGTTGTTTTGTGCAGATCATTGGCTCAAGGAATTTTCACGAATTGTAGCTGGTATTATCAGTAAAATGGTTCCAGATTTTGCTGCCTTAGGAAATGCTGTTGTTCACAGTAGCATTTTCCTTATTATGACTGCTGGACACTACATTCTCTCAACAGTTTCTTAATTGGTTTCATTGCTTAACACTGAACACTCTATTACTACTCATAGATCCTTATATTTTATTTGGATTGCACCAAATCCAAATGTTAAACTCTATATGTTGCTGACCTCTTGTCATGCAATATTTATATTTTGTACTTATTCTCCATAATTAATGATTAAAAAGCTTCATTCCCTCAAAAAAAAAAAAAAAAAAAAAAAAAAAAAAGCTTTGACTTGAAGAAAGGAATAAAAAGTGGGGATGCACATGCCCAAATCCGATACATCTAAATTTCTAGGCTTTTGTTGTAGGACATCCAATCCATCTGAATTTTTAGTTACATTAGGACATCTCCACCGAATATTGTTAGATTGAAACAATGCCAGTTCTAGACATGTGAAAGTTAAAGTAATTACATTGCTCATGCCTATGCTGGTGTACAAAGCAGCTACAGGGTGTCGAATTGTATCATATGTTGCTATTTTTGCTTGCTCTGGCTCTTCTAGCCGGATGGTGTTTGATGCAGTAAATCGCCAGTGCATCGCCAGCCGGCAAAGCGAACTCCAGTGCATCGCCAAGTCGGCAATTGCAGCCAGATCCGCCTGAAGGGTCAATCTTGAAATGCTTCAATTTTAAGCTTAGATTTGCACGAAACAATTTACAGCATGGCAGTGCCGCTTTGATCCAAGCTAGATCCAAGTAAATCTTCGCTAAATCCAAGTCGAATCCACTTCAAAATACCGCTGTCAATTCTCCTTAATCTCGCCTGTTCAAGTGGTCTTAAGGAGTTTGTTTTTCGTGTGCATTGCCCTTTACATGGCTCCTACGAAGAGCAACCCTAGTGCGTCAGAACCGAGAAAAAGGAAGGCTACAAAACATGTTTTTGTGTAGTCTACATTTTTTTTCTAGGGTCTGATATGTGGATGTTATTTCTATTTGTTCTTTTTCTTTGTGTCAAACATGTTTAGGCTTGGGAGCTTTTACTGGAAGAGATAAAACAATCATCTCCTGTACCAGTTTTATCGAGCTCGAAAAGGTTTACTTTAGGCAGCACTCATATGCGGCATTTGAATTTGTGGGGGATGGAACCGGAGACATACATAAAAGGTTGGGAAACCAAGAAGGAGATGGATGACTTTACTGATCTGGCAAAGAAGAAGTCTTTGCCAGATCAGTAACACTTCTTCTTTGCCAGATCAGGAAGACTTCTTCTTTGCCAGATCAGTAAAGTCATCCATCTCCTTCTTGGTTTCCCAACCTTTTATGTATGTCTCCGGTTCCATCCCCCACAAATTCAAATGCCGCATATGAGTGCTGCCTAAAGTAAACCTTTTCTAGCTCGATAAAACTGGCGCAGGAGATGATTGTTTTATCTCTTCCAGTAAAAGCTCCCAAGCCTAAACATGTTTGACACAAAGAAAAAGAACAAATAGAAATAACATCCACATATCAGACCCTAGAAAAAAAATGTAGACTACACAAAAACATGTTTTGTAGCCTTCCTTTTTCTCGGTTCTGACGCACTAGGGTTGCTCTTCGTAGGAGCCATGTAAAGGGCAATGCACACGAAAAACAAACTCCTAAAGACCACTTAAACAGACGAGATTAAGGAACAGAACGGTAATTGCATGAATATATATTGCAAAATAGGGAAAAAGGCCCATAGGATACCTTTACCCTTATTTTCGATACCTTCACCTTTTTACTTTATTTAGTTTACGTTTTATTAGATATAACCTTTACCTTACTACCTCCATCGCCCCTGTATAAGAATCAACCGCAAACGAGTCGGGTCTTCTGGTGCTGCACATCGGAAGGAACAAGATTCTGGAAAGCTTCCACGAAGGTACTTGTTTCATCTCTATACCTTTTCATCAAGCTCCATTCAGGATTCGCCAATTTAGAAATACTATTAGCTCTGTTATTGTATCAGCATTAGCAGATAAGATTTTGAAGATCCATTCTTCTGCAACTTTGCTGTGTGGTAAAAGTAACCTGAAGTGATAGCCTTTTTCATACTGCGATAATCACTTGAATTGCTTGCTAACTCATTTCTACTCTAGCTAGTAACCGTTCTAGTTGATCCCTTATGTCAAAAGCCCGTTTCAAACTTTGGATTTGAATATAGTTCTCATGGCACCATTGCATGGGATAATTCATCTTTTTCTACAACTCGAAAATTCTTAACAATGCTATATGATCACGGACCCCAGCTGTATGAAAATTCATCAATGCAGCATCAGCATGAACCTGCTTGTCTTTAGGACGATGAAATATGACATTTCCAAGTGATAGCATTGCACATATGGTTATAATATCTTCAGATTATAATGATGCAGCTGCCATTTTTTACTGCATAGGGTCCAAAGGAAACTCTGCCATTCTTCTACATAATTTAGTCAATTTCCCACGGTCATTCAGAGCAGTGCCTGCAACCTGCTGGCAGAAGTATCTTTTGATGGAATAGGCATGTTTGGATCATGCCCATTTACTTTCATATGACAATGATTCAAACATTTTTCAATCAGAGCAACATTTTGTGACCTTTGTTTCCCCAAAATATTATGTGACGCTCTCATGAAAATGCTCCAAATATTTTTCACAGTTCTGTCATTACTTTTCTCAAAATACACGGACTGTTCTAACTAAACATGATTATTCTCTTACTTTTTTATTCAATAAGTTGCGTGGTCATCCCAGGCTAAAGAATCCATGGGCCCTGATTCTTTTGTTGTATCTGTGAGTGGTATTAAGGCTGCACATCTGGCTTTCTCACATGGTAACTATGCTACCATGCTGAACTTGTGCATGAACAGTGGCCAATAGCTCTTGGACATGCTCTTTTATCTAGATTTAGGTCATAAGCACATTCCATAATTGTATTCTATAGCTGCAGATCACGTTTTATTGCCACGCTTATTCTATATCTTACCTTCCAAGCCAATTGCTGGACACTATTACAACTCAATACCAGCTCAAGAATCATGCATTCCACAATCTAAATAATCATATGCTACTCATTCTTCAGACCAGACATCCTTGCATGGATGTGTACTGCATATTTCCTGCTACATTTTATGCATAAAAGCTACTTGAAACACCTAATTAAATCATATCTCCTTGTCAAGGTCGTTCTCAGTTGAACTAAGAACAATCTTCTTAGGGACTAGACAAAAAGGCATCTAATACATCTTATTTAGAAGCTGGTTTTTAAAGAAACCACAACTACTATCTAGAGGAGATGAATTTTTTAATGCCCACATCTTCCTTTTGTGCAGGAGCAATCAGATTGTATTTGTTGACAATGTCTATGAGCAGCTGGCTGCTTACACAGTGTATTCAAAGGCAACCCCGCTTTCCCAATTAAATCCAAAAGCTGCACCCTCTTAAGCTTCTTGTTAGGAGCTCTATCCATTCCTGATGGAAGGTCTTGAAGCAGAACACCTTGTGCAATCGTGTGGCAAATTAAATACCAAACAAGACGTTTTCCACATATATCTATGCCTGCTTGTACAGTGCACCCGTGGGCATATTTGTGTATCTAACTAAGTGTTGCTTGCTAAACTGATGCATGTCGCTGAAGAACTGGCCCTATCCAGAGCATGTCGGCTGTATGCCAACTAAATAGCTGTAGCACTTGCATTATCCAGGAAATTACGTCCTTCGGCATTCTATTCCTAAAGCAGAGAGGCTGGCTGCGCTAATATGCCTCCAACAATACACGAAATTTATCGCGGCGGCCCTCCAACCTGCTGCAAAAGAAGTTTTGTGCTAAGTCGAATAGATCTCAATTCTGGACATCCTTGAGATGCGAAACAACATGCATGCCCTCAAGATTTCGTGGCAAAAATATCTTGAACATGGATGGTAATCAAAATTACGTAATTATTCTTGGCTTAAACTTTTCACATCTTCCCCTTGCCTTGTGCATATAGACTTTGAATGTTAAAAATAAATTGCATGGTTGATTTTTATAATCAGCTCTTTTGATAAAGACTAATAAGTCCTTATTTATTTAGAACTGCGAATATTTATTTAGTTCTAAACTTGTGAGATTGGGTCCACTACTAACGCCCAACCTGTTAGTGCAATGCCTCCATAGTAACACCTTTCTATTCCCAATCGTGCAAAACACTCTAAGTGTCCGTAAAGGCAACCTTCATCACCCTGAAAGTAGAATATAGAGGATTACATGTTCAGAATATACAGGAGTTGAACCAGCATTCTTCCCTTGTGTTTTTTTGCCTATAGGATAGATGGGTGCTATAATCAACAACCATGGGATTCCCACTATTAGATCATTATCCTTATCCGATGATAATCAATGGGTTTTGGACCTGGGTGGGGGTCGCCCATAACCAATGGCTTGACCATTAAATTATCATCGCGATGGATGCTTTCCTTTCTTTCTTTCTTTCCACCCGATGCTTGTCAGTGGGTTTTGAGCCTGACGGGGGGCCTCCCATAACCAATGGCTTGACCACTAGACCCACATCGCGATGGACGTTTTCATTCTTTTTTTTTCTTCTTTTTTTTTTCCTTATCCTCCAATGACAATTAGTGGGTTTTGGGCCTGGCTGGGGGCCGCCCATAACCAATGGCTTGACCACTAAATTGTCATCGCGATGGATGCTTTATTCATTTTTATTTTCTTTTTTCCACCCGATGGTTGTCGCTGGGTTTTGGGCCGGGCCGGGGCCTCCCATAACCAATGGCTTGACCACTATACCTACATCGCGATGGACATCTTTCTCATTTTTTATTTTTATTTTTATTTTTTTTTAGTTTTATAATTTTTATATGAGGGGAGTCCCATGGTAATTGAATAGCAGGCCAGCCATCCACCACATAGGCTAAAAATAAGAAAATATACAAACATACGTACATGCATGCATGCATACATTTTAAAATGAGATGATATATTCTAACAACAAGAGAATAACACAAATGGATTAGAGAAATGGTGCAAGAAGCATACCGCTTATAAGAGGAGCCTTTTAGGAATATAAGAGGACGATCGTGGTACAACAGTAGAATATAGAAGATGATGGCTCTTTATCCTCTTCCTATATAATAAGAAAATAGCGTCCGTGAGTGAGTGAGTGAGTCTATCTTCCACGCCCATCTAACGGTGGAGGGTGCGCCACGTGGCTCGATCTTGGCCGTCCGCGGGCCTTGGCCTCTCAAAAGCTCCCAAGTTTGGTGGACAAAATTTTTTTGGTTTACCAAGGACTTGAACCTCGACATTGCCCCCAAACCCCCACCCTTACCACTAGACCAACCCGCCTTTTCTTGAAATAATAGAAAGTCCATACTTAGTTAAGCCTGGGGCAATGGAAATTCCTTTGCTTAATTAAAAGCCTTGATGATCCTAGAACCTTCTAGAATGTTGTAAAAAAAAGCTAGAGAGAGAAGAGAGAGGAGGGAGAGGAGAGAGAAGAGAGAGGAGGGAGAAGAGGGAGAGAGAGAAATAGAAAAAAGAGAGAGAAAGGCAAGAGAGAGAAGGGAGAAATAGAGAGAGAGGAGAGAAATAGGAGATAGAGAAATAGGAGATAGAGAGAGGAGAGAGATAGGAGATAGAGAGGGGAGAAATAGAGAGAGAGGAGAGAGATAGGAGAGAGAGAGGAGAGAGAGGAGAGAGGAGAGAGGAGAGAGAGGAGAGAGAGAGAGAAGAGAGGAGAGGGAGGAGAGAGAGAGGAGAGAGATAGGGAGAGAGAGAGAGGAGAGAAACAGAATGTTAAAAAAAAAAAGCTAGAGAGAGAAGAGAGAGGAGGGAGAAGAGGGAGAGAGAGAAATAGAAAAGAGAGAGAAAGGTAGAGAGAGAGGGGAGAAAAAGAGAGAGAGGAGAGAAATAGGAGATAGAGAAATAGGAGATAGAGAGAGGAGAGAGATAGGAGATAGAGAGGGGGAGAAATAGAGAGAGAAGAGAGAGATAGGAGAGAGAGAGGAGAGAGAGGAGAGAGGAGAGAGGAGGAGAGAGAGAGAGAGAGAGAGAGAGAGAGAGAGAAGAGAGGAGAGGGAGGAGAGAGAGAGGAGAGAGAGAAATAGAAAAGAGAGAGAAAGGTAGAGAGAGAGGGGAGAAATAGAGAGAGAGAGGAGAGAAATAGGAGATAGAGAAAGGAGAGAGATAGGAGATAGAGAGAGGGGAGAAAAGAGAGAGAGAGGAGAGAGATAGGGAGAGAGAGAGAGAGAGAGAGAGAGGAGAGAGGAGAGAGGAGAGAGAGAGAGAGAGGAGAGGAGAGAGATAGGGAGAGAGAGAGGAGAGATAGGAGAGAGGAGATAGAGAGAGGGGAGAAGTACAGAGAGAGGAGAGAGATAGGAGAGAGAGAGGAGAGAGGAGAGAGAAGAGAGGGAGAGAGGAGAGAGAGAGAAGAGAGGAGAGGGAGGAGAGAGAGAGGAGAGAGGGAGAGAGAGAGAAGAGAGGAGAGGGAGGGAAGAGGGAAGAGAGAGGAGAGAGAAGAGAGAAAGGGAAGAGGGAAGAGAGAGGGGAGAGAGGGGGAGAGAGAGGGGATGAGAGAGAGAGGAGAGAGAGAGGAGAGGGAAGAGAGAGGGAAGAGGGAGAGAAGAGAGAGAGAGAGAGAAATAGAGAGGAGAGAGAAAGATAGAGAGAGAGATAAGGAGCATGGGAGGAGAGAGAAGAGAGAGAAGAAGGATGGAAGAGAGAGGAGAGAGAGCAAGAGAGAGGAGAGACAAAGAAGAGAGAGGAGAGAGAATAGAGACAGAGGGAGAGGGGAGAGAGGAGAGAGAGAGAAACAAAGAGAGAGAGAGAGAGAAAGAGAGGAGGGAGGAGAGGGAAGAGAGAGAAGAAAGAGGGAAGAGAGAGGAGAGAGAGGGGAAAGAAGAGAGATGAGAGAGAGGAGAGAGAAAGAGAGGAGAGAGAAAGAAAGGACAGGAGGGAGAGAGAGAGGAGGAGAGAAGAGAGAGAAAGATAGGGAAAGGAGAGCGAAGAGAAAGAAGAGAGATGGAAGAGAGAGGAGAGAGAGAGACAAAGAGAGAGGAGAGAGAAGAGAGAGGAGGGAGAAAGAGAAGAGGGAGGAGAGAGAAAGAGAGGAGGGAGGAGCGAGAGAGGAGAGCAGAGAGGAGAGAGAAGAGAAAGAGAGAGGGAAAGAAGAGAGAGGAGAGAGAGAGGAGAGAGAGAAGAGAGAGAGGAGAGCAGAGAGGGGAGAGAGGAGAAAGAGAGAGGGGGGAAAGAAGAGAGAGGAGAGAGAGGAAAGAGAGAGAAGGGAAAGAAGAGAAATAAGAGAGAGAGAAGAGAGAAAGGGGAGAGGGAAGAGAGAGGAGAGAGAGAGGAGAGAGGAGAGAGAGGAGAGAGAGAGGGGAGAAAAGAGAGAGAGGAGAGAGATAGGGGAGAGAGAAGGAAAAAAGGGGAGAGACAGAGAGGAGAGAGAGAAGAGAGGAAAGAGAGACAGAAGAGAGGAGAGAGAGAGGATAGGGGAGAGAGAAAGAAGGGGGAGAGAACACAGAGGAGGGAGAAGAGAGAGTAAAGAGAGGGGAGATAGAGAAGGGGGAGAGAAGAGAGAGAGGAGAGAGAGAAGAGAGAGGGAAGAGAAGAGAGAGAGGAGAGAGAGGGAGGAGATAGAAGAGAAAAAGGAGAGAGGGAAGAGAGACGGAGAAAGAAAGGAGAGAGAAGAGAGAGGAGGGAGAAGAGAGAGAGGAATAGAAAAGAGAGAGAAAGATAGAGAGAGAAGGGATAAATAGAGAGAGAGGAGAGGGATAGGAGAGAGAGAAGGAAAAGAGGGAGGGGAGAGAGACAGAGGAGAGAAGAGAGAAAAGAGAGGGAGAGGGTAAAGATAAAGAGAAGAGAAGAGAGAGGAGAGAGAAAGAGAGGAGAGAGAGAGAGAGAAGAGAAGAGAGAAAAGAGAGGGAGAGGGTAAAGATAAAGAGAAGAGAAGAGAGAGGAGAGAGAAAGAAAGGAGAGAGAGAGAAGAGAGGAGAGAGAAAGAAGAGAGAGGAAGGAGAAGAGAGACAGAGGAAGGCTCCCTATGGCTGACACACGGGTGGGCCCAAACCGAGGCGAGGCCTAAAGGCCGAGGCCGAGCCGAGGAATAGTCCCAAGGATGTCCAAACCGAGGCGAGGCCCCGGAGGGGCCGAGCCGAGGAAGGGTGCAAGAGAAAAAGTCGCGTGGGTGGGACTAAAATGAGGCGAAAGGTTCCTGAGGGGCCGAGCCGAGGAATGAGGATTATATATAAAATAATGAGTTGCACGAATGAGGATTTGAGGAACGAGGGGAGTAAACATACCTTTATAAGAGCGCCTCTTTGTAGACGACGCTTGTTGTATCGCTTCGCTGCATTATCCGGAGATAATAGAATGAGTACGCCTTTGTCTTCTTCATGCGCTGCGTGAGTGCCGTGATATAATTGACCGTGGTGCAAATACATTTGTTCGCAGTTCAAGGACCCACACGGGCCCAATGTTAGTCCCCGGCAGCTATTGAAAGTGGTCGATATGCAAGTCGTAGTGGCAATTGACGCCTATGGACGGTCCATGGTCTATTCTCCGGTTGATAGAAGAAGTCGGTCCTCGAAATTGGGTATATGCAATCGCTCAATTGTGTGGTCGCGCCAATACTTTTACCATTACAAACTTGTCGCGGCATTGAAGTGATCATGACTCTTGCATTTTCCACGGTGACCCTTTTCTCGGTCAAGTCGCTTCATGATGTGGCATATTGCTCCTACTTTGAGTCCGAGCTCATGATCGTGAATACCGAGTGGGTGAAGTTGTTAAGAAAATCTGGATGTTGCATAGGGGTGATCGTGAATAGGTTCATCTTGTTCACGATGTGATCATGGTCAGTAGTATAATTTATCGTGATTTGGAACCTTGTCTAGTGTACGCCAAGGAAATTATTGACGTGTTTGTTGATAGGAGATAGGAATGCCTGCCGCGACTCGCTGGATTCCGCAGACGCCTGACGGGTAGAGAAAGCTCTCTCGCTCGCAACTTCAAAAGAGTTGTGGCAAATATGTCCAAAGGGACCTTGTTTCTTCCCGCTTCCCCCTATATTATCAACATAACGCAAGAGTTCGGATCACCCGCATTTCGTATTGGTTGTTCTAATTTCAACACATGGAATGTTTGCCACGTAGGGGATGATTTAATGGATGCATTGATAGTCTGCCGCTCTTTCCTCCTCCTTTTCACGATAAAAGGACTTAAAAATCTCCGTGGTTATAAAATGCTTTCCTCCGAAAGGTAAATTATTTCCACATAATTGTTGCAAAGAGGTTGTGGGCGCTTTTATAATCGCTTTATTAGCCATTGGGAATTCATCCCAAATTATGGCCTTTGTCTTTGCATTAAGGAGTTGAGTCGCACCGAATCCCGCTCTAGCAAAATAATGTAAACCGCATTGTTTTCTACAACGGGATTTGAAAGAGAGAGTGCGCAATTCGTCCCCCGGTATTGAAAGGTCATGAGTGTCGTGGTGCCATATGGAAGCACAATGTTCTTTATTCCCCGCTGCAGATTAATAAGCATATGCAATTAAGGATGAATGTTTTTCCCTGCATCAAATTTCTTGCCATTTAGGAATGTTGGTTGCTTGCTTTGTGAGAATTCTAACATTTTTCGATATAATCATATATTTCCATCCGATTAGCATTCATTTCATTTGACATCTCCATTACGTAATTTAAATATCTCGCTGCGATGGTCGTGAAAAGTGGCAAGCTCGTGCATTACATATCTTAAGTAGACGAGCATGTAGTTGCAAAGCCGAAGGCCATTATGTTGGTTCCATGTTGTGTCAACATATTATTGATTAGGTGGAGGGACTCATTAAATGCAACCGCTTCTTAATTTGAGTATTGGTCTAACATGTCACGACTCATAGGTACTCTAAATTTGTCCCATATTTCAACCGGCCGGTGCTTGATCAAGTAACACCATTGCAAATAAAACCGTAGTTGCGTGGGGACTTAGAGACAACGATATCGCTTCTTCCATAACTAATGTTGCTTCATTATATGCTCCAATTAGTCCTTTCGCTTCTCGCAGCCTTGTCGATAAGTTTCATATTGTTGATTATTTACGACCTTGAGTTCTTCCCATGTCCCCGATGGGTCGATGCAAAGAAGATCTCGCCTTAGGTAGAATGCTTCACCAATTCGAGGTAGTAAGAGGCGATTTCTACACATAACGGGCTGCTTTGTTCTCTTTTTCACAATGTTTTTTGTATATCCCGCCGTTTTGTTCTAGGTATTCGCCATGTTGCAAAATAGATCTGCCATTGCATGTGCTTAATGTATAATGCTCATAGTATTGTACGATGTAAAAGCATCGAACTCGTAATCTAGGGCCGTGAAAAAATAGTGGTCTAAGAGTGAATTTGTATTTGGCAATGGTAGGTGTAATGGAAGGCATTTAACGATGGAAATTTATCTGCTATATGATATGACATTATCCTCCATGATGCCTGGTCAGGCATAAATAACGGCACCGACGTAATCAATGCATCTCATTTGTAGAAGGTTGTCTTTACACTTTGATCCACCGATATATTTTGGACCGATTCTCTCATGGCCTCGTTTCTTTCTTCAACATTTCTTTGCTAAGGGCTGTGATGTATAACATGTCCGATGGATTATTCATTGATGATGGTTGAGACGTAGATTGGTGCTCTTTGAGTTACTCAAAATTGGCAAAAGATTTAACCCTTTGTATATGTAACTATAGAGATAGAAGAACACATGCAATGTAGACGACGCGAATGTCTACCGCGGGATATGACAATCTAACTCATGCAAAGAAGAAAGCATTATAAGGAACTACCCACATATCATCCGGATTTCTCCTTCTATATTGAACGTAACCCCTTGAATCAAGATATGTCACGGGATTCACAGTGCTTTGGAAACTTGTAACAACAGGGGTATTGTTTCCAGAGCATCTTTTGCAGGTGTCTATGTATCATAAATTTTTGGACTTGTGCACGAAGAATCTGGATCCGATGGCGCTCAGCGTGAAATGATTTCATCAATACACTCAATTGGTATTTCAGTTTCAGACGCAAAGACAAGATGTGCATGGGGTAATCCTCATTTTTGAAATTCCACGACATGAATCATGTATGATATCCGCTGAAAGAATTTTCGAGAGCAACTCTTTCAACCGCTTGTAGCCTACCATGAAAACATCGAACAACAACCATAGGGGCATCGGGAGGCATTTTGTCCTGGTCTAAGTGCAACCCGTGATCTCGTGCCAATCTACATTTGTTGTCATTGTGATGAATAAGGTGGGACGGGCCTTTTGCCCGATAAAGTGCCAACGCTGGTCGCTATTTGCACTGAACACTATCTTTTACTCCCTAAGAATGATGCAGGCAAGATGACATCATTTTGATCATCGTTCTCTCGCCGAGTAATCCTCGTCATATTGTGTTCTCCTCGTTTCAAAGACCGACGCCCTAAAGTAGTTCATTCGGGCATCCTCAACCCCGAAAGTACATATCAACTAAGTACTCCCCAAGAAAGTCAACCTAATTGTAGGAATCGTTCTTCATGCAACAACCTCATTCTATACTATTGCAACTGTGTGAGATTGTACTCGTTCGTAGGTCCCCAACCTAATGTGCCATGAGGATAAGAATAGAGGGTACTGAAGTGGTTCATACATGGGGTCAAGAATATTCATGAAG
Source organism: Isoetes taiwanensis (assembly GCA_021234155.1). Lineage (NCBI taxonomy): Eukaryota > Viridiplantae > Streptophyta > Lycopodiopsida > Isoetales > Isoetaceae > Isoetes > Isoetes taiwanensis. Next base: position 5,468,264 of record JAJEKV010000009.1, on the reverse strand, counting down.
GTTGGTTCCCCTTGGTTTTGCACCCAAAACCCAAAGAACACGAGACCTAATATCCGCTTGTGGTTGTTAACCTCGGCCATGGTCGCAATCTCATCGCTTGCTATAACTCCTTCAATTGTTATGTATGCCGATGGCATATGCATGCTTCCCATGGTTCGAAGATGATTAATAAATGGATTTATTTGAAAGCATAGAACCAATGGTCACAATCCATTGAAATGGCACTGCTTGGTTACGCATGTACATAACGCTGGATTCATCATAGATGTACCAATGTATAGGATTTCCTATATCCGCTGATTCCGCGGATATGTGCACCAGTAATTGTGACGGAAGAAGGAAAATCTAGGTTCACAAATCCGCCATCGACTCCAAGCACACCGAAGCAAAACAATGCGTTAATCTTTCTACGTCCGCTTGAAAATCGGGCGTGTTGTATAAATTGTTCAATGGTACGGGCAAAGGAGGTAATGGTGGAGCTGCCATCTTCCATTGTTGCAACAAAATCCATCCCGCCGACATTCAATAGTGGGATTTGGCAATATGTGCACCTCTTATTCCATGTACACATAGTATAAGTTCGATTTATTGCCAAGCTCATACGCCGTAATGTGCTTGCCAATGTGCCAAATGCCCTTGTTCTAAATCATCCGGGCTACATTCTCTTCGCTTGTTAGGGTCCGACAATCTCATTCACATTTGTGGTAGATGCCGACGCGACAAAGGAATTCCCTACTATCGAGCCCGACAACATATTGGGAGTGTGTCTTCGTTCCTGCTGGGAGTTATGTTGGGAATTATTGTACTTTCGAGGTCGCCGACGCTCCTTAGGCGTTTCTCTCCGGCCAAGGCGTCTCTCTTCTCTTCGTTCCTCAGTTAAATTAGCGTACCTTTGTCTATAATATGCATTCCTCTGTAAATTTCTCTCTGAATCAGTCATTCTTTTAATAACGGCGGGTTTGACTATTCAACACAACATAAGACATAAAACTGGCCACTACGCATACACGCTATCTATGGTGTAAAAAACTTACTTGATTTTCCTCTTCTTATTTAATTAACATCATATATCTCTTCGTGATCATCATCCGCTGATCTTATTTCTTTCTAGATCTACAACATACATGCATTGTTTGCCATCATTTGAGCGTATTTTCTGCAAATATAGAAACATAGCAACTTAGCACTCATGTCTAGTACAATTACAAATGGTTAAGTTTCCTAATTACAAATGGGATCTCGGGTAAAAATTCCATCCTCTAGAATCACCCATAAAGCAATGCAAATTAAAAAAAAAAAAAAAGTAATTATGAATGTACACGAAATCCTGGAGGACACTATCCCTAACTAACCATATTGAACTAGTACTAATTTTTTTGAACTTGATCCATTGACTCTAGTAGGATCTAAACATTACTAACATGGACACCTACAAATTTACAATCCCAAAAAAGAAAAAGAAAAATGAGTGCAACTTAAGTTATTTTAAGGCCAAGTATGATAGTTGGTTTATAGAAGTTTAGAGAAGACTCAAGAAGCATATATGAATTTATAATTTTCCAGAATAAGCGTGTGAGGTAAGAATTTATATTCACTAATAATGGATATTAACTTAAAGAAGAATGTACATCTCGAATATACTACTATCTAGAAATTGCATTTATCATCTAACTAGGCTAGGTTAAACATAACTAGGGCTAGACGAGCTTAACCACAAGCGTATAAAACGTTTCTCTTTCTCGACCCCGTGTCCTCTACATTGCTAGGCTCTACAAAAGCTATAACAATGACTCTTTTGATTGAGTAATCTAGGCAACAACCTTAAACTTCTATTTAGCAATGCTTGAGAGAAATAGTGACACACATAAGCCACAAAGAGATGGACAAATAGAATAAATGGCCGCTCTAAAACAATTGAGCAATTTCAAAATGACTTGAGGTTGACATCGTTAAAGACTAATAAAGATTTACTAAGGACAAATGGGAAGGAACTCATGTAGGAGGCAAAGTCCTAGGTTTAGTAAGTATGCTTAATTATGTATGGTTTGGCACTTAGTGAGGTGCTCACACATGCCTTTTATCCGAGCAACATGGTTTGACACATGCCCTTTATCCATAGGTAAAAAAAAGGGAAAGGAATAATCAATCGAGTCTGTGGTAAGCCATAAACCATGGTCTGGAATAATCAATCGAGTCTGTGGTAAGCCACAAACCATGGTCTGGTTTGACGCATGCCACTAATTAGAGAAAGCAGTTTCTAATGCACGATTCTACGCTGCTAAGTGATTAATGGTTATTATAGCTGATGAAAATTGTCTGGAATCTGGGACGGCTAGGACGACATCACGTGGGCAAGCAAATGATGTGGTGAGGGGAAAACCATTGATCTTTACCAAGATCAAGCCAAGGAGCAAAATTATCGTTAGGTGAGGTAGGTGTAGTGGGGGTGTTTAGGGGCAACACAATAAAATGTGTGGTCATATGCAGTGTGAACACCAGAATGTGGCAGTAGATATTTCATCCTAGCCTACAATTAGCTTCAAGTTTGGCATTAGACAGCTTCATATACTGACAAAAGTAATTGGCGTCCAATTGATCTCACAAGGTCACGGGTGGGGGTGTTAATTAGGGTTAAATGTGGATAGGGGGTCAAGATCAAGGAGTATGTCTGTGTTTCTTGGTTTCTTTTTAGGGTCCTCAACCAGTACCTGACGAGGGCACTATTCCATTCGGAGCGCACAGGCAGAAGGCCTACGGGAAGCACGAGGGCTGGGGTATTTTTTTTTTTCTTGGGCCAAGGTTTCAGCTGGAAGGGCAAGGAGCCTCCACGATGGCATTCTGTCATGGATTGTGACATTCGATTAGAAGGCGCCACATGGCGGCAGAATCTTCTCCTCAAAATCTGGCATGGACAAAGCAAGTCTATTGAAGAACTGCCCGGAAGATGTTCTGTCCCAGCCATATGCTCTGCCGTTGATTGAAATCTGAAATAGCTGTCCTGCCACGTCGCCGCCAGCAGTGCCCTTTGCCACTACGTGGCAGTCCTAATAAAATAGCTTAATGCGCCTGAGCCAAGATCGCTTTTTTGTTTCAGCTTCTCTAATCGGCCATGGCGGTCGGTTTTCAAAGCCGCAACACTGCCAAAGCTTCACCAGGCGCCAGAGGTATTGATTATACGATTTTTATATTGATTCGCAAGAGGTATTCAGGTTCTTCCATCCATTCCATATTGCTTAATCTAGGCATGCTCGCATAGGTTTCTTCGTTGACCTCGTCTTTTTCTACACGGCGACAGAGGTTTCTAGGCCTATTGACATGAGCTAAAGCAACGCTGCCTCGGGGAACCACTATTAGGGAAGGAGTTTTACGCCCACCCGCCATATGTAGAAGCATCAAATACGAAACATTTTCACAATAAAACAACAAAGATGTGAACTTACAGGAAAGCCGGTGCAGAGCCAATTCCAGGAGAATCTCAGAATTACATTATTAGAATTAGGTAACTATCCCTTTTATATTCGTCAAGATGTTCCAGATGTTCGTATCCATAAAATTACAAGTGCGCATGTTGCGCATGTTTTTATCATAAAATTACGCTGATGTTGCGATTGTAGAAGTTTATAGATTACCCAAACCCGCACTTGTCTAATCCATCTAAATTACAGATGTTGCACCAAAAAAATAGTAGATTTACCCAGATTACTATTCCTAACCAAAACGTGGCAAAGAAACAGAGGTTTCGGATTCGTGTGCAGAGATTATCCATAAAATTACAGACAGATTACCCAGACCACTATTGCGGACAGACAGATGTTGCGGTGTAGAAACGACAGATTACCCAGCTAGATTACCCAGATCACTATTCTTAATCAAAACGTAGCAAAGAAACAGAGAAACAGAGGTTTCGGAGCAGAGAAAACATATCCAAACCCACACACGATTTTGCTACCAAGCCTATGTATCTAAATTCGCTACATCTGTTAAGATTTGATGTCGTCCCGAGATTCACCAGCTTCAATCCTCGCATCGGCTATCTTTTTAAATTCACTACATTGATGCCGGCCTCGAGATTCAAATGCCTTCAATCCCGCTACCGGGCCGGGTCCCGATATTGAAACGGTCAAAAATTTTTTATGGTTAAAAGTCCGGTCCCGATATCCTCAAAAACGGTCAAAAAATTTTTATGAAGGAGTGTTGCGCACAACATTTGTTAACGTGTCAAAATTTAAGGTAAGAATCTTAAAGAATATTCCAGAAGAATCTGCCCGCCAATCATTATATATGTTAAGATAGCTTAAATTTGTATGGACGTATGTGCAGACTTAAATTGTGGATTGGGCAGGCAATTGGTTCCTAGATTACCCTGTTCTAAACACAGGTTTTGTATGGAATTATTGTTCTTGCCATTCCTAAACTGTTCTTAAGTCGGGTGCACATGCGTGGGTAAACAGTCCTGCCTTTGACATGTTTGTCAATGTTATATGTAGAGAGACTATTCTGTCCAGCATAGTGGAACAGCTGCTTGGATTTCCTTCGGAAATGATCTCATGTACTCGGTGTCCTAGCTTAGAATCAGAATCATAGCTCGTTTTCCTAGCAATTGATTAGGCGTTCTAATTCATTGAGGAATAAACCACAAAGAAGATACCCATGTAGAAGATCTCTTGGCGAAGAAACCCCTGTAGAAGATCTCTTGGCCCCATAGAGAACAAATTATAACTGAGCATATCCATCTAAAACACTATATCAACATACTATATAATCGTTAGAAATAGAAAGCTTTCTCTACGATAATGACAAAGTTGACTAAAATCTATATTCGCATATGGGATGTCGCATTTTCTAAACACAAACAAACTTGCGCCAAAATCTTGTCAAAATCTTGGCAAGCATGGGTCAAAGTGGGAATTAATTTATCTACTCCGCAAACAATGATGTAGGTGTTAGAAGGGGCAGGCTAAAGAGGTCCTTCAAATGTTTAAATGGACTGACATTGTGTTTGCATGGTGACCTCATACACCAGCTAGATGAAACAAAAGATTTTGTTAACCAAATGCGTGGTAATCCTAGTGCTATTACTTTGAACAACCTTGTTTGCTGCCTTTAAAGTCATACAAAATATGTAGACAAAGATGTAATAAGCACCTGACAACATTACTTATGCTTTGTCCGGATATTATTGTGCACCTTTCTAAACTTAGATTTCCGTTTTTCTTCAGTAACCGATCATGGAACGCCAAACAATGCACCAAAGGAGGCAGGCAGTAAGGCGAGTAGAAACCAACGGCTAACGCAACGGCGATTGCTACCAACGACGAGTGATTGGCCAAGCGTAACTCAATACGTGGCACAGTGGGAAAAGGAATGCCGAACGATCCAAGCCAACATGCACATGTGTGCGCACTGCGGCAAGCCGACTATCCACAAGGACCCAAAGCGCGTCAACAAGAAATGGCCAAGCACGCGTGATAAGCACCCATTATCTTGCCTGCTCAACCCCTTCCTCCACAACTACGTGAGGAACAACTCAAACAACTTCTACAACCGCAAATGGTTTGTGCCAGCAATTGCCAACAACATGGACGTCATCCCCTGCATACACCCGAGACGTGCTCGCCCTCCCAACATTCTACACCCAAATGCTCTCGACGATAGATGTATCCATAATTGTCGAGAGACGAATGAACGACATAGTCGTAGGCAGGCGCCAGGAGAGAAGCTTACCGGACAATCCCCTAGTCTCTTGGATGGAGCTCGACCAGCCCGAACTAGACCAAATGACAAAAGCAAAGATAGAGGCACTCCTCTCCCACCTCATCCACCATAACCCAATTGTCGGTAGGTACAAAACATTGTACGAGCAACTGAACCCAACAACAGGCCTCTACATCATCTCCGCCACAACCCTCTCTGACATCCTGGCCAGATAACGCGAAGATAGCGCGTATGCCACAAGCCAAAACGCAGCCATACGCACAATATCCATCTACGACCCGTTCAACACCCACGACGCAACCACCGCCTACCAGCAAGATGACGTATACCACCTTCCGAGGCAGGAAACCGACAACCAGAACCCGCCGACAATGACGATGACAAAGGGTACCGTCATCAACCACAGCACCACGCAGACGCCAGTAACGTTGGAGGCATGCATGGGTTCGAAATACATCGACGTCCCACCGACTTCAACACTTATATAAAGTCGCAGATCTCCTGCCTCTTCTCCCCCTTTACACTATACAAGCCATATCTGCTAATGATGTACCAGATACGCCAATTGCTCATCATCTCGAAGTCCATAATGACAAGAGTGCTCCAAAAGGATATCCAGAACTACAAAGCAACACACCCCAACTCCACAGAGCAAGATTGCATGCGCCACATCATCAAGTACAAAATCCCGAAGCACATCCCAAACACCCCTGAATACCACAGGAAGCACCTCAAAGATCTGCTTGCGATGGTCAACAACTAGGGCGTCCCGACGTTCTTCCTCACTCTCACTGCAGACAAGGTAAGTGACACATGGTGGCAAGAGATCATCCACATCGAAGACATCGTCAGGCAAGTATGCCAAGACCTCACGTAGACCATTGCCCGGGCCGATCGCGCCATCCCGCTCCACAAACGCCGAAGTCATTCCTCATGAGAAGCACGACGGGAGGAGGCAAGCTGCTAGGGCAAGCGGAACATTACGTGGTCAGATACGAGATATATAACAGGCACTCGCTGCACTCACACATCATCCTGTGGGTGAAGGAAGCAAACGTAGAGAGGATCATAAACGAGATCGTAGCTGTCATATCAAGCACAACGGGAGCGCAAGACGAGGACAAGCTATGCGACCTGGTTCAACACAAGCAGATCCACATATTTGGACTAATAAAGAGAAATAGACCACCTATGGAGTTGGCTTTCATCCAATATATGGTCTAGTAAAACTAAATGTAGCAGGTGTGGAAGGAACTTTTCAAATTCTATGCCCTTTGCATGAATAAGTATTCCAGGTAATGTGTGAATGATAAAATATATGCTCTTGCCTATAGCCAGCAACATAGTTACGATCATGCCTTTGTGTATTATTCTGGTTATATAATATCAAATGGTCAATCCTTAGATCATATAGTTCTATTTTTAGGAAAGAGTTTGTTTGAGACATTTTGAGGTCATTGATCTGTCATCTCATTGTATAAATTTGCATTATTTTTTGTGAAGTGCCATTTACATGAGGAATAGGATGCCACAGAGCAAGGGTTCTATGTGGAGGATGGGATGAATATTTGGTAAACCAGTTGCCTCAACTTCTTTGACAAAAACTAACACATTTCCAGCTTACAACAAGCCAAGCTTATTCTGATACCTAGAACAATTGTGTTTAGGTCGAATCTAGGGGATGATGGATGGAAAAGCCATAGAACATCTTGTATCTCATAAGCAAGTTACAAATTTCTACTATGCCACTAGCACATGCGAATCAGGTAGAAGATGACTGCATTTTTTTCGTTTTTTGGTAGATTTACTTGCTCGGATAACATAATGTAGGATATAATGGAGCTGCGGACTGTCATATCTATATCATCTTAGAAGCCCCTTTGTTCGGTTTAGTGGCTAGTCCATTGGGTTAGCAATTAAGAGATCTTGTGTTCAAGTCTCTGGGGGTCCGTCGTATGTCCTCATGGACGCTGCCACTGTGGCATGACGTAACAATACTATCTATATATCTATCTTGAACAATGCAGCCTCGATCTACTTCTCATTCCAATACACCCTGGAATACCCTGTGATGTTAAATGCAATCTAGAATGAGTAGTTTGGCTTGTTTTCTATTAAGAGAAGATGGAGCTAAGTGAAGAAAAAGAAGATCACATTCAAGGAGAGTGCTCAATGCAATACAATAAGTGAAGATGCTTATGGTGCTTTATATGAAAACATTTTTTATATTTTTGTGCTGGAATAGATTCTTGCATAGCAATTCTCTTCAAATTCTAAGGGTAAGGTGCATCAAATATCACTTGTTAATGCGAGCTATCTCCATTTCTGGAACTTAGTTGCAAAGTTAGCATAGCATAAGCTGCATATTTTATTGCCTTAAGGAGTAGCGTCGTTGCATTTACCCTCTTGGACAGACCATGCTGCCAACATTTTTGTATTAGCCAGAAAGACTTTTCATTTTTTGTGTAAGAAGCCACATATGTTTCCTTAGCTGGTGCTATAATTTTGTCACTGTAATTCTGTTAGAGCCTGTTTGAGTGATAGTTGCAACGTGTAAAAAGGCATACTTATGTGCACATAGAAAGTTGATGTAAGCTTGCACAGCTAAACCTGTTGATCCATCAGATGTATTTCTGTAAGTTTTGGCATGGGATGGAGGATATGCCATGAAGGTTCCTAAATCTATATTATCCTATCGTCAACAAGGGTGAACTATTCCCTGGGCATGCTGTCAGAATGTTGAAAGCAATCATATCAGGTTTTAGCACATCTGAATTTACCATATTTAGCACATCTGGATTTACCATATTTGGACTAAAGAGAAATGACCACCTATGGAGTTGGCTTTCATCCAATATATAGTCTAGTAAAACTAAATGTAGCAAAAGTGTGGAACTTTTTAAATTCTATGCCCTTTGCATGAATAACTATTCCAGGTAATGTGTGAATGATAAAATATATGCTATTCCCTGTATAGTTATGATCATGCCTATTGTTTCCGCTTTTGAAACTACAATGCTCAAGTAAACTGAATGACTGCATCTACATAGTACTAGTTTCCCTCTTTCCTAGTTTCGCTCTTTCCTACGAACTTTTTGATATAGATGGTTTAAGCCCAACTGTGGTTCAAATCCACAATTATTTTTTATTGTGAATTACAACTAGATCTTGATTTCATCTACAAGAGCACCAAAACGTCCTAAACCTCCAAACTCTACAAATAAAATTAGTTTGTCAAGTTTGTTGCTATATGCTCCATTGTGGCATTTCTAGAAGCTTGTCTGTAATGGCGCAGGATTTTGCCATGTCAAATTTTCCCGGCCTCGCGGGTTATTTTGCAGAACTTGCTAGAGGTAGGCATGAACCTTCTAGAGGTAGGCATTCACCCGCTTTCTAGACCCCACCTTTGGAATGCATATCAAAGCTCACAACTCACTTTGAAGTTCAACTTGAAAAAATAATTGTTGCCTGACTTTTTTCTGGTTCAAGCCAAAAGAGATTGAATCATCTTTTACTTCACACTTTAAAGTTCATCCCAAGTAAGTAACCATCCTAGCAGGATAATTTACATGTTGTAAGACAAGACTCCTTTTACCATTTAATAACATCCATGTTGGAAAGGTTGTTGTAGGAAGAAATCAAACACTTTAGAACTTCACGTCCTATTATTTTTGCACACTGTGATATAACATCGTAAACTTGTATGTTAAATGTCTAAACTCATATGAATAGTAGTGAAAGGTCGATTCAATGCATTGATTTCTTTTTCTATGTCTAAACACATATAAATAGTAGCCAAAGGTCGATTCAATGCACTGATTTATTTTTCTACCAGGAAACCTTGATATCTTATGTTGAAAATGACTTGAACTATGGCAGAATCCTTCGTCCTCATTTCTTCTTGTCCAAAACGCCATTATCTTTCCAATATGTAAAGAAAAGAAACTCTTCATTTAAAAAAACTTGGACTTTGCACTAGTTTTTGTCAAGTACCTTTCACCTAATGAAAACGTGGAAGGTAAATTTAGATGAATGATACATAAAACACATGATCAATATAATGCAATAATTAACTTGTCTATGATATCATACGACACAAACACAGATGTGGTTGTCCTCGTAACCATGTTTATCTAATTTTCTGCAACCATATTGCAACATCACAAGTTGATTATATTGTATAATCTATATGTTTATTTTTTGGAGGGAACGGGTCCATCTCCATTAACCAAACAGTTGACCAAATAAATATAAGATTAAAGAGAAATAAAATGCCACATTGAAACAAGGGTGATGTCACACCAAGGGTTGCCTGCATGAAGGGGAAAAATAGAAGAAACCAAAGGAAGAAAAATCGATTCTGGATATGCAGAATCAGAAGAAAGGGTGCAACCCAGACTATTCCATATTCGAAATCTTCCTGGTCTACAATCTATCCACTACAAACTGTTCTTCATGCAATTTCAATACATGCATGCCATGTAAGTTGCACTTCAAGGAATATCCGACTAAAATTGAATATAGAAAGTAAGTGGGGAATTGAAATCTTTGTTTTTGGGTACTGTCTTAGGATGTCCATTTTTGTCAGTTTTAGATATTCCAGCTTCCTCGTTACCATTCCTAGTGTATGCCTGGACTACTATCACAAGACCCCCAAAAATTAACTTGCAGTCATAATCATGATGGAAACCTGTATAAGGGTGGTTTTTAATACGTGCAAGTCATAATGTCAATAAGAACTAGACGACTTTCATGGTTTTGTACTATCACTACTAGTTTGATCATAGTTCTTATACTAATTCTATGTCTTACACTAGTTTCTTATAATTAGTACTAGTTTAGGAGGTGATTTTTAAGCATACATTGTCAATATTATAATTAGAGATGATTTTATGTACTAGTTATCACTGTCATATATATAGTTTTACTATGCTTGTTAGGAGTCTACTATGTTGGTTTATGTTGTTGTTTTTTTAATATACTTGTTTCAATCCTTAAAGTCATTACGGACTTTGAGCATAATTTCTTATAATAACTACTAGTATTTCCAACTATTATATATAATTTTGCATTACTTTTAAAGCATGGTCCCTATTTGTAGATATAAATTGTGTTATGTATATTGACTTGTTTAGTGGTTGCATGGTGTGGTCTATTTTTTTTCTTTCTTGTTCTATACCTAAGTGTACATTTGTACTTTTCTTTTTGCCAATGTATTCTATGTGGTATACTATTTAGTATCCATACAGTGTGGACATTTTGTCCGAAAGAGGATTTGGATTATTTAAAATGCTTATCATGCATGCTTTATGTGTTCCCTTACATATTTAGAGTGGTGAGGAGCTCTAGAGATATGGTGTAGAGCACCATTGTCAAGGATTCTCCTATAGCAACAATGGCAAATCCTTCCGCTACCAACAACGTATCATTCTAGCTAAAGTTAAGGGCATAACTCACTTGTGATAAGGGATATTAATGTCCTAATGTAAAACTCTAATTCTCATGAGGACTCACATCATGCATCCAAACTGCCGACAGACAGGCTCTTCCATTCATTCATCTCAGCAGGTGTTTACATGTGGGTAGCTGCACATCGCAGGCTACCCAATAACTAAATATAAATTATTACAAATATATAGCTAAAAAACAACTCCTCACTTGAGTTGTTAAAATAGAAAAGTATGATGAGATGCTGGATAATGTACCTGCTCAAGGGGGAAATGAAGTGTTTCCCTAGTTCGCCACTCTTGTGAGCTCGGAATGTGGTTTTGAGTTTGCGCATGAGACCATCGCATCTAATTTACTCTATGGACCAATTATTATGACCAACGGAGCCAAACTCGACTCGCTATGGGTAACTAGCCAACCTTTCGCTCAATGCACTTGGCCTTACCTATTGCACTTATCCTGTCATCGGCAATTTGGGCTTTTGACGGATCTTCTACTTCGTAAACATGTGTGCTAGGGTAACTGTAGCCTTCTGGATGCAATCACGCAGTCGAACTGTCGTTCTGTACCTTCTAGCATGCCCAGTCGCACGATGTCTAGCTTGTTACGGGCCATTGTGATGGGGCAAGTATGGAACCGGTGCATGCAAGGGGAAGGGTTTGTTCTTCTTCTCTTCAAACCCTAGAGGAAACCCTGTAAGCAACCTCTCAGCCACTTCAGAGGCAGGGAGGGGAGGGATGCCAAAACCTAAACCCTACATATTTTGTAGGGTTTAAGTATCGGGACACCAAAACTGCTCCATCTACTAATCCCACTGTTCAAATGGTAGCTCACCTCCCAAGGAACGTTTTTGAAAAGAAAATTGGCCATCCACCGCATGGATGTGCCACATCCCAAATTTCCCGCTTTTCGACATAGGGGCACAAGGGGAAAATGAAGTGTTCCCCTAGTTCGCCACTCTAGTGAGCTCTGAATGTGGTTTTTGAGTTTGCGCATGAGTTCGTAGCATCAATGTACTCTAGGGACCAAATATTATGACCGATGAGCTAAAACTCGACTCGCTATGGGCAACTAGCCAACCTTTCATTCAAAGCACTCTACCATGTGAGTGCAATTTACAATCTAAAGATATCATGTAGTGGACAACACGGGCTTTTGATGGATCTTCTACTGCAAACATGTGTCCTAGAGTAATTCTTAGCGGATGCAATCGGGACAATTGACCGCCATTCCATTCATACCTTCTAGCATGCCCGGTCAAGACGATGTCTAGCTTGTTACTGAGACACGCGATGGGGCAAGTATGGAAGCAGGTGGAGGGGGGTGAAGAAGAAGAAGAAGGAAAATTCTATGATGATCTTCTCTTCTATGGTATTTAATCTTAAAAAATATGATGCCAAAAAATATATGTAATAGATAAAGGCCAAGAGCAGGCCATTTCGATATGATGATATTTCGGCGCTCCTCCTTGATCCTTGTGAAACATCCAAGAAATTCCTCGGCCCTGATGTTAGAAATCAGGTGACCATGAAGAGGACTATTGCTGGATATAAAATGGGCCGTAATCATAAGAAAAAATATCGCCATCTGTTCCTTTATTTTATCTTTAGGCATGTGGATTGGGCTTATAAGACCACATGAGGCAAAGCTAAATTACATGACAAAAGATAAGCTTCTCCCATTTGCATATTTTGAATATTAAGACAAGTTGAAAATGTGGAATGTTTGAAAAGAGTTTCACGTACAAAAGGTATAAAATTTCATGTAGTTGATGATACTACAAGGTATGGTGCCTAAGTTCATTTTGTAGCATTAGAATGGACCATATGATGGGCTCATACAATATAGTTGGATATGTTGTGAAAGTTTGACAATGCACTTGCCCATGGTGATTACAAAGTATTATTGCTTATGGTGCCCTTGGTGCGAGTTGAGTGCTTAAGGTGGAATTTACGGAGACCTTGGTGCCTTGATATGTTTCCCTTAAGGATAATGGTGTAGACTTTGCACTTAGAAAATATAAGGAATACTTTATACAAGAATTTCTATACCTTAGAATGGCTTGAGAAATTTCATCGTGAACATTTATTCACCAATTTCTATGAGCTAAGACATAAGACGAATTGCCTTGTTTTTTCTTAGAAGGTTGCTTTACCCGGAAGAAAGTTTTTTTTTTTATATATCGTAGCCCATTTGGGGCATTTATTCAATGTTTTGGCGGCGCCGCCTGAGCTCCCACCAGGCTGGTTTCCTGTTTTAAACAAATACATAAAAAACACGAAAATTCCGCTTTGCGGACGTTTACGTTTGTACAAAACACACTAACGAGATACCAAAAGCTATTCTAAGAAATTGTGATCGATTTTCTAATGATATTATGGCTTTGGCTTTGGCTAGAATGCCTTGGAAATGGCAATGGACCTTTTCGTTTTTTTTTTGCCATATACAAATTTGTTGGCCGCCCTGTAACCATAGGCGACAAACCTTAAGGGATCCGATACCTAAGGGGATTCTGTTTATTTTTGGCGCCTAAATTGGCCGCATGTTGGAAACTTCGGCTCTAAGACAACTGGAAATGGAAATGGTCTAACATAGCAGTTCGATGCCGATTTCTGGAGGCCGAAATGTTTATAGTAGGCCGATTTGCTCTGGAGGTATGCTTCTCACATGTTTGATAGCCTAAAATGGTGAAATGAATATGGCCCGATATGCTTCTGCAAAAATCTGATATAAAATGGCTAGTGCATATGCTCTTATCTGGATTATATATGCAATAAGGCAAAGATTTGATATTAGAAATCGATAACAAGCTTGTAGGATATGAAAGATCTGTGGACTGATATTCTGGTTTCTACTTCGTCCTTAGTGCAATCGATCTGTGGCACTTGACAGTTCGCGGATACAACCTTCAGGTTTGGGAAATTAAATACGTCTGATTTCACTTCAAATATTCTATGTGTTCTTATGACCATGTTCTAAGGGACTTATGCTTGGAGGCACTTATGCTTGCTCTTGAAAAGTTCTGAGTCCTGGCTGGAAAATATTTTGAATTGTGCAGACTTTTCTAAGGGATACATTTTTATGCAGAAGAAGAATGCAGGGAAAAAACAAAGCTCAATTTCTACAGAAACAGAGCATCAAGCAAAGGTAGCTGGTACTTCTTTTCTGGTACAGTTCGTCAGTTAGCCAAGATAAATATTTATAGACAGCACAACTGCTACAACTGCTTGGATTTTAAGCAAGACGTACTGCAAGCAAGTATGCATGCTGCCTATAATATACCTCTCTAATGTTTATTGGAGGTTCCTGCAACTTCCATCTCTTAAAGGTCATTGTAGTCTTGGTGAAGATGTGTCGAAGAAGAAGTAGAGGCTTGAGTTATGCATATGACAAACTGTAGAGAGTATTCCATGGTAAGACTTTGCTTTCTTCTTGCATGTTTGAATGTTCAGGTAAGAATCATAAAACAGCAAGAACTTACTTTAACTGGCATAAAAGTCCCTGTTGGATTGTGCTAATGCTTAGTCTATGACAAGGCCTTTGATGTTGTCGACGCAAAAAACTGAGCACTCCATTGAAGTGCAATCTCTGATCCATTCATGCCTGGAACATTATGAATATACTTAGTTTTTAATGTTTGCAGTGCCACCAAGAATAGGAATATGAATTTCACTTCAGCCAGTTCATCATGGCATGATATTTTATTTCTTCTCATGCTATTAATTTCAAGAAATTTGTTTATGGCATTATTTACAGGGACACCCAATAATTGGAGTTATAGAGTTAATGCAAATACTTGTTGATGTGGAAAGTTTGGATTGGAAGGCTTGGGATATCACAACTAAGGTGGGTGTATTCCCTCAGGATTCACACTGTGATTAAGGAAAATCTGGAAAAATATCCTGTAGAGCTGTTGGAAAATGTGCTTCCATGACATATGAAGGTTCTTCCTTTGCATCTCTGGTTTCTTTCATAAAATTAGTTAGAGATTGAGCCTAATCTCTGGTTTCTGGTTGTTAAAATTGGTCAGATTATCTATTGGATAAATTACTACTTCCTCGAACGTCTAAAACGGAAGGGCTCCACGCTGATGTTGGTGCATCATATTCCTTGTCTCATCTGCCAGGTCATATTGGTAATACTCAACTAATTACACAAATTTACTTGCATGTTGGATTTCATAAGATTTCATGGTTCATGCATATAGGTGAATACATAGGGCGTACTAAAGAGCGGCTTGATGGAGCACATATGCTTGGCCTTAAGCTTGCCACACATTATGTAGCCTCGGAGGTATATTATGTTTGGTGCACATGTTAAAAAGAATTAGTGGTGTTCATTAAATAAAGTTCATTCTTGGGAACAGACTTGTACTATGACCAGATTTATGCTCTGAGCGTATTTGTACTTAAAATAAGATTCTAACTTTGAAATGGTAGCGCATCTTCCTTTGTTGGGCCTAGCTCTTAGGTATTTGTCCTTAAAGAGGGTTCATGTTTTTGTTACGTTTTGTTTGCTTAGAAAAATGGTTTGCAGAGATTGCCATTGTTGGTGAGGAAACTCGTGAGCTTGAACATGCAACAACCGAAAAGGTAGCTTCAATACTAGATCAACTTTCAGAATTCGTCCAGCCTTGTGATGTGAGCCTACTGCAAAGGTATCCAACCAGTTTCGTTGGACAGCTATTAAGTTTATACTTAGCATTTATCTTTTTTACTATTAACGAACACAAAGGAATACATATCCATATATGAGATTGAAAGGACTAATTGTCCAATCAGAAACTTATTCTGCTCTTATATTTCAGGTGCTTGTTGTAGCTACGATGTGACAGAGCCAATGAAGGAGAATTGTCATATGTTTGACTCCAATGTTGGCAATAAATATGAACCTAAAGTTATTCCAAAAAAATTTGATGACTCAAGTCTACCTTTTCCAAATTATAGAGAAGAAATATTGGAAACTTGCCACATGCACACTTAGATATCAATACTAAAATCACGAATACTTACAACCTTCTATAATCGTATTGTTATCATGAAACAAAAACACAATAGCTTTTCACATTCAAAATTAGGTATATTTACAACATTCTTTAATCGTATTGATAGCATGGAAGAAAAACATACTAGTGAATCTAAACCACACATAGTTTTATTGATAATTAATCACTATAAAATATCATAATAACTATGCACGTAAAATTACAAAGATGATTAATCACTGTAAAATATTCATAAAATTACAATGTCGATAAACCAAGGATAATAGATATGATCAAATACCATTATGATAAACTTTATAAATTAATTAATAACACACACCATATATCTAAGTTTGTCATAAAAACTAGCTATAAATTATCATCTTTCAATATCATGTGAAGAAACAATATTTGTTTGTCACATTACTAAATTGTATTGATGAACTGCATTGTATAACTAGACATAGTTTGTAAACTTTTTGGCCCACATACCGGTATTGATTTTAAAAGTTGGTTTTCACTAAGAAATCATTAGAAAAAAATCATACTAATTCAGTTTTGGGGGCCTTGTGTATACGTGATGCTATCACGAATAAAGGACATGAAACAACTGTCGATCATGTCGCCAATCACCACAACGGACTTCCAGCCGAACAAAATGCTGCTAATGTAGCAGCAACTGCGCGCGGTAATTGACAAAACCCTGCAGTGCTATAAGGGGGGTTCTGTTCAATTTCCGAATGCAATCGGGAGGCAGATTCAAAAAGCTTGTAATAAGGGTATATGACTTGTTTGATACCTGCCCTGATGTCACATAGCGGATCTCCATCTCAGCGGGGTACTCTTCTCAGTTCTTGCTGCTTGAAATCGGCTGCTAACTAGTCCTGTGGTAATGTCCTTGCTATGTGACATCAGGGCAGTTGGCCCCTTTGTTCAATTCAGCGAGCTTGGTGAGGTTGGCGATGGCGTTCTGTTAGGCGCTTGCCTTCCATGCTCAGCTTTCCTTGCTCCAGTGTTGTTTTCTGAGCTGCTTTCTTTTTTCGATCTTTTGGCGTTGATTTTGGCGCTGGCGCTTCCATTTTCTGATTTTCACTAGCGCTTGCATCTTTGATCTTGGCTCAGCATTTTCTGACAGCTTCTTTATAAGTTCAACGTAATTATTTTCTGTAATATGTATATTTTCATGATTATCTATCGATTTTCTCATGATTTTCTTGAAATGCATACGTCCTAACATGTTTTCCTTGCAGATTCATCGGCTAGAGGTACATGCAACAGTGGAGCATCATTTTTTGCGAAAGATCTGGATATCTTGGCCATATTTTTAGGTTATTTGACTTCTTCTTGTAAATTTTGCATGTTCGTATTTAAATCTTACCGATTCATGTGTTTTTTTTTTGCAGTTGTCTCGGCTGGAGTAACATGCAAGCCTATTACACGTTGGTTTAAAACTTTTTATATTATTTGGGGGATTCAAACCCTGGTCTGTACCCTCGAAACCCTTTATCTTACCAGTAGACCAGGCATTGATTTGTTGAAATAATTGGAAGTTCAAATAAAGTTATGGTGAGGTCTAATCAATTGTAGAATGTTTTTGTCCAAATCCTAAACCCTAGAAAAATTTTTGCCCAAAGGTGAGCATGTTCTAGAATCTTCTACAAAGTTCTAGAATTTTCTAGATGCTCATTAATAAGTAGCTTGGGCTAGATAAAAACTTTTTTTAAAATTTGCAAAGAGTAAAAATAGATAGATAGATAGATAGATAGATAGATAGATAGATAGATAGATAGATAGATAGATAGATAGATAGATAGATAGATAGATAGATAGATAGATACATTATTGTCCCTTGTACCCTGAGGCCCGTGGACTTATGTAGCATGGGCGAGCTCCCTTACGGGTGCTACTAGCACATCATGCTGGTCTACAATGTAACCTTTTCTGAAGGCTTTACTTTTCTCTATTAATACCGGCACCCCGCTTTGGATCAGCTTCATGGCCGTGCACAGGCGCGTCGTTATCAATCAGCTTTAAGCTGAGCATTTTCAGGGTGTTTATGTTGCGCCTCTCAGGCGGTTCATAACAGAAACCCTTTTTCTTTGTGTACTTCTCGGTGTCATTTCCCGTATTGCGTCTGCCAGATCCCTCATTGTTTCTGGCTTTATCATCATGGTGTGTACGGGCTGACCCCACCTTATATCTCTGTACTTGTTCCTGATGCTTTCATATACCGGGCATTCATTCAGCATATGGTTTTCATCTTCCACTTCCCCTCATCACAGCATTCTCAGATATCCGATCTTCTTGCTCTATCCCCGCCAATTGCCTTTTCAATTCTCACATTTCGTGGCTTCCCATTGAATCTTGCTAGAATATCTTTCCCTGGCTTTTTCCTATTATGTCATCCGGTACATCAATTTGCCCCTATCCGCTGTCCGGGTTGAATATCATCATAAGCCATATTGTCTTGAAGCCCGGTGTGGTTCTGCAGCCAAGCTCAAGCGTGGCTTTGTCACCCACTCGTCCTTCCATTCTCCTTCAAGAATGAGGTCGCCAGATTCATCCCCAACTTCCTTGTCCACATTGCTACATCCCTAAACCATCCGTTGCCTTCGATTATGTGGGCTTTGCCGATTCATTGATCGCGATGCTTGCTAGCTTACTTGGTTTTCCACCGCATTGTTCCTTATAAGATATCGATGGTCCTTTCCCATGCCCTTACTTCCATGGGGTTTTTGCCCCTGCCTCATATACTATAGTTGTTTGTGGTGTATTCGTTCTCGGCTTTAAATTCCCGCTTATGCCATTGTCTCAGAATTCCTTCTTGTTTTTCCCATTTTTTCTCCTCGGACGGACTGGCCCCAAACCCTCGCCCCATATAGTTGTGTAGTTGCAACCATCTTTATTTGAACAGATAGCATTTAATTTCCCGGCTTATTATCCCCGCTTTTGTTGCAGAAATTTTTCATATTGTAATAGCTTCCGATGGTTGTTTTGAATCTTGTAATGCGCCCCTTAGCCCATTTTCCCTGCAGACTGCAGGCGATCGTGAACCCGGATAATTGTGATTACGTTGATTCTTCTAGTTACGTTCCCAAGTATCTAAACGGTTTATTTTACGCTTTTTGTGGCGAAAAAGACTATTTTGGTTTTTTGCGAGATTAATCGTCACTCTGTCCTTTCACAAAAATTTTCCAACAGTTTAAGTAACTCCGTGCATCCCTTTGTTCATTGTGGCCATCATGCTCAGGTCATTCAGATACAAAGATGATGGGTACTTTGGTGTTCCCTAGAGTAGGGGCATCTCAGGTCCCCTTGCCGATTCGCTATAAAACTCAGAGGGCATCTATGTATATCCCAAACAATGTGGGAGATAGTGGCACCCCCGTTTGACCCCGTGTCACAATCTATCGCTTTCCCTTCTTCTTCCATTTTCGTGATAAACATTATAGTATAGTCTCGCAATTGCCCCACCATATCCTTTGGTGCACGTGATATCTATAAGCCTTTGTATTAGTTTTTCCCGAATCAGGTCAAACGCTTTCCTAAAATCCACAAAGCAAACATATTATTTTTCTTCCCCGGTTTTACTCGCTTTACCACGACTCCAAAGTGTCACTAAGTGGTTCTGTGGTTGAGTGATCCTACTGAACCCCCGCGCCTTTGTGCTCTCGATTCTCCCCCCCTGCGCCCAATGCTTTGACTTGTTGTCTAAAACTTTTCCAAACCATTTTGCAAAAATAGAATGTTCTAAACAGTTCTAAAATGTTCTCAAAAAGGGAGTTTTTTTTTTTTTATTTTGCAAAGATTGAAAATAGAATATTTTGAAACACAATAGAATGTTCTATATGCTAATGGGTAAGCACCTCAGTTTAAAAGTAATTTCTTTCAACCTTGCGAACAGTAAAAAAATGTCCTAGAATGTTCTAGATGTTCAAGATAATCACCTCAATTTAAAAAGAGAAAGTTTTTGTGAAGCTTGCAAACAGACAAAATAGAATGTTCTAGAATACTTTGGATGCTCATAGGTAAGTGCCTCAGTCTAAAAATAAAAGCTTCCTTTAAATGTTGCAAGAACTCAAAATAGAATGTTATAGATGCTCATGAATAGGCAACTTAGTCCAAAAATAGAAATTGTTTTTAATTTTGCAGACGTTCAAAATTTAATGGTATATCTAGAATGTTTTAAAGAGTCTAAATGTTCTAGAAAGTTCAAGAATGAGATTTGACTGATGAACTAGCATATATAGACACCTTAACCTAAAATCAAAGTTGCTAAGAATAATATATTTTGAAAAGTTCCTAAAAATAGTAACTTTTTGCTGAAATCTAAAAGAATCTTCGTACAATCTTTGAGAATCTAGGGGAATCTTAGTAGAACTCGAGAGAACCACATAAAATATGGGAGAATCTTAGGAATCCTCATAAAATCTAAGGGAACCTAAGGTAATCTTGGAGAATCTAGGGGAATCTTTATAGAACCGAGGGAACCATATAATGAAAATATTAGGGAATCTCATAAATCTACGGAACTTTAAGTACTCTTGAAGAATCTAAGTGAATCTAAGAGAATAGAAGGGAATCTTCATAGAATCTAGCGAAATCTCACAATCTAAAAGAATCTAAGGGAATCTAGAAGGAACTCATAAAATCAAAGGGAATCTTCAAAAAATCTTTGAGAATGTAGAGGACTTTAATAAAATCTAAATGAATCTAAAAGGATCTAAGAGAATCACATAAAATCTAAAGGATCTTTAAGAATCTTGAAATATGCGCCGACAGGAACTTGCTAGAAACATGCTAAAACTAGAACATGCACCATAGGATCGTTGCGTAACTTGTCTACCTTATATATATTTTTATGGAGCCCTGTCTGGAATGCATCGTAGCCATTGAGCTATCAGCAATAGTCATCAATCCAACGGCTAAGATGCATCGTAGCTATTGAGCATGCACGATAGGATAGTCTACCTTATATATATAAGAGAGCATGCACCATAGGATCGTCTACCTTATATATATTCTTATAGAGTCCGAGTCTTGTCTGGGATACAACATAGCCATTGAGCTATCAGCGATAGTCTACCTTATATATATTCTTATAGAGCCCGAGCCCTGTCTGGGATACATCATAGCCATTGAGCTATCAGCGATAGTCATCAATCCAATGGCTGAGATTTAACGAGGTAAAAAAGATCTAGACCATTTATCTAAGCTAATCCTAGCCGTCCATATCATCAGATCTTGATCATCCACTAGCTTTTAGTGCATCCTACTCTAGTTTTTAAATTATTTCTTCTAGTTTTTAGATTTTTTTCATCCTCGTCTTAAGAAATTTCCTGTAGAAGCAAGAATTGAACCCCTCCAAACCCCCTCCCCCCCTGCCAACCACTAAGCGGCAGGCATCAATTATCCTTCTATATATATGATTACTAGAAAAAAAAAATTGGAATTAGTGACTTTTTGGACTGGCTTTTCCGGCTGTATTTTCCAGGAGAGCATTTGCCCCGTTTGTATGTGGCGGCTTCGCATGCTTGCTTGCATAACGCCGCCACCATAGCATCAATTTCTGTTCTGTTTGCAGCTAGCTTCTTGGTCTGCGCAAGTTTGCTTTGATTTTGGCCTGTCCTTAATTGAAACATTGGCTCCTAGGTCTCATCGCCATTCCGGAGATGTAGACTGATGCATATGAATACAATTTTGTGCTTTTCTCAAGATTTTGACATCTTTTGGTTGACTTGGGCACAGAAACGGTAGTTATAGAGACGAGGGTTTGAGAAAGAGCCCGTGTTCTGGTCAGTTAGTTGTTTTCTTCAATTAACTTGAAACTGGGTCAGGTATGGACGAGGAAGAAGGGGTGGAGTCGGAGACCAGTAGGGCAAGGGAACATTTGCAAAATCAGTAAATATGTGTGTTTTTGAACTTCATGTTTTTTTCTAGTAGCCCCTTTCCGGCGCAAGCATGAACAGTGCTATGGCACATTTGTTTGTTTAAAGAAGGCCGGACGTGGTGGAGTTCTAGTGGTGCAGAGGCTGGTTTAAGCTATTGGGAAAAATTAGCTATTGGGGCAATTTCTGGTCTGCTAATCAAATTGCATTTTCGGTTGCTCTAAAACCCAAAAATTTAGTCCAAACGCTACCCATTCTAGCATGCAATCTATGCTCTTGTGGCTCTGCATGGCGTAGCTTCTCTATCTATTCTGTAAATGTTGCTTCCGGCTATGGCAATTTGTTTGCACTGGTGCTCTCTCATAATATTTCCTTCCAGCGGGCTATGTCGATGGTTTGAGCAGCAGATGATATTTCTATCATTTTCTTTCGATCCTCCGATCTCACGAATACCTCTGTGTATTGAAAAGTTTAAGCTCGGAGAAGGAACAAGGCATTTAGCTTCGGGGACAATCATAATCAGGTGATCTACAAGTGATACCAGGTCTCGCAAAGCACACACTAGAGCATGTATACAGCGTTTTCAAGATGTGCTAAGGAGCTCGAAAAACTAACCTCAGATCCTTTATTCTTCTTCTGCTTTGCAGATTGTATCGTGCTTGAGAGCTGGTCGACTTAGAGTACTAACAGATAAGATCTTCTGGCACTATATTTATCTTACAGTTCTTACACGCCTGAACCCTTGGCGATCATTACCAGCACCTTCCGGCCTTCTTCAGCTATATGGAGATGAACTTTTCTAGTCAGATATAGCAGATACAGGCTATGACGATCAAGCTCCATTCAAGTAAATCATCTTTAGCATCTAAGCTTTTTTGCATAAAGGCAGAGGTCTCTCTATTATTTGAGATTCTTCCTTTCTGCTCCAATTCAAGACTGCCTACACATCTGCAGCTGAAGGATGATCTACAAATCCAGGACAGGTTGCTCAAGTCAAAAATCCCCTATGCTCAAGTAGGTGTCCAATTTTCTTATTATTGTGGTCTGTTATTGTAATAACCATGCCGGAGAGGTCATCTAGCTGGTAATACAATCCAGCATTTACCATCTTTGAAGGCATAATATCGTATGGACTGTTGTTATTCTGTGCATATAAAGGATTTGGCATGCTGTCATCGAAGATCTTCTTAGCAAAGGAATGAAAAAGGCAGACGCAATAGTTTGCATATCTGAGCAGTGCATAACGCCATGTTTCTGGAGCCCATTACTTAGAGGAAGTCTATTGTTGTGTTTTGAACATTATGATATTTTCATATTAAGATTATTTCAGTCTCGTATTCGCTTTCTAGGAGTTGCAAATTTATTGCAAGATAGGCATCTTTAGCCATTCCGCTCATGTTACTTCATGAGACAAGGTGAATAGCAGTGATATTTAAAGCTCTGCGCAGCTCCATGGTACCTTTCATCAGCTTGGAAACTAAAACGATGTTTATTGTATTAATGCTTGAATTGATTCTTTGAATTGTTCGTGCGAATTATCTTATCTGCTTCTCATTATTTTTCTCTAAAACCCTTAACTCAATTTGGAGTTCTTGCACATCACACCTTTGGCATTCTCAATTGTTGTATACATGATGCTGTTCTGCAGCTTTTGAAACTCAGAGTAAATTGTAAAATATGATTCTCTCATTTCATAATCTAGTTAGCAATTCATCTGAAATAAGCAAGAATTAAGCATCTACTCGTGTTGTGTGCATGCATGAACATTGGTAGTGCGGATGTCTTTCAGCAGATAACACATATGATAATGCTTCCTTTTCATATATCTACGAGTCAGCTTGCTGCTTTATTTGCATAAGAAAGCAGTTAAGAATATGAGATTTTAGCTTTACTACCAACTATTCTTTGAATGCCATATTAATAACCTTTGATCTTTTCAGGCATGGGATATCCAAAATATTGCTCAATGGAGACACCAGGCCACTTGGGTTGTGTTTCAAGTTCCTTGGAATGTTGACATAAATGTTTTTGCCATAATCAAATAGATAGCATATTGGAGACACAATCTAGGCCAACTATGGTGTTTCCAAACCACTTAGGTTGTGTTTCAAGTTCCTTGAAATGTCGACATAAATTTTTTTTTGCCATAATCAAATAGATAGCATATTGGGGACACAATCTAGGCCAACTATGGTGTTGATTCTGACTATGACTTTACGATATGATATCCAAGACCCTAGCATGAAGATCTCGACGGTTGTTGTAGAAAGTAAACTATTTCTTTTATATATATCTCTGGCTTTACATGCTGAAATGTAGCTGCCCAAGATAGGTTCAAAGTGGAAAAGGGGCAAAATACAGACAAGATTTTAGTGTTCAATCAAGGTTCCCCAGTAAATTTTAAGACAAATACAACCAATGAATCACACTAGAGCAATCTGAAAAAATTGAGAAGCAACAATCTGGAACTCTGGAACTTGCCTGTATTTTCTTTGAACAGAATGTCCAAATATGGTTTGAGTTCATTTTCTATTCATGTGTCAAAGCCACATGCGTGCATGCGATTGTTTTACGTTATGGATCTAAATCACATACTAAATGAATTTGAAAGAGCAAATTCATCAACAAGTGTTCCGAATTCACCAATACTCTGGCGCCCCATAAATAAGCACCTTCTACACGCCGCAGACTTGGGTTCAGTCCTCAGGGGTGCATCGGGTGCCGGCTCCGCCGGCGCTAAATTCTTGTATTTTATATTTTTTTAAAATTTACATAAGCCTACAATTTCTCATAAAGTTCTAAAATGTTCTAGATAGTTCTAGAGGTTCTAGAGTTCTAGAATGTTCTTTGACTAGTTAATTAGAATGGATAAGCACCTCAACCTAAAATAGAAGATATCTAAAAATAGTAAGTTTATAGTACTTTTTACTAAATCTTGGAGAATGTCATGGAGGCAATCTATTGGGCATTGACTGGTCAATTAGCATGAATAGGCACCACAATCTAAAATATAAGTTGCTAAAAATAGTAATATTTTAAAAAGTTTCTAAAAATAGTAAGTTTCTGCTAGATGTTCTAGAATGCCATGGGAGTGAGCTGATGAGCTTTGACTGGTCAACTAGCAAGAATAAGCACCTCAACCTAAAATAGAAGTTTCTAAGAATAGTAAATATTGAAAAGTTCTTAAAAATAGTAACCTTTTGTTGGAATCTATGGGAATCTTCATAAAATGTTTGAGAACTTAGAGGAATCTACAATAGCATTGACTTATCAATTAGTATGAATGGGCACCTCAACCTTAGAATGCCATGGGAGTGAGTTGATGAGCTTTGATTGGTTAACTAGCAAGAATAAGCACCTCGACCTAAAATAGAAGTTGCTAAGAATAGTAAGTATTGAAAAGTTCATAAAAATAGTATCTTTTTGCTGGAATCTTAGGAAATCTTCATAAGATGTTTGAGAATCTAGTGACTGATCAATTAGTATGAATTGTTAATTGTGAGTTCTTGGCATACACCCTACAGCAGCAGTCTATGACTGCCGGATGCTACAAAGCTGCCATGCTCATGATCACAAAACAAGAACAAGAAAAACAAATATGTACAAAAAGTGAAGGGAACGTGGCCAAATGAGGCTCTCCAAATTTGAGATAAAACCTGAGTACATCTGAAGAGGCTCTGGTCTAATATAGTGTAGACCGCAAATCTGAGGCCTACATCTAGCTAAATCTAAGCTATACACTTAAGTTAACTTAATCATGCCAAGTGTAGTCTGCCACCACTGACACCATGTGCACAATGTTAACCACTATGTCGTAAACATGAATGAGCACCTCAACCTAAAATAGAAGTTGCTAAAAATGATAATTTCTAAAAAAGTTCTTAAGAATATTAACTTTCAACCTAAAGCAAAAGTTTCTAAGAATAGTAAATTTTAGAAAGATGCTAAAAATGGTAACTTTTTGCTAGAACGTAAGGGAATGTAATCGAATGTCATAAAATGTAAGGGAATGTTCTAGAAAGGTCTAAAATGAGCTCTGGTTAAGCAGCATGGATAAACACCTCAACCTAAAGTAGAAGTCGCTACGAATAGTAGATTTTGAAAAATTCCTAAAAATAATAATTTTTTGCTAGAATCTAAGAGAATCTAATGGAATGTCATAAAATCTAAGGGTGAAAGCTAATTCTAAATTCGAGCACCAACCTCCTCGACCCCATGTAATTTCAAAACATTCAATTAGACACATGAATAGCAGCTTGTTATACCCGTAGAGATGAACATCTCTTTGCATGTAGCCAGCTTGTACGTTACACATGTAAAGCAAATGCGGTGATTTGGATGTCACCCTAGGTGGATTGAATTATTAAATAAATATGAAGATGAAAGCTGCACCTTTGTTGTCATGCAATGAAGCTTTTTGCCTTTATTGATTTCATAACAATTTTTTCCTTTTGTAGATGTCTTGCTAGCAGATACTTATGTTGTGAGAAATATTTGGCCTCTGTTGTTAAATTGTGGAAAAACTGTAGCCCATTCTATTCTCTAGATTTCAGATAGCACAGATTCACTCCAAGATAGTAAGAAATCTCTTGCAGCTAATGGAATTCCTGCACAAACATAAACATCACATTATATATCAAGAGAAGGTATCTCATGGCAAAGGATGGTACCTTGAACAATATTCATGACCAAACTGCGAGCATCAAAGTCGTGCTCAATAAGCTTGTATAGATCCATAACCTATTGGCATTTGACAATATGATGCAAAGACGACCAAGAAAAACTGTATTTAAAATGAACTGAACAAACCTCTTCAATGTGCAGTCTGGAATCTTCAGTCAAAGCCATCAAAAGCTGCCGACGTAGACCAGCATCCATGATTACCACTTTGGCACCATCTTGTATTGTGTCTGTTAAGTCCAGCTTTTTTATGTTCTTAACTTGCTCTCGAGACTTAATCCTTTTATGGAAAAAAAATTATCCATCAAAATGGTAGGTACTTCCACAGCAAAATCTTAACATCAAGTGTGTCCAGACCTGCTAATACCTCCCGGGGCACTTTTGTTTGGAGGACTGTCACTAATCATTGTCACTTGCTCCCTTGCAAGGACTAGAAGGTTTTCTAGCCGTTTCCACTGAAATACACCATCCTTGAAAAGCACCTGAAAACGTGAAAGTTAAATGAAAAGCATTTACAAACAGACACATATATTCTGTGGGGATACCTGTAAAAGACGCTCCCTTAAGGCTGGATCTGGATCTGTTAGCAAACGTTTTGCAATGTAAGGATATGCTACCTGCACAAGTTAATAGACCAGTGAGCATAGGCTTGATATCGGAGATTGTCTCTGTATACCTCAAGAAACTTGAAATCTGGTTGCAGTGTGAGACAGATTCCTTCTTGTGTAAGAAGAGACCTGATAACCAAGGAAAACTTCTCAGGAATCCGGATTGGATATTGATACACAAGTTCATTGAACTTCCCTGCAACAAGCAGCAATGGTGAATGCTTTAGAAATTGCATAAAAGTTCGTAAAACAACTAGACGTGGCAATATTTTGCTCTTGAATATGCATATTCCTTTCATTTTTCAATTTCCAACCATGACTATACTATTTATCAAATCAGATTTAGCACGATCGCGGATATTAACCAAGTTCCTCAAAGTTGTTAATTGACTGCTTCCATTTCCAGGTTAGCTAACCACAACTTGTTGGTTCCGAGTTTTTCTTTTGAGGACTAACTTGGTATGCAAATACTGCTGAGATATTTGTGGGATGGCACAAGTTAGGTCAAGGGATCTATCTCAACTTCTATATGCTAACTCCAAACATGATAGAGTTGAATGCCCTTCATAGACTCTGTTAAAGGCGCACCAGTCACTGTTCGAAAATTAAAATCAGCCAACCCTTTGCCCATTGAATTCTGCCATATCGCTTCTAATGCTGGTATAATAGGGATTATATCAGTCCCAGGTGCTAGAAAACCAAGTCGTGTAAAGTCGTTAGCCATTTCTACATAGTCTTCGTTGACAGCATGAACAACAGCATCAATTAATATCTGTTTGTTACTCTACAAAAAGCCTCAAAACTGTAAGCATAAGAAAGCAAGACATGAATGAGTTAAAACAGCATGCAGCCCCACCTGACTAAGCACAGCAACGTTTCCAAAATCAACATAAGCTATTCGACCGTCTTGCATTGCAAATATGTTTCCAGGATGAGGGTCCCCATGGAAAAGGCCAAACTCCAGCAATTGCCGCAAAGCTGCACTAACACCAACTGTAATAAACGCTGGGACATTAATCCCAGCATCCTTGATAGCCTGTAAATGCAAGTAGAACATTATTTAGTGAATCATATAGTTTTCAATTCGCTTGTAGATATCTTTTATGATTCTTACTTGCATGTATAACTGTTAATCAGGCAGGATGGTTAGAATACCTGTGGATCTGTGCACCGCACTCCATCTATCCATTCCATGACAAGTACGTTTGGCCCACTTAGATTCTTGTACACCATGGGTATCTTAACAGTTGGGTCATTCTTAAAATTGATATAAAAATCTTCAATATTACGGGCCTCCTGTATATTACTAACGTGTTAAAAATAAAGTTATCAGTTTAATGGAATATATAGCTACTTACAAGCCTATAGTCAAGTTCTTCCAGCAACTTCTCACCAAACTCATCCACAATAAGTTCTGCATTACAGCCCAATTTCCTTATGCTGACACCATTCAAAAAGGATGCAAGTGCCCGGAAAAGAAACAGATCCCTGTAAATTATTGGTTCTATCTCAGGCCTTTGCACCTATAATTCATTTCAAAGTATCACGTTATTGAGGTTGCATTATGTAGGCCAGTTAAATAAACAAGTGCATACCTTTACAGCTACTTCTTCACCAGTACTGCGTAAAGTTGCCCTGTAAACCTGTCCCAAACTTGCTGCAGCAACTGTTTGAGCTGAGATTTTGCTGAATGCTTGCTCTAAGGGTACCCCTATGTCTTTCTCAATTATGTCAAAAGCCTCCTGTATCACATATTGCATGTCGAAATGCCATTTTAATTTTACAGGGAAAGAAAACTAAACATCGTTCAGGTTATTGACAATCATCGACAATTAGCTTTAAAAATGACTAACAAAGAGAACAAGATTTGCTGAATCGTAATGGACACCATTCACTGGCCTGGTTTGGAAACGCTGGTACATCATCTTGAAGTATACAGAGCTCGTTCATATAGTCTTGTCGAACAATATCTGGGCGGTTAGCAAGAACCTAAGATATCTGCTTATTAGCTTGTAAGATCAGACTGAACGCTGCAAAAAACTTATCAGGCCACTAGTTACCTGGCCAGCTTTGATGAAAGAAGGGCCGAGGTCACATAACAGCTCCCGCAATTGCCCTGCTCGATATGCCACATTTTCATCTCCTCTACCAACAAGACAGTCATAAGAAAGGCTCGCCCAGTAAAGCCCCAGTTTCCAAATGATTTCAATACAGCGAGCTCCCAAAGACCAAGTTGAATCTGGCGACCGTAAAACCTTTTGGCGAATCTGCTCAGCAAGATCAATCTTAATTTCAATCCTGTCGGATAGAAATTGCTACTTGATAACAATAAAATGACTCGTTGCATATAAGTACTTTGTCAGAAACTACAACTTACTGCTTCTGGCGAGTACTTCCTAAAAGGATTACAAACTCCGCGTTCAAAATCCAGTTCTTCGAGAGCATCATTGGTATTTGTGCTGCTGCCTGGGGTGTTCAGAAGAAAACCAGTCTGCGTAGTTTGAAAATCATTTGCGAGTGCTGCTTTTGTAACAATACTGTTCTTCTTCTGCAGACAGAAGTGCCCTTGCTTGTGAAAGGGCCGACTGGTCTGAGAACTGTTCGATCCGTCCTTGAAAGGGCAATTTTTTAAGAAGCCAGCTGTGACCTGCAACTGCAGTTCAAAGCAGCATGATGATTGCGCCATTCCGGATACTATGCCATCCACCCAAAACAAAATGCACGAATTGACAGCCACCAAATTTATATCTCTCTTTCATGGACATTTTCTGGTTCTAAGCCTAAAATTTAGCGGCTTCAATCCAAAGCCGCGGCAATGTCCACGTAGGGCCATGTAGAACTCAAGAACTAGATTTAAATCATGTGGGCAGGAAAATTAAGAGATTTTTTTTATGAGAAAAACTCCAAAGAGTCCAAGGTACCTAAGTTTTGCTAAAATTGTCAAAATGTCTTCATTATACAAGAATGTTTATTTACCAGACATTCTGGCGTGGAAGCAATGCCTACGCGCATCTAGTTTTTTCTAACATGGTTTTCCAGTTTGATGAGTATTTAAAGCATTGGGCTTACTGGAGTAGATAATACATTTGTAGTCTTGATTCCATTCCATTTGTCTGCAAGGATCTAAACCATGCTAAACCATTCTATATTGAAGGTCATGATTTGTTCAAACATCTATTGTTAATCGATATTCTTCCTTTACTAGCCATTGGTCTTTGCCTTCACTTTGCTATACTCGGATTTAATGCACTGCTTGTTCCATGAACACTTGGCTATGTTAAAATCGTAAGGATGCATGGCGTATAGTTTCATTCTGCTATAGCTCCACATCAGATGAGCCTTGCCTTATTCACTTTAAAGCTGTTGTCACCGTCATATGCTGCTATTGTGGTTGCTATCGATAAATTCGAGGAGTGTGTATATGTTCTAGAATAGTAGTGTTTGATTCAGTTGTTGCAAGTGTAGATAAATAAATGATGTTCACGTGTAACTTGCTTCAGTTTACTGCTACTGTTGCGATGTTTTTAGGCTAAAAAATTTGTTAGAATGGAAATAGATTTTTCCCTTGAAATATATGTCAATAATGATTCTTTTATTCTTTTTTGCTGGCATCGGAAACTTTGTACTAGAGGCTTTATTGAGAACATTTCACATTTCATTGATGGTTACATGGTGGCTTTTACTCATATATGGAAATTGGCAGTAATCATGTTGCCTTTCACACCATGCTAATTCTGCCATCTTTCAATTCTTCCATGTAGCTATGCCATTGGTGGCCTAACGGGTGCAGAGGAGAAAGATTCATTTTGGCAGGTGGTTGCACAATGCACTGCAGGTTTTAAGGGGGAAATAGTTTCTTGAAAGAGGGATGTTTGTCAACTTTGGATCCATAGGTTAGCATCCATACCAAATAGCAATGCTAGTAAATTAAATCTGTGCACTATCTCATACAGGCCAGATGTTATACACATTTAAAGGGCAACATCTTGCACCTAGAGAACATATCATTATATGACTCAAATAATTCTGGCAGAAGTTGATACAGTTTGACATGTATTTCAGGTCATCTTTTTCATACACAGAAAGTAGCAGATTTGAATTCGAAGATGCTGCACGATTGTCCATTTAGTGCTCCAAGACATTGGCAGTGAAGGTCTCATAGCGTGTAGTTATATGAAAGCAACCAAAATATCCTAGAAATGATCATGCATTAGGCTCCCTGCTTTGACATATCAGCCTCGCCATGTTTTGCTCTTTTAGCACGATATAATCAGCTGTTTAACTGGATGATGACAAATATGTTGCATGGGGCTAGCATATTCCAGAGGGTATCCATCCAAAATTCGCCTTTCCATGGAGGATAGTATTTTATTCCGCAATGTACGGTACACAAAGAAATCTTAGGAAATGCTTAAACTGATGAACACTTTCTTTTAGAAGGCAGCTCTTTGCCAGTCAATAAAATCTTCTCCTGGCTTCCCCTCTCCCAATCTTGAGTCCTATCCTGGTAATGTTAAAAATTGTTGTGTTAAATAACAAAACATAAATAACTTTCCCTGCAGGATTGTTGGCATTGCTGGCATAGGCCAGAGTCTAATCCTAATGTCTCTATGTTGCATATGTACATTCTTGACTGGGATATATCTCGTCGCTTATAAGTACGCTATTGCGATCATGTTGCGACATTACTTTGTATGGGCATATATAAACTCGAGATCCCTTTGATAATTTATTTTCTTATTCGAACATGCTACTTTAGTAGTTTCCTTATGTGCCGGCCCGTTGCATGGTTGCATTCTTTTGTTATGGATATTTATTCATGCTTCATTGTTTTGCTGCAGCGTGGTCCATATTATCTCATTGGCAGAGCACTTGGCCTAGAGGTTGGTGTGGACACTGACTTGTGTTTTTTCTTTGGAAATGCTGTAGCTGGATCATTCTAAGTCATCTGCATATTGGTTGGTATTGTTCTTGTGAAAATGCCAGTGCTGCATCTAATAGTATATTTTGCATATTAAGTTTTGATACAAATATATTTGGGTGCTATTGAGACTTCCTTGGATGCATTATCTGGAGCAGGGATTTTCAATCGTATGTTTGCCAACTATCAAAGTGAAAATTTAAATTACATTCATTTATTTTAAAATCGTTATTCCTCAAATTGTTATGAATGCTTTCTTTATCTACAATTTCCATGAGTGTTTAGTCATTCTTTTTCCCTTTTCCCATAGACCGATTGGTCTCCGTGGACGATAAAAGTACCTTCCTTCCTTCCTTCCTTCCTTTGCCAGGGATGATGCTACGGCTCCTGCATATGTCTTTCCAGATGACGACTCTATTATGTCGGCTATGGTGATGAGTATGAACTAGCTTTCAGACAAATGCCTTTGTAGCAAAATTGGAGTTTTGCAAATATCCTGCATGCAAGGGACTTGAAAAGGCTTAGCGGATAATTATATCTAGGTATATCAAATGTATTCTTTTGAAGCGGTCGTCATTTGTGCTTCATGCTTTCTGAGCCAAGGTTTTATATTTTCTATTCCTGTTTTAACCTACGCGCTGGTGGTTGTAGATATGCAGTCAAGCCAAAAATCATTGACAGTGATTGGAGCAACTGACAAAGGCTACAGAAATGGTTTCGGTATGGTGCTCTGCTTATGAAAACAACTATTCCAGAATGTCCTTTTGCCTCGTGTTGTTTGAAATAGTAAGAGGCTATGAAGCAGTTGTTTTTCAAATGCTTATACAAATAATGGCTTAGTATGTCTTGCCAGACATGGTTTTTATTCTCAGGCTGCAATGCACTACTAACTTTTTGCTCATACTCCATCGACAAATCTCTTATCCTTCCCCGTGATATGATTTTTAGGATCCATTTTCTGCAAGGTCTTTACTTAGAATAGTTGCAAATTCTTTGATAATACCTTTTATACATGTGTTTTTTTTTCTGTGCAGGAGTTCCTTTCAACTATTGAGCAAGATATCTCGCAACACGCTAAGATGCCCTGTGCCTTTTATTTGGAATATCGTAGGATTTGCTTGCAATGCAGAGGTCTGGCAGAATCTATGATTTGTCTTGTTTTCTTTTCCATTGTTTATCTCGTTTGCTCCCCCTTTTTTTTTATAGGAACGGCAGTGATATTATATTACATGTGAATACATAGTAATACAAAAGGACAGGGGGAAACCCTGTTATAGAGGCCAAATTGAAAAATTGGCCTTGACTCTCCCAAGGAGGATAATTTATCTAAGTTCAAACACTGATTAAGAGTTTAGTAATAACAGAACCAAAATTATAGATATGAGTAAACCACTAAGTTTTCATAGTTCTGATAACTGCTGCCAGTTTAATGAAACCTCATTCTTCTGTGACTCAATCCAAAGTTATGACTGCAGAAGCATGAACAATATACTTGAACCAGCAGATAGTCGAACTCAACTACTCCATAAGCAGAGGCATCCAGAATGTGGAGGATCCACGACTCCCGGGCCCCTATACATATCCCAAGCTTCTCCTCGAAGTATGGCTTGATTTCCTGTTTAAACTGCCAAATGTCTTCATCCTTCGAATCATGATTGTTTATGTCTTGACCCACTGAAGAGCTGCCAACACCTCCTGGTGAGACATGGGTCTAGTATCCTCCGGGACCTACCTGACATGGCCGCCCTCATGGTGTTTGTTGACTAGGTACTCTGTCATAAACATTAGAAAGGTTATTGAAATAAGTAGAAAAGAATGCATAAAACCCTTGAAAAGAGCCCAAAGCATCCCAGCTTTTATCATAATTGCACCCCTGCTCATTACGGTGCCATAGTCTGCTTACGCCAACTCCAATTGAAAGGTAGTCTTAAGAAAATTCAAACTGAGTATGATGGTTGATAGCCACATTGTTCCTATGTTTCAGTTACCCACAAAACATAATGATCTAATTGTATCCATAAAGGAGGATGTATTTGCAAGGAAATCAAAGAGATCATGTTCAGTAGCTGGAACAACACCAATGTAATTGCCTATCCAGCTCCAAAAAGGGACCAGCCAAGGGCAAATAAATATATGGGTAGAGGACTCGGCTTGGCCACAGCCTAAAGGGCATTTGTCAGTGTTTTGATTATTGTACTTTGCTCTGTGGGCATTGGATTTCAAGCTTCTATTCAAGAAAAGCCATCTGAAGAGAATGACCTTTTTTGCACATTGTAATTTCCACCCTTTCCTTATAATCTGAATGGCTTCCTTTTCTGAGCAACCCCATTGACTGGCAACTTTAGTGCTTTGGTCACCCAGCAGCAAGGAATAAGCTTTAGCCACACTATATCATGGCCCAATTCTGACCTACTGTTTGTACTCCCCTCCCCCTGTTATGTCTAGTTAGGGCCTTATAAATATTCCTGTTGGAGATGGTGTCCTGCACAAGACTAGAAATTTCCAGCCATGTTTTCCAGTTCTCAACAGCCATGCTACCAATTGTGCATAAGCCCATATCCTTCCACTCCTTGTACTTCCTTGGATGTTTAAGAGCTAAACATCCATCATCTTCACTAACCAATCCTTGATGCCAGAAGAAGTTGAACTCCTCTGAAACTTGCTCAATTGGGTAGGCTTTAAAGCACACAGACACCTTGTTCCAGGCTTGGATAATTCTTCTCATTATAGTAGAGGTACCTGACCTTGGATTGAGTTGAATTAGGTAAATGATGAGGGGTAGATGGACTTCCCACTAAAGTACTCTTCCCAATCCAATATCTAGTGAAAATAAGGGCAGGAGATTTAGCAGCTGGGTCCAAAGCCCTCCAAACCAACTTTGCTGCCAAAGCTTGAGCCTGCAGGAACAGATCTTTACATCCCAGCCCTCCTTTTTTCCTAGGAAGAGTCAAATATTTCCATCCTACCATATATGTGCCTTGCCAGATAAGTTCCTTCATAATGACCTCTAACTTCTGGTAAGTCTTCTTGTCTGCAATTATTGCTGATGAAAAATAAACATGAGAGCTGGCAATAACACTGTTAATTATTTCTACTCTCCCAGCTAAAGACAGTGATTTGGGATACATTTGAAGCTTTTTCTTAATCTTGGTCACAATGGGTTCCCATAGGCCATGCAGACTCATGTTGAGAGCTAATGGTAGGCCCAATAATTTGGTAGCTTTTTGAAGTCCACAGACATTTATCCCCTCAATGTGATCCTCCAGGCTGTCAGAGATAAAGGCACATTTTTTCTTGTTTAGAACCACTCCTGATGCTTTCCCAAACAGCTCCATGGCAGTAAGAAGATTCTGAATACTATCCCCCTGCCTCTTCAAGAAGACGAAGGTATCATCAGCATACTGCATTACTGATAAAGTGTCTCTTGTATCTGGAAGATTTAGGCAACTGATTTCCTTTTTTTGTTGCATTTTCATAATAAATCTAGTTACCATTTCAGCAACTATTAGGAAGAGATAGGGGGCTAAAGGACACCCCTGTCTCACCCCTCTTTTACACTCAAAAAAGGAAGAGAGAGAGCCATTAACCAATACTGTTGAACAACCAGTAGCATTGAATCTAGCTATTTTCCCAATAACCTGTTATGAGAAACCAAGCATGGTTATTTTATCCAATGTAGACCTTCATAGGCTCCAATAAAATTGTCCAAGATACACCTCCCTGGAAGAAAGCCAGATTGGACTGGGCAGATCTTATTCTGAAGAATTTTCTTGACCCTGTTTGCAAAGATCTTGGCCAAAACTTTGTATGTTACATTTGTTAATGAAATAGGTCTCCAATCCGAGAAATTGATAGGCTTATCTACCTTTGGGATCAGAGCAATTAGACCTGCATTAATTGCTGGGTGTAGCTTTTCAGCCTGCCAAGCACCCTGTACAAATGTAACAATATCCTTGTTCATTACATCCCAAAAGTGATCATAGAATTCAGGAGGCAGACCATCAGGTCCAGGGCTTTTCCCATGAGCCATACTTCTTAACTCAATATCTCAGCTTCCATAGGGGTTGCCAAAAGTTGCAAGTCTTGAATATGGTCATCCTTTGGTCCAAGATACTCAAAAAATTCTGCCATTTTATCATTGTCATTATCCTTGGCTGCAAATAGTTCCTTATATTTACTGCAGAACAATTTTTGAATGTCTTCTTGTTTAGACAACTTTTGCTGATTATCATCCCGAATTGAGACTATCCCATTGTTCATAATTCTGCTTTTAGCAGCTCTAAAAAAGAATTTTGAACTACAATCATCCATCAAATTCACATATAGACTTCTCGCTTTTTATGGCGGACTTTTTGCTTCATGCTCTTCAATCACCTTTGACCTTCCTTTCCAAGGACTCCTCTTTTACTGCAGATTCACATTAGCTTTGTCCAAGAAAAGATTACATCTAACATCCCTTATTTCCGAGATAGATCTCCATTTTTCTAGTCTCTTTTTTTCTCGCTCCATTCCTTGCCCCATTGTTTAATCCAATTTTTGATCTGTTTGCTCCTGCATATGAATTCCTTCATAGAGCCACTTGCATTCAAGCCCTCTAATGAACTATAAAACCTGGTGAAGTCCTCACAAAAGGCCTTATTATTCAGTAAGCTGACATTAAATTTGAATGGGGTATCAGCACATCTATTTTGAGGTGAAATGCCTGTGTCCAAGATCTGTGGGTAATGATCTGAAATTGAGTTGCTACAATCATTGATGATCAGATTATCCTAGCCCTCCAAAGTAGAAATGCTGGTATAATATCTGTCTAAAAGGCAATATACTCTATCATTCCCTTTCCTCTTATTGCTCTAAGAGTATGCATTAGAGGAAGAGGAGGCATGGTATATAAAGCTGTGAGCCAATTTGTCCCATTGAGTCCTCTCCCCTTTTGACATATTAATCTTTTTTCCTGCCTTTTGCTCCCATGAGGGAGTGTTATTAAAATCTCCACTGAGAATCCAGTTGTTGGTACTCTGTCCTTGCAGCCAATCTATCATATTTTTCCATTGTTCTTCTCTTTCCTCAAGGGAGGTAGAGGCATAGACATCTATAATGCCTACTTGCTCCTGCCCAATCTTCAAGAATGCCACCTGCCATCTACCAGGGATGCAAGAAAGAATTTATCATTTTATACCCATTCCAAGCAATGCAAATGCCTCCTTTTGTGCCATCTGCAGGAGAGTAGATGGATTCCCCATTGGGGAAAATCCAGTTTCCCAGGTTTGAAGCCTCAAAAGCTGGAAGCTTATGCTCCTGTAGTAGAACAATGTCTGCTTTGAGTTCCTTGAGAGCTATTAGAGCCCTTTTCCTTTTCAGGGGACCCTTAATTCCTCTTAAATTCCACGTGACTATCTTCATTGGGTTTTGGAACTTCTGGTGACCCATTCTCCCTGGGGGTATAGACCTTTTTCTGTCTTTTTTTAACCTGTGGCAGAGGAGTAACATAATTTTGCTCCTTTAATTCACTCCTCAACTCATCTTCACAACCTTCTTCATCATCCCAGAACTTACCAGATAGTCTGGAAGAGGGATCTTTCAACTCTCTCAGTTGTGCTGCTAGAGTCTTAAAAACTTCCCTTTCCAAGATTGATGTGTTTCCAGGTGTGGCTTCTTCCAATTCTTGGCCAGAAGGGCTTATAGGTCTATTGATCTGATCACTAACAATTTCCTGGCCAACTGGAGTTACAAGTCTTTGGGGCATGGAATTATTCTCTTGAAATTTTTTTTTTCCCTCCATGATCCCTTTTCCTTTGGAGTCTGGATTATTAAGGACCTTCACTTTAGAAGCATCCTCCATGAACTGAACCTTCCTTTTCCATTCAGTTCTTAATTTTTTCTCCAAACTCTTCCCTGACTCCACTTTAGTTCTCTCTTTTTCTTTTTCTTTCCTGATTTTTTGCTTCCTTCTTTTCCTTTTTTCACTACCATTTTTGTTCTGCCTGTATCTTTCTGCCTTTCCTTTATTTGGTGTGATCCAGTTTTCCTCCTTCTGTTTCCCTTGTTTCCCCTGATCTATTTCTCTTGAGGGCTCCCTTGGCTCTTTCTCCCCTTTGCAGATTTCCCCCCCATGGAGTCTTAACCTGGTATAGCATGGCGATCCCCCGCCATACCAATTTTAAGGTTTTGGGATTACCAAAGTAGTCCACAAAGTTTATATCATCCGGGATTGGTTTTAGCAGGTCAATTTGAGCCCAAACTCTTGGGGCTTTATCTTGAGAGACTTCCCAACTAATGACATTCCCAGTCTGCTGGAACAGACTGAGCAGAGACTGCTCATTCCAGTACATAGGATATAAGCCTTGCAAGGATGTCCAGGCCGGTTGAAACAGCTCAGAAAAGTTTTGAGGGTCAAAAGAGGGATACATTTTTGAAAGAAAAATTGAGTATTGGCCTTGGAAATGGTTCCTTGTTTGAGTAAAAGGGTAGTTGTCTGACTGTTACCGCATCCAACCATAAAAAAGGAAAGTCAATCCAGTTAAATACTGTTGATTGCGACCCCCTGTTCCATTCTCTTCAACTCCCCTTTTATAAATTGAAGTCTGACCCTCTCATGACGGATACACCCAATAAGCCCACGAGATTTCAGAAATTTTAACTTATTTTCTACTGCAACATTCCTAAGGGGCTTACCCACAAAAACCGGTTCCTTCTATGTCAGCAACTCCTTCCTTACATCTTCCTGCACTTGATTTGCATACTCCAGAATTTGATTTACTGCCTCCTTCTGACGTTGAAGGATCCCCACTCCAGAAGATCTTCGGGTGTTCACCATATCTGTAATAGAAGTGAGGAAATCACCAAAAATGACAAAGTCCTTCACCTTCTCTCCTTTCTCGAGCGCTGCCAGGTGACCCGCTATCTCCCGGATTTGAGAGTGCCCCTTTTCACTTAGGGTACATATCAGATCTAACAGTTCCTTACTATTAGAATCTTTTTTGGCATAATTCTCAACTGTCCCTATTATCCCCTTTTCCTCCAGATCTGACCCTTTCTGCACGTTTCCCAAAACATGTCCCATCCGACCCAACTGTTGCAAATTCCCAGACATTCCTGCTTCCTGTTCCATAATCGAAACAATTCTTTTTCCCTTTTTTGTTTTTTACTTTCGACTACTAACTATCACAAACCACTAAACTGAAATACTACCAACCAACTTCCCCTCTTTTTTTATTTTTTCCTTCGAACTCCCAAGATCTAGCTGTAAACCTTCACTACTACTCTACCTTCTGTCCATGAACAGTGTGTATAGAAGACACCTGCAGCACTAGCATTCCTACAAACTCACTCAACCAGGATTCAAGAAGCATCACTTCAGATTGAGGGACCACGGAAAAGATTGGCGTAAACAATTCTTCAGGGAAGAATCGATGGAATACCAAGCTTTCCCATAGTTGAGCACTCTCTCCTTCAAGCCATCCACAAGAGAAGCGATCCCCTTGAATCAAGATCGTAAAAAAAAAAAAGAAAAGAAAAATCATACTCGTTTGCTCCAAATTAAGTAGATAGAAAGGTGTAAATTAAGTTTCTA
Source organism: Isoetes taiwanensis (assembly GCA_021234155.1). NCBI lineage: Eukaryota > Viridiplantae > Streptophyta > Lycopodiopsida > Isoetales > Isoetaceae > Isoetes > Isoetes taiwanensis. Next base: position 5,428,450 of record JAJEKV010000009.1, on the reverse strand, counting down.
AACAACATGAGCACTGACTGGTGTAGCAGCATCCTGAGGGGTTGCAGTAGCTTTAGCAAGCTAGAGCAACAATAGCAGTGGTAGCACCCGGAGGGATTGTAGTAGCATCAACAACGGGCGTAGTATCAGCGGCACCCCAAGGGGTGGCAGCAGCATCAGCAACTATTGGAGCCATAATAACAGTAGCAGTAGCACCCCAAGAGGTTGTAGCACATCTATGCACAACATTTGTAACCATAGAATGGAGATAACAGAAAACCTGCACCTTGCCTTGGACTAGCACAATGACACCTTCAATGCTTCTCATGTCTTTTACGCAGGCTAGTACTTGTCAACGAGATTCCTGTTGCAGTGGGATGAGGTCATGGTCTATATACAGTAAGGTGCCCTTCAACTTCAGTCCCTACTTTTGTTTTTTAGGTAGCCATTTGGGTTTCAGTTTTGGTGGCAATTTGGTGGCACTGCCATGGTCTTTTTCTCTGCCATGGCTGGAGCATTATGTTTTGTTGTGGACAACTATTGGAGTACGTCAGGGTTGCCCCCTCTCTCCCACACTCTTTGGCCTATACATTGATCAGCTGGAAGACAGGCTTTCTGAGCACGGAGGTGCGGGCGCCCATCTCATGCACCACATAATCCGGCAACTCATATATGGTGACGATGTAGACCTCCTGGCTTATACTCCAGAGGACATGCAAGGTCACCTGGATGCTCTTCTTGACACTTTTTGCCAATTCACTGGCATGCGAGTTAACTTGGCCAAAACTAGGTTGCTGCTAGTTTCGTCATCCCGTCAGCCAAGGCTTCCCTCATTCACTTACCAGGGACAAGATGTGGAGGTGGCTCCAACCTACAAGTATTTGGGCATCGAGTTCTCTACCACCGCCTATTGGAATGTTGCCATCAGGTTGCGTGTCAGGGCGGGTTGTAAAGCACTCTATGCCATGCAGAGCAACAACCACAAGGCAGAGTTGTACGCCTGGGGCCACCAGTCACACCTGTTTAGGGCCTTGGTCGAGTCGGTTCTCCTGTACGGTGCAGAGGTGTGGGGTCCGTTGATATCCCTCACTACCTAGAATGACCTCGAGCAAGTGCAAAAAGCCTTCTTGGCACGAGCCCTTCGGGCAAAGTCCACAGTTCCTGTGACGTTCCACGTATTTATACACCTTTTTAAGTATAAATACATGACACGTCACTATGAATAATTAATGGCACATTAATTATTCATCCATTAATTATTCATAAGCTAAGGTTAGCTATGTTAATCATTAATTATTAAGGTGGAAACCTAACCCTAAACCCTAATTCGAATTAGGGCTTAACCTAATATTAAATGGGCTCAAATATTAAATTTGTTAATGATAACCAATCTAGAATTTCCACCTGGCCCAAATCAATTGGGCGAGGTAGATCTGCTACCTTGGGATACCCAAATTGGGGTTTTACACCCCCATTTGCCCCAATTCGAATTGAGGGAGATTGATGGAGGAGGAGCTGCTGCTCAACCCTGTTCTAGCCAAAAGGATGGAGAACCAGAGAAATAGTGAATCTAGCTATGATCCAGTTAGTACGTAGATAGCGTGGATTCCTAGATAATCATAGGATTAACCCTTGTATGCTCAGAAGATAGCTAGGATTAACCCTTGTATGAATAGATGTATAGTTAATCTTTATTTTATGTTCTATTCGAAGCTATGGATGAATGGAGTTCTCTTTCTGTTCCTCCTGTGTTGTATGGGTAAAAAGGGGGTAGAGAGCTAAAGGCCATCTAGAAGTAGAGATGTTCCTAGTTAGAGCCCTTAAAACCCAGTAAATGCGGCCTGTGCACAAGAGCCCACCTGGCTGTGGATGCTATACCGTGATTCAGCACCAGACAACGAGCACAATGGTGAAACGGGGGTGGAGTCTTGCCTAGCTTGGCTACAAGACTCCTATAGTGTGCTAGGCTTATACCGGTCCACGCTGTGGGGCCGGGTATGGGTCCGACACCTCTAGAGTCACGGGAGCATGCCTATATGGACATCCTGGGCTCGATGGGCATGCCTAGCGATCCATGGATTTTGGGGGGTTCCAGTTGGGTATGGCTGCGTGTGCATTTAGTGGCACGTAGTCTCTAGCACACCCAGGGGTCCATTATGTTCGGGGAGGGGAGACTTCCCTGACCTGCCTCATCGGACCGAGGAGATGCAACCCAGAGTGGTCTCATAGGGTGAATCTATGAGACTGCGTCTCCAGAAGGCTACAATCACGCCATAGCATGTTTCAGCCTATCTGCAAGGTGTGCACAGGAAGGGCGGATGGAATTGACTACCCTAGCTATTGTTCTATGCCAGCCAATGCCATGTTATACCTCTGTCTGTTATTATCTTGAGGCCCTGACCGTCAGTCGACCCCATCGAGTCTGAGCCCGGGGTAGAGCCCTTATTTATCAGGTGCATTTCCTTTGTTATATTGGTATTCTATTGTTAGTTGTATTGATGATGATGGGCCACCCTTCGTGGTGGTATATTATTTGTTAGTATTGTTGCCAGGTGCTAACATATATGTACGCTTCCGCTATATAGGATTCCCATAGAAGGCGTGGGACGAATGACACCTCTGTGTCCTTCACCCGGACACTTGGCCATCATAAGTGGTCCGAGTCAGACGGAGGGCCTTTTCGTGGTGATGGATTCGCTATGGGAGGGGAATTTATACGATGGGAGCATCGTATAGATTCGAGGAGTGTCACAGTGGTATCAGAGCCATGATTTTGGTGGACCAGATCATAGCATTGGCCATATTCTAACTCGTTAGTTCGATAGTTAGTAGGGGACTCTAATCTAGGATAAACTATTCCAATTCTATATCAAGTATGTATATTGACCTAGTTATAGGAGGATTAAGCTAGTTAGGAATTAAGGTGTGAGTCAAGTATGTTAAGTTTTTATAGAAAAAGAGGTCCCTGGTTTCCACAGGCCATATTTTAAGTATGTTAAGTTTTTATAGAAAAAGAGGTCCCTGGTTTCCACGGGCCATAACTTTTTCTAGGTAACTCGGATTGAGGCAATTTTTGCGCCAACGTCGGGGATGGTCCAAATACCCTAGGGGCATCAACACCTGGCACCGAAATGGCAACAGCAGGGCCCAAAACCTAATCAGGTACCGCTATACTTTCAATGCCTTAGAATTAAAAAAGAAAGCCGTATAAATCTAGCGGCGCCCGCGTATAAAAATGCTCATTTTTGTCGTGTAAGTTTTTTTTATATTTTTTTCATATATATATTTTTTTGCCCCCTCAACCCAAAGTTGAACCCACAACCTCCCAACTCCAACCTTAGGCACTTACCACCACGCCAAACTCTCTTGAACATGATATATATTTCTTATACAGGTAGTACCCTGTTTTGTTTGCATAACAACTTTTATATAAAAGTGAGGGCTTGAACCTTTGACCTCCCACCACCCAACCAAATCCTTTACCAACACGGTACGCCTTCTCTTAGTAGATATAAGAGTCTCTTTTTCTACTTAACCAATAGTATCTTTGTGTCTATAGTAAGACTCCTGTCTACCATCACTCTTCCCTAAACCAACGCTGCGGTGGCAACAACTTCGCCAGACTTGTGCAACCATGGTGAGCTAGGAATAGCCTAAGAGTTATTATCATCACTGCGAAATGTTTCCGCAACCATATCGACAAACGTTCATGCTCAACGATGGAAGGGAATTCCTCGGAGTAAGATAGAAACTTCCAAGTTGGATTCTAATCCACTATTCACCTTGGATATTCTTTAGGCGATGATAATAATGTCCAGTTAATGACGTTCCTAGACCTATATTTTTAAATATTTTTTTCCTTTGGTAGATGCCTTGATAACAAAATTATGATTTAATCTATACTACAATCATATGCTTTATATTAGATCTTATTCAACGTATATATTAAGGGTTAAGTAACATTTTATAAACATAATTATATAATTAATGTTGTTTCTCTGTAGTGTCTAAGCCTTTACTCGTCTCATTTTCTAGAGAAAGGATCTCTCTTAGCCCAACCGACTAGGGACTGCCATGCAACACCCCTCTAGACCATGGGTTTAGATTTCTTTGATCCTATCACCCTTCAATATTTCCTCTCAACAGTCGTGTTCCTTTTTATGGATCACTCCCCCAGGTCATGATACATACTCTGTAATACGTAGTGATTGCTTGTGTTAGAACCCCCACAACAATGTCAACACTTCACTCTAATTAATCTAGGGTACAAACTTTAGTATTTTGTGCCAAACTTCACTGCCTATATGGCCGTGATTATTTATCTGCGCCACACGCCTGTCAAATTGACGGTGGCCTACCCTCTTTTGGAGTTGTTCTCCCTTACGTTCCAATCGCATCCAATTGTTGACTAATCACCTCCTTCTAGAGTATCTAGATATAGTTGGGGCAAAATGTTTCCAACTATTACTTTAGTGCCTAAACGTCATTAAGTTCCGCAAATGAACTTACATATTCCAAGGGAATATGTAGTAAAATAACATGGGGTTCCAGGGAGATTTGATATGGATGTAAAAATAACAATTCTTGAAACCATAGACCATATATTCCTAAAACAATTGAATAGGTTGTTATAAAAAAGAACATAGATTCAAGATAAAAAATAATCACATTAGCTTACTGGATAAAGTGGCTAAAATAGTCTTATTAAGATATTGAGTTATTTTGATAGAGGTTCAAACCCCCGTATTTCATATTCTAAAATCTTAGACAAAGTCGTATAGAGGTTCGATATTCCCTCAAAACCTTAGGCGAAATCGTATTTCATATTTCAAAATCATAGGCGCCTCCAATCATAAATGACTATAAGCGAAAGGAGAGGTGCCCAGAGGTACCAAAATATGATCTGGGATGTAGGATCGACGAATCCGACGACTGTGGTAGTCCAGGGTGCACCTCGTTTAGAATATGTGAATATCCCAGAGGACAGTACCACTCAAAGACCCCTCAAGAGAGGCCCCTCCTATTAAAAAGGTTCTTGGTGAATTCAACCCACCATGTTGTCCTATGAAATGAAAGTATTCTTTCCTAAGCCATGCACCAAACCTTTAAAGAGCTTTTCAGCTCTTGCTACCTTTCAAGCCAGAAATTTATTCTTGCATGTTAGGAAAGACCCACCTTTAAGTCATGCCATTCATCCAAAGATCGTGAAGGTAATAACTTTCCCATCTATGTCGCTAAATATCATCAATAAGGGCCCTTCATTTTCTTCTCCAATATGTTTTCTACGTCCATGGCCGATTTTCGTACCCCGGCCCTTACGCGTGACACAACGTATGCCATTCACCCTCTAGTTGTGACCTTTATTCAATAGCGTCACCAATCCATTTACTCCTTTAGGTTCGTTAACCGTCTTGTGGCTTCTAAGCCGCTATTATATGCCCCCTATGTTGTTAACCCATATATCGTTGGAGGTTATGATTCAACGTTGTCCTACACCCTAGAAATGTTAGTCATTACATTTCTATCTCATGACATTATGTCGCTGTTGTGGCATTCCAAATGACTTGGCATCCTCATCTAAGCCATAGTCATGGCCTAAGTTAGCGAGTGAGCCTTCCTATGAATCGTTAGTTATCTGGAGTCATCAGGGCGCCTGCCTTGCATCTTGTCATCCTTCCTAAATTACCTATGTTTAATATAACCAAGACTTGTATCGATGTTCGAGCCCTATATGTTCTAACTTACACTTCCATCTAACCCATGGGGGTCACCTCTACCTGACCCGGATGTGGATAAGAGATCTAGTCTTAGGTGTCTATGCAAAACACTTTCGAGATTCTAGCAGGTAACTGCCATTCACTACCCATCCTAGAATTGTACTATTGTACTATTCAACCCCGTCATCTCGAGCTTTATTCTATGGGCCGTTGACATTTATTTCAAGTGCCAACTACAACATCATGCAACAGATTGACGGTTGTTTGCACATTCCGAACATACTCTAGACCCTTCATCTGTGACTTTGAGGTACACTCGTCTTCCCGTGGCACCACTTGATTACCTCTCCAAGATGTTTATCGTATATGTACATAGTATGTACATAATAAACATATATCTTTGCCCACAATGTTAGAGCTCTGCTCTAACTTGGCTAAAGTGTAACCTTAGTAGTTCCTTGAAACAAAATCCATTGCCTATATACCTTTATGGTGTGGCTGACCCACAGGCTTCCCAAATGGCCATAGCCAACTCTATGTTAGAATGGTATATGCTGCCTACATTTTAATAGGGTTCCCAGGTACTTCAACCATTTCCTTAGTGCCTTATAGTATTTCAGTCTCGTACATAAACTATGATTCCCCCACGGGATTATGCCATGATTCCGAAGGCACTACCCCACATGGAGAGCTTTTCTAGGGGTTTCTGCTGCCAAATATCCTTGTGTCCTCAATATCAACCATGCTTTGTCACAATTAACCTACTTTCTTAAGTTATCATGTCAACTTCAACTTTTGATTGGATTCAAATGTTGTTGTCTTTGGCTTCCTTATAATGAGACGGAGGCATTAAAACCTCTCGATCTCATAATAGAAAACCCCTATGTTCGAACCTAGTCTTAAAGTCATAATCTATAAGAGGTCTATGCCTCAAGGCAACGGATCCTCCAGCTTCTACTTCAGTGTTTACAATTGCTCCCCAAGCGTAGAGTAACTCTTAGGATATATGGACTGTTGGTCTATATAATCCAGGGATATGAAATCTAAATTCCTGACGTCTAATGTTCAAAAATACATATTTTTTTGAAAAAAACGTATTTTACGTATTTTTTAGTCGCTGGTCGAAAAAATTCACAAGACGCGTGAAACCTTCTGGCGACGAAAGTTTTTTTCGTAGACGCGAAAAAAAAAAAAAAAAATAAAATTTTTTTGAGCACAGACGCCGAAACAAGGTTTCACGTCGCCGGTTTTCAAATTTCAAATTCGATTTTTTTTTTTTTTTGCTACCCGCTTTATATAATTAGGTATAACTAGTAAACGTGCGCCCGGCGTTGCCGGGCTAATCTCCTAGGCATGTGCTTTTTCTTGGCCTTTAACACCCTAGTAAATATGTGCCTCAAACGTCTATATGTGAAATTTTGACGTTATTTGCGTTTGTACAAAATTTTGTTATTGAAATAGTATAATCTTTGCATTCATGGATTTCAATAGAGAAAACAATGCTTTATAAGGAATGTAGGAGATAGTTTAATCTACCATTGAAGGCAAAAAATCTGGAAAGACAAATCCAAAATTGATGTTGATAATGTCACTCTTAGAAGTAGTTAAGTACATCAATAAGAAATAAGTACAAAAAATATATAAAACACAAAATCTTGTCTTGGCTCATTGATGTTTTAGTTCACGATGGAACTCTAAATATACATCTCCACATGGTGCACATCACCAAGGGCCTAATGTTGTACTTCGTTGGATGCTCCCGTGATATATTCACTTCTCCGACAGATAACATCTTAGCCGGGGTAAAAGTGAAATGTACAGGCGAGCCATTGATTCGAACTGCCCATGATGTATCACGATTATCGAGCACATGAGACAACTCATCCCGAAGGTAGGCTCGTATAACGGAATTAGATACTGCATCGGGAAGTGTTCCATTACATATTCAAATGCAAGTGAGTTATTTTGCTACCAAAACACCAATTCGCCAGTGCACGGTGTCACTTCTCATCTGATAAAAAAAAAGATAAACAATCGAAGGTTAGTCAAAGCACTACATTACCCGATAAATAGATACATGTTCTCTAGTCTCCACCCACCTCTCTCACAGCACATCCACGTAAACAACGTTCCCTGGGATAAACTTGAGCAAACAGGAAGTCATCAATTAGTTGGATAAAGCGCTCCAACTTGACAACCTCGTCAGTGCTAAATACTTCTTTGAGCTTTGCAATGAGCTCCTCAACTTCCACGCTTGCCACCCCATGTACATGAGCATGGTATTTTCGTTCCCAGTCATACTATGATCCAAGAGCGCGTATGACATAAGTAACACGGGAGATGTGGTAGCTCCTGTCACCCTTTAGGCATTTGGCGACATGGTGACCGAAGACATACCACGTGACCAAAATACGTATTTTCTACGTGAATGAAGATGTATGTAAGTAAGATAAAAATAAAAGGAAGAAAGAAAGTAGAAGATATCAATGAGAACAAAGAGAAATTAGAAGTTGTGATTTGTAAGCATTAAACTCACACTTAGTGGAGTTCTTTGTATACTATATTTGTTGTATATCGTGATCTGTCGACATCTCTTGAAGCATCTCCATCCTTCGATAGAATGAGTACCTTTATGCCTTGGATTCCTTGAGCTCTCGAGAGTGCCACGTAGAGTTGTCCGTGACTGAATACTGGATTTGGCAAATACAAACCCACCATTTTCATTGTTTGGCCTTGGGACTTGTTGATTGTCATACCAAAAGCTGGACGCAATGGAAACTCAGATGCGCCAAACCGAAATGGGAGTTCTCGCATTATTGGGCACCAAAGGTATTCTAAATATGAACACTCTGCTTCCAATATTCTTTCCAGTGACAATCTCGGCATCTATAGCGCGTCTTCCCAATGAACGTATAATGAGGCGAGTGCCATTGTAGAGTCCCTTACGTGTAGAAACAGACCTCAATAACATGACAATCATGCCAACCTTCAAAGTTAATTGATGAGGAGGCATCCCACTCGGAGTTTGTGCATTCAAAAATTCGATAGGATAGACCCTCGTCATTCTCATTACAATTTCGATCAACCTTTGTAATAATCAATAGGTGCAAGCAGGCAACCACTGTCATCCTCTTGTTTACTTCATCAACATCATCATTCGATGGCGTAAAGTATACCTCTTTGCACCCAATAGGACACACTTCCATAATTCGTTTGAAACATCGTGGAATGTCACGGCTAGCAAGTCATTTAAGTCTTGGGACTTCACACAAATCTCTTCTGGAAGACGTATCACATCCGATCCAATATTAGGAAACGTGGTCTCAAGTCCATCTCCAACTCGTAAAAGATACTCTGTAAATGCCTTTTGCTCTTCCGCGTCTCTTCCCACACTGTTTATTACTCGCATATTTACGTTCAACTTATGTTCCTCGACATGATCCCATATGTAAGAGCATTTCAAGGAAGCATGCACAATTTGGGGGCGATTTCCTCATGGAACATTGGTGGAAGCGTGGCAAAAATCTACTCCCAAAACAACAATGAGTCCCCCAAACAATTTGTCACATGACATCACGTCCACGGAGTGTTCTATCCAAAACCTTCATAAACATATTTATGCATCATTGGGGCCTCTATCCATATAATCATGCGAGTCCCTCTTATCAATTTTGCCAACTCCGACTGCTTTGGAATATTGCAAGTTGACGTTTCATCTATGTTTATCGGTATCTTGAACCTTGAATGTGCAATGCGCCCACCCTTCAATAAAGTGGATGCAATTCCTGAAGACGCAACTGCCAGTGCAATGATACCTTTGGCACGAACATAAGACAACATGGTGTTAAAAGAAAACTCTTTCCCAGAGCCGCATTCATGAACGAAAAACACCCGTCCTTTTTCTAACATCACGTGCTCATCAATCACACGGTCGAAGATAACACGTTGGTCGTGATATAAGCAGTCCACAGCTTCTTGCACCTCTACCATATCTTCTTGAAACACCTCATCCCGAAATATCATATATGGATCTATTGCACACTCAGGAAGAATGAAATCAAACTCCCTTAAGGATCGCCCGACAGAGTACATATGATCTTTAATGTCTAGAAGTGCCATGTCAAATAATTGATCACATATATTTACACTTTGATCTTCTGCAACCCTCCGTGCCTCATGCAAGAAGTCATCGATCATAGAAAGCTTGACTTCTTCCCACAGTTGTAGTGGATTCGATGGTTCACAATTTGAAAGGATCATGGCGAACATGTGCCGCAATTGTGGTGGCATGCCCCATGCTGTTGCTTCTTGAAGAGACTCAAGCCATTCTGTGTCATCTCGAAGCAACCCACGACGAATGCAAGCTTCTTTATATGTTGCACACAACTCCCCGTCAAAAGAGCGTAAATCTTCAAAACTAATTGCACCTGTCATGCGGGTCAACATGAGTCGTAAATAATATCGCTCTCCTTCTGAAGGATTAACAGTACATGCGTCCAATAGTGGGAAACTTCTGGGTATTCTCTCTGACCTTCTATTTTCGACTAGGTTGATCGTAGGTAAACTTTTTAGGAAAATCATGATAGAGCAGTTGAGTAGCCTCTCTATGTTCAGATGCATTCATCTCGAAAAATGCCGTCAATGTTGTTCCGTTATTCTTGCTTCTTATACTGTTCATGCTCATACCTTCTCGATAGTATACATCTTGTTGCATTGGGAGATGCACAGCCAATCTAGTGACATGAGGAAACTGTTGCTGTATTTCATATGAGAGGATTCTCCATGACGCCTCAGAAGCTGAGAAATAGCGTGCATTCAAGTATTGCTCAACCTCATCATGGTTTATGGTGGGTCTGGTGCTAGTAGATGCACCATCACTCGCTGCTTCTAAGTTCACATTGATCATATCCGGCCCTTTGTATACATATTTGTATAGATATTTAACGGCCTTGACGGCAGCACACACCTCAACATTGATATGGCACTTGAAATACGATGTCAGCCAAGGATTATATGGCACAACCCATCTGTTATCTAAATCTATATCCCCTTTTTTCACCTTTCGGCCATCATCCCTTCTTCGGTACAACGGATATCCGTCAACAACTGTCGTCTCATCTGAAAATGCACGTGGATAATGTTTTGTACACTTACCATCTTGCATGCAAGGACTATTCGGATATCCAATACCACATGGCCCATGCATCATATTACGGGTGACTACCTCATACAATTCAGGATATAGATCTTTGTCTGGTATTTCAGCACAAATTATTTGATCAATCTCTTCGGCTGTGAAGGGCTTGTCTTCCTGATCCAACATAGTCAACAAATGTACATGTGGCAAGCCTCTCTTTTGGAACTCAATGACATAGACTTTTGCAATTAGGCGGCCGAATATACCACGATTAGTTATCAGATCTATCAGCTCCTTTACCTTCATATGGAATACTCTAGCCACTAACTCTGGCCGATCACTTAGCGATTGGCCATATAATAATTCCCTCCTAATCTCTTCCCAATTAGTCATGGTTATAAAGAGGTCTGGCCTGCCATGTTCGCGAACAATAGACATAGCATCCTGATATCGTTGGGTCATGTATCTCGGACCTCCCATATGTGAGGATGGTAACACAACTTTTCGGCCAATAGCGTTTACATCGTCTCCTTCAAAGTCCATAATGCCCTGTAACATGTCTTTTCGAATGGTGTGTTGATTCAACACTATGAATTGTAGTCTTTCTTGCTCCATCTTCGCAAACATATCACAAATGTATTCTTGAAACAATCGGCCAGCCATGTGAAGGGAGATGCATGCCCTGACGCTGCGGAACAAATGATATCCGTAGTAGTCCATAATAGTTACTTCCTTTGGCCTCCTCCGTCCATGAGGTATTTTAAGATGCCATCCATCTGTACCATAGGGAAGAAGTAGCACAAAGTGCAATGGATCATACGCTGAGTGATATGCATCTATAAACCTCACGCCACCATCCTTAGAGTGTATAATAATGTCCCTCTGACCATCTTCGGGCTTATCATCGATGTGCATTAAGACAACCACCTCATTTACAGTTGGAGCATTATATTGCCTCCTCACGTGATTCTCGTGACATTGCAAGAAGGTATTTTGAAACGGATATCCATGGTTGGATGGACACGCATAACTGTGCGCCAAGAATATGCTAACAAATGGATTGTACTTTCTGTCATAAGGGCCCGCGAATCGCACCACTATTTCTTGCCTCAATCCATCAAAATGGACATCCAAGGCTCAACTTGCATGTCCTCGCCATCCATGATGTATATCACATTGCAAATTTTGCATGCTCTTGATGCCCTTTGCGGTGGCAATAATGTTCCCATCTTATGGCACATGCGCCATTGACCCTAAAAGTATAAGCTCCACCAATAGCATTTGCCAACGCCTCATCAATTTTCACACCCACTGAGGCAAACGAAAAAACATTGTTGTACTTTCTAATGTTCGTGCGAAAGTGATCACCCAAACTATATGTTCTCGTATATAGGTCAAACAATGCATGTGGTGGTTCTGGAATCAATCAATATTTTTGACATTTCCATCAAGACATGCCTTTCACTTCTTTTTAAGCGTGGAGTTCGGGCCAGGCCCTTCGTGATAGCCCCGCAATACAAACATCTATGATCCATGTTACCAAGGTCATAAGGAAGAGGTAAATTCCACGTCCATGCTATCTTATTGAAACCGCTTCGACCAGTAGGACGTTCCCTAGGACCAATAGGAGTGTTGTAATCCAACCTCACAGCCGTATGCTTTGCCTTCCAGATGCGAGCGAGCCGTCTCCTCTTTTGACTATTGCTCTCACCTTGCGGTGTCACATAAGAGGGGTTACACATTAAGATTGTTATGAGGTCAACGCTAGCATCTCCTACTACTGTAGATACCTGTCCAACATCTGTCAATTCGGTATCATGATCAAGACCGCACTCTGACCTCAAGGCCCTTTTCTTCGCCAACCTTTTGCGTCGCAGACGCTTGTATCTATGAGTATTACTTTCATTCTCAGGTGTCATGTAGGAGGGGTTACTCGCTATTATAGGTGGCGTTATTTGATTTGATGTTTTAATGAGTTCGACCTGAGATGGTGTGCACAACCCATGAGCATTCATGTTTGTAGTTTGTGGCAACATCATCTGATCACCTATGCTTTCATCTATTGTGGGAAACAGCTGCATCTTAATACCATTAACTTCTGACGTGATGAAGTGTGAACCCCCTCCATTTGCAATAGATCTTCCTATACTCATATCATCTGGGTGTCGATATCTTACTGATTGCATCTCTTCCACAGTCATAGGGCGCTCTGATCTCTGCTCGTACAACTTGTGGCGTGATTGATGTAGAGGCAAAACATGTTTGGACCGGCTGGCCCTCCACAGCAACAACATCAGATGCATGGCCATTTATCTCTCTGACATCCATGTTATATTCTGGTTTCAAGACTCTACACTTTGCAACCCGTTTACGTGCCAGTCGTCTCTTTTTATCCGACCTAGTTTCATTGATAGGTGTCATGTATGAGGGGTTGTTGGCCACAGCAGGTGGTGTTTTTTGGCAAGACTTCCCCATGTACAAATCCTGGTGTGTTGCAATCTATACAACTTAGATGGTTGCAAAGAAGCCTAACCGAATAATATTTGTCACACATTCTACCTTGGGAATAGCGCAAGATAATTAATCTAAGATAGAAATTAAGACTCGCCTTTGACGTTTGTCGCCACTGGCAAGTACGCAAGTATAGAAGTGTGGTAAGTTTTTGTCCCCTCCCTCAAAGTGCAAGTGCGAAGTATATGCTATAAACAAAGAGCACATAAGAATACAATAATGGTGCACATGGACATAAGGTTAATTGGTAAAAAAGCATGTCAAAGCATCATGCAAGAAAAGTATGCTAAATTACTTCAGGAATGGCTAAGTTGTATTATTGTGCAATTAAGTTGAATCTATGCAAAACAAAATGCAACCATAAGGTGGTCTTTTATTTTAAGAATGCCTAAAGTTAGGCATTGAGGTGCACTACATATCCAACCCATGTTGCATAAGGTATTCCATAAATAAGGTAGCTTCCATGACCTCCACAAACTTATAGACTCTCACAAAGCCACGTTTACGAAAGCTAGCATACATTTGTCTAGCAAAATTTTCAATATCCATCTCCACTTCAGGGGTATCTCAACTCCAAGCAACCCTATGGCTTCATACCACTCTCCAAAAACTCTCAAAGCCCAAAGCAAAGCCTTAATGTTCACTTGCATCCCATCATTCCCCAATGCAACACTTTCTGCAGCATCTTGCATTTCACTTTTCCAATCCTCCACCTCTTCTAAGTATTGAAAGTATGCCTCAAAATCATCATCAAATAGTGGGAAGGCATGTCCATCTCTAAAAATTTGTGGAACATGTTTTGGGTAGGAATCCCAATTCACCACCACCATCTGCATTATAGAAATTATGTTTTAAGTCAATCCATCTTCATGTTGGCAAGCAGGTGCCTTGTTTTACGTGAAGGAAAATAAATGCACTATTTATACAAATTTGGCCAACACTTTATACTTGAATACACTATATTTGGCCAACAACTTTGAAAAACTTATGTTTTTTATTACTTGATTTTAAGTTAATTGAGTTTGGATTATATTTCAATCTATTTATTTTACTTGTGTCTAAGTTAACATTTGTTTCACTTTATGTTCTAAGTCCACATTTTTGCTTAGCTTTGTCTTCTAAGTAAAAGTTTGGCATGTCATCTACTTTGTTAAAATGATGCATTTAAGTATGTTAAAGTGATGCATTTGTTAAAAGTTGTTAAACTTTGTTTGCATTTGAGTTGAGTCAATATAGGGATGAAATGTTAAGTTTTTTTTCTTTAATTAACCAAAATGTTTGTTTAAATGTGAACCACCTTGAGTTCACTTGGTAGGGTTGGCTCGAAATAGAATTTGGCGCCCTACATCAACAACACAAACAATTAGTAGTGTTCAAAACAATAAGCTGGAAGGAGTAAATAGAGCATTGGATTTCATGGCAAAAAAATATTTGGAAGGTACATGCACATGTCTTAATTTTGTCAAATCAACTCGTTCAAACCTTGTGTTTCCACATTGGAAACCTCGTGTTAAATTATTGTGTGTAGCTACCTAAGATTCAAATTTATCTCTAAAATATGTCTCCTGACCTAAATATCTCAAAAATATCTCTCTCGACCTAAATTCTTAATCGCAAATGTTCCAAAAAACCTTTGTCTTTAGATTCTTAGACATAAGCGATGCTTGGCAGATTCTAATTAGCAAGCAAATTTGGATGGTGAAGCAGTCATCTCCTTGGTATAAGCCTTTAGAACTTGTTTTGACATTGTGCACAATAATCTATTAGGTCTGTTTGATCTTGAGGAAATTATACACATACCTTGTTTCCTTCAAAGAGAAAGAAGACAGATTTTTCAGTATGAATTGCCCAATCTGGAGCCACAAAATGTTCAACTCGATTAGCTGCAATAACATATCGCAATGCTTTTTGCCCAAATAATGAAGACCATATTCAACCGATATTTTTCAATCCACAACATCATAAATCTCTCATGCAAATGACCCAAATAGAGAAGCAGAAGCTCTGGCTTGCTTGGCACCTAATGGATGTCTAGCATATCATTTCACAGCTTGGAAGATAGGATTGTAAGACACCATTTTTTGCATGCTGCAGGGCTGCAAACACTTTCAGACATATTTGGAGATGGTATGTCTCAGAAAGAGAAAGGGAAGTTCAGAATTTTAACCAAAAAGCCAATCACACCCATAGTGGATGAGATAATGAAGAACCTGAGATGTAGAAGTTCTAAGTTGAGGGTTATTGGGAAGGTTTAGCAAAGAGACCTATATCCAAGCAGGGAATGTGGATGATTCGGATTACCTCTCCTGAGCAATGAAAGGGATTAATAATCCAACATCATGCCTGCACTGCCAAATGAATGCATAAATTGTAATTGTACACCCATCTTAAGAAGACATGCAATATGCAACAATTTACCAAGAGCCATAACAATTTACAGTGTTATGCAACGTGCATAAAAATAACAGAGCAAAGAATTCTGCCAAACATGCAAAACAGAGCATAGAATTTTACTTTAGTCTTTGGCTATAGAATAGAATAGAATAGAATAGAATATACATTAATGTCCCTTGTGCCGCGAGGCCCCTGGACTTGTGTAACATGGGCGAGCTCCCTAAAAGGGTGCTACTAGCACATCACGCTGATATGATGTAGCCTTTTCTGAAGGCTGACTTTTTCCTATTATTACCAGCATCCCGCTTTACTTCGGCTTCGTGGCCGTGCAGTGATGCGTCGTTATCAATCAGCTTTTAACTGAACAATTTGTATGGGGTTTATGACCCCCTTTTGTGCGGATCATATTACGAACCCTCTTTCACTCTGTACTTCTCTATAGAGAATGCGGCATGGCATTAACGAATTTGAAAGGTGGGAAATGGCAACAATGCGGTACCAAATGGTCGGTTTAAGAGATCACAGAAAAATCAAGTATCTGCCATCAAGAATAATGCATAGCGATGGATTTGAAGACTCGGGACATAACCCACGAAGAAAAATCATTCAGAGAACACAGAGCAATAACCAGAATTGATGATTTTCGAACTAAAGATCAAAGCCCGAGGAAATTATACAACAAAAGGGCAAAAATACTAACCCGAACCATGCAATCATGGAAGAGAAGGCGCAGAGTACCAGAAGCAGAAACAATAGTCTGCGAAAAGTGTTAAAGTCAAGAATAATGGACTGGGCAAAGCAAGTCGATTGTGAAAAAGTTTTGATGCTGGAGTCTCCTGCAGTCTGTGAAAGAAAAAACTTCATGGTAAGAGATCAACGCCTTCGGAAAGAACAGGTAAGAATGAATGAAAGAAATGTTTACCTGAATCAAATGGGTGCCAGAATCCGTTCAGAGGACGGTTTGCTACAGCTAGTAAAATCGAGAGACAAAGTTTAGAATAAAGGAAAATGAAAAACTATAAAGCACCAGAGATAAGCATTCAAGTTATCCCAATGGTTGGAGGTGATTATCTTAGGTACATAGTACTAAGGGATATGAAAAGAGTTTGAATCAGGGAAGATAGCTAGAGTAAGCCTAGCATATACGGTGATGTTACATTCCAGAACATCCCGAGGAATAAAGAATGATTTCTAAATTAGGTATAATGTGATATAATGTGATAGAAAAGAGTAGTCATAGATTCTAAAATAGTTCCAACTAGTGCGGAACTCATCGTAGGGGCCCATGTTCTCGTGCGATAGGTGCTTTCTCTCTGCACTACTGTGCCCTATAGGCTACGGTCCACCGAGGACCAATGTTGTGCCTCCTTACGCATTATATTTTTCGTTCATTGTTATATCTCCTTCCATATAACGTTGTTCGATTATTTACCGTTCAACTCTCGCGCAGTTATGAATTGCACATTACGCGTTATTTCAAACTTAATCACTTTGAACATGACAACTTTTGTGTGACTTATAATTTTGAGTTACCTCTTAAAGGTGGGGAGACTTGCCTCCGACATGCCACGTGTTGGCCCAAAGCAAGAACAATATTGATGCTGAGGATAGCATCATTTTCAAGGTGGGGAGAATGTGACGTTCCACGTATTTATACGCCTTTTTAAGTATAAATACATGACACATCACTATGAATAATTAATGCACATTAATTATTCATAAGCTAAGGTTAGCTATGTTAATCATTAATTATTAAGGTGGAAACCTAACCCTAAACCCTGATTCGAATTTAGGGCTTAACCTAATATTAAAAGGGCTCAAATATTAAATTAATTAATGATAACCAATCTAGAATTACCACCTGGCCCAAATCGATAGGGCAAGGCTTGGGACACCCAAATCGGGGTTTTACACCCCCATTTGCCCCAATTCGAATTGGGGGAGATTGGTTGAGGAGGAGCTGCTGCTCAACCATGTTCCAGCCAGAAGGATGGAGAACCAGAGAGATAGTGGATCTAGCTATGATCCCGATTAGTACGTAGATAGCTTAGATTCCTAGATAATCATAGGCTTAACCCTTGTATGCTCAAAAGATAGCTAGGATTAACCCTTGTATGAATAGATGACTATGGTTACTCTCTATTTTATGTTCTATTCGAAGCTATGGATGGATGGATGTATAATGATAGTTCTCTTGCTGTTCCTCCTGTGTTGTATGGGTAAAAGGGGGATAGAGACTTAAAGGCGATCTAGAAGTATTGATGTTCCTAGTTAGAACCCTTAAAACCCAGTAAATGCGGCCTGTGCACAAGAGCCCACCTGGCTGTGGATGCTATATCGTGATTCAGCACCAGACAACGAGCACAATGGTGAAACGGGGGTGGAGTCTTGCCTAGCGTGGCTACAAGACTCCTATAGTGTGCTAGGCTTATAGCCAGTCCTCGCGGTGGGGCCGGGTATGGGTTCGACACCTCCTGGGTCGCGGGAGCGTGCCTATATGGACGTCCTGGGCTCGATGGGCGCGCCTAGCGGTCCATGGATTTTGGGGGATTCCAGTCGGGTATGGTTGCGTGTGCATTTAGTGGCACGTAGTCTCTAGCACACCCAGGGATCCATTATGTTTGGGGAGGGGACACTTCCCTGACCTGCCTCATCGGACCGAGGAGATGCAACCTGGAGTGGTCCCATAGGGTGAATCCATGAGACTGCATCTCCGAAAGGATACAATCACGCCATAGCATGTTTCAGCCTATCTGCAAAGTGTGCACATGAGGGGCGGATGGAGTGGACTACCCTAGCCATTGTTCTATGCCAGCCAAGGCCATGTTATACCTCTGTCTGTTGTTATCTTAAGGCCCTGACCGTCAGTCGGAGTCTGAGCCCGGGGTAGAGCCCTTATTTATCAGGTGCATTTCCTTTGTTATATTGGTATTCTATTGTTGGTTGTATTGATGATGATGGGCCACCCTTCGTGGTGGTATATTATTTATTAGTATTGTTGCCAGGTGCTAACATGTATGTACGCTTCCGCTATATAGGTTTCCCATAGAAGGCGTGGGACGAATGACACCTCCGTGTCCTTCACCCGGACACTTGGCCATCACAAGTGGTACGAGTCAAATGGAGGGCCTTTCCATGGTGATGGATTCGCCATGGGAGGGGAATTTCCCATATTTATATGATGGGAGCATCGTATGGATTCGTGGAGCGTCACAGTTCTATACCAGATCCTACTCCAAGAGACAGGTTTACTACCCCTTCAAAGGGCTGCATTGGAACACCATATTATTTACTTCCAGAAGGTGGTCGCTATGGGTGATACACGTTTGCCTAACCTTGCTTTGGCCGTAGCAATGGATCCTTAACGCCTCAAAGCCTGCTGGAAGGACAAGCAAGCCCAGTGGTTCTTACGTTGGGATGTACAGGCAACCAGATGCGTACAGGTACGGACAAAGAAAGATCAGAATGCACTAAAGTTGTACCTAGATGCTAGTTTCCTTCGCAAGCTCTGGGATGCAGATGCTTTGACATACGTTAAGATGGCACACTATCAGCAGCAAGTCAATCCTATGCTCATGAGAGGCCCGCACTAGTACTTGTGCACCCATTTGCCCCTGAAGAAGCGCAGACTTATAACTTCCATTTGCACGGGTGCACATCGTCTCCGCATTGAGACAGGGCATTGGACTCGGGAAACGAGAGGATAGGCTTTGTCAGTGTTGCCACCAGGCCGCCATTGAAGATGAATGTCATTCCTTTCAGATTTGCCCAGCGTTTGCCCATATTCAAGCATGGTATGTTCGGTTAGTTGTGTCTGACCAGCCACTGCATGAGTTATTGAATACAACATCCATGGGCTTGTTGGGGTCATACCTTCATGAGGTTATGGATACGAACTTCGGTTGGTCCTCAGGTCCTCCCGATGTCAAAGCTTTTGCTCTCTTTTTGTTTGGGTCCCATAGGCCAATTGGTCTCTATTCTATTCTATTCTATTCTATTCTATTCTATTCTATTCTATTCTATTCTATTCTAACCCTATCTACCCTATCTCCTAAGAAAGACAAAGACTAAGGTGAAACTCTAATAAGAAAAGCTCCAAACAAATGCGCCAAACAAGCATTGTTCCACTAAAACTGCTAGCGCCCGAAACTGCTAGCAAAATGCTGTTTCATCGGAACTGTTAGAGCCTCTAGAAGAAGAAAGAAAACAAGGAAAATTATTCTAGGAAGGGGCTTGGGCAAGAACAATACCTGGAAAAATGGGCGGCTCCAAGCCCTTACGCGGGGTAAGAACCCTGAAAGAGCGAGCTGGGCCCGCACACCACATAAGGCCCTGCAACTCCCAATTATCCTTAACTTAAAGGTAGCAGTTCGCATTTGGAGCACCAATTCTCATAGTTCTTATGTTTTAATGGTTTTAAGGTAGTTCACGTTTGGTTCATACTTTCTTATTTTATGTCAAATTGTCTTCCTTCACAAGGATTGTCTCGTTTATCATTACATCATTTGCCAATGTGCCTATCGAATATTGTGGATACTACAAAGTATAAAGGTTTGGTGGCACAACACAAGGTGATAAAGGAAATTTGGAAAGTGCACATACAAATAAGATGCAATAGCTGAAAATATAGATGTATGAAAGTTCACCTATATTGATTACACTATTCTTTCTTAGAACTGGAAAGCAAACAATGGAACTTAGCCACATCGCTCTAAAATAGGCCAAACTTTCTTTCACAAGTTTCCTTTTTGTTTTAGGAGCTTCAACGTCCATTGACACTTGAATTTGACAGTCATTCTCATGCTCATTAAAAAAATATGAAAACATTCGATTAGAGCAATCATGACTATTGAATTGCAAATGTAGATGTATAGGTAAGATATGAATCTGGTTAATCATTGTCACGTGCAATTAAAAATATGAAAATGTTCTATTACAACCACTATGAGTATTGAGATGCAAATGTAAATGTTGTGGAATGGGTGAAGTGGGTGCTTCCTTATGCTATGGGGAATTTTTTGTTGTATAACATTGCACCTGTTTTACTGCTAATGGAAATTAGTATTTCCAAGTTGGGCCTCTTTCTGGTTGGCTCTAACTTTTGCGAGTTTCAAACCCAGATTGTATGTTGGGGCCTCTGGGTGCCTCTCGTTTCGATTATTGTCATTTAGTATTGGAATGCCTATGTTTTTGAAATATGAAATATAAGTTCGTTTAAGGTATGAAATACGGAGACTCGAACCTGTACCAAAATAATCTAATATCCTAATAAGAATACTTTAACTAATGTAACCAGCAGAAAAACATGTTTAATTTTTCTATTGAATTTATGGTTTTTTTTGTTAATAACCCATTCAATTGTTTTAAAGGTATAGTCCATGGTCTCAATAAAAAATAAAAAATAAAAAATAAAAAATAAAAAATAAAAAATAAAAAATAAAAAATAAAAAATAAAAAATAAAAAATAAAAAATAAAAAATAAAAAAATAAAAAATAAAAAATAAAAAATAAAAAATAAAAAATAAAAATAAAAAAAAAAATAAAAAATAAAAAATAAAAAATAAAAAATAAAAAATAAAAACCCTTTACAATCTACCTTGGACCTTTATGGGGACCATCATAGACTACTAACATTTAAGATCAAAGAGGCACATTTAAGAGGCATGCTTTTATCAAGGCAGTCTTTATCATGGCAACTGAGCTGCTGTGGTGTAAAAATTCGTTGGAGAATGAAAACTCCTTCAGTGGTTAGTGAAAAAGAAGAAATTAAAAGGTATTAACCATGTAGACCATGTATTTCATAACCATGTAAATGAGCCCATGATCATTTATGAAGACTTATGTTCTCAGCTTGGTATAGTGAAGACGTACTTCTGACAAACCGTACCTTTAATAAAAAAAACCCTGCCTCCGACCGGAGATCAGGGGGCCTGCACAAAATTGAAAATGTAGTTCTAATGCAAAAAGAACTAGAACTTAAAGCAGAATAAAAAATAAAAAATAAAAAATAAAAAATAAAAAATAAAAAATAAAAAATAAAAAATAAAAAATAAAAAATAAAAAATAAAAAATAAAAAATAAAAAATAAAAAATAAAAAATAAAAAATAAAAAATAAAAAATAAAAAATAAAAAATAAAAAATAAAAAATAAAAAATAAAAAATAAAAAATAAAAAATAAAAAATAAAAAATAAAAAATAAAAAATAAAAAATAAAAAATAAAAAATAAAAAATAGAAAATAGAAAATAAAAAATAACCTTTAGTCATGTCAAAAGACAAGACCATTATACTTAGAATTCATACTAGAAAAATAAGTATCAATTAGCAGCCTTAGAAATTATCGGTGTAAATAATCCTAAGCCAAGGTAGGTTAATAAAAAATTAAACATATGAAGTCATGATCCAAAAGACATAATAATTTGTAAAATGAAAATATAAGGTATATGTGACCAGTCAATTAAATAAAAAACTGGAATAGACCATAGAGAGTACATTTGAGACCAAAATTCTGATAAACTAGATGGAAATAACATGGGAAAAATCCAGTTCAAAGCGAAAAAGAGAATGGAACTAAACATAGATAGTACCATTGAGGCCAATTGTTAAGATAAAGTAGATGTTAATAGGAAAAGGAAACAAAGATAAACTCTCAATATAAAGAACCTTTGGGACATTTAATCAGATAGTGAAGATGGTAAAAGCAATTGAAGTAAAAGATACATTCTTAATCAGACAATAAAGAAAATGCCAGCCAAGAATAAGTGCCCATATAGATAAATCTTGAAGAAGAAAATACAAATTAATTAATGAGATAGGTTACATTTAAACCCGGAGAAAACGATAATTCAGATTAATAGAGAACAAGATGTTTGTTCAATATAGCTACTTAAAGCCAAAATCAGCAGAATATGGTGTTGTAAAAGTTATTACCACTAAGAACAGAGATTGTTTATCCCATCATGAGACAGATATTGGAAACATAACAAGTTGCATTTGGATACTTACAATGTATCAGTAGTATCCCAAAAACTTACAACTCAAACTATGCAAAAAAAGCTCCAGAAGTAGATTCCTAGGAACATCAATGCAAAAACGAGCATTAGTATGGTCGTCATGAAATGGGTAGCAGGTGTCGTGGGATCTCTTAGGTCATCCCCTTCACTCTGCTTGATGTACAAACAGTAACAGGGTCAAAAACAATAGCAGAATTCAAAAAAACTCCAAAACTATGCTTAATAACACATAATGGTTAACACATTACATAGTTCTGATTTAATATTCTCACAAGAATATTATCCAGCCCAAAGCATAGAATAATAGCCTATCAGGCCAAACAATCATTTATGACAGGGCTTATTTAACAGATAGACTATGCTTGTGAGAAAGAAGTTAGCAAGATCCATACATCTAGAGTAAAGATTAATGTCATATTTCAGGAAGTAGATGCAAGAAATAAAAATAAAAATAAAAAAAAAATAACTAGCAAAAAGGCACGCGGAGGCTTTATAAGGAAAGAGAAACATCAGAGTTATTTTCTAGATTTTATTTAGAGACAGGCATTCATCTATTATCATGTTGTAACCAATGCGAAGTATGGAAGCTTCATAGGTGGTGATATATCGTAGCTTCTATGGCCGAGGTCTCATCTTGAGGTTAAATTGAACATGTAATGTTAAATTGAACATATGATATACTTTGTCCAATTCGTTTCTTATTGCGGGAGGAACTTCTGGCAGTGGTTTGGACTATGATTCTTGTATGGTATTGTATACAAAACCATATATTTTGCGATGTTTGAGCAGCTTAAGGTCATGTTTCCTTTTTGGGTTTTTTTGGATGGCTTTTTTTTTGCAATGATTAAAAGAAAGGAATGTGAAGGAAAGAAGCCGATGTTTGGGGTTGGATAAGAATGGATGCTGCTTTCTTTTTTAGGCAGAGGCGGCAACTTTTGCCTAACTGAGGTTCAGATTAATAGAGAGCATTTGGATACTTACAATGTATCAGTAGTATCCCAAAAACTTACAACTCAAACTATGCAAAAAAAGCTCCAGAAGTAGATTCCTAGGAACATCAATGCAAAGAGTAAGAGATCCCGTACCGCACCCAACAAATAAAAACGAGCATTAGTATGGTCGTCATGAAATGGGTAGGTGTGTCGTGGGGATCTCTTAGGTCATCCCCTTCACTCTGCTTGATGTACAAACAGTAACAGGGTCAAAAACAATAGCAGAATTCAAAAAAACTCCAAAACTATGCTTTAATAACACACAATGGTTAGCACATTACATAGTTCTGATTTAATATTCTCACAAGAATATTATCCAGCCCAAAGCATAGAATAATAGCCTATCAGGCCAAACAATCATTTATGACAGGGCTTATTTAACAGATAGACTATGCTTGTGAGAAAGAAGTTAGCAAGATCCATACATCTAGAGTAAAGATTAATGTCATATTTCAGGAAGTAGATGCAAGAAATAAAAGATAAAAAATAAAAAATAACTAGCAAAAAGGCACGCCAGAGGCTTTATAAGGAAAGAGAAACATCAGAGTTATTTTCTAGATTTTATTTAGAGACAGGCATTCATCTATTATCATGTTGTAACCGATGCGAAGTATGGAAGCTTCATAGGTGGTGATATATCGTAGCTTCTATGGCCGAGGTCTCATCTTGAGGTTAAATTGAACATGTAATGTTAAATTGAACATATGATATACTTTGTCCAATTCGTTTCTTATTGCGGGAGGAACTTCTGGCAGTGGTTTGGACTATGATTCTTGTATGGTATTGTATACAAAACCATATATTTTGCGATGTTTGAGCAGCTTAAGGTCATGTTTTGGATGGCTTTTTTTTGCAATGATTAAAAGAAAGGAAGGTGAAGGAAAGAAGCCGATGTTTGGGGTTGGATAAGAATGGATGCTGCTTTCTTTTTTAGGCAGAGGCGGCAACTTTTGCCTAACTGAGGTTTTCTGCAGCAAGTAAAGCCATCTCCCACAAAACCGTTTGACCTAACGCAGATTTTCTGCATCAAACAAATCCAGAACTCACACAGAGTAGTGGAAACGGGCCGAATTTCATTGGGTCCGTTGGGTCAGTCCGAATCCTCTTGGAAGGAGCCGATTTGGGCTTTAAACTGGTCGGAATTGAATGGAGAGCGCCAATTTGGGCATTAAAACCGCCGATGCGTTGTGGGCAACTCTGAGAAGTTGCAGCCCTATCTATTTATTGCATATTTGGTTGTTTTATTTGTCCTCTTTTCTCCCAGCGTTGCCGCTATAGCCGCATCCAGCAGAAGAAAAAGATCCAATGTATGGAAGACATCTTGCAAAGTGTAATCCGTTCTACAGATGGTGAGCCAAGACTATTTTAGAACCAGCCAAGCCAACATTGTAGCTAAATCCGCTTTGTAGAAAGTCCCTGTTTACCAAAATGTAGTTGCAAATCCAGACAAGCCTGCAGTATCTTCTTGAGACCCAGATATGAGGATGGAACTCTAAAGCCCTTCGATTTTGCATTGTTGAGTCATGGTCTGTTAAGGTTTTCTGGTTTTATAGATGGGCAGAGTGTACAGACCACAATAGCTTCCTTGCGGATCCTGCGACCTGTGGTGAGGCCATTATGTTGTGGATCAAGTGTAGGGATCCGATGGCCTGGTGTGTTGAGGCTATGGTGGCTTTGAACAGAGCAGAACTTTGTGAAGCTGGATGCGACAAATTCATGACACTTTGCTCCTTTTTTATTTGTTTTGCCTCAAGCATGACATTGCCATGCATTTTTTCTTTCAAAATTCTAATGGCCATTGATCTAGCGCAATACCGAGAATATTCGCTAGATCGATGATAGGGAATAAAACTTAAACATGACGCTATAAAGTTTAAGTAAAAATGGTATTGAACGAGATGACATGTATGATTACAGCTCTTCGACGAAAAACAACATGAAAATTTTGCACGTAACTCTTTGTGGTTTTTAAGTTCATGTGCATCAATGTCATTCTTTATGATTCTTGCTCTGCACGTGCATTATGATGATTGTAGTATGCTCATGAGGTATCTAAATCGAAACACTCCAAATATAATTACGACATGCTAAATTGTCTTCGCTAATTGTTGATTGCATTTGTAGGGGTTAAAAAATTATTTGTAAATATTTGAACTATATGCTCGAAATGATTAATGTTTGTAGTAGTTTATTTAGTTGGGATGTGAGGAGAAACATATGGTTACAATTACTAGATATAAAATTCTCTCCAAAAATAATCGTCATAATACAGTGTACAACATAGAAAAGAGTCACAAGATTGGTGGTGCATTAATAGCGAATCAA
Source organism: Isoetes taiwanensis (assembly GCA_021234155.1). Lineage (NCBI taxonomy): Eukaryota > Viridiplantae > Streptophyta > Lycopodiopsida > Isoetales > Isoetaceae > Isoetes > Isoetes taiwanensis. The sequence continues at coordinate 5,402,382 of JAJEKV010000009.1, read as the reverse complement.
TCTTCCAAATACTTGGTTGAAAGTATAGCAAGATCTACATTACACTTAATCCCTTCGCAAAGTATCTGTGCATCCTCGTAAAGAATATCTTCATTGAGAAAATTTTTGTTATCAAAGGCTTTTCAGTTTTGCACGCTAGTGAGTGTCAAGGGAAATTTTTCCATTCTCCAGTTGTAGTTGGAGGATTGGACTCTTTAGTACATCTTGTGCATGCTTTCTTGGCTTAAAAATATTCTGCATGCACAGCAGAAGATGCTTTAAATTCTGATTCCACATGCACCACTAATAAGCAGATACGCAGCAACCACTATTGTTATGTCACACAAGCGCTTCAGCTAAACGAATCAAAGAACCATAGCATCTTACCATCTATAATTATTTTCAGATAATAACCATCATCGGAAGCTTAAATCCATGCTACAACATGCTTAATCAAACGTATACCATGCAGCATGATTGAAAATTAGATATTAGAAAGGGAAAAAGGTGTATGTGTCATGCACATACAGTTGTACTCCTAAATTTTCTTGGTATCAGGAGGACAGGAGGACACTTGGCAAAACCTGATAAGAATAGTCACCTTCAGGCATTATAGGCATTATATGGTGCTACTAAATGAACAGCTTGGAATGTAAACTTTACCCTGAATGTACACATGCACTAAAAAAGGAAGAACAAGGCAATGAGAATCATCAATGCTATGCTTTGAATCTTGCAGGAAAGAATCTTCCAAGCTGACCTCCTCCTCTTTCAATGTTTGGTAATGCAGAAGGCAACTGTTCAAATATGTCAATATGAAAACCAACCAATAGCAGTTTATATAAGAATACAAGTTTGAACCTTTGGTCCCCTTCAATATAGTTATACCAAGTGAAACAACAATCACAATAAGCTGTGCTTTTGGGCTCATGCATATAGCATATCGCAGGTAAGGCAATAATACAGACTCTTTGTCTTCAATTTTTACAACCAAGTTCGTGGCCATTTGCTAGAATTTTTAAATTTAGCCTCATATGCATAAATTCAAATGAATAATGGCTCGTACTGTTAAATATCTCGTAGATAATGTGATCCAGATGTCTCTCTGAAAGCTTAAAAAGATGATCTTTTGTGCTAACCTGCGAAATATGAATCACCACAAACAAGCTATATGGCCAGAGTAAGAAGATGAGATTGCTAACCTCATAAATGATGTTGATTAAGAAAAGCCCAGAGAAAACACAATGGATGAGACTTCTTGTGCCAAAATGTAAATACAACGACAAATGTCTAGGATATGGCATGGATTCCTCCCTTTGAGATCGATCATGCGGAAATGAAACTCCACAAGTATTTTGTTGAAACCATCATGCATTCAATCAAATTAAGAATGACATGCTTTAAGAGGGAAGAAAGCTGAACCATAAGTAAAAGAACCTTAAATAGCTAAATGAAGGTAAAAGCTATGAAGAAGAGGATTGCCTGTGTGACACCTGAATGCGTCAGACTATATGGAGTTAAGATACCAGTGAAAGCCATACTATCTGCTTAATTCCACTATGCACCCACACACACCTGAATGCGTCAGACTATATGGAGTTAAGATACCAGTGAAAGCCATACTATCTGGCTTAATTCCACTATGCTCCATGTCTAAAGAAACCTAATAGCTGCCCTACATCGCCAATGCTTATGATTGTGTTTTCCATTTTCTAGATCACCGATACTCCCATATGCTTTCAGATCTTCAGGCACGTAATTCTATCTGGCTTTATACACTCTCTTGCAGAACGTAAAGGCAAAGAAGGCAATTCACCACACTCAACGTAGCATATGACATCTTGAGATGCTAGGCTTGCAGAAATTTGGCTAACCCCTCCAAGTTTCCACATTTGGCATTACAGGACCATTCTCACCATCTTGAGCATAACCTGCAATAATTGGTAAATATACAAAAATATACAAAAACAAGATGGTTCTCACCATGTTGAGCATAACCTGCAATAATTGTAGCCCATGACATGATATATACCATTGGCAAATCCATAGATTCAATCAGTGCATTGCCGAAGACAAGATCCAATTGAAGTTCATTATAAAGAACTTGTTGATGGATATATTTAGATTGCACTATATCGAGATGGACAGAAAGCTCACTTTGTCCGGGACTATTTTCTCATCCAACATGTTACCAAAAACATTTTAGAGCATGAAAGCATTGAGAATGCTGAATATCCGACAATAAACATGCCCCTTGATCAATTGTGCTTTGTTTATGTTTCCACATTTTGCATACATATCTATACACCCTATGACAAGGTCAGAATGTAGTGCACAGTGATAAATGGTTCTGCCTTTTGCAACATGCCTTAACGTGCAATGAAATTATATGGTTGTATGCCTTCATGTTGCATGCTCTGGAAGCATTTCCAAGCAAGCAAAGCATGCTTCAGGCTTGTTCTGTTATTATTAGCTTTGAAGTACTGAAGCATGATATTCCGCCCCCACAAGTACAAGGCTGCAGCTCTGTATCATGCAATACTGCTTGAAGTTTTTCAGCACAATTTTAATGTACATGTCCTTAGCTAGTTTTCCATCTTCTAGAAATTGTGGCAGCAATGTCCTTACCTAGTTTTCCATCTTCTAGGAATTGTGGCAGCAATGTCAAATTATCTTTGTGTGCTAGGCAATTAGAGCAGCTTGATTTTCCCCTTACAAGATTTAAACTACTCAGATAACGAAACGGGCTAGTTAATAATGCTATGTAGGCTACCGGACCAATGAAGCTCCACATCAATCATATATGGGCTAAATCATGAAATGCAAGAAAGATACGGATTAAACATAGGACATTAGAGTGCTGGTCCGCCATCATAGCTGTCTTTCCGACTGTAGCCAAGACCATAGGCATGAAGCATTTTTTACAGAAGGTATGAAGCACCAGATGGATAAAAAAAAACTAACCTGATTAAGACTCTATATTCGAAAATCTCTTCCGTTGACCATCTTCTGCATCATGCATTCAATCAGATTAAGGACGACATCCTTTAAGAGGGAAGAATGTTAAACCAGAAGTAAAAGAAAAACCCTAAATAGCTAAATGAAGGTAAACACTATGAAGAAGAAGATCGCGGATTCGGGTATACCTTACAAAGAAGCGATTGCAAACAAAACATGCTGCTGCTGATCCCGCCGCTGGTGAAGACGATATCGAAGGATAGGAGAAGCTCCATTGCCGCGTTCACAAAAGTAGAGGGAAAATGTGAACAAAATGAGGATTTCGAGACCGGAGGTCCATCGCTGCCATCACCGCATGCAAGAACAGAAGGAAAATATTGAACTAGCAGAACTGCAGGGTTGGGAAGACGGCTAGGCAGTCGGGTTATGTCCTGTAGCTGCATAATTAAGGAGATAAAAAAATTCTGAGAGCAATGCATCATTAAAATCAGGGCAACGACTTCATTAGATGTCAATGCAGATTTATACAAAGAATTAGATCAATTTTGATTCTGATTCTAATTCAAATTCTAATTCTGATTGATGCAGATTTAGATCAATTCTTTAGATTATGTTGCATTAGCGGAAATGTAGGGTTGGGATGAAGGTTAGGGTGAGGATGGACAAAAAAAATAATCGAAATAAATTGTCTTGATAATTCATTGCTTGTCGCTTCTGAGCTTGGCCATTTACTCCAAAAGTTTGGCAACAACGTTTCATCTAAACATTTATGAAGGGTTAACCACCCTGCGAGGCTATTCTGCCGATGAAATGGGCGAGGGGAGGGGCGAGCCATTTTACAGCTATAATGATAGCAGTGGTGGTTAACCCTTTAACCTAAGCAGTCGCCGATCAAGAACACCAAGCGCACCATACGCACCTAGCACGGTTTATCATCCCTAGCCCGGTTTATCAACCGGCAGGAGCACAGTTTATCATCCCCTAGCCACGGTTTATCACGACGAAGCTAAAACCAAGGCAGAGCTACTTGTTTAGAGATGAATCCAAGGCATGTCGACTTTTGTTTCTCACCTCAATCCCGGAGGACTCGGCCCGATACGCCCCTATCAGGGTTGAAACAGACGGCCATGATCAACCGGATCAAAAGGCACGCGGTTAAGGGATTGTACCATTGGGTTCTTATGCTACATCATGATTGATAGATAGGATGTGGCCAATTGGCCTAGTGACAAATTGGAGGCTAGAACATTACTGGAAAGGCTTGCAATAGATTGTTTATGGGCAGCCCTAGGCAGAATGGTTCATTACAGAGGAAAAGTAAATGTCATGACAGATTATAAAAGTCAAGCCTATCTATGCGCAGATATTCCAAAAGCATATAAGCAAATTATAGCCAGATAAAGAACCAGCTCTCATCGATTAGAAATTGAAGTAGGCAGATATGGTTCAAAGTCCTCTTGGAAGATAGAAAGTGTAAGATATGCGGTTCAGGAGATATAGAAGATGAGACCCATACTTTTTTATATTGTTCGGCATATGAGTTTATTAGAGATGAGTTCGACATACACGACGTAGATTGTTAAATTTGGAACCATATTTTCTAGGAGGGACAAATAAATAAAAAAAATAAAAATAAATATTATGCCAAAGCTACTGTTTTAGACCCAACAGCTGGGATCTAAATTCCCATGGAAAGGTATAAAAAAGCATACTAATAAAATTGTTTCATTTCATTTCAGGTCTCACAAAAGCATTCCAAATCAGTTGCCAGTTCAAAATAGCATATTTGACATACATAGACATGTTACGTGCGTAGGAAGAGCAAAGGAAAAGGACTTGTTTAATTATTTATGTAAAATAAAACAAAAGTTGATCTTTTTGATGCCGAGTTCTTTGACGAGATTGTTAAGTTCTACCAATACAAGATTGTTTTTGTGCCGCACTAAAAGCACTTTGTAAGAGCAAAGGAAAATGCCAATTTCTATTTTTGGCACTTCGATTTAAGAATGTCACCTGTTTATAAAGCAAGTAATTATGGTGCCTAACATCGAGCTACAATATTGGAACTTCTAGTCCCATCAACTATTATACAGATATATCTGCGCTCAACAAACCTAAAAACCCCAGTGACATGGGGTCATAAAATGGAAGTAAATTCTCAGCCCGACCACATTTGAACATTGAAATACATAATTCCAGCATTTGGCCACAATTATGCTCAAACTTCCCTTGCATTTCGAACAATATAGTACTCGGCAGTGAGAATTCAGGTTGACAAACAAAATTCTCCTCAATGTACCAGGACAAAGAGCCCACTAAATATTTACATGCAGCCAAAACATGCGGTTTACCCCATACCTTAGATGTTGCCTCGATTGGTGATGAGAATGAATTTCTACGAACCCTTCTTTACATGCCCACTTTTCACTTGCTTCAACTCCTTCATGAACATCCTTGGCGCAATTGCCATTGACATAAGTTCTTGAAATAGGAGCTTGCATGCATAGGGAATATGCACCTGCAACCAAACCCCAGTCAAAGAGGAAAATGAAGAAGCATAACAAAAATCCCCAATTCCTAAAAAAACCAACCTGCACAATTTCTGTTTTATTTTTGCAACCTTGCATTCAAAAGTATTTTTCTTCAGATTGGCTATAGCAATGAGACCACATAGTTCACAAACATGGACCCGATAGGCATCACTAATCTCTCTTTAAGAAAATGCGCTATCATACAATCTCGTTCCATCTCCCCAAAACGGAGGCCTCCATCTCTTGAACGACCTGTCCGGGTTGATATATGAACTGGGCCGTGACCCCTAGAGTGAATTTTATCATCTACCATGTGCTTCAAACGTTGATAAATGTTGGACCAAAAAAAATGATGGCATTCAATGGACGACCTGTATGCCCATTATACATTCTTTCAAAGCCTCTCATTTGATAACCGCATTTGTGCAAAGCACTGCTGATATTATCCACCTAAAGAAAGTCAACGTAGCAGTTAGAACTTCAATACATGAAGAGCCTAACAATGAAATGCATAGTCAAAGGGAACAAGCAGGAACTTACAGTGACATCGGTAAATGGTGCAGCATCGCCTTCTTTACCCATGTGAGCAGCTACTTTACCCATGATACACTCAATCGATTGTCCAATGGTCATCCGAGATGGAATAGCATGAGGGTTCACAATGGATGTCAGGTGTAATACCCTCCATTGTACATGGCATGTCCTTTTGTGTATACGTCATGCCAACTGTTCCTTTCTGCCCGTGTCGACTACTAAACTTATTCCCTATTTGAGGAATTCGTATAGAACGAACTCTCGTCTTAACAAACTGCAATCCATCGGCATTTGTAGTTAGCAAGACCTTAAAAAAAAACTAGCAAAAGGCACACCAGAAGGCTTTAGCAAGGTCAAATTGGTCAAGGCTTGGTAGTTGATTTAGGCTGCACAAAGGTATTTTATGCTACGTCCGAATGTCGATGTCGAAACACTTGACGTGTTTTAAGGAGCAGAATGAAACTTAGAAGCAGAAAAGAGAAAGGAAAAGAGGACTAACTGCTATTATTCTTTTGGTAAGGCTCCATATCCATGGATAGAAAGGGTGAGTAAAAGAAAAAAACTACAGTATTTGACGGTATGAATTGGCTATGAGCATGCAAAGGGCACTACACTGCTATGGCTTTAGAGATAATGAGTAAGTGTACCATACCCCATGAATCTACCGGAATAAGAAAAATAAATGCACAGAAAGAGGTCCGGATTAAAGTTAAAGAATCAGTCAGACAGATTGGGAGGAATTAGAAACAGTTTGGAGGATAAATTTGACAGGATTAAGGGCAGAAATTGGATTTAGCAGGCTAAATTGAGGAAAATGGGAAGATTTTAAATGGGTTGGTGCAGGGCTGTGTATGGTGGGTTGATGCAGGGCGTGGAAAGCGGCACCGGATTCTTGCCTTGGAAGCCATAACCATAGTTCATCTAGTCCACTTCAAGAGGAAACTCAGCAAAATCACAAAATGCATGTTTTTTCTATTCCCAGAAATGCTGCAGAGATAAAAAAAAAAAAAGATTGGAAAAAACAAGGCCAAAAGAAAAGCACCACATCCGATGGTGCAGCTTTGGAATGGGTATAATTGTAATAGATTGTATATATGCACCTTTTGCAAGGTAGCGCACAATAAATACTTTATGGTTATTGTTATATTGACGAGTAAGTTTGAACCAATTCATCTTATATGTGACTATAAATTTATTAAGCCTGCTAGATGCATCTTTTTTCACTCTTCATTATCCTGTAGAATTTATTTGCATGAATCATCTTGAAATGTTCTTGAACTTGAAAAATCGATTATCCTATAATTTGAGATTAATTTGCATGTGTTTGCGTTCTATTTCCTCTTTGTGTTATCTGGGAGGTATATAGTAGGACAAAAACTGGATATGTGTTTGTTGTGACATAATAATTTTCTGCAAGAAGTGGGCTAGATTGGCCACTGAACTGATATACAATAGTTTTGCATTTCATAGCTAAGGAAAGAATAGAAACTGAACAACCTTTTTCTTTCCTCTGTGTTGAGGTTTCTGATAGTACCAGGCTTCACATGATCCAAAAAGCTTCAACCTGATTGAGAAATGACTTCACCGAACTTCATGAACAAATGACCTCTAGATAATTGTCTTTGTGTTTGCTCTCTGCATAATCATCCAAGCACCTTCTTTTGAAGTTAAATGCGGGGCCTTGGGGTCATTTGTCGATTTCTTTTCCGAGATGGAGGAGGAACTAAAGACAACAAAACATTTGCTACATCATGCATTGCAGGCCTCTGTGTGGCACGCTTTTGGGTGCATAGCAGAGCTAATCTAATAGCCTTTTGAACTGAAGTCAAATCTGTACAAGTAACTTTGATTCTGGCGCTACCACATCCATAACTGTATACTTGTTGACATTAGACATTACCTGCAAAGAGTAATATTATACCTTAGCTCCTGAACTTGGAAAATAAGTACATTGGCAATTAAGTTGGACTAAAGGTAAAGAATTATCCATTGGTGAAGATTCCTCTCATCGTCTCTGACCTTTTGCCCGATTGATAAGTTCAGTGAAACACAATTCCATAGCTATAAACATCGACTTCTCATTGATGCGGATGTCCTTGCATACTCAGGATCAATGTAGCCTATTGTTCCTAGCACATATGTCGATGTATGTGTTTTTGACAAACAAATGCTCTTGGCAACTCCAAAATCTGAAAGATGGGCTTCCAAAGATTCATCAAGTAGAATATTACGATGTATTATACATCCTTTGGTAAAACTATTTGGTTGTTTCCATCGTAGACCCAAAAATATGAGCAAAAAGAGCAGGCAACTGAGCCAATAGATATTCCCAATATGGCCAATGCCTTTAGAGTTCCTGTAATTGCGATTAAATGAATGCAGACAAAATTTAATATTTGCCAAGTTCTTGAATCTATGCCAATCACTATAAAATAGCTCACCAGTTGACGTGGAATAAATTCCATAATAAGAGTGTACTGAATTTCCCAAAGTGATGTATTACCGACATAGCTGGAAGTGGAATGTACATGTTTAATTCAAGAAGATCGAACTTCTTACTCTAATAGGAATCATCAACTAATTCTTACCTTTGATAAGGAAACCTTGAAAATACGTTATTGGATGGAATCTCTCCTGAGAGGTTGTTATATGACACATTTCTGAAAAACAGAGTAATATCTCTTGAATCAGACACATTAAACCACATTCAGAAAGTATCAATTGTCAATCTGGAAGTTTCGTTTTTAATTGATATAATGCGCATTGATTTACAAATCTGGCAGGGTGCAAACGAAATACAATGTGTTCAGGCTGAAGCAGTTTGAAAGCTGGGCTGGTATTGCTCCAGAAAGTGAATTGTACTCCAGTAACCTGCATATGGATAAGTAATTTAGAACACTGTAGAACAGTTTTATTTTGCTTTGCTTCTAAAAACATCCTTACAGGGCATTAAGTGTTTGCAGCTGGCCCAACTCTGGAGGTATGCTTCCATTTAAATTGTTGTGTGAAAAGGTCCCTGGACAATCATTTCTTCTAAATTAATATGTTTCTATAACATGAAAGCAATCAATATAGAGTGCATGGAACACAAACTTACAAAAGATCAATACTTCTTAACATGCCAAAGCAAGAACTTGTTAGCTGATTTGTTGGTAACATCTGGGCTCTTTACGTTCAACATCTTAAGCTTGCTCTCTTGATTTCCTCCAGAGGTAGGATCAGAATGAATTTGTTTCTGGATTGCAAACAGATCTGAGTATGTCATATAAAATGGGAACAACTTTCCAATCTGAAATTGTAAAAGCAAAAGGGTTTACCTTGCTGGGCACCAGAAGAGAATGCATAATCTTTAGCGTGAACCATTTGCGCTTGATCACAAAGAACCGAGAACCCATTAAAAAAAAATAGATGAGCAAACCCACGGCATACCTCAAGGCTTCTTGCATTGTTGCAAGGAAGCCAAGAACATTAAAATATGATTGTGGCAAAACGTGGCTTTAAAGCCCCTGCTTAAACAGAGCAAAAAATTGGTGTTGTTGCCATACATGCTCGGTCTGCACAAGTTTGCCTCAGGCAAATATTAAATCATAACAGCGTTTGCTTACCAGCCACAGACATTGGCAAAACTTTGTAGGATAATCTTACCCTGGATTGGGGGATCCCGGAGGTGTGATCCCAGAGGCGGGATCCCCAGAGGGCCTGTGATCCCGGAGGGTGGGCCTTCTTCAGCGATAGCTGAAAAAAAAAAGCCCCTTATAGCAAAAATCAGCCAAGTTTTCTTATGCTTTTTTCTTGGCCGATCCTCCACGGAATCAGCTGGGGTTTGTGCGAGGTTGGTCGGAATGGGCTTAGGAAGAGCTATAGTTTGATGCCAAGGAGGAAGAGAGGGCGGCGCCGATGCTATCAACAAGCAAAAATCCAGCCAAAAATGGCCCTAAAAGCTACTTTTGATCACCTTTTTAGCTGTGAGTTAATCATGGATCCCATCCTCCGGGATCACACACCCTCCGGGATCCCGTCCTCCGGAAAAGAACTTATTCTGAAAAAGGTTCAAATTGGTCAGCTTTGTCCAGTTGCCTATCCCATCAATAATGTCGCCATTGAGACTATTTCTAGAAACGTCTATGTCAATAAGGCTTATCAGGTTTCCAAACTCGGGTCAAATCCCTCTGTAAAATTATTACCATAAAGCCATAAATTCCAGTAACCCCCTCAAGGCCCCAAGTGTACTAGGTAGTGTACCGTCCAACTTATTATTGTGGGCTGCTAAGCGTCCTTAATGCGATCGCGGTTCCCCAACTCTGTGGAAGTTTACGGATAGGGAGTTGTTGTACAAATTCAGAGTAGTAAGATTCTTGACTTTCCAACCTGCGGGTATCTTACCTTCTAAGTTCAATGATGCAATGCAAGTCCCAAAAGCTGTAAGAATTGTGCAATTGAATAAGCTGTGGAGGGATGCTTCCGGTCAGTTATTTTAAGCCTAGTCTAATCATCTGCAAATTAGTTAGCGATCCAAGTTCCTCGGATATAAAACCTTGCAAGTTGTTAGTGTATAAGAGGAGGTTCTTCAAGAGTTTCAACTTCCCAAGACTAGATGGAATTTCACCATCAAGGTAATTAGTGCTCAAATCTAAATGGATTAGGAACGCTTAATTGCCAAGTTTCGAAGGGATTTTTCGGTGAAGGCATTAATAGACGGATCAAGAGTGGTAAAGCTAGCTAACTGGAAAGTCTTTGGAGGAATTCCCGGAAAAATCATTGTTAAATAAAACAAGAGTTGTAAGATTTGTTAGCTTCCCAATGGCGAGAGTTTATAAACCCCCACCGCAAGCCATTTAATTCAAGCCGATTTCAACCTTGAGGGTCGCCATTCTTACAAGTGACACCTACCCGGTTGCCTGAGATAGGTGGATGCATTCCAATTCGAAGCTTATTTCCGGGATCGATGTTTGACTTTAGTTCTAATAGAGCATTTCCATCTTCCCCAATTGACAATTGGCCCGAGGATGATCCAGAGACCGAAGATCGAAACTAAAAAAGTACCGATACAAAAATTACCAGGAGGTCTGTTTGAGGCATCCATGTTCCTTCATGCAAACCACATTGCACAAGCTCAAAAAAGCACAAGAAGCACAAAATCAGAACAAAAATCAAGTATGTGAAGAAAAGAAGCTTAGAGGTGAAATATTTTCATAAAATACCTTGTAAGAAGAGGTTAAGGCCAGGGATCAAGGAACTGCCTAGAAGAATCAAGGCCAAGAGAAATAATTGGGTGCAAGCGAAGATGGGCAGTATTTATGCAGAGCCAAAATTGGGGGCACTTTGTTAGGTGAGGCATAATTCGAATGGGTTAGGGAGAGGTAGATGGGGAAGAGCTTTTTCTTGCTCCTTTTCCGGGCGGCCATGGGCGAGGCGAACGTTCTTTGGCCACTCATCTTTGACTCCGTCTGTAATTCCGACCCTTTGTAAAAACAAAAATAATTAACGGCGGGAGGGATCTGCAGCCGGATCGAAGGAAGCAATAGAGGTTTATGCTAGCACGAGCGATCTGGAGGGAGCGATGAATCGCCAAGGCCATGCCATGAAGCGCGATGCCATGAAGCTGGGATAGCCAAGTTACTCCGTGACCCTTTCTATCTCCGTGCCTATTTTTGCAGATTTTCTAATTTCCCTGGACTTAGATTTGCAAAAGCCAAGATCTGATGGTGCAAAATAAGGCATATCAGATTTTGATGACATGGAAGATAGGCTAGAATTGCAAGAAAGGCTGTAGGCCCGGTAGGGCTGGTATGCTAAAAAAAAAAAAACAAGCAGTTATTCATGACCTTTTCTATCTCTGTGAAATTTTTAGTTTATTTCTAATTTTTGTGGCCGTAGATCTTAGAAAAAAAAATCTAATGGGAAAAATGACTGCCACATCAATTATTGATGAGGTGGATATGCTACGTGGATAGTCTAGAATTGCAAGAAAGGCTGTAGGCTTGGTTAGGCTGGCGTGCTAAAAAAAAAAAATAAAAAAAATATTACAAATCTGATAAACAACCACAACTAAAAAGTTCAATTCTTTACGCCTTTATGCTCCAATTGTCTATGGGTGCTTTCCTGTAAGCTTAGTTAATTCAATGTATCCAATGCCCCGGCAGCTGCAGCAGAGCTACTTTCTTGCAATCTCCCTTCTCCATCTAACCAATTTCCTGTAGAAACCTCCCACGAGCTTCCTTGTGAAAATTCATGGCCATGGCAGCAAAAATCATGGCTTTTTACCTGACGACTCTTCGCTTGCAGCTGCTCCATCAGCCATCACTTTGAAACTTGACAACTGAGCCGAATTATGTTGTTAGTCGATGTTTGATGTTGTGTTCATTGCGTTCTTTTAACAAGCTGTTGCAACCTTTTTAAAAAGTTATGTTGGCCTTTTAGAAAATAGAAGGCCTTTGCCTATATTAGATTGCACATTTTCCTTGTTTTATAAATCATGCAATGTCGTGGCTCAGGATAGTCTTACCCTGGTTTCGGGGATCCCGGAGGTAAAAATACCGTCTTCCGGTATCACATCAGGGCTCAACGGAACCCGTTCCAGGCCCCTCCGTTTCACCGTACTGGCGCACGTGAGGGGCCCTGCACCAATCTCGGCTGTTCGCTTTCGCACCACATCCGGGCCGTCCGTGGTGTTTCCCGCCTCCGATATCACTATGAAAAGTACGCGGTGATCCCCTCCTCCGGGATCGCCATCGCTCGGCCGATATCGGCCGCCCGATATACGCCAGGTTATCCGGGCCTCCGGGATCACCAGCTTGGCCGATATCGGGGCCCCGGAAAAATCTTGCCCCGGGATCCCCACTAGAACTTTTCGGTTGGCGTCCTCCGGGATCACCGAATCCGGCCGGGTGTGATCCCTCCTCGGGATCGCCATTGCTCGGACGATGTCGCCCGCCCGATATATCGCCCGGGGTTATCCCGCCTCGGAATCACCACCATGGCGATATCGGGGCCGGGAATATGCCCTCGGGGAATCACGTGAGGACTTTTGGTAAAAATGCCCTCGGGATCACCCGCTGCGTGGCGAGAACCGGCGATCCGCCTCTGGGATCCCCACGTACTTTATGCATGAAAATCGACGGTGGCCAATGGCCGTGGACTGATCGTGCGACCGGTTTTGTACATGCCAGCCCATGCACGCACCAACCATTGAAATCTGGACACTGTCAAGGTTGCACCAAGAAAGGGAGAGAAGGGGATGCACACCGATATCCGAGAGCGCAAGCTCCGAAAACAAAGGCAAAATGGAATTGTATTCAATGTTATATCAATACATGAAGTACAATGATATAAACAAAACGGTGATACTAAGAATAATATTAGTCGTTCACGCACCACTCACTAATAACAGCCGTTACTTAGTTAGGTCGGTGTTTAGTGCTGATAAGGTGCCGACTTCGATTCAGTTCAAGACTTTCTCAAAGACCATTGTGTCGAAAGTCTTTGGAGATCGCTTCAAAGACGTCTAACAAGATGGTGGTCTCGATATCACATATATCTTGACACTCCTCCTTGATGAGAGATCGCCATCTCCATGCTCAGCCTCCTCCTCCTAGAGATAAGATCTGAATCTTGATCAAGGCTCACTTAATCAGGTTCATCTGAAAAGCTCGAAAACCAAGTTTGCATGAAGAGATCAGCTCTATTCTCTCTGGTAGGTAAATAAACCTGTTGATCAACCACTGTATCAGGAACAGTAAGTTGAGTAGGAAAATGAAGTTTGTCTTTGATATCTATAATTGTTTTGCCAAGAGGAGGATGAAAATTGTTTCCATGCGTATCCTCGATATAGGCAATAGTATCAAAGATGATTACTCCATTACGGCTTGTGGATTCAATAACCACAAATGCAGCTACTCCAACAATGCTAGGTTGAAATTCTTCATGGAAATCAAACCTTAATACCTTCGCTTGACCTTGATCAAGTGTTGCGAGAAGTAAAGAGTCAACTACTCCTCCTTGCTTTAGGATCATGATCATATATGATGCATATTCAACTCCTTCACAATCAAGTGAATTAAAATCTCCTCCTTGATCTGAAAACAGAATAGAATTGAGTGCCATAACAGGTGCTGGAAGTGTTGGAAGTGCTGTAAGTGTTGGAAGTTTCGGTAATCCGAACAGAAAAATCAGTTGATCAAGTGTTAGAACCTGAGTGCCTCCTTGCATAAATGCCGCCAAAGTATCAGAAATGAATGCCATTTGATGAAGTGTTGCTACATTGCCTGAAAATGGGGAGATGAAGGCCACATCAAGATATCCTAGCTCAATGGCTGAGGTATCTATTAATCCTTGCTTGGAAGGTCTTTGGAATATCGGAAATTGGCATCCATTTATTGGGTGCTACTGCATCGTCTGATATCCAGAAAGTAGAAGGATCTAAATCCACTACTTCATGCTTAATAGGAAGAGATAATCTGCTGCCAATGTGCTTCTCCTCCTCATCGTGCTCATCCCCATTTAGGATAGATTGAGTCTTTGAATGCTCTGCTGCAAAGAGAGTGGCATGGTTATCTTTACTTGCATCTTGCCTCATCATGATCTCCTCCTTAGATGGAAGCCCATATCTTTGTCTTGCATGAAGTTGCTGCACAAAGAATCAAATGCATTAGGTAATGACCTGAGGAAGAAAATTAGTTGCATCGATTCTGAGATCTGATGCTCTTCTCCAAAAGCTTCAATCTGCTGGAAGGCATGCTTCATGCAGTCTTGGTCAAGACTCTCGGTCTCTTCCCAATACATATGCGCCGCCTCAGCATGCGAAATGCCCAATCATGTGGGTCTTTTGGTCATGCTTCTCAATGAGAGCATGCCACAAATCGTGGCTATTCTCTTGCTGAAACTCATCAAGGATAGAGTCAGCTAAGGAGAGCCCAATATATGCCATTGCCTTGTCATCTCGGCGCTGCCAAGCATGCAAATCAGCAATATTCTTGGCATCCGGTGCAGGTTCTTGGCCATTGACAATTCCCCAAACTCCTTCATATATGAGAATGAAAATCATTCTTCTCTTCCATTGCTGGAAACCTGTGCCATCGAAGATTTGAATCACACGACCGCCAGGGAAGGTAATCTGGTTGTAGCTTGCATCCTTCTCCATTGCTGTGTTGATCTTGAATCAATCTCAGCACACCTAGTGCTCTGATACCATGTCAAGATTGCACCAAGAAAGGGAGAGAAGGGGATGCACACTGATATCCGAGAGCGCAAGCTCCCCAAACAAAGGCAAAATGGAATTGTATTCAATGTTATATCAATACATGAAGTACAATGATATAAACAAAACGGTGATAATAAGAATAGTATTTGTCATTCACCCACTGCCCACTAATAACCGCCGTTACTTAGTTAGGTCGATTGCTTAGTCTTTGATAAGGTGTCGACCCGGTTCGAGTTCAAGACTTTCAAGACTATCAACATCTTGAAAGTCTTTGAATCCTTTTCAAAGACGCGTCTAGCAAGATGGTGGTCTCGATATCACATATATCTTGACAGACACCTGGGATGTTGAAAACCACCCTCCGGGATCCCACATTTGTCTTCCAGAATTTCTCTGCCTGCATGCACAGACGGATGTTCAAGCGGCTGGCAGCTATAGACGTTTGGGGGCTGGAGGAGAAGATATGTGTATTTATCCGCTTAAGATTATTTTTAGGAGGTAAGAAACATATATCGAGCTCCTTTTCGCCATTCATTCAATTTGCGTCTGAAATAAATACATGTGGAGTCACCCCTAATGGCATTTTCGACCACAACAACCTACACCGATTTCCGAAAAGCACCAAGTTCTTACGTATATGGAGATGGAGAAATGCTTATGCGGACCTGCGAATCCTCCGGGATCACCAGCTCGCGGACGGAAACCTTTTTTATTTTTTTTCCTCCAATGGTCTAAGGGTCTAAGGTTTTCAAATTTGTCCCGTCCGCGAGCCGGGGATCACGTGTTGGTGATCCCCCCCTTCGGGATCACCAATCGGACGATGCCGTCCTCCGGGATCACCAGCTCGTGGACGAAAACTTTTTTTATTTTTTTTTTCCTCCAATGGTCTAAGGGTCTAAGGTTTTTCAAATTTGTCCGTCGTCGGCCGGGGATCGGAGGAGCGGGATCAATGTTGGTGATCCACACTTCCGAGATCACCATTCGAGGCGATGCCATCCTCGGGGATCACCCGGCTCATGAGACGGAAATCTTTTTTTTTTCCTCCAATGGTCTAAGGTTCTAAGGTTTTCAAATTTGTCTCGTCCAAGGTAGGATCCGGGAGGACGGGATCACGTGTTGATGATCCGTCTAAAGGGATCACCATTCGGGCGTCCTCGTCCTCCGGGATCACCATCAGGGGAAGGAATATTTTTTTATTTTTTTTCCTCCAATGGTCTAAGGTTTTATTTTAAATTTCTCCCCTCCGCGAACTGGGGATCCCGGAGGTGTTCAAGTTTGGGGATCCCAGAAGGGTTCAAATTCAGATTAATGGTTGTGAAAGGATTGAATGATTTCAGTGTTTTGCAATGACTAACAGTGGATCCAAATTGAAAACTGAAGAGTAAGCAAGGAGAGAAGTGAAAAGTGAAGCAAATTACAACTTCAATTAACCATTAACAAGTTTTATTTGGATTCACATATGCATTGGACAATTTACATGTTCAAATCAGGGACCATTCAGCATCAACCGGGTCACCACCTGAGAAAACTGGTTGCTACCTTCGGGCAAGTAGAAAGTTGATTTTCCAGCAGTGACACAGTCACTTAACTTCTGCAGCATCAACTTAAAGCCAGCCCTCAAATTGTCCATGTCTTCTTTGGCAAACTAGTCCCGGTTAATCACCATCTGGAGTCAGTAGATTGTAAGTGGGGAATCCATAATAATCTCACTAAACAAAAACAACACTATTATCACTCACAGCATTCTCCTTGCTATATATCTCTCTGATGAATTTCTGAACATAACCAATAACTTAGATGCCACAGTCCTAGTTGTTGTGCTGTTGTGGAGCTTCCATCGGAATACAAGGTGCATTATGCAATGTTGATGCCTCATGCTTCCACCTCATGAATACATCACTTAAGAACCTGCAAGTCAAGTCATTAGAATACATCATTGAAATCATAGATAGAATAGATTGAAACTGGCAAAGGCACACTCACAAGGTGATGAACCCTCGGACTGAAGCATGGAGGGGTTCATAGGAATCGAAATGCAGTATACAAGGGCAGGGCTTCTTCAAATTCTGGCATGCCAAAGGATCAGCTACCAAAATGAACAGGCCCCAATGGCCACTGCAAAACACTTGCTGCAATAAGTTTAAACTATAACTAGCAATGCAATAAAGAATTCGGAGTCCCAATCCCAAATTACCTTTGCGTTAACCGGGATGTAGTAGAACTGTGCATACTGGATTTTCCAATGCGCCTTACCAAACGGGGACCCTGGAATTAGCTTCACAAACTGCTCGTAGGCAGCACACAGCCCTGGTTTCGATCCATTTAGGAACATACCAAAAGCAGTAGGGTGGAGGAGGACATGATGACAGCGTTTTTGGGCCGGAATTGAGTGTGCAAGAACCCTGCCAAAGCTGAATTTGTCTTACCATTCAAGAAATAAAAACAAGGACAACACACTTACAGTAAATAAGCTCCTAAGCAGTCGGCATCGATCTCAGAATCCTCACAACCGAGGGCACCTAGAATAGTGGAGAATTTGAGGGCCTCTGCCTCAGAGATGTGGAATTCAACATCGGATGATTTGCTACCCACCTTCAACAAAGGACTTTGGACCACAAATGGATAATTTAGAGAAAATTTAAACTGCCAAAGCTCCCTTCTAATCCCTCTGTCATATGATATTAGAGCTTCAAAGAAGTAGGGGTCCGGCACATACAAATACCACAATTTTATCTTGCTCGGGGTCGGGGAAGCCATTTCATCTGCAGTTGCAAGCTCATCCTCTGATTCTTCATGCACAATCTGGTTTGGAGCCATCTGATCTGCATCCCTCCGGGCCTGCACAAAAGTTCGCTTCCTTGAGGTACCCTGCCGACTTGGGGTGTTCGAATTTGGGGTTTTGGGAGGAGGGGAACTAAATTCAAGTGTATTCACAGCCTCTACCTCCGCACTCACATCATCATCGTCTAATTGGCGCTGTTCAGAGCTCAAATCACCGAACAAATCCTTATCTTCCAAATTGCCATGCCGGCTCCTAATCCTTTCCTTGATCTCCCTTATCCGCTCTTCCTGCAATTCACGTTCTATGGCCTCCTTTCTCCGCACCTGCAGGTTTATAAACCCGTTTCGGGCCGTGTCATCAAGAAGGCCGAGGGTGATTTGGTCATCTGCCATACGCTCTGCTGCTGTCCTTTCCCTCTGAAGTTTTCTGGTCAGATTGTGGCTGAATTTGAAGTCGGGATCAAGAGATCTTTGAATCCTAATCTTCCCATAATCTCTAACCCTCACCTCAGCCTTATTCTTCGGAATTCGACCCCTTGGCGCATCTGGAACCCTGAAATTTTGCCATAACTCATGTACCCTGAACCTATGATTCTCCAGTTCCACCTTCCTGCTGTAGGATTTACCGACTTGGCAACGCCATTTTCGACTGAGCTGATCATACCTGTAATCCTTCAAAAATTCTTGAGTTGCCAGTTTCTCACTTGGATTGACGTTGAAGCATTCAACATTACTTTTCGGGCCCTCATCCTCATCTGCATTTTGGGCATGGGCATTTTGTTTCACATCTGCATTTCCTTCCCATTGACCATCGACTTAACCCTCGGGCCTAGCAGCAGGGTTAACCTTCTGTGGCGAAGCTTTTTAGCTCTTGCTGCTGCCCTTAATCTCTTCTTGTTCGGGGATTGAACCTCTTGGTCGGATTCAATCCTAGCAATATCTTTGAAGCAGTCGGGCAATTTGCAAGCCGAGTTTTCTTCTATTCCCCATTCCAGTTCTCGTTAATCGACGTATTTAGGCTGATTTCGAGGTTAATCGACTCCTCCACCATCTGTAAAATAACATAACGGGTTAGAATAAGCTTTTAATACAATAAAAACAAACATGTCGATGGCGCTTGTGAAGATTCTTACCTTTAAATACTCGCCAGATGCAACAGCAGCGATATCGCCTGTGGATTCGGCAGCAATTGGGCCCTTTCCGCTCAGAGACAGTTGGAAAGGGCAATCATTCTTGGCGCACAGAGTTCGGACATAGCCATCGCCGAACTGTGCTCCCTTTCTTCGGAATCCCCACCGCAAACGTGACGACTCGCTATTGGGGCCCGTACGAATAACTGGCGGTTTTCCCGCCCTCCAGTAACACCATGAGTGGATGGCGTATGACACTGACCCCGGTGTTTACTCGCCGTCAGGCATTAATTCAAACCAGTGGCTTCGATTGCACCACGTGGACGGCCCCCGCTCTCAGCCACGCAGTGGTAATCCTGGAGGGCATTTTCACCGAAAAGTCCTCGCGGGGATCCCGGAGGGCAGCATATTCCCGGGCCCCCGATATCGGCCATGGTGGTGATCCCGAAGGCCGGGATAATCCTGATGTATATCGGGCGGCCGATATATGCCGAGCGATGGCGATCCCGGAGGAGGGGATTACATCCGTCGGATTCGGGTGATCCCGGAGGACGTTTTCACCGAAAAGTCCTAGTGGGGATCCCGGAGGGCAGCATTTTCCCGGGGCCCCGATGTCAGCCAAGGTGGTGATCTTGGAGGCCGGGATAACCTGGCGTATATCGGGCGACCGATACCGGCCGAGCGATGGCGATCTCGGAGGAGGGGATCACACGCGTCGGATCGGGGATCCCGGAGGAGGAGTTCACCACGACTGATACAGGCGCCGTTATCGGCCACGGCATGGTCATCCCGGAGGCCGGGATCACGTGTTGGTGATTCCGGACGGCGAGATCACCGCGTACTTTTTGTGGTAATACCGGAGGCGGGGAATACCACGGACGGCCCGGATGTGGCGCGGAGGCGGATGGCCGAGATTGGTGCAGGGCCCCTCATGTGCGCCAGTACGGTGCAACGGAGGGGCCTGGAACGGGTTCCGTCGAGCCCTGGTGGTGATACCGGAGGACGGTATTTTTACCTAAGGGTTCCTCGAAACCAGGGTAAGACTATCCTGCGTCCAATGTCGTGGTGGCCTTTTAAAAAATAAAAGGCATTCGTCCACTTTTTTTATTCTTTATCTTTAGTGACTTGGATAATTTTTCTTCTAACTTTTGTATTGGCCCTTAAAAAAAAAGAATTGAATTGAATTGAATGAATTGAGTTGAATTGTATTTGCCTATATTAGATTGCATATTTTCCTTGTTTATGAAGCATGTGATGTTGTGGTAGCCTTTTAAAAAAAGAAAAGACCCCGCCGACCTTTTTGTTCTTTATCTTTGATGACTTAGATATTTTTTTTTTCTAACAATGGTTTGCCACAGATCCCCTCCCCCCGTTTTTTTTTTAATTGAAACTTTTTTTTCCAACAAAAAAATTAGAAAAAAGCATTTACAAATGTTATACCTTCAATTAAGAAAAAAAAGGGGAATAAAATGCATAAAAAAATAGGTTCAATCTTGATCTTCCAATCTTGATCTACAATAGAGTATTTGAATAATTTATCTAAACATGTATAATTGTTATACAATAGCATCTGGAAATATTCGTGTCACCGGGGCACCAATCCCGGTCGTCCATTCTGTTAACTTGCCGTTGGATTGTGTCGACAAAGTTTTCTTCAGGGACACGGCATCTCTGATGCGACAAAGTTTGCTTCAGGGACACGGCATCTCTGATGCGATGGAGATCTTGAAGCCTGGCTGAAGGGGAAGCGGTGCCTATAAATTTATAAATTTACTTTTTGGTGAAAAGGCCTTGGATTGAAATAGGGTGGAGCTCGGTTTGCAGCAATGCATAATATTTTTGGCACAAGAAATGTGAGCGAACTTCTGCTGCCACTGCTTATCATTTCTCACGAAGCTCAGGAGCGCCTGTCGGATCTGGTGTATGGATGCGTTGCAACAATATTTGCACTTCACCAGCAGGTTTGGTTTCCCTGTTTAAGTTTAACAATGCCCACAAATGCAATTTTCTTCTGATAATGGATTCTTGATTAACTGAAAGTTTGGAAGCTTGCAAGCAGAATAATGCTAGAGAGCCACTGTGAATGTGATGAAGGAGCATTCGTATAGGCTTAAAGCGGCTGCGGCGGGATGGCGATTGGCCAAAAAAGGTATGCTTTTAGAGTGTTGAACATTTCTACTAGGTTTCGTCCATTCTTGAACTCAAGCCCATTTCATTCTTTATCATGATCAGGTTCTGGTTTTGTCCTTATTTGGCAAAGATTCGGGTTTCGATTTCGCTTTGGTAGCATGAATTGGGCTAAACCAGGTACATATCTTGCAACTTCATTCATGATGCTTCATCTACTTACATGAATAACATACCAAAGTGTTTGTTTCCCTTTCTTTTCTTTCTTATTGGAACCTTTATTGTAAAAGAAACTCATATCCTCTGCTTCCGTCCCAACAGATTGTTTTGTTTTCCTTTACACGTACTAGCATTTTAGATAAAAGTGTTTGTTACAGCAGAGAGCTCATGCACAATAGATACGTTTACAGTCACCAACTCTGGCATTGCTTCATTTCATTAACTCAATGGCAGGCTTTGCTAAGATGATCACTTTGAGAATGCTCGCCGGTTCTTTCAAGAAATGCCTGAGCAAGACTTAGTGTCACGCACTGCAATGATTGAGGTGTATGCTCAATTGGGGGAGCTTAAAGAAGCAGCTCAACTCTTGAGGAGGACTTCCTGAAGGATGTTGTCTCATGCACGACCATGATATCCGTGTATGCTTAATTAGGAGAGCTCATAGAAGCTATTCATCTTTTTGAGCATATGCCCTCTGAGAGCGTGATCTCTTCAAGCATGGTAAAAGCAAGGAAGCGTTGCAAAGAGATTTCAGCAGATGCATCTAGATGGCCTAGTTACGACAAGGTTACTTTTGGTAGCTTATCCGGTTGCATGTAGTCATGGTGGTTTGGTGGATGAGGGGTGCCACTATTTTGTTTTAATGAGCACATTCTATTGTATCGTGGCTTACGCATGTAAAGCGCTTTGATTGATATCCTTGGGGAGGAGGGGATTACTCGAGGAGGCCGAGAGTTTACTTACAACATGCTCTTTCATGTCGATCCCGCATCATGGATAGCATTGACAAGTTCATGCGGGATATATGATGTGGATGAGCACTCTCCTAATGAAGAACAAATAGTCTTTCTTTGTCATTGAGTGATTTTGCTCTTTTTTAGGAAGGATGTTTCCCGATCTTAATTGGCACCGCTTATCAACACTTGTTCGATCATAATGGTAAGAGTGTTTGCATACTTAAAATATGACATTGTGGTGTTCTCATTTCATTCGTATCATCACGGAGTTGCATATTGTCTTGGCTGAATCGATTTGGAAACTCATGATATATGTGGCCTTGGTATCGCATTGAACCTGCGGCATCAAGATAGTAATATGAATTAACTTCGTCCTTTGGGAGAGTGTGGAGTGTGGTCATTATGGTTGCCCTTTGAGATGATTATTGTTGAAGGTTTTATTGCAATTAGAGCATGCGGTGTACCACGGATAACCAGGAGGGACATCGACATAATATGCCCAGGACATTCATGGATTTTTTGTATTTATCAGATTGAAGTGCGGATATATTGTACCATAGCCCCATTCAAGTTGCATGGAGGGGTGTTGGAGATATGATCGACCAAGGTAGGAGCCATATGCATCGGTGGCATGTGTCATCATGTTCCAAAGTTGGATCTACGTGCTTTGAATAATTTTTTTTTCTTTGGAGATTAGATTAGACCAAAGAACAAATTACGATGATCCCACACAAAGCATGAAGATAATACTTATTGCACCATGAATATAATAATCTTCAGTGGGAAGCATTCTTGTTAAGATTAGATATTATAGCAACTTCAATCTTGGATACATCATTTGGGAATATGCTCAAAATCCGCCCATTTTCTTGCGTGTATGTTCGCGGAGGGATTGGGCAAGTGGTTTTTGCATTTTGCTACATGCACTTATTATTCACAATAATTTGAAGGGGTTTCACCAAGGAGTCGTGCCTAATAACTAACTGCAACCACGATGGCGAGCTTCCTTTATTGGAAGAACCAACCCATCCCATGACAAATGGTTTATTTCATAAGTAAATGTTAAATACTCTGGTTTTGGTGGGGGCTTGAGATAGTTATGGTTGGTGAGATTTTGAATACTTTCAATTTGTCATCAAATTGATCATGTGATAATCAAGATAATCCAATTGATTATCAAGAACACGTGATAAGCTAGTGCGTTTGCACAAATTAATGCATGTGCATGTGCTATGGGGTAAACTAGTTATGTTATCCATATGCTTTTCTTCAGGTTCATTTTCACATGTCCAGAACTAGGATTTTTTTTACTTAAACAAAACGTCTTTGCATCAAGTTGAACAAAAGAAATGTTCGCGGCGGTCTTGGCCACCGCGATAAATTTCTTGTATTAATTAAAGATAGACCTTCTTAAGTATATGCAATACCTCTTATCAAGAGCGTTTAAGCCGTGCATTTTAGTAGATAAAAACATTTTATTTTGAATGTTCCTTGTTCATGTAAGTGATCCACTATTGGTACACCCCTCCTACTTATTTAGCAAAAGAGAACTTGATAAGCAGAAAACAGAAGCCCTATCCAAATCAAGTAAACATGTCAAGAAAAAGAGTGTCAAGCTTGAGATGGTTAAAATGAACATTAGGAGACAATTCAACACTTAGGCATCAAATTGAGGGTAGCTTTCATGCATGAACACGATTGACAAAGGTGTATTAGAGCCGGTTCACATGCAGTAAAGGCGCCATCATCATCGTGTAAAAAGGCTCACCCTTTTACATGTACTATCATCTCCCATTGCCAATTAGCACAAGGCAAAACAGGGCCCCTCTCCGGCGATGGTTGCATGTGAACCCAGCCTTAGGGTGTTTTTGATTTATTGATTGGATAAGAATATTCCTACTAATACCAGGAATATTCCGGCATGCTACCACCCCAAAGTCATGTCTTGGTCGAATGTGAGCTGGCAGTCATTGCCACGTGTCCAACTTTTATTTGAACAATGACATAGCTCGTTCTCTTCATCCTTTAGGGCTCAGGCACTAGGAGCCAGTTTTTCTGCCAAATTTCGATCAGATCCTCAGCAAACCCAATCAGATCCGACTCTTTTTTCGAGTTCCAAATTTCAGCTGATTATTCTGCTCTGCATTGGACCGATCCAGTTATCGCTGGATCTTTGATGGGTTTTTTCTTTGGTCACAGGAAGTTCTGGATCTAAGCTGCAGTTTCATTTCGAAATACATTCTTGCGGATCTCTTGAATGTCAGAGCATTGAAGTACTGGAAGGGAAACGCGAGCAGTATTTAAAGAGGTACCTCTTGAATCCTTTACATGAAGGGCACTGTGTTGATTTGAGCAGAGGCATAGTAAGAAAAAAAAAATGGTAAAATTGACTTTGATAGCAAGGGTACAAGATGGTCTTCCCCTTGCAGAGGGTCTTGACAATGGGCGCGAACAACAAAAAGATTTGGAATTTTACAAGCAGCAGGCAAAATCTATATTCAAGAAATTTTCTCAAGGTCTTCATGAACCATCCCGTATGACTGTTGAAACGGGTCCATATGTTTTTCAGTATCCTTTTTGCTATGCTGCCCGATTTTAAGTTGTTGCTATTTCGCATGTGTAACTCCAAATGTTGGAATTGTTAGTCCTTAATATCTGTTTCTTCACAGCTATATCATAGAATCTCGTATTTGTTATCTCACACTCTGTGAACGATCCTATCCTAAAAAACTTGCCTTCCAATATTTGGAGGAACTTCAACGGGAATTTGAGAAGTTATACTTGTCACAGGTTGAGACTGTTGCTCGGCCTTATGCTTTCATAAAATTTGGTATGTTTTCTGAAACCATTTATCTGTACTTCCTTTTATTGAAGAATGTCAGATGC
Organism: Isoetes taiwanensis; assembly: GCA_021234155.1. Taxonomy (NCBI): domain Eukaryota; kingdom Viridiplantae; phylum Streptophyta; class Lycopodiopsida; order Isoetales; family Isoetaceae; genus Isoetes; species Isoetes taiwanensis. The sequence continues at coordinate 5,377,301 of JAJEKV010000009.1, read as the reverse complement.
ATTGATTCTAGATGATATTACAGCAGTAATATACAACTATCACCATTTCTAATATCTTTCTTCCATTTGTTTCTAGATACTTTCATTCAGAAAACTCGAAAGTTATATTTAGACACCAGAACTCAGCGCAACTTATCGAAGCTAAATGATGAACTATACGAAGTTCAGCAAATTATGACTAGAAATATTCAGGATGTTCTTGGCGTTGGTGATAAGCTCGACAGTACGTTGCTTTCATATATTTCATGTGAAGTCATCTTATGTGGATTGACCTCCATTTTGTTTTTGCAGAGGTTAGTGAAATGTCAAGTCGGTTAACTTCCGAGTCTCGTGTTTATATGAGCAAAGCCAAGGAATTACAGCGGCAGGTATGTAGTTTTTGCTTAGTCTGTGTCTTTGATATGTTTGTCTTGGAATTGTGCAATTGCATGCTGTTTTGTTGCATTTTTGTATTTAGCTTTGAAGTACATAGGTACTGGTTGATTTCATTTTGTGATTGAGTTGAACTATAGTTATGATACTACTTAATATAAACCAAAAAACTCCACTTGTCCTTACAGGCACTGATAAAAAAGTGGGCACCTGTTGCAATTGTTTGCATGACTGTTCTGATCCTTCTGCTTTTGCGGAGACGTATTTGGGGATAGTGGCATGAAGATCTTGTCGCGGCAGAGCAAAAAAAGCTACCTGTGGACTTCAGCAAAAATTTGATATGATATATTCCACAGCAAAAATTGTATTTGTTCCATGGAAGAAGCATCAGATGTTTGTGTCTTCCACATGACCATTTTGTAGCGTTTGGTGCTGTAGCTGTAGCTGTAGCTGTAGCTATGTTATTCTTCAAAGTTTTAGTATGTTAATGATGATGCAGATTATATCTTGTGAACAGTGCAGGCTAAACAGGAGATTTCATCTTGAAACATAATAATAATCAATAAATTGGAATTATTAAGGCTATTCCTTTTTTTATGTGTTTTGAAAGTCTTGTTTCATAAGTTTGTATACAATTGGGGGGAGCATAATTCAGGTATTGCAGCTGCCAAATCAGCTTATATAGATATGTCTCAAAAAAGAAAAACCTCTAGCATATGGTTCCAAAAATATTTCAAGCTTTATATAGGTGTATGTCTTAGAAAAGAGACACCAAGGAAAGAAATGTCTTTTAATGCACAAGAAATTTGGCAGGGCAGTCAAGAAAATGTAATAACATGCAACAGAACTCGTGGGTCGGGTGTATTCCATTGCATGTAGAAGCATCAATATGCTTGTTCATTTTTATACAGATAGATAATATAGTAGGGTTTTTGTCGTTCACAAAGATAGTAAATTAATAATGCATCATTTGTTTCATACCTTATATAAATAGGCTCCTTGTTTTGTCATTCAAGAATTGTTGCTGTTATGGGATGCTTTCATTCAAAGCTCTTGATGATGGACATGGAGCGAATCTCATCTGTTTGTTGGCAAGGCTAAGCATTTTTTTTTCCTTTTGCCATGTAGAGATTATTGAGGTTAATCTCACTCCTATTGAGGTTCTTGTGTTTAATTTTAGTGGCATAGATAATTCGTCTCCTCTTGTGAATGGCAATATGGGTGAGACTGATCTTGATCATTCTCCCAAGAGCATTCCATTAGCCCATGTTGTTCCATTACCATCTTTAAGACTTGAGCTTGATGTTTGAGTTGTTGATCTAGGAGACTTTGTTGATTTGTATCATAAACAGGATGGCATTACTAATCTAAATTGTATGGTGGAGGTGGGGTGTGTCACTCATTACTAGAGCAACTATTAGGAGGGCTAGAGCTGCTCAGTCTCACGAATTCCCGTGATTCTTGTTTTTGGATGAACTAGATTCATAGAGTTTGTGGCTTTCATACACGTCTTGCCATTGTTGGCCTTTGATTAAATGCAATGACATTCCTTGAAGTCCTTTGATTAAATGCAATGAGATTCTAATCTTCAAGGATTCTATGTCAATTAGACTGATTAAATCCTTATGAAATAATGCAATTGGAATCATGTCAAACTGCAAATTGTCCCTAAATGAAAATAGAGGCAACAAGACACTTATAATGTCTCAAGAGTTGCACACATTCATTTTAAGTTTTGTAAACCAAGCTAGAAGGGAAAAATATAGATAAATAAACATCCACTTTTATCTATGAGACAATTTACAACACACCCAGATGGGTTTTGCACCCCACCACTGTACATTGCTAAAGTGGGTTCTTCCCCTACAATTTTTACAATAATATATGACCACTTTCACAATGACGCGTTGAACCCATAACCTTGGGTATGACAATTTACAAACAATTGAGAAAAGCATCAATATTGAGACAATTTGGAGAATGGAGAGCAAATAACAAACTTGAGCCAAAAAAGTCAACTGACACATACACCTATATAAGGCTTGAAATATTTTTGGAACCATATGCTAGAGGTCTTTCTTTTTTAAGACATGTTTATATAGGTTGATTTGGCGGCTGCAATACCTGAATTACGCTCCCCCCAATTGTATACAAACTTAAAGACTTTCAAAACACACGAAAAAAGGAATAGCCTTAATAATTCTAATTTATTGATTATTATTTATTATTCCAAATCTTTATAGATTTTTCGCATCTTTATGTTTGGACCTTTGATATGGCAAATATTCTATGTCATATTCCAAATCAAAGGCCATCGGAATTTTCAGAAGAAACCTCCTTTCCAATCCCAATGGTGTAGAATGAACATATGGTGAATCACAAAAAAAAGAGTAAAGGAGAAAAAGATTGAACCCAATGGTTGCCATGAAGCCTGTGCTGAACGGGACTACTGGAATGGTGCAGAGCCCTACTTTTGGTGGACAACTCTTCTGCCCCTTGCTTTTTGAATAAGCCCAAAATTTCTTAGGATTCTTCAATAAATCCTCCACTAAATTTTCCTGTTTCTGTTGGTAATACACTCTTTTTCTGCGTCGAAGCAGCTTATAATATTCCACCATAATCTAATGTTTCATCTCCAAGCATGCATTTGAATCCGGTTGGTACAAAGATGTCGTGGTATGGGCCGAGAAATGGGGGATCACAATGGATAATTAGCCGTATTATTTACTGTGGGGACAAGAGATTTAGTGCGGATGATGGTCGTGGAACAAAGCGTGGGCTAAACAAGGGTCTCGGATGGATTATTATAGGGGAGAGGTAAATCCGATGGTTGTATACACAAACCAAGCTTACTTGGAAGCGAAGATACCGAGATACATTAAACAGATTATTGCTAGATATAGAACTAGCTCACACCGACTTGGTGTAGAGATAGGACGTTGGGCAAAGATTCTAAGAGAGGATCGTAAATGTTTGTTGTGTGAGTCACATGAAGTGGAAGACGAGACACATGTCTTTCTTCATTGCTCGGCTTATCAACATTTAAGGGATACATTTGATATTGATTTCATAAGCTTTTATTCATTATTAGAAATGTCACCAAATGTTTTAGGTGTGTATATGAAAAAAGTAGAATCACATAGATCGTTTTTGTTAACACTGAAACAGTGATGTATCTGCTACTCCATGACTCCAAGGTCCAAAAGGGGCATGATTAATAATATTTATTTATTTATTATTTATTTATTTATTTTTGAATTTTAGCCCCTTTTTTTTACACTCCTTGTCATATCATCCATTACGTTTGCAAATGCTTTTTACAAACTTTTGGTTGGGAAAAAAAGGTTTTAATCAAAAATAAGATTTGTATGAGAGGTTCTTTTTCACCAAGCTATTGTATGTAATATCTAAGTCATTAAAAATAGATAAAGACGAGAAGCGCTAGAGATTGTCAATTGTTTCTGCGCTCATAACTTGAGCTACAAAGGTCACATTCAGATAATTGTAGGCTCTTTGGAAAGCTTAGGTAGAGAGATTTCCATTGGCATATGATCTGGTACAGATCTATCAAGATAGATATAAGCTTTTTGTACTTTTCAATCCGGATAACTTTTTGCAAAGTGCAGATTTGATGGTAACATGGTTTTTATCATAACATTTGAATCCAGACTCCCTCTTGTGTGTTTTCTATTGCATTGGAAAGCTATCTCTGGGATCTTTCTAATCATATATGATATTCTCATATTTGGTTATGTCTTCTAGGTCAAACCAACAAATTTTCGGGCGGATTTAATAGTGTTTCACACTTGATTAAAATATGATTTGTACAGCAATAAATCATACTCTCTAACTAGCTGATCATTCTGGTCATGTTCTTTGTCTTTTGGGAAGATATTGAAAAGATGATGTTATCGTAGCCACGTTTTGTATCTGATTTTTTTCTTTTCTTTTTTTTGTTTTTGAAACTTTTTGTTTTGGTGCGTTATGGGATTTGTGCTATATTTGATGGCCTATATGTTATTCATGAACCTGCCAATGTTTTATTTCTTATTCAAATAAAAAAAATAACGTCTTCCATAACACACCAAAACAAAAAGTTCCCCATTACATGGCAATCCCTTCATTCTACTCCCAGATATAAAACATGAATTTGCTGTACTTATTATAAGCATGGATGTCAACATCCTATCAAGCTCCACTATGTCATCATCTGGCCATGCTATGCTATTTGCTTGTCCTCACAATACTGGATGTATAAATCTCGTTAAGCTACTTTCATATGCATAACAACACCGCTATCAATTTTGGCATTCATTACCAAGTCGTTAGTTTGGATGTGCATTACGATTGGATAGTGATCAGACGTGGCCACAGAATCATCAACAAAAAAATCTAATATATCATCAATCGTTTTAATATTTTCCATTGCTACATCCACCACATTAAGCCCCCTACTAGTAGGTCCCATTGAGGTACATTTGCTAGACAATGGGAATTTTTTGATGCCATTAAGCACAACTAAGCCCAAACCACTGCTACACAAATTTAATAAGTGAGTACCTTTTGCAGCTGCAGATCTTCATCTGCATCTTATGTATCCGGATACAGTCTAGCCTCTTTTAATTTCTCATCATCGAGTCCTTCCATCCACAAGGGATCTCATGGCCACACACACACACACACACACACACACACACACACACACACACACACACACACACACACACACACACACACACACACACACACACACACACACACACACACACACACACACACACACACACACACACACACACACACACACACACACACACACACACACACACACACACACAAAATTTCACTTATTCTCTCTTTCTTTTCTCTCTACTAGAGTCTGCTTTGCCAAATGCTCAAAGAATGGCAAAATGGCTTGAATTAGCCTTTAATTCCTATGCAAAGTGGCTAAAAACTATCTTGATGGTGGTTGGTTTTTTTTTTCTTTAGTACCTTTCTAATTTTATTTTCCTCTGCTAAGTGGCTGGATCTTGTACTGGAGTCTCTTTGGATTTATTTTCCTTTAGTTCCTTTGTGGTTTTATTTATTTGTCTTGTACCACCATTGTGGGCTTCCACATATCTTCTTTGCTAGTCTAGTAGTTTTCTTAGGACTTCCTAAGCTAAGTGGCTAATGGTAAATATGATACTTGTTTCTTTGCTTTTTCTTTGGTATTACCTTGGTGTTTTTATTGTGTATCCCCCCCTTCAGGGCTTCAATTTTTTAGGTCTTTGGGTCGCCCCTTTCTAGGGCCTTTTTACTCTTTGGTTATTTGGCAATTTTTTTGACCTCAGGTTGTTAGGATTAATTTGTCTTGTTCGTGTTATTTATCATTTGCCTTAGTGGTTTTTGTTTGTTATTTTCGGTTAGTAGTGTGTGCCTTTATTGCCCTTTCCCCGCTTGCCTAGTCATCGGACTTCTTGAAATTGCAGGTTGGCGTCCACTTCTTTCACAAGTTTCGCACTTCATCTGATCTTCCGCTTGTTTCTTGCAATCTACCTTCTTCAACGTTGCCTTCTCTTTCTCGGGCTTTCTTCTAAGGTATTTCATCTTGGTCTGTTTTTGTCATTTGCTTAGCTATTTGTTTTAGATATGCTTCGATATTGCATTTCAATCTTTTCGGTATACACGCAATTCTATTGTCGATTGATCTTTGATGTCTTTAACTCTTTCCTTCACGGTTTCACTTTAATTTGTTGAATTTCTTCCTCCTTTACCTTTCTTGGGCTAATTGCTAACAATTTGCCTATTGTGCTGTTTCTTTGCCAAGATGTGGCGTCTTTGGATATGTTTTCCCGCTTTATTTGTTCTTTTTCCAGCCTATACATGCTGCAGTTAGCTTATCTGTGCCATTCTTGTCCTATGGCAATTAGCCTCTTTGATTTGCCCTTATGACCAGCTTGTGCCAATTTAATTTGTGCCTAGTTGTCTAAGTGTTTTTGCTTAAAAATTTTTACATCTTGCTTATGCTTGTCCTGCGTTTGCTTGTTGCATTTTTTCAGAACTTTTCCTTTTTGGTTTCACTTCATTTTCTTGGTTTCTTCCTCCCTTTACCCATCTTGTGCTTTTTTGTTAACAATTTGCACATTGTCTTTCGCTTCTTCATCGCCAGGGTTGTGGCATCTTGGCTCTTGCATTTATTTCCCTTGTTATATTTGTTCTTTTTCGCATTTAGCTTCTGCGTTTGGCTTCTCTGTGCCTTTTGTGTCTAAGGGCATTTTGCTTCTTTGAATTGCCGTCTCGCCTAGCATGTGCCCTTTTAATTTGTGCATTGTTTAACTTGTTCTTTATTTCCTGCCTTTGCTATTGTAGTAGGCTTCTCATATGCCCTAGTTTTCTAATGGCTCTTTCCTTCTATGTTTTGCCTTTCTATTTTTATTATTTGCTATTGTTGCATTGACCTTTTCTCCCTTGCTTTGGGTATTTATATTTTACGTAATTTATCCCTTCATGCTTTTGCTAACCTCGCCTAGTATGCTACTTTCTCCTTTTTTTTACTCTATGTCGTATTTCTCTTTGCTTTATGCTCTTCTTGTACCTTTCATTCCTAAAGGCGGTTTATATTTAATTATCTAGGCTTTTCGAACAACGTCATTACGATGTTGCCTTCTGAAATATCTGTCTGCTTCTGCAATTCTTTTTGCTTGCTTGCTGCTTTATTTCTTATCTCCTTCCTATGTGGTTTCTCTTTAGCATATTAGTTTCCCTCCCTTTTCCTTTCTTGGACCTTTTGTTAACTTTTTACCTTTGTTGTGCTAGTTCTTGTACCCGGTTTTGGCGTCCGTTGTGGTTTATATTTCCGTGCTTAGTTTCATCTCTATTTCCCTTTTAGGCTTTCTTTGTAGTAGTCTTCTCTTGCATTTATTGTCTTATGGCATCTTGCTTGTTTGATTTGCCCTTTTACCTAGCTTTTGCCATTGTATTTTTGTTGTGCCCGGGTTTGATCTTTCTTCCTGCCTATAGCTAATGAAGTAGGCATATCCTGTACCTTTAATTTGTAATGGCATCTCCTGTGAATTGTTTTGCCTTTGTTGCATTCACTTTCCATCTTTGGATTTTTTCTCGTAAGCTGGTTTTTGAAGGAACAAAGTATATAATTTAGCAAAAGCGGATATTATGCAGTAGTGGACCATTTGATCGAAGTAGTTTTAGGTTTTGTTTTTCCTTGCTTCTTAGAGCAGTGATGGCTAATTCTGCATTGGTCCCTTAATTTATTTTTACATTTACCCTTTGCCCTTGTGCTTTGGGTAGTATATCTCTTGTTTCGAAGTTGGCCTCTTATGGTGTGAGTTTTTTCCTATTCCGTCCTTTGTTTGTATTTTTCATTGCTTTGTTGCTCCTCTTGTGGCTTTATTATTTTTCTAAAAGGCTAGTTGTGCTTCTTCTGTTTTATGTTAAGTTCATGACATTTAATTTCACGAAATGCATCTCCTTTGCCACTTAAGCGATATTAGCAGTTACCTTGTGGATACACACAAAAGCGCTATACATAGCAAATAAGGAATTTTATTTGAAGGAATTTACCCTAGTGATTTGAACACTAATTTTGCTAGTAGAGATGAAAATTCTTTAAGAGATCTATTGCTAAAATGTATGTCTTTTAAGAATATATGATGTTATCATTCTTAAAGTTTCATGCTTAGATCTATATTTTAGCTTTGACATGGATAACAAGCGGGTGGTGGCTATGACACTGCAGTTCCCGTGTCTAGTTACTATTACTATACTAACTTAAGCTCTGGATGGTTCTGCGGGTACCATGCCTCTACCCTTGAGCAAAAAAAATGTAGATGCTTACATTGAAATTTTTTAGGATGTGGTGAGATCCTTCCTATGAACTTCCCGAGATTTACCATGCTAGATGTTTTTTATTCGTAAAATAAATTCTGTTTTCGCATGATTTGGGAAAAAATCTTTTTATATTATATTATATCATGTGAATTCATGTAATTTATGCATCCCAATGAGGTGTGTCTATTGTTGATCAATTTATGAATTTAAGTGGCTTCTTTGTCATATGATATGACCTGTTCTTTACACACCTTGTGCGCTAAATCACCACCCCGCACTCCTTAGTTGGAGTGTTGAATTCATATTTTGATCAAATGCAAGCTGCCTTCATGGCACATAAATTATCTTGATTTCACCTTGCGGTTCATAACTAACGGAATGGTTCCCCTGTCTATAAAACAGATGGCACGAAATGAAGCAGTTCAAACGTGGGAAAATGAATTACTGGAGCTTGGTTACCACGAAGAAATGTCAGCACCTTCACCTCTAGCTCAAGCCCTGCTCATTCAGATAAAAGACAGGGAGTTTCATGAATTTCTCATAAGGCATGAGCAATCTGTGCAAAACGATGGTGAGTCCATCCTAGCTAACTTTGATATTGCCATGTGGCTAGAAATCTTTGCAAATAGGAACCCTGTGGATAAATTAATGCTCTTCAAAAACCAAGCTTGTGAACATTCTCCGGAGAAAAGACTTTGAGCAAATTCAGGAATGCCTAAACACGATAAATAAATTCGTGCTGGCCTTATTACGGGCAAATGTTGAAGGGATACATAACCCTTCCATGGCTATGCCCACCATGCATGTAAAATCCCACCCCTTACTTCAAGGGAAGGAATTATGTGAGGAGGCAACAAACATCATAAATGCTGAACCTGAAACCCAACCAGATGAGATATCTCCAGAAAGTTTCAAAGCTCATATGTATCCCATTATCCCAACTAGGGTAGTGGAGGATCTGGCCGCAGTACATGAAAACAAGATGTGGACCATGTGGTCATTACAACTTGTAGCTCCATTCAGTCTGGACGCTTTAATCACTCTTACAGCAATCAATGGAAAAAAGACCATTGATGAATTTAAAGCGGAATGTTACAGGGGATCAACAATATGAGCTCAGGCAAAATGAGGTGATTCTGAAAGACATTAGCATGCAGGTCTTTGATGCCGGGCAGATGCTCCAAGCCCTGTTAAACTTCATTGCAAAAGGGAAAATTCCCCTCGATCCAAGCGAAGCAAGGACTATTACAAATTGGTCCGGAATTACAACCGACCATTCATAAATGTTCCTTGCCAGAAAAATGATCAGTGCCCCAAAAGCAACATATTATGGTTTGACCATGCCTTATGGTTCTTGGCAAACAACATTGAAAGCTGTTGGATCACCTCTGATAAGCTGGAAGTTCAGTTCATATCATTTATTCAATGGTTGCTTCTTGATTCTACAAAAGAAGCAATATGAGCACTAGTAGTGTTTATGTACACCAGGGAACTAATGATAATTGCAGCTGAAGAATATGCAGAGAAGAAACCAAGGCTACTTCTGAGTTATGGTGAAAATGAGGGGCCTAGGTATATTGAACAGTTGTTTATGCCACAGGAATTTAGTGCAAGTCTGGCCAGAAAACGGAATGCCCCCACAAAGAGGTTTTCTTTGAACCTAAATGAAGCTGCAAGTGAATCCAATTCTGGAATGAGCTCTGCTGTCACACCCCAGTTTACAACCAGGGGACGTGGCAGAAATAGAGGTGGTAGAGGAAGGCACTTCAATCCACAGTTCTCACGAAATCGTGGTTATACTCCAAACTCCGCTTTAAGCTTTGGAAATGGGAGTCGTAGTGTCAGCAACCAAGCAACTCCATCTTCTGCAACATCCTCCATCCAAGTTCTGGAAATGACCCCACTTATGACGCCAAAAAAACTGAAATATCAGTGACTAGTATGGGCGTGAATACTCCAGTCTTGGAGTGAATTTCTTTGTTTTATGTCATTCGAGACTCTGGAAATGAAAATTGCAGAATTATTTCATATTATTAATAGTGTAATATCTAATTTATTCGTTCTGCTACATTGAATTTAATGCTTCATGTGCAAGTTTTCCCATTTACAGAAAACTTCTTTTGCATGGTGTTCACAAGATTAGTTCAAGGAGGACCAAGACAGAAATTAAGAGAACACAATATATGTGTTCGCAAAACTAATGGTACTTTGTGTGTTCACAAAACCCAAAATACTGGAAAGTTGACTATATGTGCAAAAAAATGCTCTAGTTTTCAAAACGAAATCCCAGAATTGACATGGATTAAGTATGATTCAGGTTTAAAACGAGAGAAGAAAAGATAATGGAGCATGTCAATGACGAAATATTATATGATAACAATGAGACTGATGAAGACATATTACGTGGCAAGACATTGATCAAGGAAAATGGGAAGTTTCTGCTAACAAAGGAAGCAAAAGAAAAAAAGTTCTTAATACATGTCTTGTATACATGCGTGGCATTTGAACACATAAATATCAGGACATTGTTCAGAAGATGTTTAGAGGAAATTTACCAAATAGATGGAGAAGAAGTTCTGGACCAAGTTAAGTTTGGATGGAAATATACAATGAACATGCAATCATACTGGTATGATCCTAATGATACCTTTTGCGGCTTTTCATGCTCTAAAATTCTGAATATTGTATCTTGTTTTCAAAGAAATTTGAGAACTTTAGAAAGTGTTATGGGGAGCTTGGTTTCGTGAATGTAACTACCTAGACTTATCCATAATCTCAAATAAGATACTAAAGTCCAAAGCGAGAAAAGGGCCTAAATAATATTCCATTGAGAAGGGTGTCAAAATTTGAAATTGAGGAAACGTTATTGGCAGCATGGGGAATTCTATCGAATTATGTGGCTAACCAATACAATGTTCCATACCAAGATGGACATGCAAGAATGATCATTAGATCATACATTAATGCATCTTTATGGAAAAATAAAAAAATTAAAAACTTCGATTTGGATCGAATCAAAATGCCATGCAAAACTTGAAATGGCTAAAAAATCATGTGCATGTTGCTGGTATTGACAAAGCAGCAAATACACCTTCATTTATATGTAAAAAGGTGTTGAGAATGATGGCACTAGAAAGATTGTCCAAAGGCGGATTTTGAACCCTATAAAGATAGCGCGGTGAATGGCTTCCATTAAGCGGATGTCAACAAGAAATCTTAGTGGAACTACATGAGATGTTGCGGATATGGCTATAAAAGTATTAAGCTTCCATATTTGATGGGAATTTACAAAGCCCACAAAGATGCAATGAGATGGTTAACCAATGCCGCCAATTGCTTGTTTTCGAAGTGGCAGCATGCTAACATATCGCTTTTCTGAGAATAGCGGTGTTATTCAAGGAGAAAGCACATAATTATGATAATTTCTTGAAGACCTTCAGAAGATTGAAACAAGAAGCTTCAGGTATTTGACTCAACCACACAAGTGGCCTTAAATTTACCCAAATCTATTCATAATATTTTTGTTGGGGACATTGCGAGATGTTATGAAATGATTCCTCTACTTGGTGTTGACAGGGCCTAGATAATGCAATTTCATGGATAGTAAAAGAGGTTTTTCTTGCTTGCTAAAAGAAAGACATGAAACTTTGGCGCTTTTACCCGTGAAATGTATGCATATTCCAAAGTTACCTGGAAGAATAAAAACTTCAAGTCTGATTGCTGGACTGAAATTTCACAAAGGGAAATCATAGATTGGAATAAATGGCTCATAAATAACAGCTACATTCGCTTAGGCGATAGACCATGGAGACAGATCAAAGGTATTCCAATGGGCTTTTCATGCTCACCTATCCGGTGTAACCTGTACCTAGCCTATTATGAATACAATTTCATAGTTAAGTTAGCCGAGTTAAAGGAATTTGAATTGCTCAAACTATTCAAGGAACCTAAGCAGATTCATAGATGATTTATGTGTTCTCAATAATCCAATAATTCTAAAATTCTTGAAACCGGGGTCTGTGGTTGATCAAAATGATCCGTTTACTATATATCCTCTCGAACTTTTGGAGATTAAACCGTGAACTTGAAGATGTGGAAGTGAGGGAAGATAGTATATCTTTGCAAAAGGCTCATTTTCCGACCTTCAAATCAATATCGCCGATAGCCAAAGAGGATATTACATGCTGAAAAAATATGACAAGAGGCGTACACTTCCATTTAGCTATTCCCAATACATCCGGGTCGGGTTGTCAAAAGCGGACCAATGAAGCAGTGCATACAAAATGGTTTTGTCACTGGATTTATCCTTTGTTTTACTATTCAAATAACTATGAGGATTGCATGGTGAGATACGTGGACGATGAATAGAATGCATGCAAATGGTTTCCATACCACACGTCTTATTGGAACCATTATAATGGGACTTAGATTTAACATCTCTACGAAGTAAATGCGATATATCACAAGTTATACCGACCTGGATTGCATCGCGGGAAAGTTCAATCGAGGAAGGAGTAAATTCTAAAAGGTAAATGTTGTCATATCTGAATCATTACAATAAAATTAACTAGAGTAATATTTGGTGAGCAGCACAAGACACTATACCATATGGGAGGTGGCGATCTTCTCCCAAGTAATAATGGATCGATCAAGCGATCATTTTTACTTTGGTATAGTGTGTTTAGTCTTCATGGGCTGGATGGTGGGTCACACACACACACACACACACACACACAAAATTTCACTTATTCTCTCTTTCTTTCTCTCTACTAGAGTCTGCTTTGCCAAATGCTTCAAACAATGGCAAAATGGCTTGAATTTAGCCTTTAATTCCTATGCAAAGTGGCTAAAAAACTATCTTGATATGGTTGGTTGATTTTTTTTTTCTTTAGTACCTTTCTAATTTTATTTTCCTCTGCTAAGTGGTTTGGATCTTTATCTTGGAGTCTCTTTTAGATTTATTTTCCTTTAGTTCCTTTGTGGTTTTATTTATTTGTCTTGTACCACCATTGTGGGCTTCCACATATCTTCTTTGCTAGTCTAGTAGTTTTCTTAGGACTTCCTAAGCTAAGTGGCTAATGGTAAATATGATACTTGTTTCTTTGCTTTTTCTTTGGTATTACCTTGGTGTTTTTTTATTGTGTATCCCACCCTTCGGGCTTCAATTTTTGATCTTTGGGTCCCCGCCCCTTTCTAGGGCCTTTTTTACTCTTTGGTTATTTGGCAATTTTTGACCTCGGTTGTTAGGATTCCTTTTATGAATTTGTCTTGTTCGTGTAACCTAATTTATCATTTGCCTTAGTGGTTTTGTTTGTTATTTTCGGTTAGTAGTCTTAACGTGCCTTTATTGCCCTTTCCGCTTGCCTAGTCATCGGACTTCTTGAAATTCTGGGTTGGCGTCCACTTCTTTCACAAGTTTCGCACTTCATATAGTCTTCGCTTTGTTTCTTGCAATCTACCCTCTTCAACGTTGCCTTCTCTTTCTCTCGGGCTTTCTTCTAAGGTATTTCATGCGGGTCTGTTTTTGTCATTTGCTTAGCTATTTGTTTCAGTATATGCTTCTGATATTGCATTTCAATCTTTTTCCCGGGCTTACGCAATTCTATTGTCGATTGATCGCGATGTCTTTAACTCTTTCCTCCTCTGGGTTTCACTTTAATTTGTTGAATTTCTTCCTCCCTTTTACCTTTCTTGGGCTAATTGCTAACAATTTGCCTATTGTGCTTGTTTCTTTGCCAAGATGTGGCGCGTCCGGATATGTTTTTCCCCCGCTTTATTTGTTCTTTTTTCCAGCCTATACATGCTGCGGTTAGCTTATCCCTGTGCCATTCTTGTCCTATGGCAATTAGCCTCTTTGATTTGCCCTTATGACCAGCTTATTGCCAATTTAATTTGTGCCTAGTTGTCTAAGTGCTTTTTGCTTAAAAAAAATTTTCTGTCTTGCTTATGCTTGTCCTTCGTTTGCTTGTTGCATTTTTCTCAGTAACTTTTTCCTTTTTGGTTTCCACTTCATTTTCTTGGTTTTCTTCCTCCTTTTACCCATCTTGTGCTTTTTGTTAACAATTTGCCGTCAGGCCGCTTCTTCATCCGGTTGCCAGGCATCTTTGGCTCTTGCATTTATTTCCTTGTTATATTTGTTCTTTTTCCCGCATTTAGCTTCCGTTTGGCTTCTCCTCAGGCCTTTTGTGTCTAAGGGCATTTTGCTTCTTTGAATTGCCGTCGCCTAGCATGTGCCCTTTTAATTTGTGCATTGTTTAACTTGTTCTTTATTTCCCTGCCTTTGCTATTGTAGTAGGCTTCTCATATGCCTAGTTTTCTAATGGCTCTTTCCTTCTATGTTTTGCCTTTCTATTTTTATTATTTGCTATTGTTGCATTGACCTTTTCTCCCTTCTTTGGTATTTATATTTTACGTAATTTATCCCTTCTTGCTTTTGCTAACCTCGTCTAGTATGCTACTTTTCTCCTTTTTTTACTCTATATGTCGTATTTCTCTTTTGCTTTATGCTCTTCTTGTACCTTTCATTTCTAAAGGCATTTTATATTTAATTATCTAGGCTTTTCGAACAACGTCATTACGATGTTGCCGTATGCAAATATCTGTCTATACGCAATTCTTTTGCTTGCTTTGCCGCTTATTTCTTATCTCCTTCCTATGTGGTTTCTCTTTAGCATATTAATTTCCCTCCCTTTTCCTTTCTTGGACCTTTTGTTAACTTTTACCTTTGTTGTGCTAGTTCTTGTACCCAGTTTTGGCGTCTTGTTGTGGTTTATATTTCCGTGCTTAGTTTCATCTCTATTTCACCTTTTTAATTTTCTGTAGTAGTCTTCTCTTGCATTTATTGTCTTATGGCATCTTGCTTGTTTGATTTGCCCTTTTACCTAGCTTTTGCCATTGTATTTTTGTTGTGCACGGTTTGATCTTTCTTCACGCCTATAGCTAATGAAGTAGGCATATCCTGTACCTTTAATTTGTAATGGCATCTCCTGTAGACTGTTTTGCCTTTGTTGCATTCACTTTCCATGCTGGATTTTTTTCTAAGATTTGGTTTTTGAAGGAACAAAGTATATAATTTCTTGAGTCTGCGGATATTATGTCCGTAGTGGACCATTTGATCAGTAGTTTTAGGTTTTGTTTTTCCTTGCTTCTTAGACAGTGATGGCTAATTCGACTGGTCCCTTAATTTTTTTTTACATTTACCCTTTGCCCTTGTGCTTTGGGTAGTATATCTCTTGTTTGAAGTTGGCCTCTTATGGTGTGAGTTTTTTCCTATTTCGTCCTTTGTTTGTATTTTTCATTGCTTTGTTGCTCCTCTTGTGGCTTTATTATTTTTCTAAAGGCTAGTTGTGCTTCTCTGTTTTTTATGTTAAGTTCATGACATTTAATTTCCTGAAATGCATCTCCTTTGCCACTTAACTGATATTAGCAAGTTACCTTGTGGATACAGACACAAGACCGCTATACATAGCGATAGGAATTTTATTTGAAGGAATTTACCCTAGTGATTTGAACACTAATTTTGCTAGTAGAGATGAAAATTTTTTAAGAGATCTATTGCTAAAATGTATGTTCTTCTTCTTTTAAGAATATATGATGTTATCATTCTTAAAGTTTCATGCTTAGACCTATATTTTAGCTTTGACATGGATAACATTTGGGTGGTGGCTATGACACCTGCGGTTCAGTCTAGTTACTATTACTATACTAACTTAAGCTCTGGATGGTCTGCCGGTACCACGCCTCTACCCTTGAGCAAAAATGTAGATGCTTACATTGAAATTTTAGGATGTGGTGAGATCCTTCTATGAACTTCCGAGATTTACCATGCTAGATGTTTTTATTCAAAAATAAATTCTGTTTCGGACGGTTGGGAAAAAAAATCTTTTTTATATTATATTATATCATGTGAATTCATGTAATTTATGCATCAATGAGGTGTGTTTGTTTTGATCAATTTATGAATTTAAGTGGCTTCTTTGTCATATGATATGACCTTTGTTCTTCACACACACACACACACACACACACACACACACACACACACACACACACACACACACACACACACACACACACACACACACACACACACACACACACACACACACACACACACACACACACACACACACACACACACACACACACACACACACACACACACACACACACAGGGAGGGAGGGGAGGAGGGAGGAGGGAGGAGGAATGGTGTTTGTTGTCCATGAGACCATCAGGTCTATAAGACATCAAAATTGCTTATACATCGTCCATCTGATCAAATGAGCTCTCCACTAGAGCATCATTGTCCTCTCTCTCCTCATCTTCATATAACTCTAACAATTGTTTATAATTTTTAACAGCTAACTCTCTCACTTTCCAGCTATCTATCAAATGGTTACATATATTTTCCAGTGCTAGCCTAAAGAAGGCATGTAATGAAATCCCCTGGGGTATATTATTCTTATGCCTCAAGTTTTGATATGCAGGGCACTTCAGTACAAAGTGTTCTTCATCCTCTATTTCATCCTCACCACAAACCTTACAAGTGCGTCTGCTAGGGAAATTACCCCATCTGCCCACCTCCACCCCCAGATGATGTGAACTCAACCGTAATCTGCATAGTAAGTGGCATTTAAAGTAAGTCATCTTACTCCCCAAATGTGGTGCAGCTTGGAGTTCAGGGTTTATGGCGGTCTTGTAAAACTTTCCTTTTGTATCTGCATCATGCCATAGAGTAATATAGATTTTCCTTCCATCCATTCTCTCAACTGTTTACTATCATCGGGGATTTCATTTAATGACATTCCCCATTTTCTGAGCCATTTGTCGATATCTGCATACCAACCCTTCATAGTACTCTGTATCAATGCAAGCTTAGGCAACCTTTGTGCATCCATTTCCTGTACTTTAAGCAAATATTTTAGAGTGCAATAAAGTGCTTCTGCTTCTAATGGCCACATACTAGTTTCGGCCAACATCATAGGATATGGAGTCTGCACCTTAACACCCAATTCTGCCAAAATAAACTTTTTTTGTATTTTCTCTACCCTTTTCCACATAGCAAGTGACAGTCCTGGCCCCCATGCTTCACATCCATATAGAATTACACTGCGCACAAGCATATCATAGAGCATCTTTTTTAGTTTCCAATCTGTGATACTTGCCTTCCAACACTTCCTTTGCATTGCATAAAGGGCTTTAAGCCCAGCATTTGTTCTATGCTCCACAGATTTATTCCAGCCATAGTTATGATCGACTATCAAACCAAGATACCTATAGGTATCACAAATCTCAATCCTCACTGCTTCCCTCTCCTTCCTCATCTGTCAAGTAGCTCTTAATAGCTTTAGTCCCTGCCTCCCTTAGTTGCATCATATCGATCAAGAAGCTTCCGGTTATAGTGGTGGTAGGTCAAAAAATTGGTGCAAGCTGCTCACACCTTGTAGGTGTGCAACCCTCAAAGTCCGGTACATTTGGGCAATATATGATTGCATGCTCTTCATCCTCTACCTCATCCCGACCCCACATACTACATGTCCTATATTCTCGCGGAATATTATACCATCTCCCTACCTCAATCCCTAAGTGATGTGCACTTAGTCGCATCCTGCATATGGCGTATCTTTTTTTCAGAGAGATGTTCTCATTTAGGTATCTCATTTCTTGCAATGTGGGATTCATCTTCTCCCGGTAGTGAAGCATTTTTACTCCAGGACTATGCCAGACTCTTTCCTGAACCGTTTCCCTCACCCATTCATGTATTCTATTTTTATTGGTTGCAAGATCTTCTATCCTGAGACCCCATTTGTGCATCCAATTCTGCCCTTCTGCATACCACCCTTTCTCAAATGTTTCCTTCATAGCCAATCTTGGATAACTGTCTTCTTCTAGGCCACCTAATTTACTCAGGTATCCCAGGTACCGTGTGAGAGCTTCACACTCTAAGGGCATCATCCCACATTCAGCTAGCATCATCTCATAAGGGGTTTGCATTTTGACCGCGAGCTCCGTACGTAGGAATTTTTTTTGTATCTTCTCAATCTTTTGCCATAACTCCAGAGATAATCCTGGCCCCCACACCTCGCATCCATAAAGCAACACTGCCTGTACAAGAACTTTAAAGAGCATCTTCTTTAGTTCAAACCTCCAGATCTCGGCCTTCACACATTTCTTCTGCATGGCAAATAGGGCCTTTAACCCTCCATTTACCCGTTGTTCTATTGTTTGATTCCATCTGAAATGCTTATCCACGATCACCCCAAATATTTATCGTTTGTGTTATTTCAACCAGTATCCCCGCGATATGTAAATGCAAATTTATGATCCAACGTAAGTACCAAAGAGCACAATTTTGGTCTTATTTAGGTTTTACTCGCATCCCCTGTTGCCTCGCGAAAGATGCGGAATATCTAAATGTTTACGCATCCCATCCCTTGCGGCGCAAAGCGGAACAATATCATCGGCATATAGGAGTATACATATAGTATATCCCGAGGCGTGTGCCATCTCCTCGAGTGTACCTATCCACCTTTCTAGATCATCAATAAAAATGCCAAACATCGAGGGTGATAGGGGCAGCCTTGCTTAACTCCCATGTTACTTTCAAACCGCTCCACCGCATTCATATTTATATGGTAAGGACAATTTTGCACCAGCACTTTCTCATATAACGGTTTTACCGTGATCTCCGAGATGACTAGGCACCTTGATTTTCTCCATACTTTCCCATAAGCGGTCCCTACTCACCGGATCGAGCGCTTTAGTAAAATCAACAAAGCACCGCAAATAATGGTCTTCGTGTCCCTTTCATTGAATCCATCATAGCTCTAAATGTTACTAGATGATCTATTGTGGATTTTTTGGTCTAAAGCACCTCGCCCTTTAGCACATACATCCCGTGCCTCTGCCCAACCACTTATCTTATGTTCCACAATAGTTGCAAAAAGCTTTGCGAAGAGATTGCTTACCATAATCATGCGGTAGTTGTTTGCGTCACATGCATCTCCTGCTTTATATATGGGGACTACTCTGTTAATCTGCCATGCCTCTGGAAACCCTTCTTGTGTTGCAGCATTAAACATTTCAGTTATTTTCTCCTTCACTCCATCTCACGCCCATTTAAGCATCTCGGCCACCAATCCCATGGTATGCGCCGCTTTTCCATTTGCTATTTTTCTAGCCCTTGTTGCACATCTCCATATGTGAACATAAGATCTGTTGTAATACCATTCAGACCTTGTGATATGCCATCCATGTGGTACAACTTCTTCACTTGCGAGATGAGATCCTCAACCTTCAAATGGTGTTGGACTGATCTGCCTTGTTTCATGCGATTCCAGAATTTTTGCGGGTCAGTTAGTAGGTTAGCCACCATCTCATCCTGTTTGAGACGCAGATACGCCCTTTTTTTGCATTTGGCGAGAGTTTTAAACTCTTTAACATGGGCACTTTTGTATTGCCTTCTTTTTTGTTTACACTCCTCATCGAACCAGCCATTGCATGGCAGCCCCTTTTTTCTGCGCCCCGACCTAAAACATTTGTTTGCTGCTTCCAGCACCAATGAAGTTAGCATCTCACTTTTTCCAGCACTTTGCGGCCATGTTGCACTTGCCACCTTTGATTCACAATATACCCTGTATTCTTTTGATTTCCGCTTGTTTACATGCATGCCTTTTACATTGTTCATTTACTCCTTTAGTTCGGCAATTCTCACATGTGAGATTATGGGCACATGGTCAGATTCACTCCTTGATTCTGGGATGTTCATATATATTACATGCTCTATAAACTGCTCTGTCGCCATAAAGTAGTCTACAATACTCTTTCCTCTACAAGTGCAACGGCCTGTATCAGGGAATTTTTTGATGCCATTATAGATAACCAAATCAAGATGCCAGCACATATTTAGCACATGAGTTCCCATGGGAGTGGGCCACCTATCCCTATCTGTTGATTTTCTCTTCCATCCTGCAGCATCCAACTCATGGTCATCAAGTTGGTCCATCCAAATTGGGTCACCTGTGTTGCTGGTTATTGATGCCTGCTTCCCTGCTGTTCTGCCATTAAAATCTCCTAGTATCACAATGTCCCCCAATGCCATAAGATCAAGACTATCCTGCTCTAATTGCTGAAACGGATCGTCCATGTCCAGATTATATTTTTGGTAGGTACTTCTCTTTAGCGGTGGGAAATAGCACCCCGCAAAGAAAACTTTTTGCTGCTTCCCAGGCAACTCCACCCATATGTATTGATTAGTATCCCCTTTCTTTATTAGTCTTGCTAAATGCGCCATTTCCTTCGATGTAACATGCAATCCCGCCATATCCTCTAAATGACGCCATCCTTTTCTATTCCATACTGAATGCAGAACATTAAAACCTTGAATTTCCGGTAAACCACTCTCCTCATGCTCCCAAGTTTCTGTAAAGAAAACCATGTCTACTGTTGCCAGAACATCCGCCATAGTGTCAACCTTTTTACTGGTCAAGTGATTGATGTTCCACGCCATTACCCTGATGGTCTCTAATTCCTATGGAGAATCCGCTTCAATAACGACCCTGTCCCCTCTCCAGAGAGAGAGAGAGAGAGAGAGAGAGGGAGAGGGAGAGGGGAGGGAGAGGGAGAGGGGGAGAGGAGAGGAAATGGAATGAAATGTTGTATTATTACGTCTACTGAGACCATCAGGCCTATCAGACGTTCAATATAAACTTTTGAACATCAAACCAATTTTCTGATATGCTTCCACAGACAGAAGCACAATCACTGCATTCACCTAGCTCACTCTCTCCGTCATTACTTTGCAATAATGAAGCTATGCTAGCTATATGCAGTCTTCTCATATGTAACATATCTAGGATAAATTACCCACGATCGGAGGTAACATATGAAATAAAGTATCTAGGGTATCCACCTCTCCAATCCCATGCCTCTTACATATGCTGGGCATCGCAAAAGCGCATGTGATTCATCTTCTACCTCATCTCCTCCACAAACCTTGCATGTTCTATATGCCCTGGGAATTTTCTTCCATCTCCCCTCTTCTATGTGCAGTCGATGAGAGCTTAATCTCAGGCGTGCTATTGCCCTGTGTTTGGCCAAAGACATATCACTATCCACATAATTGGCTTTTTGGAGTCTTGGATTCATGCCTGTTCGATATTCTGCCATTTTTGTTTTTGGGTCTTTCCAAATTGCCAGTTGAAGCCCCTGTATTACCCATGCTCGGATTTCTGTTCGAGGGCACTCCTCTAGTTTCATACCCCATTTTGTAAGCCATCCTACTATGTTTTTATACCAGCGTCTTTCTTTGCTCTCAAGCATAGCCAAGTGGGGCAGCCTGTCTTCGTCTAATTCCTGCGTCTTTTTCAAATAAATCAGAGAGAGAGAAAGAATTTGTTTATTTCCACCTATAACGCCACCAAGCCTATTAGATGTTTCAGAAAAAGTACATATATTTTCAGACATACATGCTAAAGTGTACCGCATGCTGGATTATCACCTGTCTCTCTCTCTGAGTTTCTCTTAAAATCATCCAGAAGTTGTTTGTAATTTTTTATTGATACTGCTCTATTATATTGCTTGCATATGAGAAGAAGCCTAGCAATGACATAGCCTTTAGTCCGAGTTCATCCCACAAATTCTGATATGCTGGGCAATATAAGAGAAAATTTGCTTCATCTTCTACCTCACTCGCCTCACAAACCTTGCAGGCGCGGTGTTCTCTAGGAAAATCCCCCCATCGTCCAACTTCGACCCCAAGTGATGTGAGCTCATTCGCATTCAACAGATGGCATGTCTCCTTTTCATTGATATTTGGTCTTTCCGGTAGCCAATCGGTTCTAGACCAGGGTTCATGTGGTGTTCATATTCCACCATTTTGGTGCCTGCATTCTGCCAAAGTTTATACTGCATACACGTCTTAACCCATTCTCCGATCTTATCTTTTCCATGTGGCATGTTTTCTATGCTCGTTCCCCATTTGTTAAGCCACTTTATTACTTCCACATATCACCCCTTGACTTCACTCTCTTGCCACGCTAAATATGGAAGGCTATCATCTTTCATTCTTCGGACCTTGTTAAAATAGTGAAGAGTCTGGAACAATGCTTCTCCCTCTAGTGACTCATACTTGTCTCTCCTAGGATAATCTCATAACTCCCAATTCTGATATCAAGCACTTTTTCTGGATTTTTTCCACTCACTTCCATGTCTAGCGGTCGCCATATTTCACATCCATACAACACCATTGCTTGCAAAAGGGTCTTGTACAACATTCTTTTGAGACCGGGGAGGGAGGGAGGGAAGGAGGGAGGGAGGGAGGGAAATGAAATGAAATGAAATTGTATTATTACATCTGTGAGGCCGCGAGGTCTATAAGATATTCAAACCAGTACGTTGTCATGTGTAAAAAAGGTCATCTAATGCATCATCAGTTAGTGATGCATTAACCCCTACCATCTCTTCCTCATCCATTTCCTTTACATCCATGATTCTTAGACATCCCTCTCTGTAATCTAAGATGTCAAGTATATAAGCCTTACTCTGGACAACTAGAAGATCAAAGAAATCAACAAGTATGTGAGCATGTGTACCATGCTTAATGCAAAAGTCAATGTATGCTGGACAATGAAGCACATGTGCTTCATCCTCAAGTGCCCAGTATCACACAACTTGCATAATCTAAGCTCATGTGTTTATAGTTCTCCACAAGTTCAACAGGTTTCCCCTTATACATCACTTTTAAATGGTCTACTTTGTTACCCCAAACACTATTGTTTTGGTCTTAGCCATATTTATCCTCATGCTTTTCGCATCACAAAGTGACCTAGAACATTTAGATGTCTCTATAAACTCGCTACACTCCGGCACAATAGCACAACATCATCAGCATATAACAATAACAAAAGAACATACCCATTCAGAGGCGGTCCATCACCATTCTGCATAATCAACTCTTCTAATTGATCCATAAAAGACCAAAAAGCGTAGGTGATGGCAGCCCTGCTTAACCCCCACATTACTCTCAACATACTCCTCATTAGTGTATAGAAACGAGAGCCGGATCAACATAAAGCCTCACAATTGCTTGTCTATATGCAAGTGGAACCTCAAGAGCTATCATTCTGTCCCACAAATGTTCTCTTCCTACCATATCAAAGGCTTTCGAAAAGTCTACAAATAATGCATATAACGGCCTCTTCTTCCCAACCACAGAGTCCATCATGGCTCTCATTGTTACCATGTGATCAGATGTAGACTTCTTAACCCTAAACCCTACTTGCACCTTTGCCCTCATGTTATTAGCTTCGGCCCATGCAATGGTGGAAAAGAGCTCTAACAATTTGGCGACCACGGTGCTCGACAGACCATTGATCGGCAAGAATTTCCATTGAAAAAGGAGTTGTTACCGTTGGTATTGGTGATCGTCAGTAAAGAACGACACCATTGTGAAAGGAGCAATTTCTTGTGTGAAGGGGATTTTGCCGTAAGTGATTTGCGGGGCAAAATTTGACAAGGGGAGCATAGTTTTATGCCCAAGAGAAGTAAGAAGGAGATCCCACCAAGCTCCATCGTAACAAGAAGGGGACCGGTGAGTCAATCTTTGGGCTCAAAATTGCATCAAGATTCAATTTCGTTTTCAGATTTGGGAGCAGATCCGGGGTTTAATTCTCGATCGAGAGGTTTTGATTCCATTTACTGATCTAGAAGGTAATCCAATTTCGTTTTTCAAATTGAAGGGAGATTCAATTTCGTTTTTCCAATTTCAAGAAACCCAAGAAGAGGTGAGATGGTCAGATTACCACCTATGGTATGGGGTTTTCGGACAATGGGGATTCCAAAGTTTGATGATCTGGTAGATGGGATCCTTTGAAGCATATTGTGAAGTTTGAGAGGTATTGCCAAGCAATGTAAGTTACGGGCTGCTGATTACTTGCTTTGGTTTCATAGTTCTTTGCAAGATTCATGGAGGAGAATTGGCACAAACAACCCGTGATATTAATCGACATATCAGGAATTAAAGGAAGCTTTCATTGCTAATTATCAAGAAGTTCATGGTAAGGATAAGACTATGGAAAGGTGGACCAATTTTACACAACAGGAAGATGAATCAATTAGAGAGTATAATCGAGGTATATTGCGGTTCTCAAAGCCGTGGTTCATTGGAAGATTGCAAGGAATGATGAAATGGATATTCAATGGTATGTAAAGGGGCTGAAACGAGCTATTGCTCATAAGGTGAAGGCTAAACAGCCTACAACATTACTAGAGGCACAAAAGTATGCTCTCAAGGCTGAAGGTAAGTTGGGATACATTCATGAAGTTGCTGCTCCAGAGCATAAAACAGAGGATATTGCAGCCAAGATTTCTAAGCTTACAATGGGTGAGAAGCCAAGGGAGGTGCAGTTTATTACTTGTGAGTTGTGGGTCTATTGGACATTCTGATACTACATGTAGATTGCTGAAATTCTGCTCAAGATGCCAAATAAAGGGCCATAATGATCAAGAATGTAGGGAGAAGAGATTCTTTGAGAGGGCCAATCCGGTATTTGCTGTTATGCAACAAGCACCACCTATTTCTATTCAACCAATGCAGGCAGCACCTATCATACCACAAGTTCCAATGATGCCACAAGCTCCAATTGCCCAACAAGTTCCAATGGGTTCCACACCAATGGTGCAACCAAAACAGGGATGGTATCCAAGTAAGGCTCATTTGTATTGCAAGTTATGTGATAAATTCAAGCATGATGAGACTACTTGTTGAAAATCCATGGGAAACCGGAATGGGCAACCAACAAGTATCCACCAAGGCGCAAGTATTTGAATCAGTACCTCTTCCTAATAATGATGTTCGTGATTCAAGATGCAAAGTACATTGATAATCCTCAAGTTAAGGCTCTTATTGAGGAGCTTAAGAAATAAGAGAAGGCAAAATCAGTAGTAAATTGTGGATTTGTTGAGGTAGACAGTGACCCATTTCAGCAAGAAGAAGAGATTGGAGAAGTAAATGCGGTTACAAGATCACAAAAGGTGGTGCAAGAACCAAGAGTAGTGCCAATTGCGGAGAAGACTAAGACCTCTTTTCCAAAGGCTTTGAAAGGACAAGCTTTGAAGGTATCAGCACCTAAGAAGGTGCAATTCAATGTGCTACCTACAGAACAGTTTCAGTCTATAGAAGAAAATCAGCCCATAGTGATGCCTCCTATGGTGGATGAAGAAATTCAAAATGAAGATGATTTGATCAGCCAAGTTTTGGCCACTAAAGTTACACTTACTCTTGAGCAATTGATGCATTATTCTCCAAATTTGTTGCAAGAGTTAGGGGGAAGAACAAAATCAGAAATTTCAGTCCAACAAATCATCTCAAATGATACCAATAAGAGTAGAATGGAGCTACCAGCCTGGCAATCCAAGGATCCAGGGCCATTTCTTTGCGATGTGAGTATCAATGGGTATTTAGTCAAAGGAGCAAACATAGATAGGGGCAGCGAAGTGAATGTAGATCATCCTCTGAAATCAAGCATGGATGGGACAAAAGAATCAGTAAATCTAATCACATCTCACATGGTTGAAGAGTATGAGCATGTTCTTTTATGTGAAAATGATAAGTTTGAGCATTGTCATGAGAAAGAAAGTGATGGATGCTTGAGCAGCCTTGAATTTGAGACTTTTCATACATGTGAAACATTGTTGGATGATGATGAACCATTATTATGTGAGCTAGAGATGGAAAGCATTGATACTTTAGCATTTGACCACTCTGGAGATATGTTACATGCTCTTGAATTTAGTGACAGTCATGACAACAATCCTCTTTATGAGACTTTCAGATTTGAGACATGTGTATCAGGTGAGCAAGACTTTTACATGCCTCAAATGGAAAACTTTGCTCGCTTTGATGATTTGGCACTAAACCATGAACTAGAATTGCTAATGTTTTATGCTTGGAGCAGTCCAAAGAAGTTTGAGAATCAAAGACAACTATTTCCTAGCATGTTTGAGCATGGAAGTGTGGAAGAGATGAGTAAATTTGAGCATAACTATGTGATAAAGGATGGGAATTTGGACATGAGCAGCACTTTATCTCAATGTGCAGCAGTCAAAGATGCTCCTAAAGGTTTGTTTGCACCATTTGAGACTAATAAGCTACCTGGAATATGCCATTTGAGCAAGTTCTATTATATTACATCAGATTTGCTACATTGGTATGCTGGGCCAGTAATATTTGAGCAGGTTCTTGGACTGTGGCTTGTTCTTTGGCCACATTTTTTGTTGCTATTACATGTCAGAATTCTCCTATTTGGAAGATGTTTACTTAACAAGGTTGGAGTTGGTTGATGACTCCAGAAGGGGAATTGTTGCCTAATCCCAGACATAGAAAGGATTTCAGGTCTTATTTTGAAAGAAAAATGATGTTCTAAGGGATTCAGATTTGACATAGCTCCAATTACAGAGAATTTGTGGAGAACTTTTGGGTTACAGCAGGTCGTTTTTCTGTAAAAACAAATGGTGACAGTTCCATAATACACAATCTATCCTACATCAAAAGATGTGTTTCGGCGATACGAATCCAACGAGCTATGGTGCAGGTCAAACGGAGGTCTAGAACTCAAGATATCAGCTTTCAAAGTTTGCCCGCGATTCTGCAGGCTCTGTTTCGTCACTGTAATTTTTGGACCAGTTTGTTTGTATTAGTCATTTGGATTTGAGGAGGGTGTAAATGTGTCATTTGGGGACATGTCCCAAGGACCATATGAGTACTTTTTGTTGTGGGTTCTCCGCCAGAATGATCACATTTTTTCCCACCGTGGGTGCATTGTTGGGGTGGTCACCACTCACCACACTCCTCACCACTCACCACACTGGTCACCACACTTGTCACCACTCACCACTATTGAGGTGGTATAGGAGATTGTATACCGTATATGGAGTGATGTACGAACATGCACGCGTGCAGGATATTTGCACGTATCCATGATGAGCACGTGATTGTTCCGAGAGAGAAGAAAGAACAGAGAGACGGTGTATTGGGAGAGAGTATTTTGCTTGATCTAGCTATGGAGATGATGATTCTTTGTCTTGTGCATTGCCTTGTTCTGATAGATTGAGCTTGGATTGTTGGGTTTTTCATCCTTCTTGCAAGGTTAGAGTTCAGGCTCTAACAAACATATATTGGCTGACTCTAAAACCATCGGAGTAAGAGCATGACTAATGTCTTCCGCACTAGCTGGCCATGAAATGGTGGAAACTAGTTTATTACAACAATCTTTGTACATTTCAGATTTGTCATACCTAATAGTAAGTTTAAGAGATGGTTGTGGCACAACACCCTGGACAACTTCTTCTACAGAACTCGTGCCCATCATAAAAAAAATTAAAAAAATTAAAATAAACAAGGTGCTGCGCATGAAGGGTTGTCCTCCGCTGTCCTGAAGGGATGTGCGCATAGTCTTTGATGCATAGTGCTCTGAACTAAGAATAAGTTCATGATTCTTTAACTTCATTGATCTCAACAAAACTAATGTTAAATACAGATGTTACCTCCTCGTAACACACTAGTCTGGCTCAGAAATTAAAAGTTTTGCAAGTTTCAACACAAAAATCCGGCTTAATATGCTTTGCAAGTTGAACCTCTGCTAAAAAACATATGAGGCAACAAGAAGCTTTGCTCAGAAATATTTGTGGCAACAAGAAGCTTTGCAACAGGAAGTTTTGCTAGGTGTGTATATTGACGACAACGGTCTGTTAGGTGTGTATCTCTGCAAGAAGATCCAGAAGCTCTGCGAGTTGGGTAAAAGAAATATTTGCGGTGGCCTTGGCCGCCACGATAAATTTCTTGTAACGATAATGATAAATGATAATGATAGGGGCATTTTTATAAATACCCCAAAATATTGGGGTATTTTTATAAATTTACCTTGATTTTATTACAACACAACAATGGTATTATTACAATACAATAATGATGGAACCGACGCCCTTGCCATACAAAATGATGTTGCTATATGTCTGGAAATGCTAATTCAAATGCTCAACTTGGGACGAAAATCACTTGAGGCAAACAACTGCGTGAACTGTTCTGCTCAAGCCATTCTTATCCGCTTAAGTTTTGCAGGAGTATCTAGAACAAACAATCTTTGGTGCCCACTATCCTTTCCAGCAGCTGATATTGCATCCCTGATTGCAAAAATCGTTGATGCTGCCAAAAACAATGCAGGCTCTCCCATAGCTTTGGATGAATGGATGGCTTTCCAACGCAATAAGAAGGAAAACAACAAATCGGTAGCCTCGTTTTAGGTTATGCTTGTGCTATAACTGTTGATGCAAATGAAACTGCTGCTTCTATTGCAATCCCTCAAGGTGCTGTGGATGTAATTGCTACTGCTGCTGCAACCCCTTGTGGTGCTACAAATGCAAATGCATTTGCATTTGTATTGCTACCTCAACTGCACATGCTACCACTTTCAAATAGAATTTTGCCTATACATGGTCTCCTGGAATTGTAGGGGCTTTCTATGGTAGAATGGAGACATCTTGAACTCTATAGCCAAGGATACGGATTTCATTTTTCTTATGAAAATGGGAGAACATCTTGGTCGAAGAATACTAGATCTACCAAAGTATCAATATTATTTACTTTTCAATGAGTGCATAGTCAAGCAGGGCCATGGCTGCACTGTTATTACAAAACGCCATTGCATCTTTAGCTTCATTATACAAGGCAAATAGGCACACACGACTGATGCATATGGATACGGGTGCAGAATACGTATAGAGATCCCCTCTTTGTGGCTGAGTGTTATTTCCCATATTTTGTTCAAACTTCTATCACTGAAATTCATGTGTCGACAGATTGGACCTATATGCTAATCTATATGATGACATTCAACAACATAAGCAATTGGGTCATGCTATGGTAGTAGGGGATTTCAACGTAGCTACAGTTCAATTGGCAAATGACAATCCATTGCATGAGGATATGTTACAACTCTAACAATCCATTGCATGAGGATACGTTACAACTCTAACTACAAAGGATCTTTGACCATGCACATCAGCTAATGCAAGAAAATATCTGTCACATGCTTCAAAAGGCAATTGCTTCAGATGTGTAACATCGTAGACTTGGTTATTTACAATGGCCTCGTATAATGACCATCCTCCTATTCCTACACCTGTCACAAGGAGAATCACGGTGGATTGTGTGCTCGTGGTCGAGGCCGAGCAAGACCTGCATCTTCTCACATATGTACATCTGGAAATATTCAACTGCGATGAGGAGGTGGATTTAGATCCTCAACCCCTTATTTTTCACAATAGATTGGCAATTAATACATATTCCAAATTAAGCCACCTTCTATGTGCCTCAACTTTGTTTGAATTATGATAAAGCATAGGCTTATGTCTAGTTGCAAATAGAGGCACTATCGAGAATTTTGCAGCTCTTACATTAGAACAACAACCTGCTAAGCATGATACTGCCCTTGTAAATGCAACAGAGAAATGTTTTGGAAGAAGACAAACTAGAAAACCACCACGCATATCCAGCTTTCCTCGAAACAAATGGTTTCATGATGATCGCAAAAGACTCTAAACGTCAACTCGAACAGGTAATTCATCCTACTCTTCGATTACAAGCAGTCAAGCAATGCAAAGCTTTTATTAAAGGAAAGAAGATATATTACATTGCAAACACTAATGAAAAATTATTTTACCTTCTTGAGTGCCACCTCAGAACAATTTGGAGGAGAGTTAAAGCCTATGCAGCCTCCTGACGACATCACCTTGAGAGCAGTGGATGCAATACTTAGTGCAAGTTTATGATCCTAACATGGTCTGGAATATAGTGGCAACATAAATATGTGACGTTCCAAGTATTTTATACGCCTTTTTTAGTATAAATACATGACATGTCACTATAAATAATGGTGCATTAATTATTCATAAGCTAAGGTTAGCTATGTTAATTCAGTAATTGATAAGGGGGAAACCTACCCAAACCATAATTTGAAATTAGGGCATAACCTAATTTAATTAAAGCGAGATTAGCATTTGCTGCTTGCCCCAAATCGATCGGGCAAAGAGAAACTGCTAATGGCGGTCAATAAATAGCCACGGACTTCCTCCACCAAGGCCTCCATGTCTGTAAGTAACTGCTGGGAGACTTTCACCTTGGAAACAGAATTGTGCCATGTGTCTAGAGTAAGACATTGATACCCATAATTAATGATAAATGGAGACATTCTCGAACAACACCGTGCTTCTCATAGTAAGAAGTTAAGGGCTTATCATTCTTTTCTATGTTCAATTCCCATTAAGAACAGGGAGAAGTCCTTGCATCCCCATCCCAAATGTTGTAATTCTCACCATTAAGAATTACATTGGAGCTGAATCGCAAGGAATTAGCCGAAGGATTCAGATGTTCAAATTCAAGATACTTCGAGACACAGACCTCCCAGTCTTCAGTTTGATCCTAGAATCCTTGTATAACATATTTATAGTGGTGATCAAGAAGTGCCAGTCCACGAGCTACAAGGCTTTGGTACCATGTCAAAGATGCAAAAATAGATGGCATCGAGATAGAAGATGCTAACAAAACAAATAATTTCTAGCTAGCTGGTACTAGAGTTATATATGTAATAACGTTCCATTAAGCCTACTCTTCCACTAACTATGCCACTAATTTCTAACTCAGTAGTGGGGCTTGATATACATGTACAAACAGCCTTATATACATCAGCATTAATTCATGGCTTAGTATTCAAAATTACATTCTGACAAAAAGATCGCAGAGACACCTGAAAACAATGAATTAGAAATGAAATAAGAAAAAACCAGCTCAATGCAGGCGTCATATTTACTAACCCACAAGACTTAAGTAGGAAGCCAATTCTCAAACAGAGTCTTTGGGGACAGCATTGGAACTGCAAAAGGTAATGAAAGTTATGGACAGGGTCAACCGTGTCCCAAGCAAAGTCATGAGTATGCACACACGTACATTTTCCTTAGTTTTGAACTTGAATTGCTAAAAACTAAAGAGCGTTTGAACTTCAATTGCTAAAAAATAACCAGCTTTTGAATAATCTGATTGCAGCTCTCAATGAATTGACTAGAACAAGAATCCACTATAATACACAAATTCAAAATTGCAGTCTCTATGCTAGGAATTTGGACAGTGAAAAATATATAATCATTTTTCAAGAGCCTTATAGAAAAGAATAAACAGCAAAACACAGTGTAAAGAAAACCATACCTCACATAAACATGGACGTACTGTTATAATTTTTGAAATTATTCTTGTACATTATGAACATCAGGAGGCTAAATCTATTCTTGATTGATTGGCTTGGTGAGATGGGCGTGGGGACCAGACAGGAACAGCCCCTAGTCTTTCACGATTTCTAGCCACAGAGGAGGATTCTCCAGTTGAGATGGTATCGTTATATTGTCTGGATGGGACTTGTGCTGTGCCAACTTGTCTTTGTCTTTGTCTTTGATCATGTGCCGCAACAAATGTCACCACCTGTGCTGAACTGCTATCTGAATCCATGTCTACTGGGCATGAATCAGAACTAGTAGTTAATATGTTAGGAACCATCTGATCCCAGCATGAACTTTCAGAATTTGCACGCACGTTCGTTTGCGATACACCCCTGTCCTGTAATACAGGTCCTGCTTGTGATACACATGCTGCATCATTAGAAGGAGCCTGTAAAGCAGCTTCACGTGCCCACATTTCTCTGATTGAATGGTCAAGTCGTTCCCGAACACCTGGCAATTCGACTATTGGCCTTGGATAATTAATGCCAAGCTCGATTCCAGCTGCAGACAAGACCGCCATGGGAGCATTCCATGGTTGATGAATCCACTCCGATGGTAACCTTGAAAGTTCAGGCAGCCAGCGCCGGACATAGTTTCCTTCTGGGTCTAGTCGATGTCCTTCCACCTGTAAAACATAATGGAAGCAATATATCACATGGATGATCCAACAGCTGCTGACATATTTATGATAAATTTACCTGTGGATTCCTTATTGAGTCCAGTTCATGCCCATCAGGCAAACTTCCAGATATATACTGCCAACCCAAGACATCACTTTCTAAGTCTGCGTCTAAAAGGGTATCCCAAAAGTATTTCATCCCCCATCTCCAAGGGAGTTGAAGAAATTTAACAAAAAAGCTGGAAACAATGACTCTAACTCTGTTATGCACCCATCCTGTGGCCCAAAGTTCCCGCATTCCAGCATCTATCAAAGGATATCCTGTACGGCCTTGTCTCCATGCTTTGAAATAACCCTCATCTAATCGCCATGGAAAGGATCGCAGATTTGAGAGCAGTGATCTTTCATGTGTGAATGGAAAGTTGAAACATAAATATCTTGAATACTCCCGGTAACCAAGGGATTTCAGGAATAATTTGATGCTAAGGCCTCCACTTGTCTTACCATCTGCCGACCACAATATTTGTTTTGTCCTAAGCATATGGAAAATTTTCCGAACGCTAACTTCACCATAGTGAAGATAAGCTGATAATCGTGATGTTGCTCCATCTACTTTTTCCTTGGTGAAAACATAATCAACTAATGCACTCGTCAAAAATTCTTCGAGAGCTTTATCTGCATTTTTCCATCCAGGTGACCAAGTGCGGGCCAACAGTGCATTGCCACTTTTTTCATTCTCATTTTCCAGACCTAGATCTTCAATCGGACAATTACGAAGATCGCCTGTAACATTAAGCAAGTATCGTGATGATTTTTTTGTTCCCAGATGTACCAAACTGTGGAAATACCTACCAGAGTATGAGGCTAACCATCTAGGAGGCAAAAGAGGAGCTTCAGGATCAAACACCATGTTGTTGCATTTATCCCAAAATGTTTCAAACGTAGTAAAGGCTCTTCCCTGCTCATCATGAATCTCCCATGGTTCATATAAGACGTCTGCATTGAATGTCTGAACCCGTATTCCAAAATTGGATAATGACTGTTTCACGTTATGGTCCCGGACAAGCGATATAGGATCTGGAAATGGTTGTAAAAATAAATCTGTAGGTTAATATGGCACATAATTGAATGCTCAATGATCTTAGCCAAAAATCACATCCTTAAATTAAAAAATCCGTCGTCTACAAGTATCAATGACTGGAATACATTTTTGCAAGGCATATTATAACACCTGAAACTCAAAACATGATGAAATAGGCCAAAGTTCTTTGTGAAAATGCAGAACAAACTTGTGGGAACAGATAACTTAGCCAGGAACAGGTTTCCCTCCGTGTTGCAACTCAGAAAATAATGTACAGATAGGAGCATTGAACAAAAAAATGAGTTAGCATCGCTAATCTAAAACCATGCTGTTCCAAAGGAATACCGTAAAGGTGATTGTAGTGAAGATGAGTTGCCCGACTGGTCCTTGCAACATCAAGAAGAACACTAGTGCTATCAAAGCCTCTTCTTATCAACAAATGGGACCCAAGTCGCCTCAAGGACTCATCAAGTTCTGCCAAGCTCTGCTTCAACCACCACCTTGACATTCGACCTGGACAATATTCCCCCTCCTCTTCTGGACACCAGATGAAGATAGGCACCACTGTACCAGCCCTAGCAGCTGCAGCTAAAGCAGGATTGTCTTCGATACGAAGATCTCGTCTAAACCATACAATTGTGCACACTGTTGCCATGCTAGTGTATCAAGAAATCCACTCATGCGCTGATCTAGGTTATATGGCACTTACACAGGGCTAATTTGTTTCATTCATCCAGAAAGGCTCCAGATAGTCCCCTTCTATGATGCAACTCCTTTTGTTGACTGTTAACGGCCAAATGATTTGCACAATCATCGTTCTGACTTCTATGAAGAAGGCCTATAAGAACTGCCCAAAATCTAAAGGAACTCACCACATAATCATTCGTACTTTTCTGTCGGGTGCTACTTAATAACAGTAAATGGGCTCATCTGCTAAAAGGAACTGAAGCCAATACTCCAAGCATGATGTGATTTGGTCAGGGGTGCCAGCCGACAGCTGCTGAGGCCGCATCGTATTCAGGAACTTGAAGAAACTGGTGGCCCCATATGTTCAGTGCTAAATGATCAGGAACTTGAGTGGCCCCATGTTCAGAATCAGTGGTTAAAGAACATGCCAGGCTGCAATTCCTGGAAGAAATAACCAGGACATGGCCGCGCCCAGCATCTCTTCTAGATCCAGAACCCAATTCATCCATAGCGATATCCACTAGCGCCAAGTGGCTGTATTTTTTTTTTCAAAAAACAAAACAAATGAAAATAAGCAACAAGTAACCAAGCAAATAATCAAAATTAAATTAAATAAACAAATAATCAAAATTGAATTAAATTTAATAGAATACGTATATTTCTATCTATCAATCAATCATCGAGGAATCAAATGCTTCTCCTGTCTGTTTAGTAATGCTCTTCTTGAGAAATCATCAAAAATGTCTTTTTTGTTCTTTAAATTGAAGAAAAAGAAATAATTTTTACGTCATGGTCATGCCACTGGCAGCATTTAATTAGACATAATTGCATATACTACACCAACATTGCTTATTGCCACATTTGCAACAACCAATTGGAAACATTTTTGTTCTAAGACTAGTGTGCTACCACCACCAAAAGACGTTCAAGTGCAAAAAAAGTGTTTGAATTCTTGCAATCTACTTATTAACATAACATATAGCCACAAACAAAAACTGCTATAGACTCATGGGGAGGGAAATCTTCTTCAGATGCCACCTCTGTTTACTTGCTAGTTTTACTAGTAAGATCTAAGAGGACTACTAGATCCTCTATATCTTTGTCCTCACCGTCGTTTGCTAGCCAATGACATTATAAAGAGGAATAGATTAACTTTATCCATTAGCATCATTCACCCCTTGGTTGGTTAAGCCAAAATAACATGACTTAGCCATAATCGACTTACATACTTGTTCTACATATTATGTATTTCACATTTGTGTAATTGATGCTATGATACATATAATTGTGAAATTCCTACTTGTAAGTTGTATGGAGCAATCATAGTCAAACTTTGACGTAGACCATATTCATACAGGTTAAAGATAAACATTAAGTGGTTGGAGAGAGCGATATTGATCTAAAACAAAGACATCTACATCAAACAAGAAAATATCTTTAAACCATTGTACTATCTTCAGGTCTGTTTATAAATATCAATATCGATCCTATCTCGCACGTTTCATCAAAAAATCTAAACTCTTTAACTTTCATCTCATGTTTAAATTTGATCATATCCTACTTTCTAGTATGATTTTCATGATCCCTCTTAATTTTCTTGTGTCTTTTGTGTTCCTCACATTAAAATAATAAAACTAGCAGTAGCGCAGGCTTGGGGTAAAGGATAGGTTGAATAAGAAGACATAGGGTGAAGGGCCTATGAAGAAAAATACGAGGAGAAAATATAGACTGGAAGATAAGATGATGGGATAAGCATGAGGGGTAGGAGGAGCTTGGGATGTATTTAACATGAGTAGGCCTTAAATGCTAGAGTATAAGTTTGCTTAGATGTTGGATCATAGTTTTTATTTTCCATCTTTTGGTATATGTGACTTTTTTTTGTCTTGGTGCAATGATCAGCTATTGTGGGTTAACCTCCCCAAAATACACTTATACATTGGAAAATATCAATACACTTGATATTGGAAAATGTCAATAAGGTACAATATACAAGTCCTTGTAATATGAAGGGGTGTTAAGTTGAACCAATACAAGCTAGCATTGGTGAGATTGGAACAATGTGTAAAGATGACACTTTTATATCTAGTCCAAGTATTTCACAATGTATTCTTGAACCACAAATTTGAAATCCATAACACCAAGGTGTTAACGTGCATCCAACAAATCTGCACCCTCTTCCTACATCTACAACAAGCCCCCCACCCTTAGATAACCCACCAACAAGAAGAGCGAGTGGCAATAACATGCGCACTCAGCTATGCACCAAATTTCAACTTGAGACGGACCATAAGGGCATGGCACACCTTGTAAAGTAAGGAAGGCAGATACCATACAAAAACCTGAAAGACGTTATTTAGAAATTCAACTCCTTCATTAGATACCATTATAAAAACCCAAAAAACTTAACTCCATTGCAAAAACATTATTTAAAATCCTGAATCCTCAATAGCAAAATGCAACAATTTATAAGCCTACACCACGAGAAAAAAGAAGTATAAGAATTATGATCTACTAGGCTTCTTTGCTATTAAGGCAAGTCAGTTTTGTTTTGATCTAAGATGACAAAAAATATTGCTAATTAGGGGCTCCCATAGAGATAAGTGACGAAAATTATAGCTAATTAGGGGCACAGATGAATAACATTATTCTAAATCACTATAAGAGCTCTTGATAATTGATATCTTCATGAAAAAATGTTGAAGTTGTAAGGTGTGCAAAGGAATATTGCATCCCCAATGGAACTCTGCCTAACAACTTTGGGACATATTGTACATGAATGCAAAACAATTACATTGATGTAGCTATTTTGTAAAACTTCAAAGTGGCTGCGAAGCATCCTTTGTAATAATTGCACAAACAACAACCCTTTATGTTTCGTATATAACAAAATAGAAATAGGGTCGCCTTTATTCCCTGGCGACCATTCCTATGGCAACACGTGGCATCAGCCAATATTGCGGAATGGAAAAATGTGACGGGCCTGGCCAGTTAACCTCTCGGTAACTGGAGATCCCATCGATCTCTACCGTTGGATCTACTTAGCTCTTAGACTCAAGAAATTAATACATGCATACTTAGGTAAAGAATTTAATCTTTATTCGTGCTCTAGGGTCCCAAAAATATTATACTTGCCATTGCTCGGCAAAATCCCACACAACAACCAAGTTTACAAATAATTATAGTTTATAAACCGATCCATAATAATAATAGTTATATTAATCAAATGTATTATCTAGCAATTCACACACTCCTACTCTCGCCTTTCTGCAGCTTGGCTACTCTCCGGAGCATCTCGCACCTCTGCTTACACCATTTAACCACGGGGTTAGTCACACGGACTAAGTGGGGATCGGGGATCTAGGATATATCTAGCATTAATAATCACCAAGCATTAACTTAAGACAATACTAGTCTTACCGTAACCTCGCCCCTGCAATCTAAGTTATTAGTCCAACAAGAATAACCTCAATGCATAATTATACCAAGCATAACCATTGCAACTTGATTCCAGCTTTAAAACCACATATACAATAGCCAAGCAACCATAGCATCAACATAGCAACCAATATTCCTCTGGGTCTGAGCAAGGTCAACTCGGCTGATCAGGCCAGTGACATAGAGGCGGGGTAACCACGTGTGTACACACCCTTCCACGCTGCGTCCAGCATTGGAGGACCACTTACTGTGCATGACGTTGTACCTTACGGTACCAACGCCCGATGTTCAAAATATTACCATTTGCATAGCACTGTGCAAAACCGTGAGTCTAGACCATCGCACCTAGACTCCGGCCCCAGAGGTCTATATCAAAGAATTTCACCATGTACAATTACATACAATTCACCATCATGCCCATGCCTTAACAAGCTCAACATCAAATAATTCCATAATTCACACGTTTTGTAACATAAAATGTCCAACCATAGCCTTAATAATGCAAAATGCGACCATCACTATTAAATTACAATAACATCTACTTCTTTCAAAAACATTCACTAACAATAAGGTTACTAGAGACTTTAATAATATTAGTCTATAGCATTCTATTCCCTATGCCTTGCATTTTTAATTTCCTTCTTTAATTTAACTAATGCCAAGGTTTAATTAGATATCTAGCTAACTTTCTAAACTACCCATACCATAATCATAAACAACTTATAACCATTAACCTAACCCTCCGTCACTTAGGCCTTAATCTTCCATAAATTTCAAGCCAACTCTTGCTCCAAACCACCCTTAATATTTTAACTTTAGCTTTAATTTTAATCTTTAACCTTATTCTTGCTACCTTACTAACAAATTAATCAATTGTTAACATTTTCGTTACTTCTAACCTAACCCTAACTACGTTATCGGGGGGCGAACTTCATTTGCGACTCCAAATTCCGGCCTCGGGCCATGAATCCTCATAGAAATCCCACAAAGTCTCGATTTTCTTTGGCAATGAAGTTTTCGGCCATTTCGGCCAGCTTATGGCACAAATCGGATGATTTGAGCGGTTCGAGGGCCACCAAGATCATGATTTTTCGGCCGGATCTTACTCTAATCTTCCTAATTACGTATCCTTTCTCCATTTCGGCCTCCCTAAGGCCCAAATCGGCCCATTCGAGGCGATTCACATGCTTTATGGCATGACAAATCGGCAAGATCATGCGGGTTATTCGGTGATATTCAAGAAAAATTACTGCGGTCTTTGCTAGTTCTAGCCTCATCACTTCAATTCTAATTCATTTCACATAACTTTTCATGCTTCCCGATCATTCTAGTTCATCAAGTTCATGCTATGCAAGCGGTGATATTTTAAGAGAAACTTTTACGGTTTTTAACTAATTTACGCCATACTTTTATCTTAATCCATTTTCGGGTTCTAATCGCTATTCCAATCACTTACGGCATGGTTTAAATGATCAGCTCACTAGACTTCATTAGATCTATGATGCTTTTGCAAGCTTTTCATATGCAATCATAAAATACTTACATATACAATCATGCAAGTTAATTCATATGCGCTTAGCGACAATTTACTCTAATCCATGCCAAGTTCTAGAACAATCCCCTCTTTTGTATCAACACAATTTTGCTACACTAGAAACCCGGGTGTAAGACTTGATCCCCACCGGAATCCCGCTTGTTGCTTCCTCATTGCTCCAACGCGCTCCCGAGCTCTGCGCGATTCGGCTCCCGCCAATCATACGCAATCAATCTTTTCCCAATGCTTTTCTCTATACTTATATTTATTTTTTAGCGGTATTTTGTCTCGTATAATCTCTACATATCGACGTATTTTCTGCATCGCGTGATATTTTGATTAATATTCCTTTGCATCTTTTTAAATAAAATAATCCACAATTTACCTCAAAATCCTAGGTCCTTTACAAAAAGGGTTCCTTCATTCAGCGGCCAGAATTTTGGGACGGGTTAGGTTAGGATTCTTCAACGCTAGTTCTTCACGATTCGGTTCTTTCCCGGTTCTTCGATTCTTCAAACTATGCTATGCGTCCGGTGGCTCCGCGGCCGATCACAATGTTCATGCAAAGGATTATTCATTATTCATTCTTCATTCAACCACAGGCTATGCCAGATTCGAGCTTTAAATCTCAGTTTTTGCCAATCCGAGCTCTATTCTAAAACTTTGTTCTTACTAAGATCTGATCTCTGTTTTTGCTAGATTCAACTTCTAGAACTCTCTTTCTACCAAGATCTTACCTCTGTTTTTGCCTCCCGGTTTTGCAGGTGACCCGCTCCCGGCTAACGCCGGTCGCGGGACCCCATTTGCAAAACTGGGAATGGAGTCCCAACCTCCATTCCCCTATACATTACTTTTACTCATATGCTCTTGTATTGATTTTATTATTAGGTTCGACCAAGATAAAGATATTCGATTTTGTCAAATAAATTCATGATTGTAAATCACGTCGGGATCTCAAAACAACAAGGCTAAAAAGAGAATTAAGAGACGAAACAAATTGCAAATGGGTGAGTTATGGTTGCACAAGGATAATAGGGTTGTTGGCCCCATTCTGGGACAATCATGATGGACAGTAGTTCTTAGTGTTTTTTCAGGCATCTCGAATTACGGAGGAGGGAATGGAACAAAGTAAAAGAACATCGCGTAAAGGGTCTGAGGGCATTCATCCAGAGATGA
Source organism: Isoetes taiwanensis (assembly GCA_021234155.1). Classification (NCBI taxonomy): domain Eukaryota; kingdom Viridiplantae; phylum Streptophyta; class Lycopodiopsida; order Isoetales; family Isoetaceae; genus Isoetes; species Isoetes taiwanensis. Next base: position 5,337,244 of record JAJEKV010000009.1, on the reverse strand, counting down.
GGTAGTAATTTGTTCTTACCAATAGCAAATTTGTGCCAAGAAGTAAGTAGGAATTTGTGACCCTACGGGCTTGTATTTGGAATATTGGAGGTTTCTGAGAATTCAAAGCTATTAGTGCACATGATTTTATCGAAAGAAAATAGATTTGTTGTTATTAGTAGAGACATGGGCACATGAAGCAAATGAAGCGCCCGAACTTAAGGGTTATAATCGACTTCTTCGCCACGAGCAAAACAAGATCAACAAGGTTTTGGACCGAGGTGAGGGAGGATTAGCCTCGCTATCGAGGAGACAGGACATTGCTCACGAGATTAAACTTATTAAGGTATGTGAATTTTACAATATGCATGGTTTGAGATAAGCGGTTCACGCAAGATTTTTTGGCTTTGTGCTATTTTTTTGCATTTGCTTACGCTAATATATATAACCAGGGATGGGCTTTCTAGAGAAGATCCATTTATATATCTCGAGCCAAGATATTGCAATTTTTTCTCAAGAAGGATCCGTCATTATTAGGAGGAGATTTTAATGCTAATTAAAGATTTGCAAGCCTCTTTGTTTTGCGGGAAGAAGTAGATCCTTTATGGATGGAGGAAGTTGAGGCCTGGCATATAATTGGTACGAGAATGGAAAGCGTGCACATCGCAAGATAATATAATCAATGGTATGGGGAAACATCTTCTTTGCTCTATCACGATTTGCTTTAGATTGCTTATTCTTAATGGCTGCAAGCGGTTCCCTTAATCGTGGTTTTTACAAAAATCTGACAAGAGGAAAGAGTGTGGTTGATTATGTTATTGCTGATCAAGATGTAGCGAGAAATGGTTCTAACCAACTTGCTAGTAGAAAGCCCTACGGTAGAATCACGAGCATTCTCCACTAGTTTTTGATCTAAAAGTTTTGGGAAACCGTCGGCTCAAAAGCAAAAAGCGAGATGTGTAGCTCCTTTTACTTTGGACTATGCTAGACAAGCAGAGTATGTAAAAGAGGTAAAATATCTCTTTGACAATTGGGTACCTTCGCAGGATCATGTGGAACGAAGCAGAGTATTCCAGAATAAATTGCTAGAGGCTGCAAAACATGTTTTCTCATCTTTAACTCCGAAAAGGAAGAAAGATAGACTTTGGTTTGATAATGAATGTCAGGTGGCAAGGAAAAATTTGCAGGGCATGATTGGGGTTCAGAGGAAACTGCATTTAAGATTATACAGGGGAATGCTAAAAAGGAAAAAGAGGGCCTTTCTGTTAAAAAGACAAACAGAGTTATATGAAAAGCTGATATGCCATCCAACAGAATTTTGGAAGCATATGAATGCACAAACATCACGGGCGGATGAGGTGGACACTGAGCAGATGTATACACATATCCAAAACCTGTACCATAAAGACAATGTACAAGATATAGAGACAGTGGATGTTTTTGATCCTGAGCTTATCACAGCAAAGGATATTTCCGAGGCAATGCAGAAAATGGCAAATGGCAAAGCTGCAGATGCATCAGGGCTTAAAGCCGAGTTGCTTAAATAAAATCTGGAGATCAAATGATTATTGAAATAGCTAGTCTATTTAATTCAGCTATGGCATTAGGTTTTCCTCCTGATTGGCAAGTTAGTCGGATTGTCCCCATCCACAAAGGGGGAGATAAGCGGGGATGTAAATAATATCGCATAATAACGATAAAAGCATGCACCATGGCAAAGTTATTTGGGATAGTGCTAGAGCAAAAACTGTCAAAATGGCTGGAAAATAACAATCTCAGAGCATGTGCACAAGCAGGTTTTCGTCAGGGGTACTCTACCACTGATCATTTGTTGGTTATGAGAGCGATTATAGAAGACTCAAAAGACAGGGATAAAGCTACTTATGCGTGTTTTGTTGATTTTCGCAAGGCCTTTGATACAGTTCCACGAAACAGGCTAATGCAGCGTTTGGAGGATCTTCGGGTCTCGCGTGAAATAAGAGCCATGTTTGTTCGCCTATATGAGAAGGTAATTGCCCAGCTTTGTTTTTCTTTAAGTGAGAAATGCAGTAAGCAAATTATTAGCAACAGTGAAGCAAGGTTGTCCAGCATCGCCAACGCTCTTTGGAGTATACATTGATGAACTTGAAGAGTGGCTTAAGGAAAATTGCTTGGAGGGGGCATTTATTACAGATTATTTAGTACAACTGCTGCTCTATGCTGATGATATAGTTCTTATTGCACGATCTGAGACAGGTTTGCAAAAGCATCTAAATGTATTGAAAAGGTTTTGTGAGCTTACAGAGATGACTGTAAATCTATAAAAGACAAAAGTCATGGTGTTTGTTACTAGAAAAGTATGTAATTTATACTATGACGGACAGGTGGTGGAACAGGTACATAATTACAGATATTTAGGCCTAGAGGTAACAGATACTTATACGTGGAATGTTGCAGTGGACAAAAGAGTAAATGCAGACAGAAGAGCACTATTTGGAATGCGGGCAAAATGTCGCCTGATTCAGTTCAATTGTGGGATTTGGACTATCGCCATCATTTGTATAGAGCACTCGTGCAACCAAAGGGTTTCAGATGGTTGCCAAGTATGGGGTCCGGGGCTATCATGCAAGAAATGGAAAAGCATTGAATCTGTCTGAACGCTAAACGCTCAAGGATGAGCTCGGAGTTAAACTCCAAACACCGTATCCAATCGCCGCTTGCGAAGCGGGAATGTTGCCTTTAGAGGCGGAGGCTCTTTGCCAATTTATAAGATATGTGCTTAGAGTTCAATCTCTAACGCCGGATAGATTGCCATATAAGGTATTAGAAGCAAGCCGTGAACATGGTTGGTATCATAAGGGAGTTGCGTGGCTGAACCGTTTCGGGCATCTCAATGATAGATATGCCTACAAAGCAGTTTAAGGGATCGTGGAATGGGTGGGATGAAAGTTACTGATAAAATATGGGCAAATGCTCAAGAAAAAATGGAATTCTATAAAAGAGAGATTAATCCTATGGTCACCTACACACACCGCAAAGCAATATCTCCTTGATCATTTACCTAGGGCACACCAACACTTGATTTGTCGGGATCTTGGGTTAGCTCCCATCACCTCTTAATTGAGTATGGACGATGGCGTCGATTCCTAGGGACGAGAGAACATGTGAAGTTTGCTTGGCGCAGAAGAAGTTGAAGATGAACACCATTTTCTTATTGCCTGTCCAGCATATGCAGCCATAAGAGATCGTCATGGATTGAAAGAATCAGATCTTCGAAATGTATATCTGTTTTTGATTTATCAAATCACTTGCATCTCTCCTTGAGGAGATATGGCAAGTTCGTGAGGTTTCTTTGCAGCGATGGACTGATTTGTCCCTCAGTTTGTAGCACCTTTATGTTTGTTTCTGATATTTCATCTCCTAGACCGTAGGGTCTCTATGAGATAGTGAATAATTTATAGGGTGCCTTTTTAGTTGGAATATTTAAGAAAAACTTGTGCATTCTTTAAAAAAAACTTAAATATTTTGAAGTCATGGTTCTAAGCCCAGAAAATGCCATTTTCATCAAAGCCTAATGGGAGAGCAACAATCGTCAACTGATGGGATTGTCGTACCAATTACCATATTGGAAACTCCGGAGCGGACTACACTAGATTCATAAAGTAATGAAGAACATTCCCATTCCTTGCGCTTCCTGAGACAGGTTTGCCGGATTAATTTTTGTGATTGAAGAATAGACAATACGAGTTATATTTGTGATGAAAAACTATATATCTCTCTCTCTAGAAATCTGCAGAGATACAAATTGCCATAAACTAGTATTAGGCATAGCCATCTGTTATAAACATCATATGCAGACAAGATCAGGCTACCTAAGATGGATTTTCCATGTTACCTCTAGCCTTTCTATTGGGCAAAATCCTGTAACAGCTGGTTTCCTAGTTCTTTTAGTGCGACAAGATTTTTAATAACTTCTAGCACTCATACTGGTCAAAACCAGACATTCAAAATCCATCTATATGCTAGCAAATTCATCTGCTAATTTGATAAACTACTTATGCTGCCCCTGCAGAACTATGCTAGTTGTTTCAAAGCAACCAACTACCATTTATCTATCTGTGCTAGAAATGATTATGAGGAAGGAAACTCAGTTGACAAATCGAAGAAAATTTTTTGGGCTTCATCTTTCCAAGAACAACCTAGTGGCCATAAAATCACTCAGTTTTAACGAGTTCATAAGTAGCATGCAGCCGCTCAACTGTCATCAACAAATAAATCAGCAGGGAATGCGTGACTAAAAATACATATCCATCATGGCCTGGTGAACACATGAATTTCAAAATGTGAGCATAGAATGGAACATCATCATCATCATCATCAAAGAACTGAAATACTGAATAAGATCTAATCTATCTTACCTAAACATACATGGTTAGGTTCCTTCGTTACGGCTGGTGATCTTAGGATCTACAAGGCTACTAAGACTGATCTAACATACTATCCTAGCTCATTGTTGGGCTAATAGTCGGCTTTGCACAACAGAATTTTAGGTTGTCTGATCCTTGGCTTGCTCCAACTCCTCGAATCGCGTCTATGCCTTCATTCTTGCTGAAGATAGCTGCTCCTGAGGAATCTATTATGCAAGACCGGCTCAGTGGCATCTAGCAATGCGGAATGGCAGCGTGCCTTGGCCAGAATGGCTAAGGGAAGCCAAAATGCGAAAATGAAAAAGGTTTAGGGTTTCCCCTTTTGTTCCTTACACATAAACTTTTATGGTAGGTTAGAAGGGACCAAATGGGGTATTGCCACTTGGCAAGGGGTTTAATTTGCATATGTTTAATATACATGTGCAACATACGAGGTTGTCCCCTAGGCGCAACTCTTTACGGCTCTCAGGTACTTGTCGTGGTAACATGTACGTGTGGACGGGATGATAAAAATATCGATATTCGGACCAGGTATGTTATGTTTTGCCGAACGTCACAATCTCCCCACCTTGAATTGATGCTGTCCTCACCATCATGTGTCTCCCCACCTTCGAAACCTGCATACCCTGCAATACATTTGATGCATATAATTTTACAAGACAATTACCACAAGGTAATATTTAAGTTCAATTTTCATAACACATCCTTGTTTAATATCATACTATGGTAAGGGGATTTTTCACCCTCTTACTTTATCATTTATTATTCACAAAAATTTATGGTTTACACCATTATTATTAACATAGTTCTAAAATTCTCTAATTAAGGTTCCATTTGGTCTCCTTGCAACATATTATGACAAAACGTGTGTTGCAAGTCTTCGCAATGCGACCTTCCTGCCGCTAGACTTCCCTATTGGCCTGCAGATCCAACACTACGTCAGTATACATTTAACTACTTTAAAGTTGGTTATTGGGGAACCACCCATTAATTACAATTTATATGGATGCAAGGCTAATCTCCCGGCGTAAAAAGATTATGTTTCTTCCATCTTGGCCGTGGAGACAGCGCCCTATCATGCCTAAGATGATCACTCATGCCTACATCTTTAGTTGCCTTTGGCGTGAAGGATGGCATCCTTCCCATAGTAGGCATTGACTAGAGGTGCTTTCCTATCAATGCATGCATGAATGACCTCTTATCTCTCCAGTTCGTCTACTTTCGTGGGACAGAAGTAGACTTCTTAATCTACCTCACACTCACCTATCGGTTCGGTGTCGACTACTTTGATGACGAGCCGACCCTTGCATTGCTCCATGAATTGGGGGTACTGCTTCTCCAAATCTGATTGTAGTACCCACGTAGCATCTTCCACATGTAAGTGCGTCCATTTCACTAGGTATTGGAGAAATTGGGATCTTCTTGCCTGTGAAGAAGAACCTCTAAAACGATTTCAAGATGGTCGTCCGTCATTTCCAGTAACTCTGTTGTCTCCAATACTTCCTCTGGATTAGAAGTGTGCCTCTTCAGGAGACTTACATGGAAGACTCTATGGATTTTGAGATGCGTTGATAGGTCCAACTTATAGGATTGGCTACCTACTCTTTTGGCTATCCCGAATGGCCCAGCCCATCTTGGAGCAAGTTTCTTGCAATTGCCAATGCGCTTGCTTGACTTTGATCTTCAGCCATACATTGTCCTCAACCTGGAATTTGTCCTCAACCTGGAATTCTCTTACCGTTCTGTGCTTATCGGCTATGCTTTTCTGCCTGCTTCTCGCTGCTAGGAGATATCCCCTCACCTCCTCCACTAGCTGCTGCATATCCGATAACATCTGCTGAGAGACTTCAACTTTGGACACTGGATTGTGCCACGTATCTGGTGTGAAGCATTGATACCCATAATTAATCATGCAGGGCGACGTCTGGGAAGATTCTTGCTTGGTGATATTATAGGCGAACTCCACCAAGTGAATAAAATCATCCCATTTAGACTGCTTGTAACAGACATAGTTTCTCAACATGTCTTCTATGATTCGATTTGTGCGCTCCGTCTGTCCACCCGTCTGAGGATGATATGCCATACTCATGGAGAGCTTCACTTTGAATCGTCTTTGAACAAATCTTGCCAAAATGCGCTCATGAACTTTGAATCTCTATCCGAGATTATTTCTCTCGGCATCCCGTGGAGTCTAACGATCTCTTTGCCGTGTCTGTTGTCCTGCACGGCACGAAATGTACCATCTTTGACAACTTGTCCACCATCACCATTAGGGGTTCTCGGGAGCCTTGTGATAAAGTTCATGCTTATTACTTTCTATTTCGCATTCGACACAAGCAATGGCTCTAAAGCTCCAGGAATTCGGAGTTGTTCCGCCTTTGTCTGCTGACATAACTAGCACTCATGAATGTACCTGGCTATTTGCTTCTTCATGTCGGGCCAGAAGTAGCTGCTTCTGATCTTAAAATAGGTCTTTATAAAACCTGCATGTCTGGCTGTTGGGCTAGTGCGTGTGTCATGGAGTATCAACTTCCTGACTCCTGATGACTCTGGTACACACAATTTATTTTTATAGTACAATAGATTACCTTCCTTCTTAAAATGCTTGAAGGTTTCCCTCTCTTTGTCCGTTCTTGCCTCTTTAAAAAGGCTTGCCCATGCTTCCTTGAAATCTTGGTCTAGGGGCAACGTCTCTTCTATTTTCTTGCCAAACTCACTGATGCGTGTTGATATGGCGTTGATGTGGACTCTCGTCATCAAGGGATGCCTTGAGAGCGCATCCGCAACCACATTGAGCTTGCTTGGCTTGTATACAATGACAAAGTCGTACTCCTCCAGGAACTCCATCCATCTCCTTCGCCTCAAGTTGAGATGTGGTTGGGTGAAGACATATTGTAGACTTTGATGGTCCGTATCCAATTGGAACTTCCTTCCCAATAGATAATGCCTCCATATTCTCAATGCTCTCATCACTGCTAGCAACTCCTGGTTATGGGTTGGGTAGCGCGTTTCGGCGTCGTTCATCTTCCTTGAATCATACGCTACCACCCTCCCTTACTGCATCAAGACCCCTCCTGTTGCAATCTTGCTGGCATCTATTGCTGTCATGAACCTACGCGAAAACAAGGAAAATACGTGGAAAATACGCAAGAAATATGGAATAAATACGCCAAGATAGGCAAAGAATCTGATGTGTGAACAGGAATCAAGAGTACAATGGCCCGAAGGCAAGCGGGAACACGAGACAGATGCCTAGAAGGCTCAAGACTGGCGTTGAACTGGAATGGTTCGACAAGAAGGAGATGCCTCCTTATATATGTAGGCCAACGATCAGGATCACGCACTTCAATGGATGAGATCATGCCAAGTGTCGCGCATGCATGTAGGCTCTAGAATATTCTAGAACCTCCTGGAAACAGCCCCGCATATGAAAAAGACATGAGGGAATATTTTTAACAAATATTGGTAGGGCACTTGGCAAAGGTGTGTGACTTGCAATTAGAAGGTTGCGAGTTCAAACCTTGCTCCGTGCAACTACCCTTTTGCATCCGTGTGATGACCATCTTTTGTACATAGGAGTATAATGTTCATATGATACGAATATCCGTATGGTCATCACACCATCCCCCTCCTACGACGGCGACGAGTCCTCGGAACTGGGGCCGAAGTACTCAAACTTGGCTTATCCGAGTAACGGCAGTGAAACTCCGCAATTTTATCAGGAGCATTACTCAGATTCTCGGCAGGCTCCCAGGTTCTATCACTTGGTGAGTAACCTTCCCAATCGGCAAAGTAATACAATCGTCGACAAAAAAACTTGGAGTCCAGAATCTCTCGAACCTCGAACTCCTCATGATCATCAATTTCTACTGGTGGTGGCGGCGGAGGAATGCGATCTGGGAAGATATTGGTTGTGTAGGGCTCCAATAGAGAAACATGAAATACTGGATGAAGCCGAACAGCTAGAGGGAGCTCGAGCCGGAATGCCACATTGCTGATCTGAGCCGTGATCCGGTAAGGACCAAGGCGACAATAGTCAAGCTTATTGCAGGGACGTGAGGTAGGGAGGTCCCTAAGAAGAAGCCAGACAAGGCCACCAACGTGAAATTTAGGAGCTTCTTGCCGATACAAATCAGTATAATGCCGATAGCATTCCTATGCTCGGTGAAGATGATGCTGAAGATTCGCGCCACGTGCGAACTGACAGCATGAATGCACGCCGATCCTAGTCTACTATTGTTATTCCTACTTGATATATCTAAATGCCACCTAATATACTAACCTTTTATAAAGGAAGACTTCGCCCATTTCGTTCAATGTTGCACTAATCATGCCACCTAGGCTCCAACATTCCTAGGTGGCTCAAACATGCCACATAGGCTCAAACATGCCATGCAGCTCACTTAGGGTCCAACACGCCAAGGTGGCTCCAACATGCCACCTAGGCTCAAACATGCCAAGGTGGCTCAAACATGCCACCCAGGCTCCCAACATGCCACCCTAGGCTCAAACATGCGGTGGCTCAAACATGCCAAGGTGGGCTCAAACATGCCACCTAGGCTCCAACATGCCACCTAGGCTCAAACATGCCAAGGTGGCTCAAACATGCCACGTGGGCTCCACCATGCCACCTAGCCTCCAACATGCCAAGGTGGCTCACAACATGCCACCTAGGCTTAAATATGCCAAGTTGGCTCAAACATGCCACCTAGGGTCCAACATGCCACCGTGGGCTCTAACCCCGCCACCTAGGCTCAAACATGCCACGGGCTCCAACATGCCACGTGCCAAGGTGGCTCCAACATGCCACCCAGGCTCCAACATGCTCCAAACATGCCACAGCGGGCTCTAACATGCCACCTATGTCCAACTTGCCAAGGTGGCTCAAATATGCCGTGGGCTCCAACATGCCAAGGTGGCTCAAGCATGCCACGGGGCTCCAACATGCCACCTAGGCTCCTAACATGGCAAGGTGGCTCAAACATGCCACGTGGTCTCCAACATGCCACCTAGGCTCCAACATGCCAAGGTGGCTCCAACATGCCAAGGTGGCTCAAACATGCCACCTAGGCTCCAACGGGGCTCAAACATGCCAAGGTGGCTCAAACATGCCACGTAGGCTCCAACATGCCAAGGTGGCTCAAACATGCCACCTAGGCTCAAACATGCCAAGGTGGTTCCCACATGCCAAGGTGGCTCCAACATGCCACCTAGGCTCAAACATGCCAAGGTGGCTCAAACATGCCACCTAGGGTCGCAACATGACAAAATGGCTCAAACATGCCACCTAGGCTCCAACGTGCTCAAACATGCCACGCTGGCTCCAACATACCACCTATGCTCCAACTTGCCAAGGTGGCTCAAATATGCCACGTGGGCTCCAACATGCCACCTAGGCTCCAACATTCCTAGGTGGCTCAAACATGCCATCTAGGCTCCAACATGCCACCCGGGCTCAAACATGCGGTGGCTCAAACATGCCAAGGTGGGCTCAAACATGCCACCTAGGCTCCAACATGCCAAGGTGGCTCAAACATGCCACGTGGACTCCATAATGCCACGTGGGCTCCAACATGCCAAGGTGGCTCAAACATGCCACCTAGGCTCAAACATGCCAAGGTGGCTCCAACATGCCATGCAGGCTCCAACATGCCAAGGTGGCTCCAACATGCCACCTAGTCTCAAGCATGCCACCTAGGCACCCCAAGTGGTGACATGGCATGCCAAGTAAGCAAGGTCAAGTTTTGACTAGGCCAAAAACAAAAGATGTCCATCTTTGGTCTTTTCGATTGGGTGATGTTGGCAAATTTTAGGTGACATGGCTAGATGATGGTCACATGGACCTTGGATGTCTTTGCAAACAGGGCGGGGCACCTCGGCGGCGGCCCCTTTCTTGTGAAGGGGCCTCGAAAGGTATATATGCTGGTGCATTTTCTCTTGCGTATGCAGCGTCATGCTGCACATCCTGCCAAGATTTCACCTTTTTTCGAGACCCGGATTTTTATCTGTGCTTTTCTTTGTGTTTATGCTCCGGAAATTCATAATTAATGCATGGGGCAGGGAAAAATCCTGGTTTTCAGCCAGTTGGCTTGTCAAGTGGCGAGAGTCTGAGGAAAATCCCGGTATTTCGGATGAGTTTTAGACCCTCGATTTTTATTGGGATGGCGTAGATGGCCCCGACAAGGTTTAGACCACGTTTTTCGATTTTTGGGGCATGGAGGAGGCCCGGATTGGCGATCCGACCTGCAGCGTCGTCGGAGCGGCGAGAAATTACCCTGGGGACAAGTTCCGCGGCCGAGTTTTCAGGGGGATCAATCACTTACCCCTCACTGGGAGGTATTCAAACATCCACCTCCATGCCAATTGACTACAAAGTGTGTAAAGCGACCTACTTTGGCGTTTCTTGGAGAGGGGTGGTCTTACGCCACGAAACTTGGTCCCCTAGGTAATGGGGATGTTCGGGTCCATTGGCGGAGCCGGTTGTCGATTCGGAGTGGGGGTCGGCCAGTCCTCAGCCCCGGCTTGGACTAGCTGCGAGAACAAGATACTTGGGGTTCACCACGAGGCCACGGTAGAAGATTGAGGCGAGAATAGCAGCACTAGGACTGCTAGGTGGTATACATGTGACCACGGAGAAGCAAAGCTAGCTCCACTACCTAGTAGGGCGTTAGGCCGGTGGTCTCAGGAAGGGGTTGGCTCGGAAGCTTCGTCTCATGCCTGCAGCTTGTGCTTCTATTGCGGTGCATTTTCTCTTGCGTGTGCGGCGTCATGCTGCACATCCCGCCAAGATTTCACCTTTTTGAGACCGAATTTTTATCGTGCTTTTCTTTGTGTTTATGCTCGGAAATTCATAATTAATGCATGGGGCGGGGAAAATCCTGGTTTTCAGCCAGCTGGCTTGCCAAGTGGCCGAGTATAGGAAAATCCCGGTATTTCGGATGAGTTTTAGACCCTCGATTTTTTGATTGGGATGGCCCGTTGGCCTTGGAGGCGGTTTAGACCACGTTTTCGATTTTGGGGCATGGAGGAGGCCCCGATTGGCGATCCGACCTGCGGCGTCGTCCGGGCAGCGAAATTACCCTAAGGGACAAGTTCCACGGCGAGTTTTCCTGGGGATCAATCACTTACCCCTCACTAGGAGGTATTGACATCCACCTCCATGCCAATTGACTACAAGTGTGTAGTAAAGCGACCTACTTTGGCGTTTCTTGGAGAGGGGTGGTCTTACCCATGAAACTTGGTCCCCTAGGTAATGGGGATGTTAGGGTCCATTGGCCGAGCCAGTTCGGATTCCGGGTGGGGGTCAGCCGTCCTCGGCCCCGGCTTGGATTAGCTGCAAGAATAAGATACTTGGGGTTCACCACGAGGCCACAGTAGAAGATTGAAGTGACAATAGGAGCACTAGGACTGCTAGGTGGTATACATGTGACCACGGAGAAGAAAAGCTAGCTCCAGCGCTTTAGTGGGGCGTTACCGGCCGGTGGCCTCCGGAAGGGGGTTGGCTCGGGCTTCGTCTCATGCCTACTGCTTGTGCTTCTATTGTCGGTGCATTTTTCTCTTGCGTGTGCGGCGTCATGTTGCATATCTGCCAAGATTTCATCTTTTGAGACCCGGATTTTTATCGTGCTTTTTTTTGTGTTTATGCTCGGAAATTCATAATTAATGCATGGGGGGGGGGAAAAATCCTGATTTTCAGCCAGCTGGCTTGCCAAGTGGCATGGCGTATAGGAAAATCCCGGTATTTTCGGATGAGCTTTAGACCCTCGATTTTTATTGGGATGGCCACCGTTGGCCTGGCGGGGCGAGTTTAGACCACGTTTTTGATTTTGGGGCATGGAGGAGGCCGGATTGGCGATCCGACCTCTCCACATCGTGCGGAACGCCGAAATTACCCTAGAGGACAAGTTCCACTACCCGGTTTTCCCGGGGGATCAATCACTTACCCCCACTAGGAGGTATTGACATCCACCTCCATGCCAATTGACTACAAGTGTGTAGTAAGCGACCTACTTTGGCGTTTCTTGGAGAGGGTGGTCTTCGCCCACGAAACTTGGTCTCTAGGTAATGGGGATGTTCGGGTCCATTGGCGAGAGCCGGTTCGATTCGGTGGGGGTCGGCCGAGTCCTCGGCCCCGGCTTGGACTAGCTGCGAGAACAAGATACTTGGGGTCACCACGAGGCCACTGGTAGAAGATCGAAGTGAGAATAGCAGCACTAGGACTGCTAGGTGGTATATATGTGACCCGGAGAAGCAAAGCTAGCTCCCACTTGATGGGGCGTTCTGGGCCGATGGCCTCGGAAGGGTTGGCTCGGAAGCTTGTCTCATGCCTACGCTTGTGCTTCTATTGCCGGTGCATTTTCTCTTGCGTGTGCAGCGTCATGCTGCACATCGCCAAGATTTCACCTTTTTGAAACCGGATTTTTATCGTGCTTTTCTTTGTGTTTATGATCGGAAATTCATGATTAATGCATGGGGCGGGAAAAATCATGGTTTTCAGCCAGCTGGCTTGCCAAGTGGCCGGCGTACAGGGAAAATCCCGGTATTTCGGGTGAGCTTTAGACCCTCGATTTTTGATTGGGATGGCCCAGTTGGCCACGGCGGGAGTTTAGACCACGTTTTTTATTTTGGGGCATGGAGGAGGCCCGGATTGGCGATCCGACCTCTCCATGTCATCTACGGAATACCCCCGAGATTACCCACCTCCCAGGGGACAAGTTCCACGGCCCTCTTGATCTAGGTAATGGGGATGTTAGGTCCAGCATCCCGAATGTAAATCCTACCAAACCCTAGGGTTTGGTAGGGTTTATCTCAGCGTCAAAGGCGGAGACTAACACATCCGGAGAAACTTTGCATGGAGTTCTGTGTATGCTGCTGGGGACCATGCCGGAGAGATGGGGTCAAATCCCCGTGTAGCGGCGGCATGCTTTTCGAACTCCCCTTCCGGTTTGGAAAGGGGCTTGTGAAGGGAGTCTTGATTAAGGTATCTTTGTGGGAAAAATTTGGCTCTGTCTCCGGTGCCATGAGGGTAATCCGACACGGGTATTAGACCCCGTCGGATCCACGGGCCCTATGGGTCACCACGTTTTTTATTTTTGGGAAGCATCCCGGAATGTAAACCCTATCAAACCCTAGGGTTTGCTAGGGTTTACATCTCAGCGTCAAGGTTTGGTAGGGAGACTCACACATTGAAACTTTGCATGGAGTTCTCGTGGTATGCTCACGGGGACCATGCAGGAGATGGGGTCGAATCCCCGTAGCATGCTTTTCGAACTCCTTCTTTGGAAAGGGGCTTGTGAAGGGAGTCTCAAAAAAAGGTATCTTTGCCAGAAAGGTGGCTCTGTCTCCCGGTGCCATGAGGGTAATCCGGCCACGGGTATTCCACGTCGGATCACGGGCCCTCGGGTCGCCAGACATCCCTAGAATGTAAACCCTATCAAACCCTAGGGTTTGCTAGGGTTTACATCTCAGCGTCAAGGCGGAGACTCACACATCAGAAACTTTGCATGGAGTTTTCGTGTATGCTCACGGGGACCATGCGGGAGATGGGGTCGAATCCCCACTGCGCTGACATGCTTTTCAGACTCCCCTTCTTTGGAAAGGGGCTTGTGAGTTCTCAAGATCCTTCTATTCTATCCCTTGCCAAACTCCTCTACAAAAATTTCAAAGGTTATCATATTTCTTGCATAAAGTCCTAGTCACGTCACCACCATCTAGCCATGTCACCCAAAATTTGCCAACATCACCCAATGAAAAGACCAAAGATGGACATCTTTTCATTTTTGGCCTAGTCAAAACTTGGCCTAGTCAAAACTTGGAGTGCCTAGGTGGCCTAGGTGGCATGTTGGAGCCCACATGGCATGTTTGAGCCCACATGGCATGTTTGAGCCACTTTAACATGTTTGAGCCTAGGTGGCGTGTTGGAACCTAGGTGGCATGTTTGAGCCACCTTGGCATGTTGGAGTCTGCGTGGCATGTTAGAGCCCACGTGGCATGTTTGAGCCATCTTAACATGTTTGACATAGGTGGCATGTTTGAGCCACCTTCGCATGTTGAAGCCTAGGTTGCATGTTGGATCCCACGTGGCATGTTTGAGACACCTTGGCATGATTATTATGATGGGCACACTTTAGTGCATTTACTGAAACCATTGAATAGTTTGGACATGGTCTATGGCATGTGTATTTTAATAGAAAAACACCCTTATGCGGAACATCTTGTTATCGTATACTAGATATTAGGAATAAGCACACCGTGACGAAGTCCGGTGCTCATTCTCATTAAAGAAATTGTCCATTTTTCATATTGATTACCATTCTCCCAACGTCTTTGCACCACAAGAAGAACAAACATTAGTTTCTACCCTAATGTGAATTTGACTCGGCTACCACATTTTGCTTGATGACATGTAATATAATATAGAAAGCGAGAGCCCAAAGAAAAGGATCAATTCGACTCGGCTCATATATTATCATGAAAAAATGAGAGCCTAAAGAACATGATTATTAAACAGAATATAAAGTTTGTTTAGACCATGCGAAGAGTTTTGTGTTGGCAAAAAAACTATGCAAGTGGAATAATGACATCTTAGGTTTGACAAGAATAACCAAACAATATGAAGTTTCATATTCAACAATTCCATAGAAAAACGAAAGATTTTCCTGGATGTAGCATCTCACATGACAAATTGTTGTGCATGAATGGAGTAAATACTACTTATAAACAAGCCTGGAACAAAGTGTAAGGATATTTTTAAAACCAAAGTATGGGTAAAGGGTCCGGACAAAGAGGTAAAAGGAGGAGCTAGCTACATAAAGGTAAAGAATAGGTAAATGCACTATCCGCTAGCTAAAAATAATTGTGAAGAATGCAAACAAGGGTGGAAAAGGACATTTCAAGTGCATCACAAGGTTACCTGCAAAGGGAATAGGTCCCCTGGCCCTATCTTAGTATCATCTAATGGGTCAAAATCAAACTTATCCTCATCTGCAAAATCCATAGTCTGGATATAAAGCTCCCATTCAAAATTTATTTTGAGCCCGATGGAATCATATAGGTCCTTTATAGCATGGTTGTGATTTCAACCACCCTCGATAATTGCTTCATTGTCGCGGAGAAACTTTAAACACTTCAATTTGCCAATGGTGCGCTGGCGAGAACTTCTGATACATAAAAGCTTTACAAAGTCTCAAACCTAAATATTAGACACAAGTAGATATAGTTTGTATATTTGCATGCGAGAATAGTGCCACATCATCAAGTGCCTACAAATATACGGATAGATGAACCAACATTTACAAATCTACGGATAGACAAACTAGCAATTCATATCCGAAGCCTTTGATTTTTCAAAACCACCGGGTTGAATTCGAATCTCAATTGGCTAACAAACTACGCATACAAGTGCATTTGAGCATCCGGTTACCGCGGTAAGAAGAGCGGCCGGTGGCCTCGCACAACAACGGGGTGGCCAGACAATTTAAGGACAATGGCATATTTGGGCGGTTTCTAGAATATTACGGGCATATACTAGCATTTTCTAGAATATGCCAAAACCCATAGAAAAGTCCCCCCCAAAAAAAAGTTTGCCCCCCTAGAGGCAAACCCAACATTAGGAACTATATAAATTATGTAAATGTGAAAACTATTCAGCGGCTAAGATCGCCATGATGAGCGGCTTAGATTTTGATCCGGCTCCTATCATCTTATTGGTTGAGGCCGTGTTTCTTTCCCTTCTTTCCCGCTGGCCGCTTTCCTTGCGGCTATATGGCGTGTTTCTTTCCATTCTTTCCCTTTGGCGGCTATGGCGAGGGGTACCTAGGGCGATGGCGTTCTACGCTCCTTCTCCGGCTATGGCGATGGCAAAGCATAGCGCCAAATCCGGCGACATCCAGGTGGTCGGCCTTATATGCGCATATCAAGGTAGCTGGAAATGTTTTAGAACTATCTATTTACGGTTCGGTGGACTATGGCGGCGGTGGTAGGCTGGATTCTAAGCCCAAGAACTCCCACTTCTTCTTTGGCGGACCCAAGCCATGCTCTTCTTCCATCATTTTTTCCCTTGGTTTTAAGATGCCTTCTTTATTTGAATGCATTTAGCTTTCGATTTGAAGGTTACGTGCTTTTTTAGCTTCGTTGCTTGATGATTTCGGTTGGGATATTCCCTCTACGCTTACAAATCATCTTGTCATCCCGCCATCCACTTTTCTCGGTCCTTAGATAATATTTTACGTATTTTGCTCTCATCTCTTCCATAAGGCTCGATCGCATTGCAATGCGGTTTAATAAGTTGCTTTCGTCTTCGATAACCTCCTCGGAGAACGACCCTTGTTCTTGCCATGTTTGTTTCCCTTTATGTAACTCTGTTTTCTCAATCCACCTCTGTTTTCTCTTGGCGAATTTGCTTTCTTTGTGTGCTACTCTACTATGTTGGCGAATGGCGAATGACAAGGGGCTTGGCCTGAGAATGATTTTGCCCTATTCCTAAATAAAGGTTTTATCTATTTTTGATTGTTGTTTCATGCTTCCAATACGATTTTTAATGGCTTTGCTCTTTTGTAGAAGTAATATCATCTCGGATATGATGTCTTGTTAATCTCTTAGCAAGATTTAAGGTAAGATTCGGTTTATTTCAGTTTTGCATTGTCTATTAGTACTAAATCAATGCAACTCTTTTTTATCACAGAATAAATTCACTCGTGGCTGCAAGGAAAGATATGTTCGTTTGCCTTTTCCTGTCATCCATTTTTGTGGTAGCAGCTTCAAGTTCGATTCTGAGTTATCAAGGTCTTTGGCATCTGGGGGGCGGCTCCATGGAAGAATAGTCACGTATCGGATGGTTACGATCGAAGCCCATTGGAAGCCCATTGGCACAATAAAGCGTACTTTCGATGAAGGGCCAATACCCGGGCTACAATGTTTTCAAATCATATTAATCTCATGTTTGAACCTTAATTATTAATATAATTGTTCTGAACCTTTTCTTGAATCTTACAAGTTGAATGTTTTAATGTAATGAATGTTTTAATGTAATGGTAAAATTTAGAGTGCAATCTAAATAAGGGCTTGATAAATACAACTAAATACAACTAAATTAATATTATGCGTTATTGTTTGGGTTTGATTCTTAAAAGCCTTTTAAGCGGGTGTCTTTAAAAAAAAAAAAATGGTAAAAGGATTGTCCATATGTAAAGGAGTGCCAACGTGTTAAGATTTGATTGCCTAAAAATGTTGGCGTGTAAATAAAAAGAGTGCCACGATGTCAAGATTTGATTGCCACATGTTAAGATTTCATTGCCTAAAAAGATGTCGATGTGTAAATAAAGGAGTGCCACGTGTCAAGATTTGATTGCCTAAAAAGATATCGGCGTGTAAAGCAAAGCGTGTTGTTTTTGTAAACTTAAAAAGTCCATGGATATTTTATGTTGATTTTCTTGCAAAAACAACACTTGGAAATAACTAATTTAAGAAATAACGTGTCTACTTTTTAATAGCTATATATAATATTGAAGAAAACAATGTTTGAAATAGCAATTATTTTTAAATGCTACATGTGAATTTCTTTAAACACTACGATGCTTTCCCTAAGAAAACAATGACAACTTTAAAAACTACAAGTAGAAGAAAAATAAAAAGCATAGAAAAAAAAAAAAGATCGTCTTTTTACTTCTTCATGTGTAGTAATACGTAAATCTGGCGTGTAGTTTTCAAAAAAAACAATGCATGACTTCTTAAAAACAACGGTGACAAAAAAAAAACCAGTGTAGGAAAAGCCCGATAAAAACAATAGTAAAAAAAAGACACGTTGACAAAAAACAAAAAAACTGCCAGAAAAACCACAGTGGGATTTTTTGCCAAAAAAACACTGTCTCTTTGTGCAAATCCGGATAAAGCGGGCCACGTGGACTTTTGGGGCCATTTTGGTGTTGTTTTGGCATAAAACAACACTTCCGTACAACTAAAAACAAGCTGTGGACCAAAAATTGGGGTCAGTGTGTCTCTGCGAGGTCCTCTGCAAGGGTATGGGGGTTTAGAAACCGACACCTCCTGTGGTTATAATGAAGCAGATACATGGTTTGTCCTGTTTGCTTAGCCTGGTTGGATAGGGATCGTTGTGCTTCAATAGAATATTATCCGTCAATAATAAGGAAGCATACATTTGGGTTCTCCACTGCAAGCTCCTCCAGCGTTGTCCACTGGAGTGGAGCATCCTTTTTCCTATCCCAAGGAAGCACGTCTGCTGGCATAGGGACTTGGCCTGGATTCCTCACCATCGCCCTCAAGATTTCTCTTGCATGCTCATGGTCATACCTCCTGTTAACAAATGTTGACTTATGTGATCTCACCAGACGGTCAACATGGATGGGATGTGTAAAAGATTGGCCAAGTGGATAGTTATCTGCATACTTGACTAACCTACTCATTGCCTCAAATTTGTGTGATTTTTTAGTCATTTTTTGCCAAAGATGCCATCAACATTGCGGTGGGATGTCCTTTCCTAAGTCCGGCAATCTTCATACATCCCACGATATCATTTTGATGCTTCAACTCTTCGGTAGTAACTTGGAGAAGGTCCTCGCCAAAGCTCTCCTCTTCTGCAGACACCCCTTCACTTATAGACACCGGAGTGAGAAGAGCACGGAGTTTTCAAAGTCGAGACTTCGGCACTAGGATTGACCGAGTCATCGCCGGCGGCAGCTAAGGGACCAGCCCGAGGATCTTGACCCGAGTTTAGAAAGAGCGAGTGGGGCCGGTGGAATCATGTATTGAGTTATTATAGGTCGATAAGCGATGAAGCACTTTAAATATTGCTCAGAAGTCTCGATTAGTGTGCTCCTTTGCCCATTACTTTACGGATGATGACCGGATGTCGATTGAGTGGTCGATATGCAACTCCAAAAGCCGCTTCCAAAACACGGATTTAACCGGTGGTCCACGATTGTTGACGATAGTATCGGGCAAGCCGTGAAGTCTGGCTACTTCTCGAAGAAGAAGATCCGTTGTTCCCTCATTGATGATGGTGACGTTGTAGGGAATAAAATGAGCCATCTTAGAAGTGAAGTGTTTATTACGTCTTGTTGAGACCTATGAGGTCTATAAGGCGAGTAACATTACATCAAAATTGTCACCAACACCATCCGTGGTAGGATGCTTGCTCTCACTCTCCAGATCCTCGTTAATACTACAATCACTAACAATTTCATCTCTCCTAGAATGTCCTTCTCGTCTCTCCAATACATCAAATACAAAATGACATAGGACTTTAGTAGGAAGCTAACAATTCTAGCAGTGTCAACGCATGCACCCCCCAATGATATCGTATATCTTCATAAAAAGCAAAAGATAACAAGCGTGTGACTTTCATCCTCTATTTTTGCATCCCCACACATCTCACATATGCGGTGTTCCCGTGGTATCTTGTGCCACCGCCCTGTCTCTACCTTCAAGTAATGCGAGCTAAGTCTCATGCGGGCTAACACATGTCTGAAATGCAGGGAAACATCATCCAATAGATACTTAGCTTCCCCAAGTTGAGGGTTTATGGCAGTTCGATAGAACAACATTTTGGTCTCAGGTGCTCTCCAAGAAATGATCAACGACAACCATGATGGCATCATAACCCCAAGAGACTGGCAACTCCGGGATAAAGTCTATAGAAATGCTCTTTCAAGGTCCATCTGGTACTGGCAGTGGCTAAAGAAGGCCATGAGAAAGATGTCTTGAAACCTTGGCTTGACAGCAGATGTCACAGGATTGAATAAAAGCTTCGACAGAGCGACGAAGCCCAGGCCATCAATACTCTCGACTAATAAGTTCAAGAGTCTTGGCTACTCCAAAATGCCCGGCCATAGGTGAATCATGGCAAGCTTGGAGAATCCGAAGCCTAGAAGCACCTATGGCACATACAGAAGCTCATCATGGAACAGGAGTCCATCTCGAACCTCAAAACGATCATAGTCTGATCGCATTTGCTGAGAAGATGATGTATAAGATGTGAGAATACATCTTGAGCCAATGGATCAGAGGGCAGAGATGCTCGAACAGACTCCAACAAGGCCGTATCATGAGGCCTCTCGAACAAAGTGAGGGCCATAAGCTGGAACTGATCAGGCCCTAGAATAACCTGTGATTGCTGGTCAAATGCAGGATCACCTAGCTTGGGCTCAAGGTAGGAGTATCGAGACAAGGCATCAGCCTTCCCTTGGAGGGATCCAGGACGGTACTTGATCACGAAATCAATCCGGGATAATACTTGAGTATGCCACCAAGCCTGACGATGGTTGAGCACTCGAGCAGACTGAAAATACTCTAGATTTCGATGATCTGTGTAGATGTGACCTTATAAGGAGATCCTTCCACGAAACGTCTCCACTCCTCGAAATAATCCACTATCGCCAACAACTTCTTGTCATAAATGGGATAGTTGATTTTAGCAGCCTGAAATTTTCGTGAGTGATAAGCGATTGGATGCAATTCATGGTCATCCCCCTCCTATGACAGGATCCCACCAAGTGCAAAATCAGAATCATCTGCTTCGACAATATATGGGCGCAAAGGATCTGCATGAGCAAAAACTGGCGCTGTGGTGAAAGCGTGCTTCAGGGTAACGAAAGCAGATTCCACTTCCACGGTCCATTCAAATGGCATGTCCTTGGCCGTGAGGCGTGTCAAAGGAAGAGCAATCTCTGAATAATCCCGAATAAAATGCCGATAGAAATTGGCAAACCCAAGAAAAACGAACATCTCGAATGGATGAAGGTGTTTGCCACTCGAAACGATCTTGACCTTTTCGGGGTCCATAGAGACTCCATGTGGAGTGATGCGATAGCCAAGGAACTCCACATTATTCTGCTCGAATTGACACTTCTCAAGTTTGGCATATAGTCTATGCTCACGAAGCTTCTGAAGGATCTGTCGAACATGCCTCTCATCATGTTCTTCGAGAGTCTTAGAATAAATAAGAATATCATCCAAATAGATGATAACAGAAGTGTCTAAGAACTCTCGAAAAACATCATTGGCCATATGCTGTAACACTGCTGGAGCATTGTTAAGTCCAAACAAACATGACTATGTACTCAAAATGGCCATACCGAGTACGAAAGGTTGTTTTCCACTCATCACCCTCCCGGATCCGAATAAGATTGTAGGCACCCCGAAGACCAATCTTCGTAAAATAATGCGCACCTTGGAGTCATTCCAACAACTCTAGGATCAGAGGATTCGGCACTGTTATTTTATTGAGCCCGCGATAATCAACGACCGGTCGATGAATCATCCTTCTTTTTGACGAAGAAGATAGGCACTCGGTGAGGGGACCGAGAATGTCGAATGAAGCCAGTGGTTAGATTGTCTTCAGTATAATCCTACAAAACCTTCAAGTCAGCAGGAGATAGACCATATATCGGACCATATGGCGGCGTTGTCCCCTGCTGCAAATCAATAGGACAATCATATGGACGATGTTACGGGAGTTTGGCCTTGACTTTGTCGAAAACATCGGAGAAGTCACCATATTTATCCGGGAGCATTGGAGCGGACTTTCTTTGGTGCCGAGCTAGCCGCAGGTGAACTTGGATTGCAAAAACGAACTTGGATCTTGCCTTCTAGATTTATCAAACTTCGCTAAGAGAAATCTTCGAGATCTGGCGAAGGCATGAAGAAGCCTCTACAAAAGGGGCGGGAACATGAGCGGGAACATGAACGTGAGCAAGAGCAACCGGACTATGAACCGGAGCATGAACCGGATCAAGAATTGAGCAGGAATGTGAACTGGAGCAAGAACTGGAGCGAAGCAAAAACAGAATCGAGCAGATGCGAAACTAGAGTTGGAGATGGAGCTGGGACATCATCAAAAATATGGAGAACTGGAGCACTAACTAGAGCAGAGGCAAGAGTCGGATCGTAATATGGAACGTAAGGAGGAAACGGCAAAGGACGGAATCGGGGCCCACAACGCGGACGGAAGTCGATGTTGATGTAGAGACCTGATCTGCCGGATGAACTGGAACTAGAGCTAGAACAAGCAAATCGAATGATCTAGAATGCCCAATAAGTCTGCGGGTTATGTAGCTCGAGGCAGGGGCAGATCCAAGACTATTGGCATGAGGGATAGCAATGAGATTGAAGGAAATACTACAAGAAACTCCCTCGAACAAAACCCAAGAGAGGCTACGTGACTACACCCGAGGAGATCTCTCATCCATCAATCACTTCATGAGAACGGGATGCTCAACCTTGCTTCTAGGGATGGCGTGCTTCTTGGCGGCGCACTATCCATAAAGCAAGCATTGCACCACAATCAAGTTCGCCAACACTTGCAATCCTCGACCGATTTCAATGATATAGGGATGAAGAATGCCTTTCTTACCTTATCTGATGGAATAAACATGTCAAGAAATGTGAAAGGAGTCTGAGAAAAGGCGGCCAGCCGACGAAAGACTCCTACTACTCGGGCCGGCCCTTGAAGTTTTCTGACTGATCTGGGCGCTTCACCGGGCATCCACGAGCAATATGGCTAGCTCCTCCACAGTAGAGGCAAAGGTTAGCCTCTCTCCCGTATTTGCTTCGTGGCGGATAAAGGTCCTCGAGCTGCCGATCAATGCATAGGCTTCGGGTCACGATCCGCTACAGATTCTCTTGATGACACCGCGGAGGACGTAGCTACAGGTGCTTTGTGATTGGGAAGACCTGACTATGTCTCTCTTTCTTACATTCGAAGAGCCGATTATCACATCGAACTGCAAATCTGATGGCTTCTTTCAAACTTTGGGGATCCTCCGTAGACAACAACATATCTTCGACATCCTCACGTAACCCTTTTCGGAAACAATCTCGAAGTGTAACATCATTCAGGCGGTATCTACCGCAATTTGACGAAATTACGATCATTATACGAAAATTTGGGCGAGCCTTGCCTTAGATTGCAAAGTTTTGTGACTGTTGTGCGCTGACGATCAGTGTCTCCAAAGCATGCCTCGAGCTCTGCAGTGAAAGCAGCAAAATCTTGCAACTCTAAGGCTCTTTTCTCCAATAAAGGAGCAAACCAACTTAGAGCTGGCATTGTGAGGAGAGAACCAATCAGCCCAACTTGTTCCTGGCCCGTAGGATATCTATGAGGGTGGATCTGGATCACAAACCTGATCTGATTCAAAAAACCACGGAGCTTGGACTGAGTGCCATCAAACTTCTCTGGCAGGCTGATCTTAGGCTATGATAGCCTCAATCCAGAACTAGAAGCAGATTCATGTGAAGCAACGCGTTCCTTAAGCTCTTTATTGTCCAACTGCAATTGCTGGCATACTTGGACAAGCTGTTGGACCTGCTGTAATAAAGTCGACACCTTCTCCATAGGTATAAAATCACCAGATACGAGCAAAAAAAATGCTTAGGATTAGAGCAGGCAAGAACCGGTAAGGGATTCCGATCCAAACTATCATGAACCTATGCGAAAGGAAAATACGCAGAAAATACGCAAGAATTACAGAAGGAATACGCCAAGATAGGCAAAGAATCTGATGTATGAACAGGAATCAAGAGTACAATAGCCCGAAGGCAAGCAGGAACATGAGATAGATGCCTAGAAGGCTCAAGACTGGCATTGAACCGGAATGGTTCGACAAGAAGGGGATGCCTAGGAGATGCCTCCTTATATATATAGGCCAACGGTCAGGATCGCGCCACTCCAATGGATGAGATCATCCCAAGTGTCGCGCATGCATGTAGGCTCTAGAATATTCTAGAACCTCCTGGAAACAGTCCCACATATGAAAAAGACATGAGGAAATGTTTTTAATAAATATTGGTAGGGCATTTGCCAAAGGTGTGTGATTCGCAACTAAAAGGTTGCGAGTTCAAACCTTGCTTCGTGCAACTACTCTTTTGCATCCGGGTGACGACCGTCTTTTGTACACACGAGTATAATGTTCGTATAATACGAATATCCGTATGGTCGTCCCAGTTGCCACCAACTTATCTTTCTCTGGATCAGGCAACACTAAGACTGGTGCAATCATTAAAGCTTCCTTCAATGTCTCAAATGCTGCATGGGCCTTCCTTTGCTAATGACTCGCCCAATCTTTTATCTTTTCTGCTTTGGTGAGGTCTGTTAATGGTGCTGCTACCTTTGCAAAGCTTGACGAACTTCCTATAATACCCTGCTAAGCCGAGGAAGCTCCTCACTTCATGGATATTCTTAGTGTCGTCCAATGAACTACCGCTTCAATCTTCGCAGGGTCGGTGGAAATCCCTTCTGCTGTGATTACATGCCTCAAGTACTCCACCCTTTCTGTCGCGAAGTGACACTTGGATAGCTTCGCAAAGTTGATGTCTCTTCAACTTTTCAAATACCTTCCTCAAGTGTTGGGCATGCTCCTCTAAGGATTTGCTGTAGACTAGAACGTCATAAAAGAAAACTATGATGAATGTGTCTAGAAACTCGCGGAAAACAACTTTCATGAG
This sequence comes from Isoetes taiwanensis, assembly GCA_021234155.1. Lineage (NCBI taxonomy): Eukaryota > Viridiplantae > Streptophyta > Lycopodiopsida > Isoetales > Isoetaceae > Isoetes > Isoetes taiwanensis. The sequence continues at coordinate 5,312,402 of JAJEKV010000009.1, read as the reverse complement.
CCTCATGAAAGTTGCTAGAGCGTTGGACAATCCAAATGGCATCACTGTGAACTCATAATGGCCGTATCTTGTCCTGAATGCCGTCTTGTAGATGTCCTCTTCCTTGATTCTGATCTGATGGTAGCCTGATCTCAAGTCTATCTTGGAGAAAATCTTCGCTCCCTGCAGTTGATGCATCAAGTCATCTGATCGAGGTAGTGCATACGTGTTCTTGATGGTGTGCTTGTTCAATTGATGATAGTCAATACACATCCTGAGACTTCCATCCCTCTTCTTCTTAACAAAGAGTATTGGCGCTCCAAACGGGGAGACACTAGGTCTTATGAACTCTAGGTCTAGTAACTCCTGCAATTGCTTCTTCAATTCCATCAACTCCTGAGGTGATATTCTGTAGGAGGGCACCTTACTTGTTGGCTTCGTTCCTGGCTCAAGTGCTATCTCACACTCGACTCCTCTGTAAGGTGGAAGTTGCTTAATCTCATCTGGGAACAAATCATGAAATTTCTTCACCAACTTGGCTATAGGTTTTGGCAGTTTGCTCAATGCTTTGGCCTCCTTGTCTTTCTCTGCTTCTTGCTCGTCAACTTCGAGCTTAAAGACATAGGCCACTTGCTCCTTCTTTATGCATCTAAGTAACTTCTTACTAGACATGCATTACATGATTGGGGTGACCTCTTTAGCTGTTATCTCAATGATCTTGCCATCTGGCGTCGTTAAGGTTACTTTTTGCTTCCCACGATCAATCACAGCTCCAGCCGGTCTAAGGTATTCTATGCCTATGATCAAGTCGTACTTGCCGATGTTCATCACTTCTGCCCCCATTTCAACATTGATACCTGGCAAGTCTATGTCGAAGTTGATCCTCTTCCCTGCTGTGTGTCGGATTGCCCCACTTGCCAACACAACCGGTCTAGGCTTGGACTTCAAAGGCTTCAGCTTCAACATCTCTACCATCCTTGGCGAAGCAAAATTGTGGGTACTCCCTGTGTCTATCAACACTATGAAGGACTTGGCCCGGACTTTCCCAATCGTCGAGATAACTTGGTACTGACTCTCAACATTCTCGGAGTCAATAGCAGCAAAGATGTGGCATTCACCCTGGATGTAGTCGTGAGCATCTTCTTCGTTGATTTCCAGGGGTGTCTCCCATCCTCCTAGCTCTGTTAACGCCGCATTCATCACAAATGGGCAGTTATGTGTCTGATGTCCTGGCTGGAAGCACCTGAAGCACAACTGCTTTTCAATACATTCCTGCCTCTTCTCCTTGGGGATGGACTGTAATATAGTTTGAACCACCTGCTTACTCTTTATCCTTGAAGCTGACCTGCTTCTTGTCCTGCTTTCCAAAATTTGTATTTCCTTGCTTTCCATAGTTTGCATTGTACCGAGGTCTAGCAGTTGCTGGGCTTGTTGCTCTTGGGCTGTAGCTTCCTGTAGCCCCCTTGTCCTGATAGTATTGTTGCCTCGGTTTGCTTCCTTGAGGTCCTGTTCCTTGTAAGCTCACTGCTTTAGACTCTGCTTCTGACACCGTTCTGGGGTTTATTGCTCTCACCAGTTTCCTGATCTCCTCGTTTAAGCCTTCAATGTACCCCTCTACTGCGTGTCTTTCACTCAACTTTGGCACATAGAGCCTCAGCCTCATGAACTCTTCGGTGTACTTTTGGACTATTTTATTGCCCTGCTCCAACCTGTAGAACTGTTGCATCAGATGGCACTTGTGTTCCCTCGGCACGTAATGACGCTTAAATGCCTTAGAGAACTTTTTAAATCTGCAGCTATATCTCCTTCTCATTCTCATTCTTAACCCGTGGGCTTTGGCATAGCCTTTCCACCAAATTTTGGCTGCCCCCTTAAGATTGGTTGTTGCTACCCTGCCTTTGTCCTTATCCTTCATGCTATAAGCATTCCCATACTCCCTCATTTCGTCCAACCAAGCCTCGACTTCCATTTCAGATCTGTTGTCCCCTGAGAACTGTTTCAACTTCCTGGCTTTCCACACGTTGCTCAGTGCCGAGTCGACTTTCTTTTGGTAGTCGGCTTCTATTCTGCCCCTATCACGGTTGGGACCCTCTCAGCGGTCCTGCCGATCGTTCTCCTGCTCTTCAAATTCAGAGTCGAAGTCGGAACTAGAGTTGGAGGAATCCGTGCTAGATGATCTCCTTCTCCGGCTTCTCTTCTTTGCTTTGTCTGCTCTGTCAACCGGTGTTTGAGGTAGTTGGACATTCTGGTCTGGTCCCATTGATGTCGCCCCTGCCAGTAAAGCTCTTATTTCGTGGATATCCGATCTTATTTGCGATATCTCTTCTTCTAGGGTTGGTGCCTCGAACTCTTGGAATAGGTTCCTTGGTTGAAACTGCTTTGCGGGTGTCTGCTCTTCCTGAGGTTGTCTATCTTGTTCTATATTCCTGGGTGCTCAAGCTGCATACATATTAGATTGCATTCTGATGATTAGCTTTTGTTTTTTATTGCATTGGTTTGTTTGATGATATAGTTGTGGGGACAAAATATATCAAAGAACACACATAATGCTATAATTTATATTCATAAAATGCAATATTTTTACAATTGCTAATAAAGGGAGAAAAGTTTTAATCTATTCTTGGAATCTTCTATATGCTGGATTGTCTTCCAAGAACTTCTTCACTTGGGCTATGCCAACTGTTCGCCCCAAGTTTCTAAGGATGTTGGTAGCCATACCACCTTGGAGTGCCGTCACCAGGTCTTCGATCCTTCTATCTGACGTGTAGGCTGCAGTGACGGCCAATCTGCCATGTCGTCTGTATGAGACTGCAAAGTCGAAGATGCTCAAAGCTATTGTCCTCTTCACCAGGATGACATGGTCGATGTTTGGAGGCATCCGGGCATGTCTTCCAAATCCTGAGAGGGCAATCAGCATGAAGACTCCTTCTTCTCCTCGGGAGGGCTAAACCGGCAAATGTATGACCGCTTATTCTTCTGTCGGTGAGGAGTGTGGGGTAGAATCACGGGGCTTTGTCGTGTCCCTCCATTTGCCTCTTCTCGGTTCGATTCCAGCCAGTATCTTACGGAGTACTCATCTACGGCTTTGCTATCATTTCTCTATAGTCCGTTGAACATGGACTGGAAGAGGTCAAGTTGATGTCGCCTCTTTCTAATTAATTTGGTACTACTACCGAGGTGTTGGAAGTGCGCTTTTGTTGCTTTTCCACGATGCCCATCCGCTCTTGGAGTGCGATAAATTCCTCCTCCGAGGGTAGCTTCTGCTGCATCATCATCTGCCAGATGTTGGTGTAAGCCGATATCGATGGCGCGGCGGCGTAATGCGTGTGGACCCCCCTGATGTTGATAGGAAAGTCTTGAGTCTCCCGGTCGATGAAGTCATCAAGGCCGGGTTGCTGGCATAGAAGGTGCAGGAGTTCGTCCACCCTGTAAACTCTGTCTCTGCACTCCAGGAGGTTCTTTATATCATGGAGCGTCAGGTACTCCTCCCCTTGGATCATGACCGGGGTTAGACTGGTGATGCCTAACCCAAGTGGAGGTGCTGTCCTTGTTACTCTCAACCCTTCTTCGAAGCTTGGGAGATCTTCCTCTGCTTGCTGACTTTCTTGTATGGGGTCGACGTTGATGATGTCTTCCACGTCGTATCCACATCCTTTCCGGCCTCTTCATACATTCCGACTCCTCATAGTCCAGGAACATCTGCTCTTCTTCACCTGCTTTTGTGGCCATGGGTTCAATCTCTAGAGGTTGAACAGAGGGTTTTTCTATCTAGGTTTGGGCTCTTTGGAACAAAAAGATAGCTACAGCTACAGTATAGGAGAACTATCTCTTCCTATTTATGGATATAGTCATGTAATTTGGCATGCGAGCAGCTTTATTTTCTAGGTACTTGTCTATATTTGGAATGTCATTCAGAGTTGCATGGAGGGCTGTTCTAGGTGCAAAATATCCTATACATGGGGGGAGTTCTACTAGAGAAGGTTTGGCATGGAACTCGGTCATGATTTCTTGGTAAAAAGGTGTGGCATTTATGGTGGCATCCACATCGATCTCCTTTTGGAAAACAGTGAAGATTGAGTTGATGTCAGCCTCAGCCACATGAGCCGTGGCACTATACCATCGCCTGAATGCAGAAGTGGCCATGATGTTGATGCTACTAGGGTTAACAAACAGATCTGGAAGCGCCTCTGGGAGCTGAAAGATTACCTTGGAGTGAGGAGTGACAGAGTAGGATGCAAATGAGGGTTGTGGTCATATTTATAGGCAAAACTCTAATTTGAGAAATTTTTAGGGTTTGGGAATATCTATGCCTTCAAGATCCTGCTATGCAATTGATAGGTGATACAGGTTGAAGAGTAACTCCTGATGATCTTACTGCAAGAAATTTTATCTAATTTGGAGGTATTTGGGATGAATTTGGGTCATTTTGGTTTGACCACTCACACAGTGCGCGAGATGCATTTTCAAAACTTTTGGAAATGGTCCTGGCGCCTCTGTGAGGGGTGGGCTCCTGTTTGGTCCTAGATAGCTCTAAAATTACAATCTAAGGATGGAATCCTATTTATCTCGCCGAGTTAAGGTAGTTTATGCCCTTACTTTCTACATTTGGACAAGTCCAGACATAGATCAATGGTCAAACACTCACACAGTGCGCGAGAGGCATTCTCAAAACTTTTGGAAATGCTCCTGGCACACTCTGTGAGGGGTGGAGCGCAAAATAGTGACTTTTTGTCCAATTTAACTAATTCCAATTGCACATGCCATTATTACAACCTCATTAAACACAATATTACACCACAACTTGATCAAAATATATTTATATTCACAAAAATTTTTACCGTTACATCAAGTTAGCAATCTTCCTTCTTTATGAACCTAGCTAACTTCATGTCTCTAGGCATACAAGTGACTCTCTTCGCATAGAGAGCACACGCTAGGGAATTCTAATGGCCAGAATTTTTTTCAGGATTTTTCTACAATTCTTCCTAACTTAACATTACTCTATTTTACTGCTCTGAAGATTGGAAAAAAAAAAAAAATTTCCCAATTTTTCGAGGTTCATGCTTGGGTGCTATTCCTAAGGCTAGAAGTCTACTGTTAGTTCTAACAGGGAATGGTCAGTGCCCGATCTTGGTCTACCAAGATCATGCTCTGATACCACTGTGACGTCCCCTACTTCTCCAATGCTTCCATTGTATCAGAAGGCAGAGTTCATTCCTCTGACAGCCAAACTGACAGGGGCCATCCACCTGACACCAATCCTTGACAATGGATCGATGAGGAAGAATGGATGGGTCATTTGCCCTGTCTTCCCTCGAGACCGTCCTAGCTGCAGAAGCGTGAGTAAACATAAGCACATGACATCGATATATCAACAGAGTCACCTCGAAGGGTGACTACACCATAATATACATGTAATAACACATCAATAACATCATCCTCACATAGGGGAAGCCTACCTATTGGCTCAGACTCCAGGGTATGGACTGACGACTTGGGCCTCCAGAAGTCATTGCAGACGGAATTCATAAGAATGGATTGGGCTGGCATAGAAACATGGCTGTTGGGTAGTCCACTCCATCGGCCCCTCCTGTGCACACTTTGCAGAGTAGGTTGAAGAGTCTAGGAACTGGACCGTAGCCTACTGGGTGCGTAGCCAGAGGGGCTACTGCTGGCTACTGCTGGGGAATCAAACATTATCAAGAAAAAATTATTCTTTTATCTAGAACTTTTAAGGACGCCTATGGAAATGCTGTATAAACGAAAAACCCATCCTACGGAGATCAAAATTGGCCCGTGAAGTGACATACAACCGCATGAGACACCAAATTGTAGACACACTGCAAATGTGAGTTGTGATTAATACCAATCACTGGTCCACCTAGCTTGAGCAAATGCACTAGCACATTGTTCTGCCTCATAAAAACATCCTCAAAAGGTAGCTGAACGTCCATATGATCTGCCATAGATTGCAGTTCCTTCAAGTATGCAAAGACCTCTCATTTATTATTTGCTACTATAATATTCGTAGCAGCAGAAACTCACTGACATTGGAAGACATATCACGCTTAATCCAGTCATGAAGTGTGTATGTGGAGCACGAGAAGCAGAATTAGTTGAAGGCCCAGTAATAGGAGGAGGAGGATTATTCATTGGCACAGAAGAAGTAGCATTTACTAGAGGTACAATGGCAGAGGTGTCAGAACTAGGACGCAAGGGGAGATTGGGCCAAGTTTTGTCAAGTACAACATAGTCACATACACTTAGCATAACTTGTAAGATCAAGACTTTAGCACGGGGGACCCACAAAGCCAAGCTGACCAAAACACCCGTGCAGGCTCTAGTAGGATGCAACCATTACAACCATTACTGCTAGCTTCGCCAAGATAGTCAATTGCTAAGTACATACCTTGTTTTGAAGCTTTTTATATTCATCCCTGATCAAAATTATTTAGTATGATGATTTTTCCATCTTTGATTATAACAACTAGCACAATTTATGGTACTCTCCAAAGGCACATATTGATCGGATACTTTTCAAACAAACTCATTTTTTATTGGACGAACATTTTGGAGCGAATAAAGTGTACACGTCAAAGTCAAAATGACATGAATATATTAGACTTTAAGGAGATGGAAGGAAGAGGTAAGGCATTTCTTTCAAAAGAAGTTAAAACTGAAATAGATATTACAAGTTTTTGTCGGATATGCAAGATGAAATCACTAATCAATGTATGTGTTGTCAACTAGGAGGTGAATCACTTTTTTGGATGGAGGGACATGGACCGGTAGAAGATGGTAGTCCATTTAAGAGTCCAACTAATTTGTGATTGGATGGAGTGGTGGACCAATTGGGTGTGCCAATTGGGTGGGAGGAAATGGTCAATGTTCTTTTTATTTTCTTATGTGTATTACAAATTATGGGAGAGATAATGGCCTTGAGTATGACATTATGCCATAATAAAGCTGGCAACCCAATAGGCTAGGTTATGGCATTCTTATATCCACTTCAAACCAACCTATCTATAAAATGCGCATTCCACACTTTACTGTTCTTGCCTATATATGAGTGTATGTATTATAGCTAAACTAGTACAATGTGTAAACTATGTACAAGAAATATTATTGCATATGATAATAAGGAGTTTTTATTTTTGGAAGGATGTTAGACTATACATTCAAAACATAATGCATGACAATGCAGAGATGAACTAAAAACATATCAAATAAACGAAAATGGAGCAGAGCCATCCATCTAAGGATGCTAACATATATTCTTTATAGCAAAACTCATGTATACAATGTATTCCGTAAGAGACTTTGTCAATGTGAAAATTCTCTATGTTATGGATTACACAACTCAGTTAGGGTTTGGGAAATCGTAGGAAGTAGCCACCTTAATGTAAATGAGGGAATAAAAACTAGTCAATATGTTGACAGTTTAGCAAATTAAGATGTGAATATGTCTCTTCATTTGAAAACTTAACGGCACTTAGAAATTTTTAAGATGGTGAAGTGTGGAAAATTTGACATGATCTTTTAACTTTTTTTCTCCTCTTTTATTTATTTATTTTTTTTTATTGAAGAACGCCAATCTTTTCATCATTGCATCATGGGTACAATAGTTACATTACATTCTATATATCACATAGAAGCCAATTCACTACTTAGTTGTGATACCTTATGCTAGGAGCTACTTTGCATGTGATTATCTATTACATATATGGCAGGTTTAAGATCTCTAACACAAGACCGATTGATCATACTTGAACCTATCCTAAAAATGTTTGAAAACAATTTCTTCTGCGCACTCCTTTATTGGGTCCCATAGGCCGACTAGTCTCTGCGAAAGATAAAAACCATTCAATTCAATTCAATTTTTTGAACAAACTGATTTATTATTGACTTTTTAGTATCATCATTCTGCAAACATTTTTCATTGAAAATTTTTCGAGGCATGAGTTTCTTTAATCTTAGTAGTAATGGTTGTACTAGACCATCGTATAAATCTCATAGCCTATTGGTCTTCATAGGCCTTTAATCCTAGTAGTAATAGTTGTACTAAACAATTATAAACAATTGTAAAGGTTAAAAAATCAAATCTTATTCTTTTGTGTGGGTATGTATATATACATGTGTGTAAAATAAATAAGTATAATCTGCAAAGTGTGCAGGAGCCAATAAGAGTCGAACACCTTTAACTGCAAGTAGAAGAAGGATAAGAAGAAGAAATCGTAGCAAAAAAAAGATCGGTATTTGATAGATCCTCTGGGCGATTTCTGGCCACCAATTTGATTCCGCCCCTCTAGGAACACACATAATTCTTTGGTTCTGTCAATGCAGATGGTAATTCCAGCACTTCTATCAATCACTAGGCACAAAGACAGACCACTCTTCTAGTTTTGAGCATAACAGATTGCTCCGGCCTGCATAAGAGATCTTCCGGAATGTTAGACTTCTGCAGTAAATAGTACTCCAGTCATTAGGTTCTAACTGGACGCCGTACTTCTGGTGTGGAGGGTTCCTGCCATCGCCTTTTGGGTTTTTTTTTTCCTCTGCAGTTTCTCGACATTTTGACCCTTGACATGCCCGTGTTCTTCCCCCTTTGGCGCCGCTTACATTCTGCAGAGTACAAATTTGGGTCATAATTTTGCTGCCGGAATGAGGAATGGTTGATTCGGTTATGGTGATGACATATATGGCGTTCTTAGAATTGGTTAGTCTTTTTTCTCTCCGCTTGTCTTTCTGCATCTGGGTTATCTTGATTTTTGATAATTGTATGGCTCCCCTTCTGTTTACAGAGTACAAATTATCAAGCTATTGTAATGAATTTCGAGTCTCAACACTACGAAGACAAGCATAAAGGAGATAGGTTTTGGCAACTATGGATTAGTACCAGATCTTGGATGGCCTGTTTATTCTGAAGGTAGCAAATAGCTTCCTTCTTTTGTTTCTCAAGTTTTATTTCACAATGTATAGCAAAACAGAGCAGATCTTATCTCGTTACCGTCCAATTGCACCTAAGCCCCCTTTGCCAAAACTGGATGGAATTACAGAGGCTGCTCCTTTAGAGCCACAGTGTTCATCCTCTGTGTCAGTAGATCGGGGCAAGAAAAGAGGCTCTAGAAAAAGAGGCTCTGATGCTTTGGCATCACCTAACAGCCAAAAAAGAGCTTTGCCATTCAACAGGGGCCTAGTTCAAAATGCTCCTGGTCTCTGCAAACCAGATGCTAATAACAGGCTTGTCGCTGCTGGAGTGCCAGTTAATGATGTTGTAGAAAATACTTCCTCAGTAACCATGTCGCGCAAATCTACAGAAGGGCTTGATGGCCATCAGCTTTTCTATGCTAACTCTGGAGCATGGGAACACATGAGAAATGCAAATGGCTGGTGTGAAACTATTCCTGGAGGTATTTTGTTGCACAGAGCTGCTGTGGCAGGAAATCCTGTTATTCCAGGAGGAACCTATGTAGGGTTTAGAATGATGGACGTGGCAAGTAAGGTTGTTAGCTGGGATTATGGACACAATATGGCAGATGATAGAATTACTGTAGTTCCCCATGTGCCTGTGTCTGAATTGGAGAAGACAAGTGAGATGCAATCGCGCACAGAATCCGCAGGAAGCGTATTGGTTCAGCCAATGCCTCCATCATCAAGTTATAAGCCAGCTTCAAGAGACACAGAAGAAAGTTCTGCAGATGATGACTGCCAGAAGGAATCTCCAAAATTGGTAACATTATCTCTTCTTCCTGAAACACCATCAGATTTGAATTGCATGACCAAGTCAGAAAAGTTTGCGGCACGCCATAGTCAGGACCAGGACCCTAATAATGTGGATGGTGACTTTGATGAACCTCTCAAACTGAGCTTATACATGGTTGAAGAACATGAACATGAACATGAACAAAATAAGTCTGATGCAAGTTCATTGCATATGAAACATGATGGAGGACATATATCCAAGGGAAGGAAAGGCAAGGAAATGGCTTTGGATATAAATTACCTTGAGCAGGCTTATGGGGCTTCACCAGAACCTGTAGTCCTTGTCGATACTTTGCATAATGTTCTTTGGTCCAACCCTTCCTATTCCAAATCTGTCTCAGAAAGGGCCATTTTGGAAACACAATTAGTAGGCCCTTATATTGATCCTTTAGGGTTACCAACTCAGCTTGGCTCCTTTAAATTTAGCCCCTGTCCTCTTATTGGTCAAAGTACAGCAATCTTATGGGGCTTCCTGAAAAAGTTTGTTCTAAAAAGGGATGTCGTCGTTTCTGAATCTGAGAAGGTTTCAAAGCTAGCAGACATAAAGCTTCCAGCTATGAAGGAATTGGGGGAGGAGGAAGATCAACTTGCAAATGAAGGACATCGTAAAAATGTACGCGGTAATGGTAATGATAATGATAAGGAACAGAATCATCAGGTCAAGATGTTCCAACCAGTAAGGGCGGTAGGATCGACTGTTTACTTGGAAGACATTGTTGAAACTAATCAGTTTGCAACCACTCTTGCTGGGAGTCTGGAAGCTGTTCAACGACATCTTGAAAAGGGAGTTTTGCCTGCCATGATCACAGACATCATGAACCATGTAAAGTGGGTAAATATGGCTTACAAGCAGCTGATAGGCCAGACTGAATACTCATGGCTTCCCTCTTGTATGGTTAACAAAAGTGATCAGTCAATAATTCCACAGGCAGCAAGGTTGGCAGGAGAAGTTTCCTTCATTTGTTTGGCACAGAAGCCATTAGACGTTCTCACTTCTCTCCTATGTCATGTATCAATTGAATGGGTAAGTGATGGGAAGAAATGCCTGATTACTGTGCCTGGCGAGATGAGGCGGTTGGATGATGACCAGCTAGGTAGCCTATATGTTTGGAAATTGAATGTTCCTTCAGCAAAATCAAAGTCCCACATCAACATAGTAAGGAAATGTTCTTCCTTCTTTGACTTGAACGAAACATGAGCTTGCAGGAAACAATCTTTGGAGGGCGTCTATACATAATGAAGTTTGTCACATCTAAGCACAACTAATTAGTGTGGTAAGAGTAAATTTTCGTGTTAAAGAAATATTCTGCCAAATATTGATGTAAACACGTTTGGGGAGATACTGTATCAGGATCCATTGTAGATTATATGAGTTGTTGGAACTGTTGAAAAATCGCATGAATGTGTAAGGATTTCACATTTGTGGCTTAAAAGGCATTCTGGAAGATATGTACAGTTTTAAAGCTTGTAATGTAGCAGCATGTTGGCTTCATCTTCATAGTGTGCACAGATCAGTATATGGAACTTCGTTGAAGGCCATTGCATCCTTTTTTGATGAAAGTAAAACCACCTGGGTTAAAAAAGGGGAAAAAAGAACTAATTGAAGGAAAGAGGTGTCTTCAATGTGAAAAATTCCTAAAAGAGAAGGAAACACACGCGAACTACACCATTTTGCGTAAGCCAACTGGTGGCATGTCGTTTGGTAGCCACTAATTAGATACGAATAACTTTGGACTTCAACCTATCCACAAAAATGACACGCAATGTATCTCTAATGTGGTCCAGGCATAAAGCGCAATGTTGGGTTGCCTTGTCCAACTGCCATAAATGTAAGCTGCCAAACCTAAGTTATTTTGAATTAAACAAGAAAACAACCCCATATGGCAATAACATTGCATTTTATGATTAGGCATGGAGCAATAGTGACAGAAAGTAGCTTCAATTGATTTATGTGGTTGATACATAGCAGCTTCTTATTCATCAGACATGTTGCTCGAGTGATAGGCTTTATCCCCAAAATGTACATGAGTAAAAGTGGCTCAATTCATATGTAGAGGGAGAAGATATTGTTTACACCCACTCAGGCCACTTAGTATATCCCCAGGGATGAGATATTTCTCACAGACACACCGACCACTTAATATGCAGGATGAGATATATATCCTAGAGGATAATTTTCACAGACTCACTGAGAAATTGCATGTCATGGAGGATGAATATCTTTTGCATTAACTATGGCAACTACATTGGTTCTTCATATTTGCACTACTTAGGGTCAAGTGTTATGTAACGAAAAGGGATCCTATGTGCCCCATGCCATGCTCATTTTTTAGGGTACGATAGAATCCTACCTTATGAAGTCATATTCTTAGGGCATCACGAGGGCAACACTCTTTGTGCTGCCATCCCAATGCCACCTGCCATGTGGGACTTTTGGGCATTCGAGGTCTCTGGAAAGAAATCAGATATACCCCTCAAAATTTGAAGAATTTCAAAAATACCCTCCAAAAGAAGAACATTTTTGGAAAATTGGTAATAGAGTTTTTGTTGCTCCTGAAATTCAAAAGTTTCTTCACAAACATATAGATTAAGTTGTCTTTCCAACAAAATCAAATTCATCTAAATTGGAGTTGAAATTCACAAGTTATGCTCATTTACGTTGTTTTTTATAGCACTAACTCAAAACACTATAACTTGAAGATTCCAACTCTGTTTTAGACAATTCTACTACTATTAGATAGCCTTTATTCTCATCTATAACTTTTATGGAGGGCACTTTCTTGTTTGTTGACCACAAGAAAGTCACTGCCAATACTCTGTTTCTAGGGTTATTTTTGGAATCTTTGTAAACTTGAGGGGTATATCTGGAATTTTTCCAACTAAGAAATATTCTAGACTATCCTAGCCTTTAGAGTACATAGTTTTTCCAGCATAAGGGCAATTATTTTAGTGCCGCCATCCCGATGTCACTCGCCACGCATGATTTTAGAGAATTCAAGGACTTTGGAAATTAGTACTACTTTATTAGACCATCCTAGCCTCTGGACTAAATAATTTTTTCAACGGGATGAAATCCCCAACAATTAGTGGACAAACTGAGCACGTTCCAGACAGAAGTTCTACCATGTTGGGGATCATCACTAGGCCACCCATCCTAGCTCTATTCTAGCCAAAACCTCATAACTTGGCATGCGTTGTGGAGGTCTCTACCAACTTTCCTCGCTTCTATTGGTATGCTTATTTTGTAAGCTCTGATAGAATCCCACTTTAGGAAGTCAGGATCATAGGCCCCCTTTTTTTCTTAATTATGAAACAATAGATTCTTGTAGCCATAACAATGTGCGGCCAGAATGAAGTCCTTATAGTTTCAAAATAGGCTATATAAGACCATGGCATATCATTTAAATGTAAACATACAGGATAAAATATTAAAAGCCGTATATTATTTCTCTCGACATGTAGGGCTAGGTCTTCAACAACCAAAGAATAGCTCATTCGGAATCCATTCGGAAGCTCATCCGGTATCCAGGGGAATGGCAAAGGCCAGCTATGGTGCTCTGAATGACCAAAGAACAAATGTATGTGATCCCGGTGATCGCATCTCATCTTTTACAGTATGCATTTCTAGTTCTCTACATGTGATTTGTCTTCAAAATAAAACAAAATCTCTTGGCCGCATTTGTGAGCTCCATATCTGCATGATGGGCAGAGTGAAAGGTGGATTTAATAAAGGAACAATTGCTAGAAGGAATGAGGAACAGAAAAATGCTGCAAAGGGAAAGAAAATATTTGATTTCCACCCGGGGGGTTCACCTCTATGTAAAGGGGATATGGCATGTGCGTTCCAGGGGTCGGGAGAAACCCCTCCGTATACGGTTCGCCCCCCATAGAAACCCCTATGTATACAGTCTGGTGTTGGTGAAAAATAATACCTGATTCCATACTTTTACGCCTAGTCCAATCCCCATTGACCCTACCCTTAACCGTATTTTTACGTCTCAAGTATATCACTAATGTAGCCTCCCCGCTACCTTACATTTACATTCAACCTCCAAATTTTGCAAGCTCCACAAGGTTGGTTGCATACCAATGCTAAATTCATATTAGTTGAACTTGATTTCAGCCAAATTGCACATCTGGGATTTCTTTTGTGCCTGTAGAGTGGTTGCATAGGACTAGAGGATTGTAGAGCTCCTTGACATGAAGGCTAAGAACTATAGGCATATGTTCCATAAGATCAATGTTTTTATATTATCTACTCCCAATTAACTTCTAAGTATTCTATGCTCGACCCAAACATGCTTAAAATTCAAGGCAATAGTTTAACTCAAGGTTTAGGGTTCAATGGTTCAATGGTCCCTCTTAGTTCAATGGTGGTCACTCAAAAAAAAAAGGGAATACCAACCAACACACTTGGGAAATCCCAAATTTAAGTATGAATGAATTTCTTAGGCTTAATAGGGTTTATAGATTTTATTATTGGGTGACACGTCTTTTAAGATTTTTCATTATGGCGATTATGGCAGGCATTATGGCATGCAACTATATATCTTCCGACCTCCATTTCCTTCAAGCTACGGATCCGTCTTCTTTCCATCCGGCTTCCACTTCTTCTACTTCTTTCAAGCTCTTGGAATGGCCAGGACCAAGACCACCAGCAAAAAGCCACTGGATGAATCTGTCGGATCTATGGGTTCCGACCATTCTGGCACCACAATGAAAATTGTGGCTCGATTTTCCTGTTTAGAGATGTCTCGCATGCGAGAACTAGGAGCTACCTTTCTGAAAAGGTGCAGCAGTGGGTTGATCGGGTTCATATCAATGAGGAGCGACTGCTGGAGATGAAATTTTTTGCTGAAGGCAATGAACTCTACGTGGAGCTGAAGATGCCTCCTCTGGACAGTCTAGTGGCTTCTTGGTCTGACTAGCATCCTAGGTTTTTGTTTTCACGGCTATGTATATGAAATCTGAAAGCTCCTTAACTTATGTTGTAAACTCTGATGTAAACTTTTGGCCGATGTATTTTATTTTGTGAACCATCTTTGTAAAGCGGCTTGGGCGACTTGTGGCCAGTTCCTTTTTGTGAATATATAATATAATATGATATATGATATGGTTTCACAAATTTTATCTCTTGATTTCTGTCTGTATATATGTTCAGCTGGATGGAAAGTTGTGCAACATATATTTTTAGTTTAGCTAGTTTAGAAGTATTGTTTTGCTTATGCATTAATGGAAAAATCGTGCAGTTATCACCTCTACTTAAGGGTAAATTAGGCTGATTGTCTTAAGGTTGATTGTTTTAAGGCTGATACTTCTCTAAAGGCTGCCAAGAACTCTCAAGAACAAGATACCTTATGCCTTTTAAGGCTGACAAGAACAAGTTAACTTATGCATCAGAAAAGAACAATATAACTTACGCTTCTATTTTATTGGTTCTAACCAATTGTTTTCTAACTTAAGCTTCTATGCATACTGGAAAAGAACTATAGCATTCGCAAGACAACAGCATTCGCATTTAAATCCAACCAACTTTAAAATTCATATTACAACCTTTCAGAATTCATATTCATCAAATACTTTCAGTCATTACAATCTCATATTCCAGCCGAGCTCTTAGTTTGTTTTAAGGCTTTCTCCTTCTCTGATGGCTGACATGAGCAAGATATCTTACGCTTCTATTTTATTGGTTCTAACCAATTGTTTTCTAACTTATGCAACAAGATGGGAAGATAATAGCATTCACAAGACAATAGCATTCACATTTAAATCCAACAAGCTTTAAAATTCATATTGCAACATGAAGCCTTGACAATCTCATAAAGTAAATCCAGCCGAGTTCTTGGTTTGTTTTAAGGCTGATACTTCTTCTCTTAAGGCTGAAATATACATGTCAAAATGTAGTCTTACCATGCTGCCATAATTACTCTATGTTTCCATAATTAAACAGCTGCATGTGGTCTGTTTGCTACTTCGGAAATAATGGTGCTTAAAAAACAAGGCATAATACACTAGAGTGGCAACAAATATCTGCCTCAACCTGCTGCATTCCCTAAAGCTTTTGCTTTCCCTTGTCCCCTACAAAACAACAAAAAGTAAGAGATAGTTAGTAGCAGATTATAACCATTTAGTAACATCTAAATTAAGACTATCCTACCATTATTTTGTTCACGTACAAACTTATTCAGCTGTACTCTATCATTATCATGCAGATGGTAAATGTTTTTGGCAGGTTCATATTTCAAATAGACTCAAGGTCTATGAGTCGATTATCGGTCAGATCGTATGTAAACTACATGGACTTGGCATCCTTGCCAACGTATGTAATATGCTAGATTTAGTTGAACTTCAAAGGACGGGCGTTTAACCAAGTCCACGGGCTCTCTACTCTCTCTCCACGCACTGTCAGACTTCCTCCTCATGCTCAATACCCTTCCAAGGTACCAAACCTTTTGAATTGACACGGATTTCTGCTTCTTTTTTGCTGAAGCATGTCTAGTCTGTGGTACCACCATTTCTTCCACAGGTTCTTCAAAGTAGACTACACAGTCTGTTCCAATGCCTAGTAGAGTCAGTGCGTTAACATTATTTTCTTCAATGGAATATACCAAAGTCCTAACTCTCGTCAACCTATCCTTCGAAAGCCACGGGTTTCCATTCAGATGACTCACAATGGTTGACTTAAAGATTCTCTTCCCTTCCATCTCAATATGCCAAGATACATGAGAGGGCTTTCTCCTTTCACATTCATCTAACATTTCATCAAATACATGACGTAATTCAGAGCTGGCCACATCAGCCTCACTGACTACTTCTTCACCTTGAGGCTATCTTCACTAGTATAATCTGCAAGGTCACAATTCAGCACCTTACCATCAGTATCTACCTTTTTTTCTAACTCCTGCCAAATGTGCTCTTGCTTGACATGAGCTGCCGAAAATAAGAGGGTCGTGGCAGCCTGAAATTCAGAGATATGATTCAAAGCAGAGGCACTCTCCAACAAGTCTGCCCCATCATACGACCTTTCATTACGCACCATGCCACCCACTTTGGAGAAGAAGTTTTCGCACACGTCCGATCCTGTGCACTCTAAGGGCAACTCTAAATGCCCAAATTTATCCCTGAAATACTTTATGAGCAGCACAACAAAATGACATGACAATTGCACATCTATGAAGCTTTCCCGACTAATGAAGTTTCTACTCAACGAATGCGTGCTTTGGTCCTTCAACCATAGCCTCCAAAGTCTGTTATTAAAAAAGAATTTTAGAGAACAATCCAAACTAAAAGAAGCAAAACATATTGCACACCTAAAAAGGAAGGAAACTGTTGCAGCAGCCTTAACCCTTGCTCTTAGGTCCATAGTAGGTGACAAGAAGATGTCAACATAGGTTGCCACAACTTCCAAATAAACTTTTCTCCCCAAATTCCGCATTGGTGGGCCTGCAGTGCCATTTCTGAGGTCGTCCAAGCACCCTTGAACCCTTCTTGAGGCAAGGCGTTGCGCAGCCCTCCAGTTTTGCCTATCCTGACGCTTCACATCCCCAACCTCCAGACCATGCTTTCCTTGGCATAGATCAAACACATGGCATATGTCATTAAGAGTCACTAGCTCGTTCCCTAAGTACAATCTTCTAGATGCATTGTCCAAAGGATTAACAAGCTTCTTGCCATTATGCACGAAATCTTGATCATGCAGCCCATAAACATCATCATTAATTGAGGCACTTAAAGGCCAACCAATCCATGGCACTTCAAATGTAGAGTCTTTGGAACCCTTTAATGTGTAGTCCTCAAACATGCATGCTCTTCGTCTTGAAACTTTGTCCGAGTTGTGGCCGATTAGAGGGCCAACAACCATTCTCAAGTGTGCATTCCACAACTCCTGGATGCGCTTCCACTGACGTCTTACTTCAAGGTGATCAAATCTATTACACGTAAGAATAATAGCAAGGACGAGCTTGGGCAGCTTCTTGTGCAAGGGGTTTACAATAAGAACTCTTGCATAGTGAGAAATCACATTCTCCTCGAAGGCCTTCGTAATGACATTGTAGCCCTCTTCATTGGAGCCAACAACCACCTCAAATGTGCCGTGCCATTGCAGACATGTCCTTCCTTCTTTCCACAAAAGCCAAGTAAACAATCATCTCTCGGAATCCAACGAACAGCCCTCTTCACGACGGTCTCATCCTCGGCCACAATTGCTGGAACTTCACCCAAATCCAGATGTTGGCATTGCATGTGTCGAGAATAGGTTTGAGCAAGATGCTTGAATGTGTCTTCCCTGATACCAACTTTGTAAAAGAAGCTTTCTCGTGTAGAGCGCATCGTGGTGGACATACTTGGGCCTGCAAAGTTTAGAGAAAGAAAATTGTGCATTCTTCTCCCTCCCCAAATCTTTATTGTTTCAAACAATGCTTTCGTGGTTTCTCTATATCTTCTTTTATGGCCAGGTCTGATTATGTTTTGAGCTATGTCCCTTAAAAAATCCCACAAAGCTGGCCTTCCACTAAATTTTCCTTGCCGATGTGCCTCCACTATGTCTTGGCAAAATCTGTTCACATCCTTCCTGTTCATGGACTCCTCCAAACATCCTCTAAGTGACCTTTCTTTCATGGACAATGCCACAACTCTCATTCGGGAAAACATTAACTCTGCTTTTAACTTCCTTATCTCAGACCCAGCAGACATATCCATTTTTTTTACCTCTACGCTATTCAGATAATCTGATCTAATACGTAATTTAGTAGTTCTAAGTCCCCTTGCTACCTTATCATCAGTTTGCCTATGCACTCTCATGTAAAAATCTTTTTCCTTCGGAATAGCAGCACAACGTGAACATTGATAATTCACAAAGGGTTCACCACTAAAGCTAATCCTCTTGCACTTCATATGCCTAAACGAGCCACTAACATGTATTACATCCTGCCCAACCACTATTGTATGCTGCAATGTAGGTTCACAATACCATTGTGTTCCCATTTTCAGCTCATACAGAAAGGGTCTTAAATCCTTTACTTTATCTCTATACTTCCCGCCATACTTATATTTGTTTTGCCAAAAGCCCCAACATAGTAAAGCCAAAGATGTTTCTGTTAGCAAAAGACAACGAAGTCTAAATAATCTACAAACTTACAATATACAATAAATGTTACAAAGCACTTAAGAGTACTCACGGGAACTATTACTTGATGATGCTTGGCTGCTCGTAGATGGAGGGGTCGCTGCAAAACAAGGCAAAGTAAAAATCAGCAAACATTATTCAACATTAAATTAGCTAGAATATGAACACTTGTAGCAAATAGAATGTAGGGCACCTCTTGCAAAAAACTTCAGCAAATTTCCTTGATGCGGATCTGGTTCAGCAGATTTCTTGGGCCGCCCACCTCTTTTTGTTTGCTCATCTGAATCCTTCTCAATATTCATGACGGCATGCACGTGCCTCTTTGAGAGAATATGGTCTTTCATATGGCCAATAAGACTTCCAGATTTTGGAAACAATTCAAAGAGCCTTTCACACATGGCACAAATGATACGAATGTCTTCAACCCTTACAAATCCACCAATGGTATTCTCATAAAGCTTAAACACAACATCGAATACTCTAGTTTCCTCTTGAAACTTTGCAATGGCAGCAGAAAACGTACTTTCATCTAGAGCTTGGTTCTCTTTGGACATATGCAACTCTTCCTCATCATTACAAGGCTGATCCTCCTTTTCCTCAATCTGCAGACCCCCCGGCAGACCCTTTTCCTCACGCTTGAGGTTACGCTCATAATTCTCGGCATGGCCCTAGGACTTTAGATGCCTGCGTTCAAAGTTACACATGGTATCATCTCCACCTTTCCCATATTTCTTTTCACATTCAAGACACCAAATAGAAAATACTGCTTTATCATGGACATCATAAGAGCACAATTCAAACCTGTCCTTTCGATTTCTTTGCTTCAACTTCCTAAACTTCTTCACGGCATGTTGCCATCTGGCAACATCAAATTTAGTTGCTAACTTGGATAGCAGCCTGCTCTTTCTTTGAATTCGGATCGGCACATCATCTAAAAGGAAGCATTTTCAACTAGATCGAGTTCATCATCATTTACCTCTTCATTAGTTACGTTTCCTCGGCTATGGCGGTTTGGTCTATCATCACAAATTGGTGATTTAGAGATGCAATGCTTTCAACTGCAGTCCTTTGCCTTTTATGTGCATGCTCCCCAACCACCTTGATAGTAACCTCGTCCGTAGAAACCTTAAACCTTAGCTCCTGCCTTGGTGTGAAGGCCACTTCCCTATCTCCAAGAAATACAAATTCTTTTTCATCCTCTAGTAGCCCGTCTCGTCTTATTTCGTTTAGTACATCCACATAAGTGCACTTTCGTGGGAGATGATGACAAGGCCAAGGTCGATCCACAACTCTCCACCCATCATTCACCTTGATGACTAATGTCTTCTCCATTTTTCTCAACTTGCAAAGAAGAAGCATCAAATATTAGAGCATGTAAATCTATAGTATTAGAGATATGCATGCACAAAACTACTCTTTAGCCACGATAAAGCATGGTGAAAAAGTAGCTCACGATATGCAAATAAGTAAATCAACTGAAATGCTCTCACCACAGCGAACAACTTGAAATCACGGGCCATTAGCCCGACCATTAGTTCTCTTAGGCTTCTTAAACAAGCACTAAAATCATAGTTACGCCCCAGATTACGCCCACGGTTCTCCTGGCCCGAATGCCAAAACACAACTAACTTTGTCATCGGGGAATCATTGCCTTCTTCATTGGAAACCTTATCTTGATATCGGACCCAAAAACTTGTAGAAGCGGTAGAAAGGAGGCGGGAAGTTTGAGCCACAAAACAAAATTTATCGTAGGTAATGGAGGTGGACTAAGCAGGACGAATCCTCAACAATGCCTTATGTGTTTGAGATAAAAGTACTTCTAATCCGTTCATAAGAAACTATAAAAACAAGTTTTACGAGGCAAAAGCATATGAAAAAAAAAAAATAAAAACATACCTCAGGAAATCAAGGACCCTTAAGCGTATCACGCGACAACCCGACAAAGCATCTAACCCCTTGAGCGTATTTCTAAGTGCATACCCTGCTTGGGGAAAACCGCTCCTCAAACCGTGGAAATCTGGCAGCTCCGGCCAAAGCGTGGGAGACACCTTAAGTATCGTGCTTCAAAACTCAAAAACCCCTTCTTAATTGCAGCGCATGTTTTAATGCGGAAAAAGAGGTGAACCCCCCGGGGATTTCCATAGACCCACTATAGTTACAGCGGAAAATGCACAAGATGCTTTGGATAATCATGGTGAGAGTAGCAATGACCATCTGACTCCACAATCTGTCAGGCAGATGCAACTATGGCAGATTATGCTAGCTGAAGCTCAAGAAACATATACGACGTTGAATCAACCAGATCGATTGAGATCTAACAGGCAAGAAGATAATATCTACTCATACATTGCCGATAACAGTTGTTTAAAAGGATGCTTAATGCATGTCTAGATCTACAAGAGTAAGTCATAAGGATCTATATCTAAACTCTCAATATACTCTCTATTTTCTGTTATCATAATAATTCATACAGGAACATGGTGGAAAAAACAACATGATGGTTTTAAATTTAACTTTGATATATCATTTCTATTTCATACATTGGAATTTGGTTTGTGGTGAAGGGCCTTAAGCCGAATAGATCCATTGCTTACCTGTAATAGCTTAAGCATTTATCCTGTGCAAGGCTAACGTGCTTTTGGTTCTATTGCAGGCAACCGGCTCTATTCCTCCATTTTGCTTGGTTCTTTGAAATGGTGCACGGATTTATGCAACTACTGCTGGACTCTGAACTCATATAACCTAGTATTGTGAGCCTAAAGGTAATTGAACTTGATATTTTGGTTTTTTATGCTCTTATTAAAGGATACGAAGTGAATAGGGGTTGTTCTAATATGAAACAGTCTTGATATAACTTGATATAACTGTTGGATATAATATGCTTTATGTCTTATAAGGTCATGTGATGAGCAACATGAGATAGACTTAAAATGCAATTTTGCTTTTCTATGTTTGAACTACTGAATATGGGTTTAATATGTGGTATATTTTGTAATCGCCAAAGAAATCTATTTCATTGAATAATCTCTTTAAGATGCATGATCTTGAATCCTTATCTATGTTGTCTCAAATGATGTACACATATTTCTTTAGGTACAGATCAGGGCCTAAATGGAGATGATACCTTTCTCCAGTTAGGGTTGCAATTTGGTGGCCTTAATGTCTTCAACTAGATGTATTAAAGCTAGAGATCTGTATTTTGTATACGGATCTGTAAAGGTTTTTTAATGTTACTTCAGCTCTCACGTTTAACCTGGACCTTGGTTTGAGCTAAAGGTATTTTTCTAAATTTCATTCATTAGCACTAACGCTTATAATTTGAACCCTGCAGAGTACAGTGCAACACGATATTGGGGAAGAACTGGATGTTTACGACACATGGATTAAAGAACTAGCTGCACTGCACAACTACGAGCGGCAAATCTCAAGCCCCAATTTTGCAGTCCAGACACTCATAGCATGCATCAAAAATACTGAAGTACATGCATTTATAGTCCATAAAGAGAAAACTCAAGTTGAGAAGAACAATTCAGAAGTCAGCCGACAATTCAGAAGTCAGCTATTTCGGCTTCAATGGATGGTTTCAGGTATTCCATCTAATGAGAAAAGCTATTTACAATCTTGAGGTATGTAAAACCATCCTTACCACTATTTACAATGCCAAGCTTATTATACAACAGAACATGTCTGGAAGATGATCTCTGCAGAAAATTTATGATGTCATGGTTCTCTTCTTATAAAGAAGAGAACCACCATTCTAGGGAAATGGACGTCTGTTTTGGCGCCATGCCAGTTTTGGATCCGCTCTTTCTGTGGCCTATGCTTTCTATAGTGCAAGATCTCGTTTTGGCTTTGCCATCTATATATACTTTGTTGCTTGCTTCTTCCTTCATCGTCATTTCCTTTGAGCTGAATTCTTTGTTGTGCAGAGTTCCCCCCCTCCCTCCTCTGATATCTGGTTTGGGCTTTACATTGGCTGTTCCACTTCTGTTAGGGCCAATTCTTTTTGGGCGGCCCCCTTTTTTCTTGTGTGTATATTTTTGTGTATATTCTCTTTTGAGGATATTTTTGCGGTCGGACCTGGTGTATCTCTATATGTCTCTAGATATCTCTATATGTGTTTCTCTCTATCTCGGCGTAGCAATGTAGCTTCCGGCAATTCTTGATGACACCTCGATCTTGCTTTGTATATTCTTGTGTATATTCTCTCTTGTGTATGTTTTCTCTCTTGCTCTCTTTTCCCATAGGGTTTTCTCTCGGATTTTTTCCCATTGGTCGTGCTTTTACTCTCTCTCTCCCGGCATAGCACTTGTCGCTTCTGGGTAGGCTCCAAAGGGTTCTTCTATTGGATGTGCCTATTTTCTCTTCCTGGTGTAGCTTTGTGGCTTCTAAAAGGGGCACTGAAGGGAAGACCCCCGCGGTCGGGCCTAGTGTATCTATATATTTTCTCTCTCGGCGTAGCAATGTCGCTTCCGAGGATTCTTTATAATTCTATTCTGCTATTTTTTCTCGTTAGATTCTTGTGCTCTGCTTGTCTTTCGAGCATGATGCATGCTTGGCCATAGGGCTCCTAACCTTTTCACGTTAACCATCTGTGTGATTGGGTTTTGCAGTTCGGCACGATCCTCTTTCTTGACACTGAGGTAGTTGCCGATTTTCAGCAGTTTCCAGGTGGTTGCGGTTGCGGGCCGAGGTGTAGCTTTGGTCTAGTCAATTCTGACTTGGACGGGGTTTGAATGCGGTTTTGGGTTCGGGAACTTTGTGGGTCATGGGCCTCGTTATATGTTTTGAGCCTAGTTATATAGCTGAGGTCATTGTTGGATTTTTTTCACTCATATTCACTCATGTTGGGGTGTGGGTCATTGTCTTGCTAACTTGGAAAATGTTCATGAAATGAAACTCTCTACAAAATGAGGATAGCAATTGTAGAATGTACAACAATGTCTCTTCTCTAAAAGTTGTTTTAATCTAATCCTTTAGTTACACACAAAATGATAACACGATTGATACGGAAATGCTTAGAGATGGAACTGCTTAATGTGGCATGCAAATTTGTCCCTATTAGGATTACTTTTGACTGTATGTAACATGAGTAACATAGACACAACGAAAAGAGAGGTGTAAGATGTGTACAAATTGATTGATAGAATATTTAAAATCCTGATTGATAAGACATTTTTCTACCGCCCATCTTATTAATAAGGAATACAGGGCTGGCACAAACGTTCCAAGGCACAAAAAAGGACCTTGCAAATATAATCAAACTGCCCATTTCAACATCCATGCCCGCAGATATTGGACGGTTTTTTAATGCCATTCAGTGTTGGCATCACAAACTGTTTCATGCTTGACAGCCACAATGGAATTCATCACGCTTCACGAAAACAGACATCAAAAATCTAGTTCAGATATTCCTTATCTTTCTTCTGCACTTGTCTGAAGAAATCATATGAACATCCATAAAAATATAAGTACCTGCTTCAAGTGTGGAATTTCAAGACCAGATTCACTGCCTTCACTGACGTACCTTATCTGATGACTCAAAAAGTTCCTGTCGCGTTGATGTCTTTCCGTGGCTTTTATTTCAAACCAATTTTTATCCTCTCATTCTGCTATACAATTTTGACAATATCTCAAATCTGTTTGCACCTACTTGGGTTTGTTCTCCAAAAAGCCTGGCAAAGGTACAATGTCCTTTTCCAAAACAGAAGAGTCTAAGAATATCATCAGTTGCAACTCCTTCCTGAGCCTTGAAAGCTGAATATTAAATGAATTGCATTAGTACTCCATAACCATTTGCATGAAAAGTAAAAAGATACCAACCTCCTCTGATGGCATTTTTGTGTAACCAAATTTATTCACCCAAATAGCTTCTGCACCGTCAGCAGCAGGTAGGGCAATCTTTTGCACATGGAGCATTCCTAGAACTCTATCAATGCACTGCAGCAATGCTTGACAATATCCCTGCATGCAAAAGACCTTCAATAATGAAGACAAAAGGAAACCAGAAAAACTTGGTAACCACCAGGAGAAAATATACCAAGCCTTCACAATCTTTGCTAGTTGCTACGAGTGGCATTTCTGACAACTGCTGCCCAAAGATACGCAACACTGCCGCTGATACTACGATATTACTGGGATGCATAAGCATGACATAGCAGTTAGCATCGATCTTTTCATTCAAATGTTCTAGACAAAATAAGCATTTTCTTACTTGCGTTTCAGCACAATACAATACATTCCACCAAACTCCTGGTCTCTTATACTCCGACTGCATTTTCCATACAACATGATTTAAAAAGACAGCCCTGACCCAATCCAATAGAATGGTTTCAATCCTGGCAATTAAAAAAAATGTCACCTTTGAACCATCAGCGGGATTAAATCTTGGCCTGATAGACCGTCAACAATAGGGGCAAAACGTTCCTGCCACAGTAAATTTCGAATGTATGAGTATCTTGGCTGGTTCAGTAAGCTTGTTGAAGAATTAACATACAGAAAAGATCCTCAAAACTTGTGAAAGCATCATAGAACAATCATCGTCAGCTTGTTTCCCATGCAGAATCTGCCATGAAAAATTGAGATCGTTTGGATCATGGCCATCAGGGTTTCTGAGCTGTGCTCTCTCCAGAACTTCTGCAGCAATACTCCCAGGAAGGGGTTGTTCCCCACCTAGTACTAGAAGCTTCAAAACATTGCGTATATGACTGCATTCTTTGCCACAAAACCATTCCTCCTCTGGAAGCTTCTGGAAATTGATAATTTAAGCACGAGTTAAAAATTTTAGCTGTTAGAATAGCCAATGTAAAGATGCTAAGATTCATATGCAAAAATTGTGTTCACAAATAAAATCAAAGGAAATTGTTTATTATCAAAAAGCACATTAATAGTGTTCCAAATACACAATTAAGGTCATCCTTTCCCCACCTCCAAATCAGCTAAGCCATGTTCCTTTAGACAACCCACGTGGAACTCCCTTTCACACTGAAAAAATTTCTCAGGTAAGTTGGTCGATCAACACATTTGCATCACATGAGCTCGAATTTAAATAGAACACCTGATCACAGAGCATGATGGTCCAAGCTCCAAATCCGGACCTGGTAAAATCTCCAGATCTGCGAGAACATAAAGGTATCAGAATTTGCCAAAATATGATATTAAAACCTACTTCAACGCCACAAATGGAAAAGGCGCATCTATATTATGACACAAGCTAGGACATGCACGCTTGTTAACCACAAAAAAGTACAGTGGCTGACATACAATGTTATGCATTCAACAAGAACCAGCCAGAAAACTGTATATCTATTAAGACACTGTCCTCCTAAGAACATCTTCAAACATTTGCTCCATCAAGAAGAAGAGATTGCCTATACTGTAAATGTAAAAATGCATTCATGAAATACCTGCAAAGCACACAGCCACCGAGGTTGGCTTCTTCTGCCTTCACAACCTGCCTGCATTGTCCCCGCAAACGGTCGTCCAGTGCAGCTCTGCCCAACCTGGTTGGTAAACATCTAGAAAATCTTCTGCTCGAAGTAGATAGTCTACATTGCGGGCAAAACCAATCACCTTCAGGTACCATAGTCAATCCAACACACCCTGGAAATCAACAAAGAAAATGAGCAAGAGTCGAACTTCAGGTGTTGATGCTGAAAACCTGAAAAGCAATATTTTGGCATGCCTAGATCCCAGCTGGCTCACCTATATGATATGCACCAGGGCATCCATCACAAAGTACAAGCTTCCCACCGCCACCACATACTAGACAATAATCCACATTGTCCACCGGCTCCAAGGGTCTCTGAGGTTTTTCCAGGCTATTTTCTAAAGGGAGTGCAAGAGCAGCTTCATGAAGTGAACGGCCATCAGAAAGATAAATACAATTATACCTGCCACCAAACAGTAATTAGAAACATGACATGATCTAGCTGTGCAACTGTACTATACCAAATATTACATCGAATTACATTTATCTGTATACAGACTTCAACATGAGAACCAGAATTTCTGCACTAACTGCCAATGATGGATGGCAATAACTTCACTTTCTTTTTTAGCAATTATTCTTAATTGAAAATGGGAGGAGGAAACAAATTACGAACAAGAAAGCTGCTTATGTTGTGCATCTTCATTTTGATAATAAATCATTGGCAGCATACGATTAATTTTTAAAGGTCTACAATTGCCAGCACCTGATGCTGTTACATGGGCATCCGCAATTTGTTCCTGATCTTTGGCCAATAAATTGCTTTCCTACAACATCTAACCATTGGTCGATACAATTGACATCCCACTGACATATTTGATCAAACTGCCAGGTTTTTCCCCTTTCTAGCCTATATGGCCCTCTAAATAAGAATTTGTCATACATCACTAGAACTTGCTGCCTACCAATCATAAAAACTTCCTAACTCATGCTCTAGCACTCAATCTATATTACGGTCCCAACCCATGCTCTAGCACTCAATTTATCTTATTAGCACTCAATCTATATTATGGTTGTCTGGTAATGCAACAGAGGTCCAAATGACAAAAACACCATATAACATTTTCCCTTTTTTACGGACATGTGGTGCTTCCATTGTTTATAATAGAAAATGGTGGCTATGCCATTTTGCTATCATTTACTTTCAATTATCTCTTCTATGCTGGCAGAGCCTGTGAATGTGTGAGGTGATTTTATAGCTTGATGGTGCATTGAAAAGTGAAGGTGCTAGGCCCTCTTTACAGTTTCTGATGCCTGATCTTAACAAAATTTTGCAAGCACTCTCTTATTCAAGTACATCCACAAATGTTTACACTATTTCCAGTCATGTTAGATCTTTAAAATCAAGTGACTAATAACTTGATCATCCAAAGCATAAGGCAAGTGACATTAGAAAAATGGTATAATACATGAACAGTTACTTACGGGTTACGCCGTGACCCCCACCCTGCGTGCTGTTCAAACTGAGAGCAGCTTACCTGTAAAATGATAGAAACAGACTTGCATTTACAATGACAATTTCAAGACTGAATTTTATATCAATATAGTGACTACTCACAACTTGGTTACAACAACTGCATCGAATACCAGATCCTTGTTTGGTACCATGTAAAACGCACTATATATCAAGTGTACATACTTAGTAAACAGCATGAATGTAGAGTAAAACACAGACATGCTTCTGTTACCTGGCCCTTTATATAATAACCAAGCTCAATACCATCTGGCAAACCACCAGGCAAAAATAAAGCTTTGTGCAAACTGACATCCCTGTTGAAATATGATCTTGTATGAATAAATGACAACAGAGCAAAACATGCAGCTTGAGACAATCAGTTATGGGGGTTTCTTCCATGTTCTTACTTTGATTTAAGCTGAGAAGTCGGTTCCACATGGGACAAAACAGGCCTGCATAATATGTAATGTCACTTATATATCTTTCTCAGAAATGAAAGCATTATAAACTGAAAAATATTTAACCTTGCAGGGATGATGACATCCCTATGGTGAGTGCTATCCACTGAAGAGCAAGCGAGGCATATCCAATTTTTCTCCAAGGAGAATACCCCTGCACATTCTGCAGATGGAAAACAAAGCACTCTGATTTTCACATCAACAGTTTTGACATGGTTGCATATAAAAACTAGTACCTTGATGATAAATGTTAAAACAGCTTTTCTTCGAGCACTTTACATTAACAGCACCACCTTTACTGCACTTCGTGCAAACATCACCACAACCACTGGTTCCATTTGGTAATACTGCCATGCGTAAAGCTTCTATGACCCTTCCACTTTCACGTGCCCTTGATCCAGCTTCAAGAACTTCTCGCAGGCATTTTCCATTATCAAGAAAGATAAAATCACTTGGATGCCTTGCATTGCTACCCGCGTGCTTCTCAAATGCAGAAGCATTAAAGACCTAAAAAAGTTCAAAGATTTAATATTTCAAAGTTGACTTTGAGCATTGAACTTCCTTCTAACTTGCCTGCTTGCCTTTACATCCATTACAGCGACATGCAATTGCACCATCGCGTACAACACCAGTGCGCAGAACCTAGGTAAAACAAGGATAAAAAAATCTTAACACTCACACACCCACTGCCAGGGAGCACTTGAAGGGATTGATTTCTTACCTCCCCAGCACGCAACATGTAACGAACAGTCAGACCTTCCAGTAATCCAGTTGAAAACAGCCA
The DNA here is from genome assembly GCA_021234155.1 of Isoetes taiwanensis. Lineage (NCBI taxonomy): Eukaryota > Viridiplantae > Streptophyta > Lycopodiopsida > Isoetales > Isoetaceae > Isoetes > Isoetes taiwanensis. The sequence goes on along the minus strand of JAJEKV010000009.1, from coordinate 5,283,350 downwards.
CTTTGCTGACATGACAAAATCTTTCTGGGAACTTTCTGTTGCAAGCTTCAGCTTTAGCAGTATAGGATTACTTGAAGGTAGTTCTACTGGTTGAGAAACATGAAAAGGTTGTAATGCCTGTGATTGTGATGGTGATGATGATGGTTGTACTGGTTCAGGCACTGATGCTAACCCCTGATGTGAAGCAGAATGCATATGCTGTGGAATATTCGGACGGGAGATCTGTTGCTTACTTGCACTTAGAATATCTTGCTGTGCCGATGAAGAGCTTGCACCATCATTTGGAGGAGAATCGACTGGACAAATGTGACCTTTCTTAGGAGCAAGGCATTTACTACATCGGTATACTGCACGGCGTCCAGTAGAGGGCCCATCAACTTTTGTGACTCTTGGAGCACCTTCATCGAAGTAAAAAACCTCATCTTCTGAGCCTTCAACAGTGTCGTGCATCAAAACGGAGTAGACATCACACTCACTCCCCTCTGCTTCCAGCATTGTTTGGAAGGAGCAATCTTCTCCATCAGAAATGTCAAGATTAGCTGGAGACAATGGCATCTGTTCAATTTCATGATCTTCGTGCAAAAAGCCCACTTCAGAAGATTCAATTTCACGCTTGTCAATAAAACGTTGTTCTGGAACATAGCAGGAGAATGTGCCTTCAGAAATAAAACCCTTGTTCTGTAATTCTATCTCCTATGAAGACAAACACAGCACTCATTAGAAAATGAACAATTTGTGGAGCCAGACTACAAATTTATACTCACTTGTTCTCTAAGTATACCAGTAGAGCTTGGTGTTTTTTGTTCACAAATATGACTAATTTGATTTGAGCTTATAGATATCTTTGTACAAGTTGCTTCTTCGGATTTTGTTGCAATACAGGGAAGTGGTAATGGGGATCGCTTTGCTTGGAACTTTACAGCCACAGGCTTTACATCCATAAGCAGTGAAGGCTGTGAAACTTCATTTACTGGCCTTTGTGCTCGAGGATAGCATAAAGGCGTCCTCATAGCTTTAGGAACCATATTAGCTGGACGTAAAGGCTGTACGCTTTGTGTTTCTTTCTCAACAGGTTCCTGCTTGATAGTTTTGCTGTCTGTCACTGAGTCTATGCCTTCACCTTGGTATGAACTTGTTTGAGTCATAGGAGAAGTGTAACGATAGTCAGCGTCCCTACAATGGTCCACTTTGTTTTCCAAAACTCCCATGGGAGAGACATTCTTGGAGTCCAAAGGTGGATCTTGTCCTTCTGAGAAATTCAAGGTTTTTGTGAAGCTATGCTCTGCCAAATTTTGGATTGATGATGATGGCAAAGATACAGAAGATGCAACTGATTCAGTCCCACTTTCATGGATGTAAGGGACGGTATGACAATCTTGATGAGGAAATATATGCAGCTTGTTGTCAAGACTAATACTTCTGTCTGAAGTAGCATTAGGTTGATCTTCACTACAATTGCTTTCTGGAGCTCTTAACCATGTACTCTTTTGACCAGTGCTTTCCTCTTGGGTGCAGCAATTCACAGTAGAACTAATGCCCTCAGAGTATTTGCTTCCAGAATCTTTATGCCCTTTGCGTTTCAAGACAATTTTCACCCTTTCCTTCGCCTTTGAAGCACCTTCTATTTGATCATTACCAGCAGAAAGTTTCGTTCCCCTTCCACTCCCTTGCTCCTTGCCCACTTGACCATCGGTCCCAATCACGAAACCTGATGGTGCATTCTTGGAGACCAAAATGGACTGAGGGGTGTTGACATCTGCCAAGGAACTAAAGCTGGAATGTAAAGTAGCTGCATTGTCTTCTGAGTTATTGACCACTTGGTTTTCATCATCTATAATACCCTGCTCTGATTTGACATATTCAGTGCTTCCTTTCACAGTTGGCTTCTTCGAAAAGCTAAAGATATCTTCCTTCCCATCACCTCCAGAGGCGGGTGTTTTTCGTTTCAAAACAATCTTAATCTTCTCCTTTGGCCTAGGTATTTCTTTTGCATCTAATCTAGCAGATGTACAAGATATGCCTGAGCTGCTAGCAAGAACGCCATTACTCATTTTTTCATGGTTTTCCTTTCCGTCATTCGTAGTTCCGAATGAACCCTGCACCACCACATCAATGGCTTCCAAACAATCCATTCCCTGTTACCATCATAGCAACTTGTCGATCCATCCTCCTTCCAACTGTGTCATTCTAACAGAAAAAACCTACAAAGTCTCCCATATTTCCAAAATAAACAATGATGCCTGCCAAATGAGAAATTTAACCTGCCAGAAATTTTACAAAAGGTCACTCCAATTCCACTTTCCTCCACATTTGAGCAGCTATGACTAGTGAGACAGTAATTGCCAACTATTTCAATAGTGAAATGCAAAGCGTACACATACAATGACCATGATTGAGTTTTTTGAACAAGTGTAAAAACTTTGCAATAACTTCGTAGTCAAAATCAGAAAAACTTTTAAAACCACATTAATTACCAGCACGCTTTGCCCCTGACAGCATTTCCACCCAGGTAACAATTCGAATCAACACAATTATGCAAAGAGTCTGCAAAATCAAGACTATTCGCGCTAAAAGAACCTAATATAATCAAGAGATGAATCCTGCTACAAAAAAACTAACTCCCCACTGAAATTAGCCCGACCAACCATCAAAGCAAGACCAATCTATGTGTTTCAACAGAACAGGTGGTGGATGCAAAGTATGCAGCCCAATAAGCAAGCGCCCAATAGGAGAATGTTGCAATAAAAGAGAAATCTGGATGGATAGGAGATTGGGCAGGAGGGGATAAGGGAATGGGGCGGAGAAAAGGAAGGGGGTTACTTACAGTTAGATTCCTGGTACAGGGAAAGCGGCGCCGACACGGATCTTGTGGGCTGATGGCAAAGCATGCAATCTGAGCAAATTCTCTCTCCTCACTCTGTTTTGTTTTCTCGCTCCGTCCGTCCGTCCCCTTTCTTTCCTTTTACTCAGTTTCCGTGCGCTTGCCCTTCCCCCCTTTTTCTTTTCTTTCGGGTGGCCTTTGGATTCGGCCTCTTTCGCCCTAATTGCTACGTGTCATCCACTTGGCACTTGCCTACGTGTGTGTATCCTTACGAACATTACTTTCTATCCTGCCCATTCAATTTGCCACATGGCACCTCAGCATACCCTCCAGATTTTGGCCCAGTTAGGATGAGATTCCACTGCGGCAGTCCTTGGTGTGGTAGTTCACGCCAATAAATCTCGACGAGCCATCTCCAAAATGCGGGAGATACTCATCTTCCATTAGCGGCAGTTTAGATTATTTTTATAGTTCCTTAACACACTGCCCCTCAAGTTTATAGTGATCCAACGGTTCAGATCAATCTTGATCAATGTGTTACTGGAGCTATAACACACTGCTACTCCATAACACCCTAGGATGTTATGAAATGGACGGATCCAGATCAATTTTGATAATGATCGGATGGCCCAAAACTCTCGGGGCAGTGTGTTAAGGGCGATAACGCCCTGGCCCTCGGGTGTTACTTCAAAAAAAAATTTCGGGCCATCAAAATGGCTCGGGTGTGCGCGTATCCATCACTCACATGACCACACCTCATATGCCACAATTCTAGAGAGCTAATACAAGGAAAAGCATCCAAGCAATATAGTTTACCCCTTCTCCTAGCATATATATTTCTACCATTACCTACCATTTCACAACGAGATGCATCAAAGTTTACTTTGTACCCTGCATCTACCAAGTCTGCTACCGAAATTAAATTGAACAACATATTAGGGGTATACAATACGTTTTCCAAACTCACTTTGTCTTCACCATTGTGAAAGAACTCCAACTTTCCGCAACCTTTAACTTCGTGTAAATTACCATTTCCCATTACGCAAGGGGTATCAGGTCCCTTTAATTTTTTTATCAACTTCTCTGAAGCAATAACGGTCCTTTCTGCCCCAAAATCAATAGTTAAAGAAATTGTTGCAGAATCCTTTTTCATGGCAACTTTTGCTCTGATACCAGTGTTATTATTTGTGCCTGGGATTTGAACCCATAGCAAATCCACTACGCAGCCTCGCCTCCTATTTCTGGTCTGTAAATCGGCTTCAACAGCATGTGCACTCTCCCACTAATACCTCAGTATAATGAATCGGCTTCTGTTAGTCAGCTTACAAATCCAACATTTTCCCAATTCTAGGCCAGCCAAATCGCTTTGCTTCAATCTACCAAAGCCACCAACAACAGAGTCTGCGGAAATTGCCCACACCCAGATTTTCGCAGCTAACGGATCTTCACAGCCTTCTAGACTAAAGCCTCCTGCCGGTTTTTCTCACGACAGTCTACCATAGCCAAATTTGAAATCCCTGTATGCTCAAATTCCTTCCTCCTCTTCTGCACATCCGACCTCTGCTCATATCTATTCTGTACACCGTCTTCCTCCTTCTTTCCTTTTTCATTTATTGCCACGTCATCACAATCCATTTAAACTTCAATCATTAAAACTCCAACATCTTCTAGATATTACCTGAATGCTAGATGCCGATTTCCAACACTGCCTCATTAACCCTTTTACATTGGGCTGCTCTTATCACATTGTTATCGTTATCATGCATGGAGATCATGGACCACTCAACGACCTGAGAGAAAAAAGGAAACAACTTAATAAGCAAATAAAATATGAGATTACCCAATAGAGTATGCCGCCTCAATGGGAATCACTGAAATGAACTAAGACTAAAATATGGGTTGCATTAAACTCTTGAAAATTCTCCAAAGGAACACTAACAACATCCAACAACCCCCAATCCCCATAAAGGCACATCCAACTATAATGTAAGAAAGGCTAAGGAGTAGCATCTTGTGAACAAGGCGAAAGAACTGAAAAGAGCAGGAGCTGCCTTCAGAAGAGGAATTCATCGCCATCCAAGAACGCCACTCCTTACCAACGGGAGGATAGCAGTGATTTACCACCAGTTCAGCCCAAGGGGAGAAGAAAGAGTGTTCATGCTCATTGCTCTCTCAAAAATTGGTAAACATGCACGACTGCCTCAAAACATCGACTATGTCATACTATGAAGAGAACAATAGGCTTGAGCATCGTCGACTTTGCAATCCCCTATAGACGACAAGGCCGACTAGCCGTCACTGCGATCGGGGCGAAGAAACACCGGCCTGACAATTCCAGCCACGAAATTTGTACCAAGAGTTTGAAGTGCAGACCCCTGAAGAAGAGATATCCCAGATGAGATCGCATATCTGAGAGATAAAAGCCTTACTGGCAGAAAAAGCAACAATCGCACCAGACAGAACGTCTAGTTACCCCAGGCACCTGCTCAGAGGACAGATAAGGGAAAGAAGAGGAACAGTAGAAGGAGATCCCCCAACATGGACTCCTCCAACATCAGTTCCGACTCCGACCCGAAATTAGAGAAGCAGGACGATGATTGGCAAGACCGCCGAGACGGTCCGAACTGAGATAAGGGCAGAAGCGGGGCCAACTATCAGAGGAAAGTCGACTCCGCACTAAGCAACGTCTAAAAAGCCAGGAAGCTAAACCAGTTCTCGCATATCAGGAATAGAAGTGGAAGCCTGGTTGGATGAGATGAGAGAGTATGGGAATGCCTATGACATGAAGGATAAGGACAAGGGCAGGTTAGCTACAACCAACCTCAAAAGAGCGGCCAAAATTTGGTGGAAGGGCTATGCCAGGGCACATGGATTGAGCAGGGACAACTGCAGGTTCAAGAAGTTTTCCAGGGCATTTAAGTGTCATTATGTACCAAGGGAACATAAGTGTCACATGATGCAACAGTTCTACAGGTTGGAACAAGGCAATAAAATGGTGCAGAAGCATACTGAAGAATTTATGAGACTGAGGCTTTATGTGCAAAAGTTAAGTGAAAAACACACAGTCGAGGGGTACATCGAGGGGTCGAATGAAAAAATCAGGAAGCTTGTGAGAGCATCAACTTCAGAACAGTGTCAGAAGCAGAGTCCAAGGCCTTGAGCCTACAAGGAATAGGTCCCCAGAACAACAGACAAAAGCAACAATACTATCAGGATAAGGGGAAAGCTACCGGAAGCTATAGTCCGAGAGCAACAGTCCGACACTTGCTAGACTACAGTACAATGAAAACAACGGAAAGCAGGACAAGAAGCAAGTCACATTTAAGGACAAAGAGCAAGCGAGAGATTCAAACTACTCCAAAGTAGTGAAGCAGTTCTTGTAGTCCATCCTCAAAGAGAAGAGGCAAGAATATATGGATAAGCAGTTGTGCTTCAGGTGCTTCTAACTGGGACATCGGATGCACAACTGTTCTTTTGTGATGAATGCAACACTAGCAGAGTTAGGTGGATGGGAGACACCCCGGATAACGACGACGAAGAAGCTTGCGATTACATACAGAGTGAATGCCACATCTTTGCAGCCATTGACTATGAGAATGTCGAGAGTCAATATCAGGTCATTTTAATAATAGGGAAAGTCAAAGCCAAGTCTTTCATAGTATTGACAGACATAGGGAGTATCCATAATTTTGCTCCCCCAAGGATGGTACAAACGTTGAAGTTGAAATCCTTGAAGTCCAAGCCTAGGCCGATAGTGTTGGCAAGTGGAGCAATCTGACATATGGCAGGAAAAAGGATCAACTTCGACATAGATTTGTCCGGCATCAACATTGGAATGGGAACATAGGTCATAAATATTGGCAAGTATGGTCTGATCATAGGTATGGAATACCTTGGCCCGGATGGTGCTATAATTGATTGCAGGAAGCGGAAAGTGACATTAACGATGCCAAGTGGCAAAATCATTGAAATACTAGGTAAAAAAGTCATCCCAATCATGCAATGCATGTCTAGTAAGAAACTACAAAGAGGGAAGCAAGTGGCCTACATCTTTAAGCTCGAAGCTGAAGAACTAGAAACAGAGGAAGACAAGGAGGACAAAGCATTGACTAAGCTGCCCAAGCAAATAGCCAAGCTAGTGAAGGAATTCCATGATTTATTCTCAGATGAGATCAAGCAACTTCGTGGGAGTCGAGTGTGAAATAGCACTTGAACGAGGGACTAAGCCCACAATTAAGGCACCATACAGAATGACACCTCAGGAGTTGGCAGAATTGAAGAAGCAGTTGCAAGATTTGCTAGACCTAGGATTCATAAGACCTAGTGTCTCCCCATTTGGGGCGCCTATGCTATTCGTCAAGAAGAAAGATGGAAGCCTGAGGATGTTATTCACAAAGAAGATCTTTAGACTTCACGGGATGCCGAGAGAGATAATCTCTAATAGAAATTTCAAGTTCATGAGCGCATTTTGGCAAGATCTCTTCAGTGCCATTCAAATGAAGTTTTCGATGAGCACGGCATATCATCTTCAGATGATAGGCAGACGGAGCGTACGAATTGGATACTTGAAGACATGTTGAGAAACTATGTCTGGAACAAGCAATCGAAGTGGGACGACTAAATCCACTTGGTGGAGTTTGCATACAACAACACCAAGCAGGAGTCATCTCAAATGTCATCGTTCATGATCAACTACGGCTATCAATGCTTGACCCCAGACACTTGACACAATCCCGTGTCCAAGGTAGAAGTATCCCAACAGATACTAGCTGACATGCAACAATTGGTCGAGGAAGTAAGATGATATCTTCTAGCAGCAAGAAGCTGACAGAAGAGCATAACAGACAAACACAGAACAATAAGAGAGTTCCAAGTAGGGGACAATGTTTAGCTGATGATCAAGGTCAAACAATCGAACGTACGTATCGGCAATTGCAAGAAGCTTGCTCCAAGATGGGTTGGAGCATTTAGGATAACCAAAAGAGTAGGTAACCATTCCTATAAGTTAGACCTGCCAGCACACTTGAAGATCCATAGAGTTTTCCATGTAAGTCTCCTAAAGAGGCATACTCCTAATCCAGAGGAAGTATTGGAGACACCAACGTTACTGAAAATGATGGACGATCAACTTGAGATTGTCTTGGAGGTTCTTCTTGATCTATCCTATAAGAAGACAAGAAGATCTCAATTTCTCCAATACCTAGTGAAATGGACGCACTCACCTGTATAAGATGCTAAGTGGGTACTACAATCAGATCTTAAGAAGCAGTAACTTCAATTTATGGAGCAATACAAAGGTCAACTCGTCACCGAGGTAGTCAACACCGAACTGATAGGTGAGTGAAAGGTAGATTAAGAAGTCTACTTCTGACGCCACGGAAGTAGACGAAGTGAGAGATAAAAGGTCATATATGATCATGCATTGATAGGATCGCACCTCTAGCCTATGGCCACTATGAGGAAGAAGCCATCATTCACGCAAAAGGTGACGAAAGGTGTAGGCATTAGACATCATCCTAAGCATTATAGGGCGCTATCTCCACGGTCATGATGGAAGAAGCATCCTCTTCCATGCCAAGAGATTAGTCTTGCATTCATGTATTTAAATTATTTGTAATTAAATGGGTGGTTCCATAATAACCATTTTTTTTTAAATAAATAAATGTGTACTAATGTAGTGTTGGATCTGTAGGCCAATAGGACGATCTAACGGGCAGGAAGGTCGCACTGCGAAGACTTTAGCACATATTTTGTCATAATGTGTTGCAAGAAGACGAAACGGACCTTAAAATTATAAAATTTTAAAAGTTTTGTGAATATTAAATGTGAAAATTATAAAAGTTTTATGAATATTAAGTCTTATTTTAAGTAAGGTGTGAGTAATTACCTTACTATGATAAATTATAAATTAATGAAATGATAACAGTAATGAAAATAAATATTACCTTGATGTAATTGTTAGAATTAGACGTATTGCAGGGATCATGCAGGTTTCCAAGGTGGGGAGACTTGTGATGCTGCGAATAGCATCAATTCAAGGTGGGGAGTTTGTGACGTTCCAGCATAATATACAGTATGAATACATATATTATACTACCACATCACTAATACGACGTCTCGACTGTAAAGGATTATATCCTGGGGGCAACTCCTTATGTTGCACACGCCTTTAACATATGCAAATAACCCCATTTTGCTATGTGGCAAATCCCTACATGAATTTTTGGCCCTAACTATAAAAGAGTCATATAAAAGAGCCAAAGGGAAACCCTAAACTTTCCCTTTTTGCATTCCAGTTTCCAAGAACCATTTCGGAAACGTTCTAGCACCATTCCACCTTGCTAGACGCTGCAAAGCCGGTTTTGCACAACAGACCTTCCGGATTCATTCGCCTTCAGCCCGAACAGGAGCATGAACGCTTTCCAAAGAGCTGGAGCAAGCCAAGGATCAAGTAGATAGCAATTCTATTGTGCAATGCCGACTTTCAGTCCAGCAATAGGCCGAGTTATTATGTTAGATTAGTCTTAGTAATATGGTCTATGGGGTATGGGATAAAGCCTGGAAAGGTTGGGGCCCATTGGATAACGATTTCCTTGAAGGATCTGCCCTTTTGGTGTCTTGGCTATCACTAGAGGTGCTAGTGCATAACATTTGGTATTAGAGCCAAGGTTCAATTCCTCGTGGCAATATTGGTGTGTTCCACATGCTTGAGGGCAGGCATCTCGAGGAAGGGGAAGAATTGATATGGTATGTGGGGTATGGGATAAAGCCTGGAAAGATTGGGGCCCGTTGGATAACAATTTCGTTGAAGGATCGGCCCTTTTGGTGTCTTGGTTATCTCTAGAGGTGCTAGTGCGTAACACTTAGAGGCCTTATAGATTCTGAGATCACAGGCCCTAACACGGAATCTAACCATGTATGTTTAGGTAGATAGATTAGATGTTATTCTATATTTCAGTTCTATGGATGATGATGTTCTATTCTATGTGCACTCCTGTGTATTAGGAAGGGGGGTAGAGAACTTGAAAGCCGTAGTAGATGATGTACCTAGATAGCCTCATTAATTCCCAATTAATACGGCTTGTGCATAAGAGCCCGCCCGACTGTGGGTGCAGGGCTAGACTGACATGCAAGGAGAATATGCCCCATTACAGATTGATCTCTCTGGTGTGTAAAGCCAACCAGGGAACTTAGTGGGCTAGGCCTGATGGTTTGCCACTGAGTGTGGGCAAGGCATGGGCTCGACACCTCTTGGGTGATGCATCACCGTCAATGTGGTACAGTCATAGACGAGCAGTGAGACTCTAGCCGCCTGTAATGGGCATGCGTGCCTTTGGAGAGAGTGATCTCCTCTTGCCTCATCGGGACTGGGGAGATGCAACCTAAGAGTAGCCCCTCCAGCTATGCACCCGGCAGGCTACGGTCAAGTCCCAAGACTTATCAGCCTATTTTGCAAAGTATGCACAGGAGGGGGCAGATGGAGAGGACTACCCAACGACCATCTTCTATTCCAACGAAGGTAAAGACGACGACGGGCAATTGAACAGTTAAGGAGACACTTTAAAGCAGCACAAAGACCTGCTTGGTGGTGAACAGACGGATTCGGAGACGTGGCAGCTCTGTCCAAGAATTGAGTGAGTCTCCAGATGGCATGAGGAGGGGTTCTAGCAATCTCGTACGTTAGGAATGTAGATCCAATTCTGATTATGATCCAATGTTTCGCCTTTCTGCCATACATTATGGCACACAAAGCGTGGATTCCACCTGAGGTCTATAGAAATGTGTGCATGGGTCCAATCAGCATGACCAACGAGAGTCTTGGTCAAAAAGGATGAGCGCCAATCAGAAGTTGACGACGGGTGTTGCTCCTAGCGACGCATAAAGGGTATTATGTTGAGGAGCAGGCTGCATCATAGGCTGCTGAGCCTGAGTGCAGAATTCGTGGAGTAAATTAGCATCCAGGGTCTGACGCCAACGTTCCCATTCTGAACACGAAAGAAGTGTATTGATAGGAGGAGACATTCAGTCCACATGAATGATCTCGCCATCAAGATAGGCACGAAGACTGTTGAGGGCACCTAAGTGATGTAAGTAGATTTGAGCAAAATCTACGTGTCCTCATGCATGTTTTTGCAGATCCGCTGCAAAGTTTCTGCAATCCAAGAGGCAAATGACGAGCCAGCTCGGGAATGTACTCCACCTGAAGAGCAGTGACCCATGACTGATCTTGAAGATATTCGTTGTTCTGTTGTAACAGCCATTTGGCATTGGAATTACCTTGAAAAGCACGGTGTGGACCATCATCAAACTTATCATGTGCGTCTGCCAAGTAGAAATCATGCATGACATATGCCATTGGTTGGACAAGGCGAAGAATAAATAATTCTTGATCCTCACAGGGGATAAGCTGAAAGGTAAGAAGAGCACAAAGAAGGCCTTTGTCTTCAATATAAAGATCTGGCCATATAGTGAGCAAATCTTTGTTGGTGAGGGAGCCATGAAGAGCTCTATTAGCAGCGAACCATTTTAGCAGAAAGAGATGTCTGCGAGACTGACATAGTTCAAATAGCTCGTTGGTTTTGGAAATCACCCTGTATATGTATAATTAAGGAGGTGTAGGTCTCATGCTGGTGATGAGCTTCATCAGCAGACTGAATTGCCTTTTACAGCTGATGTTCCAGATCATGGATCTTGATGTCTTTCTCAGTAAGGAGACATAGTTGTTCCTTGATCTTACGGTGAGAATGAGTGGCCTGTGGAGACGAAGTGCCGTGAATGGAGACCTGTAGCTGAAGACTAGCAATCTCAACGTCATCCACGAGCTTCTGTTTTTCGCATGTCACTGAGCTGCGCTTGCATTTTCATGACTGGTGTTTGTACTACTGCCAACTGGCAGTTATTCGAATTTCATCCTGTCTGGTGGCATGTCGTTGACAGGTAGATTCATACTGCAATCTCGTGTAGAGAGCCTGAGCGTCAACAAGAAGTTTGTCTTTGCCATTGATATGAGCCAGAAGCTCAGTGATGGTAGCCTGAAGTTGGGCTTGTTGTTCTTCCATAGCAGTTCGTGTCTCTTGTTCCTTAAGGAGTGCAGCCCGTGTGTCCAGCAAAGCACTATAGTTACTCTAAAGACTGTCTTCCAAAGCCTGGTTCTGAGCGTGGGCAGCCTGAAGATCACGCTGCAATGCTTTAGTGGAATCCATATATTCTTTAACACCATTCATGAGGTGATCTTGAGACTCATGGAGCCCGAGCATACAATTGACTATAACCTGTTCATATTGATACAGTGCCCTTCTGGTTGGTGGAGGGATAAGCGGTTGAAGAGGAAAGGAGATTGTGGAACGATGTGCGTGGACGTGTGGGAGACTTGATGAGAGGTGGAGGCGTCAGCGTGAGTAGATTGAGAGGAGGGGACATTGATGACCTTAGAAGGAGAGGGGCGCGCATCTTGTGGTCGCTAAGATTGTTGGGCATCGGGGCGTGAACGAGAGGTCTCTTCTTGAAGTTCCCGGACCAGACGGATGAAAGAATGTATTCGACTGGAAGCTCGAGAGGTAGCTTCGAAGCGTCAGGTAGAGAGTTGACTAGGGTCCAGAAGGCATTGATTAATGATGGCTTGGAAATGGATGTCCATGGCAGAATCAAGACCTGAGCCAGGAGATTGACGAAGACGGTCGACTTCATAAGAAGGCATTGGAACAGAATTTGGGGCCAATCAACAAAGCTGGTGAAGTGAATATCAGCAATAGCAGTATGGAAAAAATGTTTGTTTATGTGGGTGTTCTTGATAGAGTACCCATAGAACGTCCGTTATAAAAACTTGACAAAGGCTTCATGCGGCTTGGCTATGTTGGTAAGCTTATATGTTGTGGCAGCATAGGGAACTTGACCATAGACAATGACATCATGATCCTGTAAAGCAACCAAATTTAAAGAAGGAGTGAGTATGGGCAGTTGAAATACTTGTGCCAAAAGACTCTGATTGAGGGTGATGCGGGTATGATCCATCTGTCTTGACCAAACGAGCGACAAACTGCCAAAGCTGCACCGAATTTGGAACATGGAGTTCTTGTTTTGCGAAATCAAGCAATCCCGCCCTATCATCGACTTCTCAACTGGCGCCTTCAAGAGCTTCCTGAACGGTGGTTGTGGAGAAAATCATCGATGAAAAAAGTTTAGGATCCATGGGCACAGTGGCCTGTAGGGTTGGCAATTTTGGGGAAGCAGCGATGGCGGTCGAAGGAAAGAGTTGGAGAGCGGAAGGCAAAGAGCAGAGAAGTTATGGAGCGTTAGGTTTCGCGTCTGTTCAGTAAAGACTTTCATAGGCAGGCCTGAAAGTAGAATATGAACCGTTAATAGTGGGGTAAAAGCACGTTGTGGTGTTCCAATTCAGCTGTCCTCCCTGTCCCCCCAAAATGTGGCGTTGCATCCACCACTTTTGTGGTATGAAAGTATAATTATGGCACCGCTCAGCTGCCGTTATTTAAGAATAGAGTCCCAATTTGGGGATTCTAATTTCAAAAACTAAAATTCAAATTCAAATTCCTATTCTTTGGCCCCTTCCTCGTTCTTTTTGCCCACGCCCCCGTTTCTTTGGCTCCCTCCCTGCTGCAAGCTCCAATCCATTGTGGATATGGATGTCAATGTCCACAAACCGACATTTCAGACAGGAGAAAACGAAGAAGAACCAAGGAACAAGAAATATTGCAGAAAAGTCGCCAGAGGAAAAGAAGAAGAGAAGAAAAATTGGAGCTTGCACAATTGGCGTATGATCCAGCCATCAAGAAGTGCAAGCAAGAACGCCGTATTGTCCTTAATTTGCTAACGTCTTTCCATAAACAGACCAAAAGAATGGAGGATAGCATGAAGAAAGAAATTTTACTTGAGTTTTTGAGAGATAAAACATTGGAAAAATCATAGGTGAAGAATTAAAGGATTTGGAAGCCAAGAGCATCATTATAAGGAGCTCTGGGACTCCATGCAGATTGTCAAACTCTACCAAAGAATGACCGCCTTAGCAGCCAAGAATAGCTGCCTTTAATACAAACGTACCACCGCAAGTGATTCTCAAACAAGTGACAAAATCAGCCAGCGAGATCTTGGAAAGGTATTAGGTGTTCACCCAAGAAACCTGCAAAAGGCAAAGAAAAAGAGGGAAGAGATCGATTACAATGGTGGGAAATGGGTTTCTTACAAGAGGGTTAAAAGATTCGATGCAATTTCAGATGAATATATAGAAAAGATTCAAAATTTTTGGATTGAGAACACCAGGTGTCTCCTAACACAAAGGATGTTAGAACTAGAAGATTGGAGAGAAATGTAAGAGAAGAACATGCTGCCCACTATCTGGAGGAATCACAGGTTAGTTTATTTCTGTTATTCATGTTTTCTTAGTTATGGTGCTTAGTGTGGTGGTGCATGTGGTGGTTATTGTGTTGTACAGTGATTGTGGTGCATACTGTATGCAGCATGTGAATTGTGTGTAGTTGACTCTAGTCTGAAATGCAATATTCAATGTTTGGAATATTAGAACATGACAGAATTGAGTATCCTTTATTGGGTGTGTGTACAGACTAACAATATTTGAGAATGATAGATAACTAACTGATCCTAAGAAGTACAAATTTTTGTTGAATAAAGACAAATTTTTGTCAGATTCAAGCACAGCTCTGTTGGAAAGTATAATATATTAAAAAAAGGATCTTACAAAATTTGGCTTTACAAAATTTGGCTTTCCATTGAAAGCTCTGTACTCGAGAACTAAATTTACATGTAAGCAGCAGGAAATGCTGGTATGACTGGCTCGAGAACTGGTGCATCCAAAATTATTGTATTCTGCACTAAAGCATCTAAGCTTTCGCAAATAGTCATCCTTAATTTAACAGATGAGGTTTTCCAAGGCTTCCTGCATCCCCCGGTGGTAAATCCAAGAACCCTATGAGTAATTCCCACCGCTGCAGCAGTCGAAAGCGCATAAGTGACAGAGAACAATAAACCAAATTCGCCTTTTGCAAAGAATAAAAAAACATAAGGTCATGGACCTTGTCTAAAAGCTCTCTTCCTGTCAATCTGACCCCAAGCATAGCCATTGAAGGCCCAGCATCCACTCTGTTGTATGCCTTTAGGTTAGATTCAAAATCAGCAAAGAAGGTGGATTTACGCATTGCCACTTTCAGAGATTGGTCACGAGCCCGATTTAACATATGCCGAATGCCCTCCTCGCTCACCCTAAATAGCCGTAGTGATCTCTGAACATATTCCCTACCATGTTGCCGAAATGAACTTGTTCGAATTGAGAATGAAACGCCAAAAATCAGACGCAGGAACAGGATTTATGACCCAGATCCTTTTCTAATGATAAGAAGAGGAATGTAATTATTATCGTGGTGTAATTAATTTTAAATGTTTATGAGAGCAGGCTAGGCAGATTCTTTATGTCAGACGAAATAGGATAAAAGTGATGTGATGTGATGTGTGGTGTCGTGTCGTGTCGTGATGGTGCGGTGCCGTGCGGTGAGGTGTGGTGTGGGGTGCGTTATGTCCATGGTGTCATGTGGGTGTGTGCATGTTAATGTATGATATGTGTGGATTCAATTTTATTTATTCTCCCCCCTCACCCCACCACACCCCATCATCTATCCCACCACCATAGACTACCACCATAACTTTGCGACCACCACATTACCACCACATGCGCCACATTGCCATTACCACCACACTCCACCATATCCCACACCACACCCCTCCACCACACTCCACCACACTCAACCATGTACCACACCACACCACACCCTCCACCACACTCCACCACCACCACCACACCACATCACACCACAATCCACAACACAACACCACACCACCACCACCACACCCCCACCACACACCACCACCACCACTACACCCCACCACCACACTCCACCACACCACATCATACCACCACACACCATTCACCACACACCACCACCACCACCCCCCCACAACCACACCACACCACCACCACCACCACACAACACTACACACACCACCACCACCACCCCCCCCACAACCACACCACACCACCACCCCCCACCACCACACTCCACCACCACCACCCCCCACCACCACACTCCACCACCACTCCACACTCCACCATTTGGTGTATGGTGTATGGTGTGTGGTGAATGGTGTGGTGTGTGGTGTGGTGTGTGGTAATGTACACAGCACTAAGGTGCTCGTTCTGGTGAATATGATGACCGTGGGGCATGGTACGGTGCATGGTTTGGTGTGGTATACACATCCTAACAGTTTAGTGTTCATTTCATGCAGATGCTATTGTTCAAGAGGTTTCTGGACCAACATCCAGGAATTAAGATTCGTCTTCGAGCTTTTGAGAAGCTAAAACCCTGGCTTGTTGTGAAATTGAAGGACTTCAATAGTTGTTGTTGCATTCAAAGACGGAGGATGCAAATGCTAGTGGATGGACTCAATGGGATGAGAACCAAACATCCGAAGAATTGCACTTGCACCTGCGATGTTTGTAGATCACATGAACCTGGTCAATGCAGGGCACACCAGCATAAAATTGCAAGTACAGGAAGCTTGTGGAGATCTATATTGTGTCCAAAGAGTGAATTAGATGAGTTTCACAAGAAGGCGGCATCCTTGGAGATTGTGAGCTGTGGTGGAATTAAAAAGTTTCGCACTGGCCCCATGGAAGAAAGTGGCAAGAATGTGAAAGTGAAATGGGAGTACATTGACTATGAAAAAGACAACGCCTCGAAGTTCGGGTAGGAGACCGACTTATCAAGATAATGAGACAGTAATCCAAGGAGCTTCGGATAAACCGAAAGGGCGCCTAAAAATTTTTCCATCGCATAATTTCGTGTACCAATGGCAAAGTAAAACAATTTAAGGAGCTTCGAGAATCTCCCAGCAGATGCATGTCTTTTGGTAGTGGATTTTGCAGAGAACTATACATTCAAGGAACAAGAGGAGGTGCAGTCGATGCACTGGGTCAATAACCAGATTACCATTTTGGTTCAAATAACATATCAAGACGACTCGCAAGGCAGATGAGATTATCAAGGAAACACATTACTATGTATCGATGATAGGGAACACGATACTTTGTTCGCAGGCAACACCGCTTCATGAAGTACCACAAATATCCGGAGCGTAAAAGAAGGGTGCCAAAGAGACATTATGTGTTTTCAGATGGTGAAAAGATCTCAATTCAAGGATTCTAGACCATTTTACTTTGTGGCTAGGTACACAAAACCATTAATCGATGTCTATATGATGTGGAATTTTTTGGTTCTAACCATGGGAAAGGTGAAACACAATGGCAAAGTCCGCCGAGTTGAAGAGATGGTTAAGACAACCGCAATTAAGATACAACGCATAAAATTGGGTAATGCTCATGAAGTGGTAGAAGTTGTCAAGAGATGTTTACTTGTGGAACATCCGAAGTGGATGAACACGCCCCCAAAACAAGAAGAGGAAGAATATAAAAGGTTCTTTTGGGAAGTCAAGGTGGAGGATATAGATAGAAAGAAAGCATGGAGTGCGTAAAGGATTTTGGACACTAGGCAGATCCATTGTGTACATGCATTCAATCCTCGAATCTCCATTGCGCTTGCAATAACGAGGGAACTTTCATGCTATCGCTTTTGGATGGCATGTGGGGCTTGTGTGAACAAGCACTATATTGATGATTGGAAACTTCAAGTTATTGTACCATCCTCCAATGTGCATGCCGACATTGAGGACCGTGAATCCAAAGCAGTCCTTGTTCTCCTCCAATCCCTAATGCATGTTAGTAGAGGCACTTAGAGTTGGTGATAATTTTGTCGCCGCTGTTCAAAGGGAATGACGAAGGTTCTGAATTTTGGATTCGATGTGCACAAAACCAAAATGGATAGTGGAGAAAGAC
The DNA here is from genome assembly GCA_021234155.1 of Isoetes taiwanensis. Taxonomy (NCBI): domain Eukaryota; kingdom Viridiplantae; phylum Streptophyta; class Lycopodiopsida; order Isoetales; family Isoetaceae; genus Isoetes; species Isoetes taiwanensis. The sequence continues at coordinate 5,265,615 of JAJEKV010000009.1, read as the reverse complement.
TTCCAACTTAATGGAACATGGTACCTCACGCCGTGATAGTGTCATAGAAGGTATGTATTACAAGAAGGGCGCAAGATCAACCACCAGCTATGATCTTTGCAAAGAAAGACGTTTTAGGCATAGTATTCACAAACACGATCTCAGGTAATCGACTTCACATGCCACCAACTAAACGCCAAAACAGATCAGATATAGGCTGGATCCTTTAGATGAGGAGAAAATTTTACTGCATTTACCCTCAAGTTCTTTTTCGATGATGATGAAATGTAAAACCATTATGTAGTTTTCAGTAACTCATGTGAAGTTTTGTGCTTCACCGTGAAAATGAGTTTGTCTTGATTTCTTTTGAAGATTTGAATTCTTCTGAACACTTGATTCCTTTATTTGTGAGATGAATTGAATATGAATTTTCATTCAAATGAAATTGAGGTTACAATAACAATTATGTACATAAGAAAGATATACAAAGCTGATTTCAAGTACGAGGTGACTCATGCACCTACATACTTTCCAATACATATGTTCCTCCTCGCCCAAGCTTTTGTTGCTTCTAATCTTAAAATTTCAAGCATGAACGCTCTAACATCAACTAGATCCGGTCTGAATGTCCACAACCCGCAGCTAACCACACTTTGTCAATAACAGAGTTTGGTTTGTTCGCTGGATTTGAGTTGACTTACTAGATCGTGCAACAATATATTCACTCCTTTCAAGTACCCCCTCACAAATTTGTGCATAAAACGAACATCTGGGCAGGCCACATGAATGACCATCGGTTTGAAGAGGCGCTCGAAATTTTCACAACATCCGAGGTTGTAAAGCTGAAATTATTGTGTCCAAGCAATTCTGTGAACCCCGTGATTCAAGTTTGTTGTCATTGTGCCACAACAAGAAAATGCAATGAGCAAGCACTAACCTCTCAATATGTCTTTCGCCATGCAAGCTCGAGCTATCAAAGTGATATATATCCCTGGTTTATATATCTCGAGTTTAGGCACGCGCGGGTTTACAATCGTAAAACAGTCAGGTCTGATGTCCATCACAAGTGTGCAAAAACGTAATCGGCACTTATCCAGATTCACATGTTTCCTTATTGTTTTGTAACTATTTGTGTCCTTGGACAATGTCGAGTGAAAAAAAGACGGCCAAAGAAATGAAAGGGATGGCTCATTCCTTGAGCGCCAAGTAGTATTCCATGTATCCGCAAACATATGCATATGATGGCACAATCCTCGATGATCACAAATCGATGAAAGTATCACCTTGAGAAGAGGAGGATCAATTGATCATTGAACCACCGCAGACGCCTTCCAAAATTTTGATGTCTGGTGGAGCTAATCATGATAGTTTCGGGCCCACTCAAAGACCACTTCCAAATGTATATTTGGCTTTAGATAGACAGTGGACTACCAAGCTCTATCATCTCTAGTTCTAAACACACACGAGAACATTTGCTCACAATCCATTCAAATATCTTAAATTGAAAAAGTACAACACATATTATAGAAATTTTTTTACTTATATTGACTTTCAAAGAGTTTTACAACATTTATTTATGAAAATACTTGTCGAGCATTTTCATGCAGCTTGCGCTGACTCTTCGTAATCCCACATGTTCCACATTTGATGTTCCTTCACATAATCGACACACACTTTCGCAGCCTTAAGTCCCTCCACCATGGTTTGAGTTGCTCCAAAAGGAAATTGGAATCCAACATGTCGGGAGCAAAACTATTTGGACATATCATTGTGTTCGGCTGGTTGGCAGAACCCTTATATCTGCTGTCATCTATCAACTATGTGTTTTTCACCTGGTATTTCCAGAATTTCTGGTACACTTTGGACAGATCCTTAAGGAAAATTGGCTTATTAACCACTTTTAATTTTGTGTTGGTGCAGTCATCCTGATTCCAAATAAAAAGAAATCTGCCCTTATATTCCTGCAGCAACTTTCTCATCAACAAGTCAACATTACTCTTAGCCATGCTGGACCACAATGCAATCTCAAATTTTGAAAAACACTATTCTAATAACTCCTGTAATCTAGGCCTGGAAACTGCTATCTTTTGAAGGTTCAATTTCTGGAGGGTCACTTCTGGCTCGGCCGATGCAGGGATCCTCTCTTTCAAGTCATAAACTTGCCTAAGACCCCATTAAAATCCAGAAAGAATTTCAGTTAACCTCTTGGTTTTTCTTGGTTGAGGTTGTATTGGACTGCTGAGCACCGCATCTTGTCCGTGATCCGGGTTTTTGTCAACTTCATCACCGCATCCGAGATTTGGCTCATGTTCAAGACCAAAACTTTTTTTCTCGTGAAGGACCCGTAAGTAACGAATCTCAAGGGAATTAATTTTCCCCCTAAAACAGATGCACTAGGAATCTCTTCGTGATGGCTTCCAAAAAAGAGCATTTATCTCCTCAGAACATAATTAAAATGAGAAAGACCACGAAAAATACAAAAAAATAAATCATGCACGCGGGCATCCAGATTTTACTTGATATGACCGTGATTCTCGCTCACTATCCAAATTTCGCTTTGGAGTCTCCACGCCACACAAAAATTGGGATTGACTTAGGAGTATCAAATGGGGTGAATTCTAGGTACAACTGAGGGAGGTATCTTGCGCCTCATAATCGATCGAGGCATGGATAATCGTTGGATATCCTTGGTCTCAAATTTCGCAATTTCGCAAACACTAAGTCAAGAGACCCGCGGACAACATCAAGAACATTAGTTAAGGCACTTACTTGTGTCTATTGGTTCTTGTGGTACCACTTGAACACCAAAAGCCAAAAGCCATGTCTCACCATAATGTGGGCAACAACCGGGCTGCAAAAGAAAGTTCTAGAGTGTCCGCGAAAAACAAATTCAAAATCAATAGAGTCTTTAGACGAGGGTTAGAGATGATAATATTTACCTCAAATGGTGTGATAGACATGGAATGTGATATCGGTGATCGTGATTCTCGCTATCACAACCGGCAACATTTTACCCTCCCATTTCAGATAACGTCCACAAAATGGACAACCTTCATCACCCTCTTCTTCTGCCTCAGGAAGCATTGGAAAGGAGTGTCATGACCACTACGCTCAGAAAAAATCTCAAATCTTTGCATTCGAGGTTGCAGCTCCAGCAGTAAGTCTTCACATGCCTTTAGCTCAATTTCAGCCGCTAGTTCCTTATTTAATTGATTCAGCCCCAGCAACACTATACCATTTAGCTCTTCATCCTTTAGTTAAACACAACCCGAACACCCTCGGCCGCTTTGGATTTGTTGTCATGATTGATTGCCATCCAGTAAAATCAGCTCTAATTTCCGATGCTTTATACTCCATCAACTCAATCTTTCTTTTCATATCATTTTTCCTATCCTCGTTTGCTTGCAATCGTTGCTTGCATCTATCAAACCTAGCTGATGTTGCAGCCAACCATTCTTTCACAAGTCTGCCATAGTCTACAAAACAAAACACTATGTATATGTCAGCCTCCTAACATAGTAAGCCACGATCGATGGAAAACCACAATCACACACCACACAACACAGCAGTACTTTACACACACCACTACATACCACACACCACACAACATATGTCGAGACAAGACACACCACACAACGCTACTGTGGTGGTAGCAAGGAGTGATGGGACACAAGTGGTGGTGAAGTGTGGTGGTGGTGGTGTATGGTGGTGGTGGTGTGTATGGTGGTGGTGGGGTCTGGAGGTGGGGTTTGATGGTGGTGGTGGTGGTGGGGTGTGGGGTAGTGGTGGGGGTGGTGTGGGACATGGTGGAGTGTGGTGGTGGGGGGTGTTGTGGTGGGGTGTGGTGTGGTGGTGGTGGAGGTGGTGGTGGTGGATTGTGGTGGGACATGGTGGAGTCCGGGTGGTGTGGTGTGGTGGTGGTGGAGTATGGTGGAGGGGTGTGGTGTGGGACATGGTGGAGTGTGGCGGTGGGAGATGGTAGAGTGTAGTGGTGGGAGATGGTGGGGTGTAGTGTGGGACATGGTGGATGCACTACAAGAAAAGGGTACCTGTAGTGTCTAGTGTAACGTCAATTTTTTTGACACAAGGAGAACTTGTCTAAACCCAATTATTGTCACAGTCTTGACACTATACTTGTCGTGATCATTTGTCACAAACATGCCACAATAGCGTCAAATGTTGTGTCAAGCTTGTGGCTTTAATTTATGTCATAATATTGACACAAAATCAATTTGAAACTAAATGGTAATCTAGAAAATGTCAAACTTGTGGCAATACTTTAACAACATTACATCAACATTATAGCAAGCTAGTGCCTAAATAGTAGCTAGAATACATCTACAATAAGACAACCAATAAGAAATGTTGTGACTAATTTTGTATTAAAAAAATACCTAGTATTATGACCATATTGTGATAGACAAATAATGCCTATAATGACAACATAGCATCATCATCATGGCAAGGCAGTGACAAAATATCACCTATAATCCTATCACAATAAGAAGTTTTGTGACCAGTTTTGTGTCTACAAAATAACTAGTGTTATGACCACATTATGATAGACAAATGGAGCCTATACTAACAACATAGCATCATCATCATGGCAAGCTAGTAACGACATGATAGCTATATTCCATCTACCTTAAAACAACCGATAACAACATTTGACAAGTTTTGCTTCTAGGTAATAGCTAGTATTAGGATAATGTGTGCATTTGCCTTGAGTCAAAATGATAAATATCCAGGTATTTTGCTTTGGTAACACATATTTAAAATTAGATAATAAAGAGTCAAAAGTAATAAATTGCATTGATCATCAACCAATTTCCAACATACCAAATTGTCATAAAAAATGGTTCAAGGCAAGAGTACAAATTTTAATGTCAACAAAATAATCCATATAAGCAATTCAATCCTCTCTATTTGTTGGTTCATCTCCATGATACTCATCATTTGCATTGCCTTCATGACCCGCATTGTCTTCTTCGTTCTTATCCTGTTGATTATATTTGTAAAGCATGTTGTTAGAACTTTCGTAAGTAAAACTAATAATAAAACTTCTCCCTTACCTCATCAGAATCATCAACATAACATATAGTCTTCAGGAATGTCACAAAAGTCTTCAGGAATAGTCTTCCCTCGTGATCCCTATTCAATGATAATACTATCAGATATACAAAATGGAATACAATTATTAGATATATAAAGCACTTTTTTCGATTACAATTAATATACACAAACTCTAACAAAGTTAAATAATGCAAGAACAAAATTTAAGCAAAATTTTATCTCACCTTTCTAAGGCTTTTATAATATGGTGGAGAAACTTTGCGATAAGACTTTGCTAGATTCCTCAACAATGTCTATACCTCCTTCAAGCACCTCAACATCCTAAGCATGAACGAAAAATCAATGAAATTGAAGACATTCAAAGTACAAAAAATAATAGAAAAAAATAATAGAACATGTTAATACCACAACAAGAATGCACTAGCAAGAAGACATATAATTCACATGCCACTGAAGGAGTGAACATGCAAATTCCCCAACATCTTTAGTAGCGACCATGCAAGAGTGTTCCTTCGCCACGAAGTCTTCATGCAAATTGCTTCCCTTGATGTTAGAGTTCTTTATGAAGGCAGTGTAATCGGATCAATATATGGCATATCCCATCCCTCCGCTATGGACTCATCTTTTCAAACAAAGGGCCAAACTTATGACCATGCTAATGCATCCAGATAGGCACACCATGTTGTCCATCGACGCTGGAATTGCCCAACCAACTGTGTGGACTTCTCGACAAAGGGTTTAAGAGTAGAGATTTGATGTTGGGACAATGACTAAAGATGTTGGGAAATTTGCCTGCTCTAAAACCGAAGAAATTAATGGAATGTAAAGCTCCTTCTACAGAGATGGGCCTTCAACAGTCCGGCAGAGGGAAGGATCGATGTTTCACCGGATCAATTTCAAAGAAATGATATAATCTAGATTTGCAATATGAATAAGCCAAAAACCCGATGGGTCTCAGACAATTTTGCTTGAATTCTTTGAATTGAGAAACCCGTGACATTGAGCTTAAAAAAGGCCGACGAATCGGAGGGCTTCACCAGTAGATCAAGAAAAAATCAGAACTAGAGATGTATTGCATCCTTATATCTCGATTTCATACACATATACAAAGAGAAGAAGAGTTTACGTAAGAACCGCATGTCCGTGATATAAATGTGATATAAAGAAGTGGAATGTTACAGTGGTGCTTCTGTAAGAAATCGATGCCTAATCTTCCATTGCTATATCTCAAACCGATTTTCCAGATATGCCAAAACCAGTTTTGGTACGTGTAGAAGGGTTCTCGCACATGTCGGTTCTGGCCGTAAAAACGAAATGGGATAAGGAAACAAAAATGAAGAAAGAACAAAATCGAAGCGTTGAAAAGAAAACGCACCTTAGTTCCCGCTCTATGGTTCTTCTAATTTAAATACAAACGCAACCTAAGTATGATGCATGCCGGTCATCGACACCGGCCGTTGAAGATGAAGATCGATTTACTTTTGATATCCCGTTGGATCCGCCCCCCTCAAGCACCGCCGCAGCCGGGGGCTATTCTTCCCGCCCGCTTGAAGGCGTGCAAGGGCGCCAAGAATTGAAGACAAAATTTTTCTTGATTAAGAATCAACCAGTTCAATGTTCAATGGTCGCCGGGTAGTTCAATGGTTCAACCGTATTTGGTTGATAATTTGCATGAGAACAATGGTTTTAATATTTTAAATCATTTGAAAAACGGGTGTAAAGTTGTATGTGTTTTATAAGGCACAAAACCCTGGATCCGGGTTCGTGGCAACGCAACTAACTCCCATTTTTTCCATGCTCTAACTTCATACAGAAGCACGAGAACGCGGGTTCTGGGTTCAGGGCAACGCAACTAACTCCCATTTTTCCCATGCTCTAACTCCATACAGAAGTGCGAGAACGCGGAAGCAAATGACATATGAAGTCCTTCAGGATATCACTATCGTTAAATGCGAGACATGTTATAAGCTACAAAAAAGCGGTATTGTTGAAGAATCAAGTCGTAATGCATGAAACAGTAACAATGGTTTCAATATTTTAACCATTAGAAAAATGGGGTGCAAACTTCTATGTGTTTTATAAGGCACAAAACCTTGTTCTGCACCTAAGTTCCCACTAGGCAAACGATAGATGAATAACTGTCGAAGAATCAAGCAGTTCAATGGTCGGTGGTATTTGGTTGGTAATGCATAGATAATAACAATGGTTTCAATACTTTAAACCATTAAATAAATTTGGTGTAAACTTCCATGTCTTTTATACGGCACAAAACCTTGCGGGTTCTGCAGGCGACGCCGTTAAGCTCTCCGCTAGACATTTTTTCCATGCTCTAACTTTATACAGAAGTGGGAGAACTCGGAAGCAAATGACAGATGAAGTCCTTGAGGGTATCACTAATTAAATGCAAGCCATGTGCAATGCTCTCTGTTTTTATATGTGATTCGTTTTATATATAGATACATTAAGACTTTTAAATGGCACATGTTGCACTCAATATTTGCATGTTCCATGTCTAGAAGTACATTATCGCACTAGAAAGACTCATTATCCATCATGCAGTTAGGATGACAAAATGTGACATAGTAGTAGAAATATTAAGCTAACAAAAAAAAGGGTACTCACCATGCCCCCACAAGATGCACAAAATAATTAACGAGGGATACCACTTCCACAATGACCAATGCAACCTACAAGCCAATTGAACTTGGACTAGGCTAATATGCCTTGGATGTCTTTCAGAGTAGTAATCGAAGATAGTAGACAAAAAGGGTACTCACCACGCCTATTGCAAATCGAGTTTGACTTTGTTGGTCATAATACCTGGTTCCTAGAGTAAGTTGGATGCTTTAGACTCATGCCCAAAGTTAGAACCCCATTCCGAGCTCGCTAGTGTGGCCCAAAGTTAGAACCCCATTCCGAGCTCGCACATGTTTGAGAAGTAGACAATTGATCAAATGCTGGGACTACCAAGTACATGCTATCTTTATAGCACTAGGCTAGGAGTGCATTGAGCATAAGGTTGACTAGTTGCTTGTAGCAAATCGAGTTTGGTTTTGTTGGGTTATAATACCTAGTTCCTAGAGTAAGTTGGATGCTTTGGAATCATGCCTAGAATCAAGTCCCCATTTCGAGCTCACTAGTGTGGCCGAACTGGGGGAACAAGTCATTTCCCTGTCGTGCCCCTACGTCGAGAAAGGGGGAAGTTTGGGGGTTGGCACATATGTGTGGTGGATGGGCAGTTTTTCTTTCCGGGGACATTTCTGGGACATGATCTAGCATTTGAACGGTGGGATTAACGGATGGATCTGTTTTGGTACCCCGATAATTAAAGCCTATTAAATCGGTAGGGTTTAGGTTTTGGCAGCCTTCACTACCTCTGAAGTGGTCGAGAGCTTGCGTGCAGGGTTCCCTCGAGGGTTTGAAGAGAGACCCCAAGAGGGAGAACGAAAAAACCCTCCCCATGCACCAGTTCCAAACTTGCAGCACAACGATGGTTCGTAACAAACAGGATATCGTGCAATTGTGCATGCCAGAAGGCACGAAATGACAGTTCGACTGCACGATTGCATCCGAAAGGCCAGAGTTACGCTAGGGCACATGGTTGAGAAGTAGATGATCGATTAAATGCCTGGACTACTAAGTACATGCTATCTATACACGATAGCACTAGGCTAGAAGTGCATCAAACGAAAAGTTGACTAGTTGCCTATAGCAAATTGAGTTTGGCTTTGTTGGTCATAATACCTGGTTCCTAGAGTAGGTGTGATGTTTTGGACTTATACCCAGAGTCAAAACCCTATTCCGAGCTCGCTAGTGTGACCGAACTGGGGAACAATTCATTTTTCTGGCATGCCCCTGCGTCGAGAAAGGGGAAAATTTGGGGGTTGGCACATCCGTGTGGTGGATGGCCATTTTTTTTTTCAGGGACATTTCTTGGGATATGAGCTACTGTTTGAACGGTGGGATTAACAGATGGAGCTGTTTTGGTGCCCCGATAATTAAACCCTATTAAATCTGTAGGGTTTAGGTTTTGGCAGCCTTCCCTGCCTCTGAAGTGATTGAGAGCTTGCGTGCAGGGTTCTTTAAAGGGTATTCAAGATCGTAGTTCCCGGCATCACAGGTAGAAGAGAGACCCCAAGAGGGAGAACGAAAAAACCCTCCACATGCACCGGTTCCAAACTTGCGGCGCAACGATGGTTCGTGACAAGCTGAACATCGTGCGACTGGGCATGCCAGAAGGCATGAAATGACAGTTCGACTGGACGATTGATCCGATAGATCAGAGTTACTCTAGGGCACATGTTTGAGAAGTAGACGATCGATCACATGCCCGGACTACCAAGTACATGCTATCGTTATACTATAGCACTAGGCTAGGAGTGCATTGAGCATAAGGTTGACTAGTTGCTTGTAGCAAATCGAGTTTGGTTTTGTTGGGTTATAATACCTAGTTCCTAGATTAAGTTGGATGCTTTGGAATCATGCCCAGAATCAGAACCCCATTTCGAGCTCGCTAGTGTGGCCGAACTGGGGGAACAGGTCATTTCCCCGTCGTGCCCCTATGTCGAGAAAGCGGTGGATGGCCAGTTTTTCTTTCCGGGGACATTTCTGGGACATGATCTACCATTTGAACGTTGGGATTAATAGATGGAGCTGTTTTGGTACCCCGATAATTAAAGCCTATTAAATCGGTAGGGTTTAGGTTTTGGCAGCTTTCACTACCTCTGAAGTGGTCGAGAGCTTGCGTGCAGGGTTCTCTCGAGGGTTTGAAGAGAGACCCCAAGAGGGAGAACAAAAAAACCCTCCCCATGCACCAGTTCCAAACTTGCAGCGCAACGATGGTTCGTGACAAACAGGACATCATGCGACTGTGCATGCCAGAAGGCACGAAATGACAGTTCGTCTGCATGATTGCATCCAAAAGGCCAGAGTTATGCCAGGGCACATGGTTGATAAGTAGACGATCGATTAAATGCCTGGACTACTAAGTACATGCTATCTATACACTATAGCACTAGGCTAGAAGTGCATTAAACGAAAGGTTGACTAGTTGCCTATAGCAAATTGAGTTCGGCTTTGTTGGTCATAATACCTGGTTCCTAGAGTAGGTTTGATGTTTTGGACTTATGCCCAGAGTCAAAACTCCATTCCGAGCTCGCTAGTGTGACCGAACTGGGGAACAATTCATTTTTCTGCCGCGCCCATACGTTGAGAAAGGGGAAAATTAGGAGCTTTCGTGTAAATGTCTTGAAGGCACGATGGTTCAAAGTTGTATACAGAGGTCGTGGCAAGACAATTAGGACTCATCCATCAGGATTTCCAGAAGTGGATTCTTCAAAGGTATTGGCTGAAATGAAGGAACCTTTTGTTTTTCCAAGTTAGGTCAAGCAGATATTTTTCCATGAGAATCCTAATGAGACAAACTGGTGGATTGTCATACATTGTCAACCAAGAGCTCGGCATGTAATTGATCTATCTGTAGCTGAAAATAATATGGAAGAGCTCTCCCATGACATTCATGCTAATGATGATGATGATGCTAATGATGATGATGTTGTTGTTTCTTTCATCACGATGATAATGATTGTGGCGGCGGCAAGGGCGATGACCTTATTGCATGAAGCGTAAGAAGGAGAAATGGAAGAAATTGGCATCAATATTGAAGAGGAGAGTGCATATATGGGAGAAGGTTATCTCAAAGGTGGTTTGTTTGAGGATGATACCGATGAACATGTTTCTTTAGAATCTCCATTCATAGAACTTTCACAAAGAGAGGAAGGCGATAAAGAAGTGAATTATGTGCTCGGATCTCCATTCAATTCGCCAATTCACATTCTTTGGACATAATGAGGATTATATGGAAGACTTAAGAGATTACCTAACATGCACATGATCCATCCAAGCAATTAGAATTTGGCTCTTTATTTATATCTAGATGAGGATGAGATAGAGGATATTGAGAACGATCTTAATGAAGTTGCCACATGTGATTAATCAACATTGTTAATCTTATTGCTATGACTACTATGGTATAGTTCATTTGGTATTGAGTATTGTTTTTTTATCTTCCTATAAATTTGCTCCCTTGTTCAAGTTGTCGGCACCCTTCACCATTATCTATTCCCCTTCATCCGACCGTGTCCAAATCATTCTTTCTATCAAGTAACATTCCTTAGCTTAATACCAAATCTTTAATGATGTATGAATACCAAACTCAATTCTACTAATATATTAGATACAAATTGGATGGCATTATGTTATAAATCTCATAGAAAGGTTATAATGATGGAGTTATAAATTTGTTAAAAAATTGTTGCAACAACCCACTTAAATTGCAATATAAAATTGACAAAATGCTCCTCAAAGTTCCGTTAAGATATTAGATGAAATTTTGGATAATCGTCTGTTATAAGTCTTAAAATAAAGTTGGCACAACTTAGCTTAAATATTGTTCAAAAGTTGTTGCAAAAACCTACTTAACATGCGATAGAAAGTTGACAAAAGGAGGTCATTGCTTTACAAAAGATTTGACACTATGCAGTAGACACAATGTTGACACAACATAAGCACTTTGTGTCAAGATAGTAGTATTCGACACAAATTTGTCACTGCACATAGGACTTGTCACAAGGGTTGACACTATACCCCCATCCTCTTGTAGTGATGCCAACAACTCACCACTCACCAGACCACACATACCTCATCTATCATTCTGGCATCCATTGCACGAAATGCCCCACAGATGGCATCATAGAGACACAACATGACAATACAGCCAACATGATGCAAAATGGTAGTAGGCATACCTGATTCTTGAAGTGGATTTGATGTTACCTTTTCTGTGTTTATAGAAACAATCTAGGTCAAGCTTGAGATTTTTTTCTGTTGTAACACAACTAATAATTGAGCATACCTGCAATGGCATGTTTTGGTCTCAGAACATTGCTCTGCTTTTCTGTTTTGATTGTGAGTTCAGATTGAATGTGTGGTCTAAAGGAACCTGATTTGGTTTTTTCCCTATCATCTTCATCATCCCCTGCCACTTTTACTATTTTTCCTCCCGGTCGTTGGATTTGGCCTATGCTTTCTCTTGGGTCTAGAAGAACTCGGGCCTCTTCTCTCTGGGAGTTTTATAATAACCCAGAGGCTCTTCCAATTAACAAGCCTCCCTTTATATGCAAATAATAAGCCAACGCCCATGTTCCGTGAGCCATTCCACCCCATGTATGTGGCTTCCCCGTGAATTCTTTTTGTAAATTTGCATGAACTCTTTGTATTGTTCATTGCTCGATTCTTCAACCTCAGACAAGAAAACATATGCCTTAATTTTTCAATTTGAACAAAAACATTTAGGGGAAAATACATGTAGCCAGATTTATTTGGAACTCTGTCTCCCCAAAGCTTCTTTAGATCTTCATGGGGCACAATCTCTTGTTTGAGGAGAGATTTCATCGTGTAACCAGTGACATTCAATTCTGACTCCATTAGGGTTCAATCGGGCAAGAAGCTTCAAAAAATGAAAAGAAGAGGTGATTATTTCTTAATTCAAAATGAGGGACAATGACGTGGCATAAAATTCAAAATAAGCGGCTCATTAATTAAGACTCCGCAATCTAAAACCGGTATGCACCACCCGATTCTACCACAAAGGTGGTGCCAAAATGTGGCGTCAAAATGCGCATTTTTGATACACCACAGCGTGCTTTTACCAAGTGCTAGATGGCAACATCAAGGAAAGAATGATCTAAAACCAGAATTTTGGCTAAGTCCCAGAAAGCCAACTGAAAGAAAATCAATGGTGGAGATGGACAGGGATGAACAGTGAGATGGGACATCGTGGTGGTGTATGGATAATGATGTGACATAGCCGTGGTTCTCTTTGACGTAATTAAGAAAGGCAACTCGAGAGTCCGAACATTTAAATGAAGGAGGTGGCAGGAGTAGCAGGTCAGAGAGAAGGTACCCCTACTAGATTTGCGACGAGATATGGGAATCTAGAATTAGAATGTACCTCGGATATGGACAGGTCAGCAAAAAGTGATTGGGCCACCATGGCATGCAAGTGTCGGTAGGGCTATATAAGACAAACAAAGAGTAAAGCGAGAACACTATCAGTTGCGGCGATGGAGATGGTGAACACCATGCCGAAGAATTGCTTTGAATGGCTCACCTGCTGCATGAATGACCTCGATCTGTCTCACAAGAACCTCGACACCCAGACGGCTAGCTAATGTAAGCGACTAGAGGTTGAAAATTCAATCATTGTGGCAGTTCTGTTACCACTAGAAATTTCAAGCCCAAAAATTATCCAGAATAAATTTTGACATAAAAAGCACCTCCTGATGGTATACATTCTTGGATCGAATGTCCACATCCAATATGCTTCCAATTTGTAGAGAGAAATGTAACATATATGTCCCTTTTCTATACCTCTCTTAGCTCCTATTAAATTTGCAAATTAATGTAAAAATGTTTACAACTTCATCATTGCATACAGTAAAATTGTAATTAGACCCGGCAACATCGGGCCCCACAAAGCCACTAGCTTCATTCCAATGATGTCATGCCCTCCTTCCTTTCTTTTTTACTGAATAACCTTACCAACTCTAATGCCTTCATCGCACATCACATTCCTTCGTATTGCTTCGTGATTCTGTGGAGTTTTGGAAGCTAATGATTTCATTATGTTTTCATTGGGGCATTAAATGGAACTCTGGATGGATCGGCAACGATATCGTTTGATTTATAGCTCCAACCTTTTCTAAAACTATAAAGCTTTGACTATACATGCCACTTTGTAGGGCTAATTGTAGCATATGGAAGAATGAGGCAGCCATCTTGGCACATTTTACATTTGAAAAATAGATAAGGAGCAAGTAACACATATGTGACGTTCCAAGTATTTATCTATATAAGTATAAATATGTTGACCGTCACCCGGGGATACCTCATACATGGGGTATGGGAACCTAGGTGGTTCACTTAAAAGGGATTAAATTAGCTATGCTTTGACAATAATAACCTATAATTAAGGAACTAATATAAAAAAACCATAATTAATCTAATTATGGTTTGGGAAAGCGCCCGTGGCCACCCTCGATTGGTTAGCATGATAATGCTAATTGGGGTCAATAGGGCTGGATCACCACCCCCATATCAGCCACAACTCACCTTGAGCGTGGGGCGCCACCCTTGTGACCCGGTGAGCCACCACGAATCTCACACAAGCTAAACACCAAGACCAGCGGATGGAGATCCCCAATGACAACGGGTCGAGAAAAATGAGTGGGTGGCTAGTGTAGTTGTGAATTCTAGGATAGCGGGCACTGTTTGGGTTGTTGGTCTATTTCTCTGTGTTTACTCGTAGGAACTAACCCTTGATTGTAAAGGTAGGTTCTCTATATATTTCGATTCTGGTTTTGCTTTGTAATGGATGGATTGGTGGTTGTTAGCCTAATGTTACTCCTGAAATGGGGAATTAAAGGGGTAGAGACCTCTCGGGCTATTTATTGTAGTATGCTCCTAGATAGAGCCACAGCTGTTATCAGATTAAATGCGGCTGTGCACAAGAGCCCAACGGGTCATAGATGCTATGAATGCGGCTTAGCACGGACAAAGGAACAGTGGTGAAGTGGAGGTTGGGGTCTTGCACGAACATAAAAGGCTCACAGGACTCTATAGCGAGCTAAGACACGATGAAAGGTCCGTAGTGGGGGGTATGGGTCCGACACTTCCAGGTGGGAAGGTGTGACCGTATGGGGCACCTTGCACTTTGAGTAGATTTAGAGGCGAAAAAATTCGGTAATGGATCACGGGGGTCGCTGATGCGACGTATTCTCTTCGCCCATGGAGCCTTGGCGTGATTACGGAAGGGGGCGCTTACGACACCTCATTGGGCCAGGGACTTATGAACCTGGGTAGGCTCGGAGGGTGATGCCTCGAAACTTCGTCTCAGGAAGGCTATAGCGGCGCCATATAGCGTGAATTGACCCATCGCAAAGTGTGCACCGCAGGGAAGGGCCCGGATGGAGTGGACAACCCTAGCCAATGTTCTATGCCGATAGCGCCATGTCAAGATGCATACATGATCTCTTGGGGCTAGCCGTCCGGTCGATCCTCCGAGTCCTAACAGGGGTAGAACCATGGGTTTGGGGTGTTTTCTTAGGTTTTAGATGCATATTCTTTGGATTGGTATTTGGATGGATATGCTTGCGTTGGTGGTTATTTATCACGTTGATTTTTACCGTGGTGCTAACCCTTGTATTCAACCCGTGACGTAGGAGCCCCATTTGAAGCGAATGATTTCAGTGTCCTTCTTCGGGCATCATATTATAGATGGCCCGAAATTGTGAAAAGAGCCGCCTCCTCTGGCGAGTTGGTCGCCATGGGAGGGGAAAGTCCCCGTGTATGTATATCGTCAGGGTCATTATATGTTGAGGCGTCCACGATGTTATCGAGCGTGATTTCGTTACTTTCGAAATCATAGCATCGACAAACCCTAACTCGCTAGTTCGGTAGTTAGGAGAGAGAATTAGCAAGAGTGATTGTTTAAGTCTTTCATGTTTGATTTAGTGCTAGGTTAAGGTAATGTAAATTCTAAGGAAGTCCCTAGGCCGCCCTAGAGGACCCAAAGTTTTAGAACCATAACTTTTTGTAGGTAGCTTGATGAAGGATTAAGCGGCTCCAATGGATCGGGCACCTCTCAAATACCCTGGGGGGAGCCGCGTCCTCGAGGCAAAGCGGACAACAGGCGTAGAAAAACAAAAAATTTGAGGTATCCGGGGTGTTTCTTTTGAAAATAAAACGCGATATAAACATCGTGGGGCCCATACGATGGCGTATTTTTATCTCTGGCCTTTGTTTGAAAATTTTTTAAAAAAAAAAAAAAAAATATTTTTTAAATTTTTTAAAAAAGTCAAAAGTTAAAATTTGAATTTTGAAGTGTCTTTTCGGTGTGTGTTTTCTTTTGGCTTTTTTTTTCGCCATAGCCCCGGACCTAAGCTCCACATCGCCATAGCCCGACCTCGGCGTCTTCCCTTGCATCGCCCCTACACCCGGTGCCCTCGATTACCCTTAGCGCCGTCTTTGCTTGCGCCTCCTTTCTCCTTTCTCCCTTGTTTGTCCCTATAAAGTCTGACATCTTGGCTTCAAGGCGTGGTAGATCAAGAAATCGGGATATATATCGGTTGTTTGCTGTCTTAGTCGAGCATCTTCTTTGAGGAAGACCCTATGATAGATACCATTCTTAACCTTTTTGTCAAGCACTTTGTCGGGGGCCGAGGAGTCCCCTACCCTATCTTCCACTTCAACGCTTCCCTCCCTCAAGTTGAATGAAGTCGGGAGGCGACTACACTCTTATTGGAGCACGCCCGGACCGTGCATGGTACGTGGTTAAGTTTTATCCCTCACAGGGACCAGATGAAGACCGGTAGACTTAGTCGAACTGGCTTCGAAGGATCATGCATCCGGCCCGAACTAAGAACTGCACCAAATAGCCGGTAGCTCCACAGGACCTAAGGATGGATCGCTTTTACTATTTGGGGGGTCGATAATACTTACCTACGGGAATACTTTAACCTTCCACCTTTTTCTTGGAATGAAAGCCTCTCAATAGTTTCATTTTTGAAAATGTCATGCGGTTTCAACGGTGTCATCTAGAATCCATCAAGAAGAAGATAGGAACGCGGCGGGCCGTTATCATCGCGAGATTGGGTACTCTCAAATGGTTGGAGAGAGGCTAGGGCTAGCGAAGAGCGAGGCGGCGGCTCCTAAAAAAGGCGAAGGACTCCCATGGCCAGCAAAAGTGAGCCTGGCGGGAGGAGGCGACTAAGGCCATCGTGGGGAGGAGAACAGCCGGAATTTTGATGATGGAACCCCAGCGGGACCTAGGTAGCGGCTCAGAGCGTTGAGTCCACAGACAAACCACATTAACATGGACCCATCGGCAAACCCCGGCAATCGGCCCAGGGCGGGTGGCAGGAGGCGAAAAAAGAACCAAATCTGGGCGGTTAGGGGTGGAATTGAACTACAAGACCCGATTGCAGCAGGATGCTCGATCATCCAAGACCTCGGCTCGAAGGGAGTTGATGCGTGGGGCACAAAGCATCCACCGCCGGGGAGGTAAATCCATTAGATTAGCTCAAAGGCTGACCCTTAAGCCTTGGAAGCCCCCATAGGTTCGACCGGGGTATCCACGGTAGCTCTTAAAGGGAGATCGCAGAAGTATCGAGGACTACCTAAACCCATTAATCCGTCGACTTCCCTTCCGGCCCGACTTCGTCGGGGAGATCATTTCGAGAATTCAAAAGACCGACTTAGGTTTTCAAACCTTCGCGGTCCTTGCATTACAAAATTTTGCTTAGAGGCATACGATTGGAAAGCTTTTGGCGGCCTTAACGTAATGCCATACATGCAGGCGAGGTTACTATTATGCCCAAGGACCTTCCTTGTACGAAGGATCAGGGGATCTTAGATCGATTAAATTTCATTATTCTAGTTGTATAAAATTTTGTAATTTATCGATGTACTAGCCCCATTTTGGGTTTGTGAATACAAAAAAAATATATATTTTGAAAAAAAAAAAATATATATATGTTATTAAATAAATAATAATTTTAATAATAATTTTTGGGAAGCGTGCCAAAAAGTATAAAACCCCTTTTTGGCCATTAGGGTTTCATTTTTTCTTCTTGTTCAAAGCCTTCTTTCTCCTCCTTTGCGCCTTCACTCTTCATGGCTCGCCCAACCCCCGCGGTGGTATGTGGATCCGGAGGCATTGGGACCCCCGGTTCCCTTTGATCTTCTTCACCCTACCTTCGGCCCGGTAGATCTTATCTCCAACATGAGGCCCACCTGCATTATTACGCCTTCGCCAGTTCTATGGAAGAGATGTGTCGCATCGTTGGTAATGATGGCGATGAGCGGCTTTACCTCGACTTCCACACCTTACACCGGATGTTAGGGGTGATGATCATGCCCATAACGTCATCAAAGGGCATCGGGGCAGGGAGGGACTGACCTCCCTATTGCCACAATAGATCGGAAACCTGTTTTGAGGCCGATTCAAGACCGGGCCATTATTATGGACCCGGTACATAGAGGATGAGGAGATCCCTGCAGAGCTTTCTTCTACACCTCGCCTCAGGCCCGAAGAAGATGCGAAGTCGTCCAATGAGCAGGATTTTGTGAGATGGAAGGAACTTGCTTCTGAAGCTCTGCCCGGCCGACGAAGGCCCTCGCACGAAGGGTTAAACCTTCTCCCTCTGATTACTCTTGAATGACCAAGAGTACCTAATCCTAAACGATATCATGTGGGAATACAATGTTCTTCTTGGGGTCGCCCAGCGAGGAAAGTAGAGGTTCTCTATGATCTTGCGGAATATTGCCAAGATGACTTCGCCGACTTCACTACAGGAGAGAGTCTATTGGCATATCGGGCGAGGAACAAGACGTTGAGACTCTTTCGTCGCCGCGCGATGCCTTGCTAGGCGACACCCCAACCTCGGAAAAGAGCAATTTGCTATGCACCGACGGTCTCTTCTTGAGATCCGCCTGCGCACATCACTATGGGCGAGGGGGTCAAGACGAGGAAGACCTTTGGGACACCAAGGTCAGCCTTAGGGATGAGAGAGAAGAAGAAGAAGAAGAGAAGCTCCCCATCGACTTGGAGAAGAGGCGAGACCTCCACCAAACCCTCAAGTTAGGGCCATGGGCAACCATGTGGCGATTCTTTCTATCGACTTTCCGCCAAGGAGAGGTGCTGTTGTTCTTTTCAAGAATTTAGGGCCATCTTAAAGAAGCTTCTTGGTGGGGCTCAGAGCCATATCTACTTCAGCGGGCCAGAAGATTGATTATCATGTCACCACTATTACTCTGCGGTCCGTAGAGATTTGGCTATAGCGGCATTGGGAGGCGTGGCGGGCTCGCTAACATGCGCCTTCTAGTGCCTTTGGCTACTTGCTTACCACCTGGAGGCAGCTACGCCCTACGCTAGCCCTAGTGCCACTTTGATGCGTTCGTCCACCTCCTCGACCAATGGGCCGAAGGCGAGGGATTGACTCTAAATTATTGTCTTATGTATTTTGCCTTTGAAATCACATTTGTTTTAAAAAAATGGTTATTACTTTCGTGATGTGATTTCCCTTTATTGTATCGGTCAATACATAATGCCAATACAATTTTTGAATAAGCCTCTTCCATGACAAGTTATTAAGCCTCACGGAAATGTTAGTATTATATACTCATTAGCCCTTTTAGGAAGAAAAAAGCGGGCGAATGCGAAGATAGGATAACATTCGGATAAGGAGAGATGAGCAGGGACCTCTGAGCAGGACTATGGGGAGCGATCTGGTGAGTATCCCGAGCGGAAAGTTGGCGATGAGATAGCCCGGAGCTTAGGGTGCCGGAACAACCTTATGATCGACAAGGGGATGGAAATAGTTACTCTCCTTCGAGCGTGCTTACGATGATTTGAAATGGACCCTTTCCACTTTTGGGATTATTGGAATATGACCTCACATGAAGCTTTTTGAGGATGCTAATGATCATCTCGGCAAATCTTCTACGCTGCGCGAAGGCTCTTCAACCTACTGATTATTAGCCCACTTGGGATTATCAACCGTTATTATCGAGGCTTGGGCAACGTTACAAGCTTCATCCGGGTGTGCGTGAAGTAATGCGCTATCTTAGTCATGTATCCTTTCGCAAACCTTAAACCGCATTTTCCGGTTTTGTGTGTTCCTATGCTTCACTATGACTAGGAAATGGCATGTCGAGGTCCATGTATGTATTATATAACTATAAGTCATAATTCTTGTCGCATTATCAAGCTCTTGGATGTAACCGTTACTTCACTTGTAATTAAAATTTTTCCGTGGGTTTTCGCGTGTTCACTTTGTTCTCAACCACGACTTAAAAATGACCTTGTATGACACTTATTGTCATTTGTAAATGTTCTTATATCATCTTATGTTTAATTTAGGCGGGCACGCTTGGCAGCAGCGACCACCCTCAAATGCAAAGTCGATTAACACCGAACAAATTGATCTTCGATGAAAAGGCGGTTTATGAATGGCGGCCCTATGTCTTGCATGCTAACCCACCCACGGCATGTACCAAAGGATGCAGGAGTTACCTCAGTTTTGCCCTGAATCCACACGCCGGCCAGTAGTCCCCCCGCCCGAACTGATCCGTACTGCGTGCGAAAGAGGTCCCCACTCTAGCAGCCCAAGCTGGAGCTCCTCGGGGGCGGTGCCACCTCCTCAAATTACGCCGCCGGTGTCATCTGAGATCATCGCATCATCGGTGGCCATGCAAGCGCCCGAGAGGGGAAGAACGCAGAGCAGTTGATCTGACCATAACTAGTATATGGAAGAATAGGAAATTGGCCCGGTTTGATGGGAAATCTAGAAGCGGCGAATTAGAATCTGGTGGGCGAAATGAAGGTTGGCGGAGTCCTAATGGTATAACCGAAGAAAGGATCTGAAAGGTTGCCACCACAAACCTTACCGGGCTGCGTATTTGGTGGAAGGGCTATGCGAGCCAAACATCCGGGCGGGAGTAGATGCAACCCGAGAAAGTTTGCCAAGGCCTTTAAATCGCATTATGTGCCCGTGCACATAAATGCCACCAGATCAGACTTTCTGGGTTGGGAGCGGAAGAGTATCCCGTCTGAGGCTTACGGATGAGTTTATCGCTGGTATGTACCACAGTATAGATGAGAAAGGGCAGTGGAGGCTATATTGAGGGGTTTGGCACCATCGATCAAGCGGATGGTTAAGGCCATCGACCGAAATCGATTCTGGCCGCAGGCTAAAGCATTGAGCCTCGAGGAGGACATACCAAGGAATCGTGTATCCGAAGCGTCTGCTCCTTACCATGACCCCACGGGCCGTCCACACCTTACAAACCCCAGCTCTCCAAGTCAGGGGCCCTCTCGTGAGAACTCTTACGGTGCGGGGAGAAGAAAGTCGCTTTTAGCAATAAAGCGTAAACAATGCTGGTAAGGAAGTTGAAACCTCTTACAGTCCATTCCTAAAGAGGCCGGAAGAGCGGCGCTGCGGGATAAGGCATGTTCTGAGTGTATGAGGCCCGGACACTTCATGCGAAATTGCCCATATGTTACCCGGTGCCGGTGGCCATGGCCGGACCTTGTAGGGGCGATATTGAGTCATTACCTGGCGGCGGGCGGCTCGGTACATTCCGCAGTCGTCTCATATCGCTACGGACTATAAGGGCAATCTTTGAAAGTCGGCCTGTTTGTCATTTCCACCATAGGCCAAGTAGGCAAGTAAGCCTTTGTAATTCTTATGGATCACGGGGAGTACACATAATTTTGCTTCTCCTAGAATGGCGGAGTCCTACAATTTGGAAACCCTAAGGTCACGGTAGAGGCACTGTCACTTTAGCTTGATGGTAAGGTTAGGACATACTCGTAATTAATTCGCATCAACCTTAAGATCACGGTTGCCGAGCGCACCCGGTTGCTATGGGTGCGAAGTCAATGGATATTGGCAAAATCTGACCTCATTGTTGGAATGGAATTCTTGGCATCGCAAAAGCCAACATAGGCTGCGAGAGAGAAGTTACCTTCAAGCTGACTAATGGAAGCCGCATAACTATAAAAGGTGAACCATTCAACCCTATCATGCGGTCTATGTCCATTCGGCGATTTAGATAAAGCTATCGCATAGCAAAAGCTCCTCCTGCGTTATTAGACTTGCTTCCATTGAGTCGGATGCTAAGCAAAACCAAGTAATCAACACCTTGCCGACGGGGTTGCGGTATTCTCCATGAATTTAGCGATCTTTTCCCAGGCGAGATCCAGAAGCTTCCTCCTTTTAGAGGGGTAGAATGTGAGATAGCTTTAGAGCCGGTACTAAACCCACCCGTGAGGCCCCGTCGCATATAGTCTTCTTCGGGTGACTTAAGAAACAACTTCAAGAGTTTGCTAAACCTAGGTTTTATTCGACCTAAGCGTTTAAGCCCTTTAGGCGTAACCCCTATTCTTTTTGTGAAGAAAAGGGCGGCTCGCGAGAATGTGTATTGATTATCGGCAACTCAACAAGCATACTCAAAAATGGCTATGCTTTGCCAAAAGGCGGATGTCGATGGATCGGTTGCAAGGGCCAAGTATTTCTCAAAAGATTGATCTTATTTCGGGATACCATCGGATAAAATTAAAGAGGAAGACATCCATAAATGCGCTTTTTCGCACTAGATATGGGCATTATGAGTTTACCGTTATGCCTTTTGGGATTAACTAATGCCCCCTTAGCGTTTATGCGGTTGATGAATGATGTTTTCCGGAGCAATACTTGGATGACTTTGTTGTTATTTTCTTTGGACGATATTCTCATCTACATGAAGACCCTACGGGGCATGAGAAACATCTTAAATTGGCTCTACAAAAGTTAAGGCGTCATCAGCTTTTTGCCAAGTTCTCTAAGTGCAAGTTTGCCACCCAAAGGTTGATTACTTGGGTCATATTATTTCCAGAGGGAATTGAGATCCCCAAAAGATAGAGGCTGTAAGGGAATGGCCTATTCGAAAAATGTCTCCGAAGTCCCTTGGTTTCTTGGGATTAGCAATTATATTAGAAAATTTGTAAAGGATTTTGCAAGGGATTGCAGCCCCTCTTACAAATCTTACCAAGCATGAGAAGGTGAAGGATTGGATGGAGCAGCGGAAGACTAAGGTTGGGGAAGTTTCCGGCAGCTTAAAGATGCCCTTAACCTCGGCACCCGTTCTCACGTTGCCGATCTCGATAAGGATAAACTAGTGGCCCGAGATGCGACAAAAGTACCCTGGTGGGGTTCTAATGCGAGGAGGGAGGGGTTATTGCTTATGATTCAAAAGAGATGAATAGATGAGGAACAGCGATATCCTACCCATGACCGGGAATTGCTAAAGCTGTTGTTCCGCTTTGCGAATATGGAACACTACCTCCTTGGTAGAAGGTTCAGTTGGACCTGAGATCATCAAAGTCTCCGATATTTGACCACTAGAAAATCTCAACCTCCGTCGAGGAGGAGATGGATGGAATTTCTTGAAGAATATGATTTTTGAGATCATGTATGGAAAGCACAATGTAGTTCTTGGATGCATTATCCGCCATCCCTTGGTAACCCGAACCCATTGCCAATGCGATTTCGACACTCACAAGTGAGTTTGGTAACCGGATAGAACAAACTTTAGCCCGCGATCCTGAGTTCTAATGAAATTTGGAGTAGTCTAAATAAGGAGGCACGCCAGGATAGAAAGCGTGGCCTTTTCGGTCATATAAGAAAGAGGGCAATTTGTTGTATCACAAGGACAAGTTGTGTGTACCTCATACTTCGAGGTCGCGTAAAGTTAATCCTCCATGACCCGCACAACAGCCCTATAGCTGGACATGCGGGTTTTATGAAGACCTACTTTAAAATCGCTCGATTTATTTTGGCCTTCGATGAAGAAGGACATTGCCTGTACATTAGCGGTGTCCAAGTATGTCAATGAGACCAAGGCGAGAACAATTAAGGACTCGGGAGAATTGCAACCTTTGGATGTGCCCCAGCTAAGTGGGAAGTGATAACCATGGATTTTTTATAGTGGGCCTTCCACGTACTCTCCGTGGATATGATCGTTAATGGTGGGTAATTAGGGCAAATTGTCAAAAATGGCTCATTTCTTGCCATGTCGTACCACGGACACCGCCCTTTGATCTTTGCTCTGCTTTTGCAAAAGAGATCTTCAGGTTGCAACGGAATGCCACGGGTCATTTATGTCGGCGGAGATCCCAAATTTGTAAGTGCATTTTGGAAAGATTTCTTCACCACCATATAAACCAAGCTTGCTATGAGTACAGCTTATCATCCTCAGGACGGATGGTCAAGCAGGCGTACCAATCGTATCATAGAGGATATGCTACTGGTATGTGTGGAGTAAGCAATCCCAATGGGTGACTATATTTATCTAGTAAGTTTGCCTATACAAGATGAAGCGGGAGTCTTCGGAATGTCTCCTTTCATGATAAATTATGGTTATCAATGCCTTACTCGACACATGGCACAACCGGTCGCGGAAAGTGGAGGTTTCTCAACAACTCCTCTACGGAGATGCAGAAGCTTTGGTCGTACGTGGTTACTTGCTAGGCGCGATGCAGTCAAAAATTGTAGCGGATAAACCGCACGGGACCCACGAGTCTTCAGTGTGGGTGAATCGGTTTGGCTTAAGATTAAGGTAAAACAAGCCAAGCTTAAGATTGGTAAGCGCAAGAAGTTGGCACCCGGATAAGGCTGGACTGTTCAAAATCATGAGCGTATTGGGGGAGCAAGCATATCGCTGGACTTGCCACCCCGCTAAAGATCCACAAGGTTTTTCATGTGAGTCTTCTAAAAGCGACACACCCCTGATCGCAGGAGGTTTGGAAACCCAACCCTCCGGAAATGAGGAAGGAACAGCTAGAGATAGTGCCGAAGCTCTTCTTGATCCGGGCTTATAAGCGGGACCCGAAGGACTCAAATGTTACAATACTTGGTCAAGTGGAAACACTTGCGGTCGAGGATGCTCGTGGGTGATGCAAACAGATCTTGAGAAGCACTATCCGGATTTCATCGCGTGAATCCCAAAGACGCACCATCAGCGATGCTATCAACCCAGCTCCTACGGGTAAGCTTGAAGACTTGATTCACGAGAATCGATGGGGTAGATGCATCAGTAATTAACAACGATTCATAGATGATGGGATCACCTTTGTGTTTCCTTAGGGACGTGGTGTCTTTCAATGTGGACATGACCATAACCGCTTGTAAAGCATGTACTTCATAGCGCATTCATCTTGGCTATAATAGGAACTTTGACCATTCCTTTACGCCTACAATGAGGCTAGCGAACCATAGGCATGATAGGTTTCCTTCTATATAAATTTTCTTTCATTTTTTTATAGGGGTGGACCCTTCAACCACAACCTAATTATTTTATCTATATAAAAGCGATATATTACCGTAATGCGGAGCGGTGAAGTGATGATTTGGTCCATGTTAAGGCCGTTCTTAGATGACCCAATTTCTTCGCTTTATGTTATCTACATGTTACATTTGTTGTTAATCTTGGACTTTGGTCCTTTGCACTTTTTAATTATGATAAGGATGTGAATTGTACTTTTCTTTGCTTAAACTCACATTTGTAAACTTGAAAGCTTTAATATATTACCTTCGAAATAAGGAATTACCTTCCATGAATGTCATTTATTATATCGTATCTAACCCCAATCTTGAGGACGGCATTATTTCTAAGGAGGGAGAATGTGGCGTTCCAAATATTTATACTGGTATAAGTATAAATATGTTGACCGTCACCGAGGATATATCGCCACATGGGGTATGGGAACCTAGGTGGTTCACTTAAAAGGGATTAAATTAGCTATGCTAATTTAATTATTGACAATAATAACCTATAATTAAGGAACTAATATAAAAAAACCATAATTAATCTAATTATGGTTTGGGAAGGCTTAATGCGTGGCCACCCTCGATTGGTTAGCATGATAATGCTAATTGGGGGTCAATAGGGTGGATCACCACCCCCATATCAGCCACAACTCACCTTGGCGGTGGAGGGCCACCCTTGTGACCAGGAGGCCGCCACCACAGATCTCTCACAAGCTAAACACCAAGACCAAGCGGATGGAGATCCCCAATGACAATGAGGGTCGAAATCTAAAGTGGGTGGCTAGTGTAGTTGTAATTCTAGGATAGCGGGCACTCTGTGTTTTACTTAGGAATCCAACCCTTGATTGTAAAAGGTAGGTTCTCTATATATATTTCGATTCCGGTTTTGCTTGTAATGGATGGTTGGTGGTTGTTAGCCTAATGTTACTCTGGAAATGGGGAATTAAGGGGGTAGAGACCTCTCGAGGCTATTTATTGTAGTATGCTTCTAGATAGAATACGTATTATCGGATTAAATGCGGCCCGCGCACAAGAAATTGCCGGGTCATGATCTTTATGAAATGCGGCTTAGCACGGACAAAGGAACACAAGTGGTGAAGTGGAGGTGGGGTCTTGCCACGAACATAAAAGGCTCCCAGGACTCCTATAGCGAGGCTAGGGCGATGGCCGGGTCACGTGAGGGTATGGGGTCCGACACTGGGTGGGAAGGTGTGACCCGTATGGGGCACCTTTGAGTAGATTTAGGGTAAGAAGAATCCTGCACGGATCTTGGGTCGCTGATGCGTACGTATTCTCTAGCTTCGCCCATGGAGCCACCGTGTGATTACGAAGGGGCGCTTCCCGACCCTACCTCATGGGCCAGGACTTCATGAAGACCTCGGAGTAGGCTGTGGGGATACCTCGAGCGTCTGGGAAGGCTATGGCGGCGCCATAGCGTGAATTGACCCATCTGCAAAGTGTGCACAGGAGGGTGGATGGAGGGACAACCCTAGCCAATGTTCTATGCCCATTAGCGCCATGTCAGATTACATCTGCCTTTGATCTCTTGGGGGCCTAGCCGCCGGTCGGTCCCTCACCGGAGTCCGGAATCGGGTAGAACCATGGGTTTTGGTGTTTTTAGGGTTTAGATGCATATTCTTTCGGGTTGAATTTGGATGGATATGCCGCCATTGGTGGTTATTTATCGTGATTTATCGTCAGAAGTAACCTTTTGTATTCTACGCTTCTGGCGTAGGGAACCCCATTGAAATTAGAGGCGAATGACCCCTTCGTGTCCTTCTTTTCGGGCATCATATTATAGATGGCAAATTGACGTAGGGTTCTCTGGCAGTTGGTCGCCATGGGAGGGAAGTCCGTGATATCGTCCAGGAATCCGGTGGTATATGTTGAGGAAATCCTGATGGTATCATGTGAGTGATTTCGTTACTGAAATCATAGTGACAAACCCTAACTCGCTAGTTTAGGTAGTTAGGAGAGAGAATTAAGCAAAATTGATTGTTTAAGTCTTTCATGTTTGATTTAGTGCTAGGTTAAGGTAACAGTATAAATTCTAAGGAAGTCTAGGTCCTAGAGGACCCGAAGTTTCGGAGGAGCCATAACTTTTTTGTAGGTAGCTGGGATGAAGGCGGCTCCAATGGATGGGGCACCTCTCAAATACCCTAGGGGGCACGCCTCTCGAGGCAAAAGCGGACAAACAGTCAGAAAACAAAAGAAATGAGGTATCCAGGGTGTTTCTTTTGAAAATAAAGCGTATAAACATCGCCAGGCGCCGATATTCGGGCGTATTTTTTATAGCTGGCCCTTTTTAAATTTTTAAAAAAATATTTTTTAAATTTTATAAAAAGTCAAAAGTTAAAAATTTGAATTTTGAAGTGTCTTTTGGTGTGTTTCTTTTGGCTTTTTTCGCCATAGCCAGCGGACCTAAGCTCCACATCCCAGCCGACCTCGACGATCTTCCTTTGCACGCCTCTACACCCGGTGCCCTCGATTACCCTTCACGCTGTCCCGCCTTTGCTTGCGCCTCCTTTCTCCTTTCTCCTTGTTGTCCCTTTAAAAAGTACGTCATGCCGCGCTCAAGCTGACCGTAGATCTGAAGAAATCATATATATATCAGTTGTTTCTGTCTTAGTCGAGCATCTTCTTGAGGAAGACCCTATGATAGATACCATTCTTAACTTTTTGTCAAGCACTTTGTCGAGGGCCGACGCAGTCCCCTTACCCTATCTTTCCACTTCAAGCAGCTTCCTCCTCAAGTTGAATGAAGCTAGGCAGGACTACACTCTTTGTGGAGCGGCCCGACCATGCATGGGCTGTGGTTAAGTTTTATCCCTCACAGGACCAGATGAAGACCCCCGTGGAGCCTTAGTCGAACGAAGCTCAGAGGATCATGCATTCGCCCGACTAGAAGACTTGCACCAAATAGCCAGCAGCTCCACAGGACCTAAGGATGGATCGCTTTTACTATTTGGGGAGGGTCGTGTACTTACCTACCGAGTGAATACTTTAACCTTCCCACCTTTCTTGGAATGAAAGCCTCAATAGTTTCATTTTTGAAAATGTCCCCCGGTTTCCAAAGTGCCATCTAGAATCCATCCAAGAAGATATCTTGGGCCGCGGCGGGCCAGGGTATCATCCGAGATTGGTAGGCGTGCTCAAGTCGTTTGGAGAGAGAGGCTGGGGCTGAAAGAACGAGGCGGCTCCTAAAGGAAGGCGAAGACTCCATGGCCAGCAAAGTGAGCACGAAAGCGAGGGAGGAAGCAGCTAGGCCATCGGCGGGGAGGGAGCCGGCGTAATTTTGATGATAGGCAGCAGGGACCTAGAAAGCGGCTCGGAACGTTGAGTCCTGGACAAAACCCTGTTAACATGGACCCATCGGCAAACCCACAGCAATGTTAGGGCCGGGTAACCGAGACTGAAAAGAACCAAAATCTAGACGGTTAGGGGTGGGGTGAACTACAAGACCCGATTACAGCGGGATGCTACGATCGCCAAGAAGACCCCTACCGTAGAAGGAGTTGATCGGGAGCGCACAAATCATCCTTCGACAGAGGTAAATCCATTCCGGTCGCTCAAGCAAACCTTAAGCCGCATGAAGCCCCATGGGTTCAGGCTCAGGCACGTAGCTCTTGGGAGATACGCCAAGTATCGAGAAGACTACAGGAGCCATTGATCCGTCGGCTTCCTTCCCCTTCCAAATTTTCGTCAAGGGAGATTTCCAGAATTCAAACCCAGACTTCGCGGTTTCAAGCCTTCCGATCCCTTGCATTACAAGAGGCTGCCGAGGCATACCGATTGAGCTTTTGACGGCGCCAACTTGTGTGCCATACATGCGAGCGGGGTTACTATTATGCCCAAGGACCTTCACTTGGTACTAAGGATCGAGGGGATCTTAGATGATTAGGCCAGTATTCTAGTTGTATAAATTTTTGTAATTTATCTCGATGTACTAGCCCCCATTTTTGGGTTTGTGAATACAAAAAAAATATATATTTTGAAAAAAAAAAAATATATATATGTTATTAAATAAATAATAATTTTAATAATAATTTTTTGGGAACGTGCTAAAAAAGTATAAAACCCTTTTGGCCATTAGGGTTTCATTTTTTCTTCTTGTTCGGCGCCTTCTTTCTCCTCCTTTTGCCTTCACTCTTCATGGCTCGCTTCCAACCTGCGGTTGATTGGTATGTGGGCGGAGAGCATTGGGACCCACTAGCGGTTCCCTTTGATCTTCTTCACCCTACGCTTCAGCAGGTAGATCTTATCTCAACATGCAGGCCACCCATTATTACGCCTTCCTTGATTCTGGAGAGGGAGATTGTGCCCATCGTTGGTAATGATGACGATGAGCGGCTTTACCTGCACACCTTACACCCGGATGTTAGGGGGTGATGATCATGCGATAACGTCATCAAAGGGCATCGGTGGGGGTGACCTCCCTATTGCCACAATAGATCGGGAAACCTGTTTTGAGGTTCGATTAGACCGGCCATTATTATGGACCAAAGCATAGAGGATGAGGAGATCCTGTAGAGCTTTCTTCTACACCTCGCCTCCGACCGGAAGATGACGGTAAGGTCAATGAGCGAGGATTTTTGTGAGATGGAAGGAACTTGCTTCGAAGCTCTCGCCAACCACTGAAATATTCCGAAACGAAGGGTTAAACCTTCTCCTACAAAGCACTCTTTGAATGACCAAGAGTACCTAATCCTTGACGATATCATGTGGGCGCATAATGTTCTTACGGGGTCCGCCGGGCAGAAAGTAGAGGTTCTCTATGATCTTGGCGGAATATTGCCAAGATGACTTCATCGACTTCACTACAGGTGGTGCAACCTACACGTGTAGAGAGTCTATTGGCATATCGGGGCGAGGAACAAGAGCCCGGGAGACTCTTCTGTCACTTGCCAAGATTCCTGTTAGCCGACACCCCCAACCTCCCGTAAGAGCAATTTGCGGCACCCGTCGCAGTCTTCTTCAGAATCCTCGCAAATCACTATGGGCGAGGGGTCAAGGCAGGAAGACCTTTGGGACACCAAGGTCAGCCTTTAGGGATGAGAGAGAAAGAAGAAGAAGAAGAGAACTCCCCATCGACTTGGAGAAGGAATTTGAGACCTCTCCACCACCCTCCAAGTTTGGGGCCATGGGCAACCATGTGGCCCGATTCTTTCACTTTCCGCCAAGGAGAGGTGTCTTTGTTCTTTCAAGAATTTAGGGCCATCCCAAGCTTTTTGGGGGGCCCGGAGCCATATCTACTTCAGCGGGCCATAAGAAGATTGATTATCATGTCACCACTATTACTCGGGTCCTAGAGATTTGGCTATAGTAAAGATTGGGAGCGTGGCGGGCTGCGCTAACATGCGCCTTCTAGTGGCGCGCCTTTGGCTACTTGCTTACCACGAGGCAAAAGAGCAGCTCGAGCCGCCTTTCTACGGCTAGCCCTAGCGCCACTTTGATGTTCTCGCCCACCTCCTCACCCAATGGACGAAGACGAGGGATTCAGCTCCTAAATTATTGTCTTATGTATTTTGCCTTTGAAATCCTTTGTTGTTTTAAAAAAATGGTTATTACCGTGATGTGATTTCCCTTTATTGTATCAGTCAATACATAATGCCAATACAATTTTTGAATAAGCCTCTTCCATGACAAGTTATTAAGCCTCCGAAATGTTAGTATTATATACTCATTCCGCCCTTTGAGAAGAAGAAACGCCGGGAAAACGAAGATAGGATAACATTCCGGATAAGGAGAGATGAACAGGGACCTCCCGAGGGACTATGGGGAACGATACAACGAGTATCCCGAGCGGGAAGTTGGCGATGAGATAGCGGAGCTTAGGGTGCGAGAACAACCTTATGATCGACAAGGGGATGGAAATAGTTACTCTCCTTCGAGAACGTGCTTACGATGATTTGAAATGGACCCTTTCCCGCACTTGGGATTATTGGAATATGACCTCACATGAAGCTTTTGAGGATGCTAATGATCATCTCTGGCAAATCTTCTACGCACTGCGAAGGCTCTTCAACCTTCTGATTATTAGCCCCACTTGGGATTATCAACCCGTTATTATCCAGGCTTGGGCACGTTACAAGCTCGTCAGAGCTGTGCGTGAGAGTGTGCGCTATGCCGTCATGTATCCCTACGCAAACCCTTAAACCGCATTTTCCAGTTTTGTGTGTTCCTATGCTTCACTATGACTAGGAAATGGCTTTATGACAGTCCATGTATGTATTATATAACTATAAGTCATAATTACTGTCAGTATCAAGCTCTTGGATGTAACCGTTACTTCACTTGTAATTAAAATTTTTCCGTGGGTTTTTGCGTGTTCACTTTGTTCTCGACACGACTTAAAAATGACCTTGTATGACACTTATTGTATTTGTAAATGTTCTTATATCATCTTTATGTTTAATTTAGGCCGGGCACGACCGCCGCTTAGCGGCCACCCTCAAATGCAAGTCGATTAACACCCGAACAAGAATTGATGCCGATGAAAAGAGCGGTTAGGCGAATTGGGGGCCTATGTCTTGCATGCTAACCCACCACAAGATGTACATCAGATGCACCGGAGTTACCTCGTTCATAGCCTAGTCCACCTCGCATAGCCCGCCCCACCGACGAATCCAGTGCCTGCATGCGAAAAGAGGTCCCACTCTAAACGCCGACGAGCTCCTCCAGGATGCCACCACCTCCTCAAAATACGCCACCAAGTGTCATCTGGAATCATCCGATCATCTGGTGGCCATGCAAAGCCCGAGATATAAGGATACCGCGAAGACAAATTGATACTGACCATAACTAGTATATGGAAGAATAGGAATTGGCCAGAGTTTTGATGGGAAATCTAGAGGCTTGGCTTTGAATGCCGCCCATACGTTGAGAAAGGGAAAATTAGGAGCTTTGTGTAAATGTCTTGAAGGCACGATGGTTCAAAGTTGTATACAGAGGTCGTGGCAAGACAATTAGGACTCATCCATCAGGATTTCCAGAAGTGGATTCTTCAAAGGTATTGGCTGAAATGAAGGAACCTTTTGTTTTTCCAAGTTAGGTCAAGCAGATATTTTTCCATGAGAATCCTAATGAGACAAACTGGTGGATTGTCATACATTGTCAACCAAGAGCTCGGCATGTAATTGATCTATCTGTAGCTGAAAATAATATGGAAGAGCTCTCCCATGACATTCATGCTAATGATGATGATGATGCTAATGATGATGATGTTGTTGTTGCTGCTACTGATGATAATGATTGTGGCGGCGGCAAGGGCGATGACCCGTTATTGCATGAAGCAGAAGAAGGAGAAATGGAAGAAATTGGCATCAATATTGAAGAGGAGAGTGCATATATGGGAGAAGGTTATCTCAAAGGTGGTTTGCTTGAGGATGATACTGATGAACATGTTTCTTTAGAATCTCCATTCATAGAACTTTCACAAAGAGAGGAAGCTGATAAAGAAGTGAATTATGTGCTCAGATCTCCATTCAATTCGCCAATTCACATTGCTGGACATAATGAGGATTATATGGAAGACGAAGAGATTACCGAACATGCACATGATCCATCCGAAGCAATTAGGAATTTGGCTCTTTATTTATATCTAGATGAGGATGAGATAGAGGATATTGAGAACGATCTTAATGAAGTTGCCACATGTGATTAATCAACATTGTTAATCTTATTGCTATGACTACTATGGTATAGTTCATTTGGTATTGAGTATTGTTTTTTATCTTCCTATAAATTTGCTCCCTTGTTCAAGTTGTCAGGTACCCTTCACCATTATCTATTCCCCTTCATCTGACTGTGTCCAAATCATTCTTTCTATCAAGTAACATTCCTTAGCGCAATACCAAATCTTTAATGATGTATGAATACCAAACTCAATTCTACTAATATATTAGATACAAATTGGATGGCATTATGTTATAAATCTCATAGAAAGGTTATAATGATGGAGTTATAAATTTGTTAAAAAATTGTTGCAACAACCCACTTAAATTGCAATATAAAATTGACAAAATGCTCCTCAAAGTTCCGTTAAGATATTAGATGAAATTTTGGATAATCGTCTGTTATAAGTCTTAAAATAAAGTTGGCACAACTTAGCTTAAATATTGTTCAAAAGTTGTTGCAAAAACCTACTTAACATGCGATAGAAAGTTGACAAAAGGAGGTCATTGCTTTACAAAAGATTTGACACTATGCAGTAGACACAATGTTGACACAACATAAGCACTTTGTGTCAAGATAGTAGTATTCGACACAAATTTGTCCTTTGCGCACATAGGACTTGTCACAAGGGGTTGACACTATACCCCATCCTCTTGTAGTGATGCCAACAACTCACCACTCACCGGACACACATACCTCATCTATCATTCGGCATCCATTGCCACGAAATGCCCCGCGGATGGCATCATAGAGACACAACATGACAATACGACCAACATGATGCAAAATGGTAGTAGGCATACGATTCTTGAAAGTGGATTTGATGTTACCTTTTTCGTGTTGATAGAAACAATTTAGGTCAAGCTTGAGATTTTTTACGTTGTAACACAACTAATAATTGAGCATACACGCAATGGCATGTTTTGGTCTCGAACATTGCTCTGCTTTTGTTTTGATTGTGAGTTGATTGAATGTGTGGTCTAAAGGAACTTTGATTTGGTTTTTTCCCTATCATCTTCATCATCCGTCACTTTTACTATTTTCCTCTGGTCGGGGTTGGATTTGCCCTATGCTTTCTCTTGGGTCTAGAATAAGCGGCCTCTGCTTTCTCATCGGGAGTTTTATAATAATCCAGAAGCTCTTCCAATTAACACCTCCCCCTTTATATCAAAATAATAAGCCACGCCCATGTTCAGAGCCATTCCACCCCATGTATGTGGCTTCCTGCAGAATTCTTTTGTAAATTTGCATGAACTCTTTGTATTGTTCATTGCTTTCAGATTCTTCAACCCGTACAAGAAAATATATGCCTTAATTTTTTCAATTTGAACAAAAAACATTTAGGGGAAAATACATGTAGCCAGATTTATTTGGAACTCTGTCTCCCAAAGCTTCTTTAGATCTTCATGGGGCACAATCTCTTGTTTGAGGAGAGATTTCATCGTGTAACCAAAGGTGACATTCAATTTCGACTCCATTAGGGTTCAATCGGCAAGAAGCGGCAAAAAAAAGCGAGAAGAAGAGGTGATTATTTCTTAATTCAAAATGAGGGACAATGGCGTGGCATAAAATTCAAAATAAGCGGCGCTCATTAATTAGCACTCAGCAATCTCCGCTTTGTTATGCACCACCGATTCTACCACAAAGGTGGTGCCAAAATGTGGCGTCAAAATGCGCATTTTTGATACACCCGGCGTGCTTTGCAAGTGCTAGATGGCAACATCAAGGAAAGAAGGATCTAAAACCGAATTTTGGCTAAGTCCCTAAAGCCAACCGAAGAAAATCAATGGTGGAGATGGGCCGGGGATGAGCAGTGAGATGGGACATCGTGGTGGTGTATGGATAATGATGTGACACTGCCGTGGTTCTCTTTGGCGTAATTAAGAAAAGGCAACTCGAGAGTCCGAACATTTAAATGAAGGAGGTGGCGGGGAGTAGCGTCCCGGAGAGAAGGTACCCTACTAGATTTCTTGACGAGATATGGGAATCTAGAATTAGAATGTACCTCGGATATGGGCAGTCAGCAAAAGTGATTGGGCCACCATGGCATGCAAGTGTCGGTGGGGCTATATAAGACGAACAAAGAGTAAAAGCGAGAACACTATCGTTAAAGCGATGGAGATGGTGAACACCATGCCGAAGAATTGCTTTGAATGGCTCACCTTGCATGAATGACCTCGACTCGTCTCACAAGAACCTCGACACCCGAGCGGCTAGCTAATGTAGCGACTAGAGGTTGAAAATTCAATCATTGTGGAGATTCATTTACCACTAGAAATTTCAAGCCCAAAAATTATCGGAATAAATTTTGACATAAAAAGCACCTCCTGATGGTATACATTCTTGGATCGAATGTCCACATCAATATGCTTCCAATTTGTAGAGAGAAATGTAACATATATGTCCCTTTTCTATACCTCTCTTAGCTCCTATTAAATTTGCAAATTAATGTAAAAATGTTTACAACTTCATCATTGCATACAAAAAATTGTAATTAGAGGCAACATCGGGCCCCACAAAGCCACTAGCTTCATTCCAATGATGTCATGCCCTCCTTCCTTTCTTTTTTACTGAATAACCTTACCAACTCTAATGCCTTCATCGCACATCACATTCCTTCGTATTGCTTCGTGATTCTGTGGAGTTTTGGAAGCTAATGATTTCATTATGTTTTCATTGGGGCATTAAATGGAACTCTGGATGGATCGGCAACGATATCGTTTGATTTATAGCTCCAACCTTTTCTAAAACTATAAAGCTTTGACTATACATGCCACTTTGTAGGGCTAATTGTAGCATATGGAAGAATGAGGCAGCCATCTTGGCACATTTTACATTTGAAAAATAGATAAGGAGCAAGTAACACATATGTGACGTTCCAAGTATTTATACGGTATAAGTATAAATATGTTGACACGTCACCAGGGATACATACGCCACATGGGGTATGGGAACCTAGGTGGTTCACTTAAAAAGGGATTAAATTAGCTATGCTTTGACAATAATAACCTATAATTAAGGAACTAATATAAAAAAAAACCATAATTAATCTAATTATGGTTTGGGAAGGCGCCACGTGGCCACCCTCGATTGGTTAGCATGATAATGCTAATTGGGGTCAATAGGGCGGATCACCACCCCCATATCGACCACAACTCACCTTGGCGGTGGGAGCCACCCTTGTGACGAGGAGCCGCCTGGGAATCTCACAAGCTAAACACCAAGACCAAGCGGATGGAGATCCCCAATGACAACGGGTTGACAGCGAAATACGGTGGGTGGCTAGTGTAGTTGTGAATTCTAGGATAGCGGGCACTGTTTGGGTTGTTGGTCTATTCTCTCTCCGTGTTTACTTCGTGGGAACTAACCCTTGATTGTAAAGGTAGGTTCTCTATATATTTCGATTGGTTTTGCTTGTAATGGATGGATTGGTGGTTGTTAGCCCTAATGTTACTACGAAATGGGGGAATTAAAGGGGGTAGAGACCTCTGAGGCTATTTATTGTAGTATGCTCCTAGATAGAGCCCTGTATTATCCCGTTAAATGCGGCCTGTGCACAAGAGCCCACCGGTCATAGATGCTATGGTGCTTGGCTTAGCACGGACAAGGAACACATGGTGAAGTGGAGGTGGGGTCTTGCACGAACATAAAAGGCTCTGGGACTCCTATAGCGAGCTAGACGATGATGGGTCGCGTGAGGGCGGGTATGGGTCACGACACTCCCGGGGTGGGAAGGTGTGACCCGTATGGGGCACCTTGCACTTTGAGTAGATTTAGGCGGTAGTAAGTCTGATGCGGACAAGGGGGGTGATGGCGCGGCACGTATTCTCTAGCTCGCCCATGGAGCCACCGTGATTCCGGAAGGGACGCTTCCCGACCGCCTCATTGGACGGGGACTTCATGAACCACGGAGTAGGCTTCGGCCGAGGGTGATGCCACCGAGCACTGGCTCCGTCTATAAGGAAAGGCCATAGCGGAATTGGACCCATTATCGCAAAGTATTTACTTGCAGGGAGGGGCGGATGGAGTGGACAACCCTAGCCAATGTTCTATGCCGATAGCGCCATGTCAAGATTAAATGCGCTGATCTCTTGGGGCCCTAGCCCGTCGGTCGATCCTCTCCGGAGTTACGAAGGGGGTAGAACCCATGGGTTTGGGGTGTTTTTCGAGGTTTAGATGCATATTCTTTGGATTGGTATTTGGATGGATATGCCCCCGCCGTGGTGGTTATTTATCGTGATTTATGCTATGTGCTAACCCTTGTATTCACGCCCGCGACGTAGGAGCCCCATTGGCGTGGGCGAATGACCCTTCGCGTGTCCTTCTTCGGGCATCATATTATAGATGGCGAAAATTGGCGAAGGAGCCTGCTCTGGCGATGTTGGTCGCCATGGGAGGGGAAAGTCCCGTATGTATCGTCAGAGGGTATATATGTTCGAGGCGTCACAATCTCTGCCCGTCGAGTTTAGAAAGAGTTCAAGTTGCGGCCATCTACAAGTACATCGTGTGTAAAGTTTCAAGTCCAGTTGGCTACTTCAAGGTACAATATATGTCCTTGAAGTTGAAGCAATTTGCTGCATATAACATATCCTTTATCATTAAGAAACAATTCGGAAAGTACAAATTGTATAATAATCTCAAGTTTTTGTGTGGTTGATATTTAAAAGTTAGTATCCGCTTTTATATCAAAATTGCTATATCCTTACTGATTTTGTTTCATATATTGCAGATTCTCGATAATAAACCAAGAATTTTGCAGGCCCATTGCTTGGCATCAACCGTTTTGTCTCTGCAACCTTTGATTGATTGGCTGAAGGTTCGTGGACTAGCAGAAGCTGCAGAAGCTCACTTATAGCCTAGAAGCCAAAACTACAATGGCTATGCTATTCTTTTACAAGAGACATGTCTTTGGCCTCTTGAACATTCTACCATGAAGCGCCATCCTTAAAAACCTTTTGAGGCAGGGGTTTTTTAATCCTAGTAGTAGTGGTTGTACTCTTGGTTTTCGTGGACTTTCAAATATCTATTCTATTCTATCTTCTCTATTAAAAAGAGAAGGTGTTGGGTTGCGTGCCAAAGGCCGCATGTGCAGATGCACGCGGCGTTCCCTTTGGCCCCTTGCGGAACTATTTTTGGCATGCGTCTTTTGCCCGTCTCCTCTCTTCTCCTACTTGCAAACTTCAAATTCGAGCAGGAGGGAGCGGGCATTAGAAAATTTCCAGAGAGCTTTGACAAGCTAGACTGTAGTCACGGAAGGTGCACCTTGCAACTGGAGAGAAGTTATTTGCTCCAGTGGAAGAATAGTGGAGCTTCGTCTTTCAACTCGGTCTCAAATGACCCATCACAGGTATCTTTTTATGAATTCTCATTTTTCGTTCTGCTAAAGAACCATTTGTGTCTATCTGTGTTTTATTTTTGATCATATAGGGCATGAGTTTGCAGACCCACTTGGATTGGGCAGCTAAGGAGATTGACTCTTCCTTCAAAGCATCCTGCTCTTTAGGTTTTGGAACCTAACAAGAACAGGTTTGAGGGCGGCATTCGCTAATTCTGTTTGGAGTTTTGAGTGGAATAAATATTGCAAACAGTAAGCTCTCAGGCTCTATTCTTGAAGTGGTTGGCAATGTATCAGGATTGAGAATACTTCGTAAGGCTTCCTGCAATGGACGTACATGGCAAATGTCATCTTCATATACTCTCGATTGAATTGCAGCAGCTGGATCTGTCTTAGAAGTTTTTGACAGGTGTCATTCCTAGAGAACAAGCCGTCAAGTGCTCCATATGAGTGACAAGCAACTTTCTGACATCATTCTTGCAGAATTGTGCAAGAAACTTTTGCAAGGTATGAGCAAGATGATTATTAAATTTTTACCTGTTTCTATTGAAAACATTCAGCTAGATCTGCCATAATCTGCATCATTTTTATTTTTGGTTCAGATTTAAAGCACATTGTCACGTCATTAGCTCTTCAGAATCAACTGAATGCTTTGAGCCAAAGTCTGTAACGTTTCTTAACGAATGCTTTTGAATTTTTGCAAGAAAATGTTTGATTTTTTGCTTTATACATAGGTATTTTGATACTTCCAAATTTTGAACAAGGAATCTTGCATGTTTGAGAGCTACACCATATAGTAAGATGTTGATAAGGCCTGTTGCACACATCACAACCATTGCTTTGTTGCTTTTATATGCATTTTTTTTCATAAATATTTTGGTACCTCACAATTTTTAAACCAGAAATATTTCATATTTGACAGGTGTATCATCAAGCTTGCTGCATTATAAGATTTCACAAGGATATGTTTATAGGTATGTTTTCTACCTTCATTTTTCATGTTCATTCTTTACGATTTTATAAT
This sequence comes from Isoetes taiwanensis, assembly GCA_021234155.1. NCBI lineage: Eukaryota > Viridiplantae > Streptophyta > Lycopodiopsida > Isoetales > Isoetaceae > Isoetes > Isoetes taiwanensis. Next base: position 5,226,602 of record JAJEKV010000009.1, on the reverse strand, counting down.
AAGCTTTCAAATTTGCATGTTTTTTTCTTGAATGCAATTTCAGCGAACTTTGGTGCAAAGGAATAGAAAGATGAAGCAACTTGCTTTGTAGCCCATCTTCTCAGCTATAAGTATGTTCATCCTATTATTTTCACCCTGCTAATCATTTCTTTTTTTGGACCTTCTAATCATTTCTTCCTTTCTAAATTCGGTGCAGGAACAGGAAGAGGAGGCATCTTACTGTGTAGCCCATCTTACATTTGCAAGTGAGTGAATCTTCCCAACATCATTTGCCTATGGTGAAAAGCAAGTGAGCTCTCTGCAACCAAATATGTAATAAAATTCCTTATCAAGTATCTATTCCCTGTTAAAACAGGCAGCCACTAGCCATAGTTTTCTCATTTTTATTCTTTAAAGCTCAACGTTTGACAAGTTGAATTTGTTCTGAATGTGGATCTCATGTGTCCCTTAATTTACAGCCATCTTATATTCGAAATCATTGCACGCATCTTGATTCCACTACATTCGGAGCTTCTTGACGAACGAGACGCTCCAGGTATAAGCCCTTTTGATGTGGTATAAGTTCCTTTTATGTGTGTCTCAATTGTGGCCCCAATGTTTCCTTTGGTGCGGTTCTTATGTGATTTATGTTGGCTTAACTAATTCGTCTTTAGGATAAAGAAAATGTGGGTTTTGCTATTCCTGCTGGGCTTTATCATTTTTGCATTGAACTTATTTCTGCTATGAATACGGGTTTGAACTTATTCTTGCTATGAATAGGGGTCTTTGAGCTATATAGTTCTGCCTAAGGCTTAGGGCTTTTATAACTTCTGATGATGCTTTATTGAAGTGGGTATCTGTGAATTGGATTGGAATTTGTTCCATAGTGATTGCAGCTAGATTTATGTGATGTGACTAATTGTGCTAATTATGTAGGTGCATTCATAATGGTCACATGATAGGAGAAATATGACTTTGGCACCAAAGGCAATGCTCCAAGAATTTGGACATTTTTCTATCTGGTAATGTTTTGCATGAATTGTCTAAAATTTTAACATCCTTCTTACTTTGGTCAACATGCTTATGTTTATGAACTGATGCTACAATATGGAAGAATGTTCCTATGGAAGGATGTTCCTTTGGACATCGTATACCAGCTGCAAGTAAGGCACATGTTTGCAAGGGGCCATTAAAGGAAAGTTCTCAAGTTGCATCTTTAGATACTAGCAAGGTCAATGCATATATACATCTTTAGCTATTTTCTATGTCTAGGTCGTTCTTAGTGATAGCATGTTAACTGCCTTCAAAAGCCTCTCATGGAGGATCTTCTGGATCTAGGTGGCTGCATAAGATTATGTGACAAATCTACGGAATATATTATTACTAGAAAAAGTGCCCAGCGTTGCTGGGCTTTTGCTGGGATTAAACTAAAAAATTAATATAAAGAGAAGGTTGACGACATTGGGTTTTTCCTCCTTTGCTTTTGATGGTCAGGGTTATTTTGAGTATAGTAGATATATTTAAGAATAGGATGATCTTGATTGTGTGAACGGGCTGACAAACAACAAAAAGGTTTGAAAATAGCAGGTTGGAAGTATGCCAACAAACATATCAGTTCATGTTTGACCAAAAAAAGTTCTTGCATGCAATTGTGCATCTCCATTCTTGAGCAAAACTTGAGCTAAATTTGATCACCCGAGCAATCCTAATGTTTATTCAAACACTCTAAAGGTGATTATTTATATTGATGATATAATCTTGCATCTCTATTCCTGAGCAGAACTTGAGCTCAATTCGATTATTCGAGCGAGCAATCCTAGTGTTTATTCAAACATTCTAAAGTTCATTACATGTATAAGGCATTGTTTATAAGTTCACTTTTTGTAACAAATTCATAGGATCTACATGGCCAACATTATATTGTTTGATGCTTGGTCTTATTGAAAACCTAAAACAATAAGTGCCCATGGGTCATAAAGAGCATTGATTATGCACAGTTGGGCACGACCACAACTACACTGCAATTCACATAATGCATGTAGTAGTTTTTACATATGCATCGTGGCTAAAACAGAAGGTTAAAATAAAAAAGTTACTATATGGTCCATAGCAATTTGGTTAACCTTCTATCACTAATTAGTAAGTTTATTTGAATAACTAATTTAAAAATGCAGTAAAAGCCCACCGCAAACTACATCTAAGCAAATGTCCGCTCTATTTAGTTCCTTAAGCTAAGATAAGATTAGTCAAAGTTCCTGACAGATTTGCAACTTGCTTCAAGTACTGCTTCAAGGTGATGTTTCAAACAACAGAAAGGATGGAAGGCAAAAAAAAATATGCATTGTAAACTGTATGACTATCTGATGGACTGTTGCTTCTTTGCACCAGACAAAGTTGGGAGTGTGGATGATTATAATAGGTCTATAACAACATGACATATTTGTGTACCTCGATATGGGCTAGGATATTTACTTATAAATGTTTTGCGTATTCAATTAACAGACTATGTTGGGTGTCTTTTCAATAATATTTGTGAAAATGTCAAACACAAATGCTACATTCTCCTGACAAAAGTGGTGTTACCAAATGTCTACACCTATCATATATTCCCATACCCCTAGGCAACCATAGCATACATCTCATCATGCTGCATGAAGTTAAGGAAAAAGAACCATGGACATTTGATAGCAAAAACATCATTTATTTTCATCATGAACCCTAGACGACATGGCATATAGTCTCATCATCAATTCTTGCATAAATATAAGGAAAGAAACCATGGACACTTGTTAACAAAACAACATATCTCTATTCGACCCATCATAAATCTTTGAATAAATATAAGAAGAAAAACCATGGACATTTGATATCATTGCATAAATACATTCTTTTGCTATTCATGTACTCAATTTGTGCGACGACACCATGGAATGGACAAAATGTTGCATAACTATAATTCTTTAGAAGAATCAAGATGTGCCAACAAACAATTGGCTATCGTAGGTTGCCATCTGATCTAGGTGTGATACTCGCCATATTGTCAATAGGATCTTTGTCAGATTGGGGACTTTCACTTACAAATTTGTTGTGTTAAGTCAAAATGCTCTTTGGTGGCTAATAACTAAAGATTTGGTGTTCTAACTTTTTCTTTCTTCACGGAAGGGAAATAAACATGTGTAATATATGCATAGAAGATGATGTCATTTTCATAGAAGATACTTCTACATAGTCAAATCTTGTTGTATGGTGTAGTGCATTGTATGATGTAGTGCACCACTCTATTCTAAAGAAGATTCAATGTACAGATAAAAATAAACTTATATCTCGTATGTCCATTGTTACGGTTTTTTGTTTTAAAGACATTGATCTTATTAAAGTCAGGATAGTAGGAACTCTCAATGTTTACATACATGTTCAACTGGCCCAATCTTGAACACAATCATAAATCTTATGAGCACTATCAGGTGACCACATGCATCAACATGCATCAACATAGAGAAGTCAATATGTCAATTTGCTCATGTTTGATTCTAGCTCCGTGGTCAACTGCCTGCCTTTGGTGCTAGAAAACTTGCTTAATTACTTGGTGCTAGAAAACTTGTTTATTACTATGAGGCAGATAACTCTCCCATACTAATACTAATGTAACATCAAACAAAAATTTTCTTGCAAAGCCGTCCCTTCTTGTTCCCTCCGTACTTTACATGACTACCCAAAAAGGCAAAATAAGGACCCTCAGCCCAAACTCATTCAGCTCTAATTTCTACTTGCTCTTGTCAACATGGCAAAGTTGACATGATCCCTGCATCACCCAAACCACATCATCACCCAAACCACATCAGAGGGTGTATAATGTTCATTAGCAGAATGCTATCACCAAAGATGAAATTTCTACTTATAGTCCTGCTCAACTGCTCAATTTTATACACCTGGGGCCATTTCGTGGCAGACCTCATACTAATTGCACACTTAAATACTGCAACAATGTAGCTTCACAAATGAAAGCTGGCAAATATTTAAGGTTGTTCAAGTGTAAAGTGCAAAGACATTTTTCTTAAACTTTCCCCTACTATTTTATGGCCAATATTTCCCCCGTTACTAAGCTTGCCTTTCCCTTGTTTATCTCGGCTGTATATTGTAGGAGTGCTATATCCCATAACTAGCTTCCCTCCATACTTGTCTGCCAAAATCCCATCAGCTGTAAGAGATATAAGATAACATTAGAGAGAAGAGGACCGCAAATGATAAATGAGTAAAGTGAAACAAAAGTGAAGCGCTCACACTAATTCTTCAATTGCTCTCAATGTGGTACGATGCTAGGAACGCCTTCTATTTATGGGGTGGAAGTCCATTGAATGGTCGAGACATGTCACCAATCTAAGGCTATGTTTATGCCACATGCTTGCATCCCAAACCACATATTATGGTTAATATCTTTCATATATCTCTCTTAGGCATAATTATCCAAAATCGATATCATAAAGATTCCATATCTTTCAAGAAGGGAAAAAAATCGGTATCATATACCAAATTTGCCAATCAATTAAAGCCATAAATGTAATAGATCACATATGTAAATTTAGCATTTATAACCCATGATGATTCGTAGCCATAAATGCGCCCATAAATGCATTATGGTCTCGCCCAATATCAAACATCACAGTGGGCCATAAATGCACCATAAATGCATAATGGGCCATAAATGCGTTATAAATGCATATGTACCGCTTAAATTTTTTGAGAATAGGTGTCATTGGCAACGATTTTTTAAGTAATTGGAGGGAAGCACGGATTCCAAGAATGCTCTGATCTTTAGAATGCTTAATCTTATATGTGTATATGATTCTTCAAGATCTGATGTATTTTATACCAGGTTAGTTCGGCGTGCAAATTTTAAGGCTTTCTTGATTACGTTAATAATTCATCGGCAAAACAGAGGCTAGTTTGCAAGAATAGAGAGTACAATAAAATAGATTTTTTTAACGTCCACGAAGATAAGAGGTCATGGGACCCATATAACAGGCTAGTGTAATTGTTACTATTAGGATTAGAAAACCCCTGCTTTAGAAGGTTCTCAAGGGAAAAACGATTGCAATTATGATGATACTAGACATTCAGGAATATATGACGATTTGACACGGGGGATTATAGCAGCTGACTTGACATAGTACCAAGCATATTCTGCAGAGGAAGTAAGCATTAGGATATTAGTATTATTTGATTATGAAAATCAACGGTAATGGTCTTTGCATTTTGTCTATCACATTGTGCTCTTGAGATCTTGCTCTCTTCTTATTTTTGCAACATTGAGTGTTGATAATCACGTAATTTTCTTGTAGGTCGCTTTTGCTCAGTACAAAAAGTTCTCATCATGTATGAGTATCTGGGATGCCCCGGATCTTTCTTTACTTGGAAGCATGCTTAAGATCTTGCGTATTATTGATTTTTTTCTGAATGCTTTCGCCAGCAATTCGGGTCAGGCATACGCTGGGTCGTGCTTTATTTGTAAGTTTTATTCTTTCATTTATCATATCTTGATTGTTTCGTCCATGAATTTGCAACCTTTAAATTCCCAGATGTACTTCCGTTTTGATTTCCATTGATTTCCCTAACCATGTTCTTCTCTTTTCCAGCACCCAAGATTGAAATATGAACAATTTGACAATCCTCACATAATGTATGCCTGAAATTGACTGCAAGAGATAATGGAGTAAACCTTAGCTTTGTCCATTTCGATTCTCAACAATAATCGTTTCCTGTAGGTACTAACAATTATTGTGGGATTTGCCATGGAATTGCTAGTTTGTATTTGAAGGAAGGATTCCAGATTGAATACACATGAAATTGTTGCATTCCAGTTAAAGATCTTTTGGCATCTGCTAAGTATTAACTGTTTCTACAAGGTCCAAAAAGCTATAGCTATTGGGTACATTCATTTTTGCAGGGTGGCTGGCTGCATAAACTAGAGGGTCTTATTGCCAACATGCCTATTGAAGCTGATATTGTATCGTAGACTTCTTTGTTTGGCGTATGTGGAGTTCATGGGGAATAGGCCACTCTGATATGAATGTCATTCTTCTAACTATTGAAGGGGATACCACTATGGTATTTGATTTGACTACAGCATTTGGCCACATGGTAAGGGTTACAATGCTAGTAGTAACTTATTACAACAAATTTTCAAATTGTCTTTAAACTTTCTAATTGGTGAATATAGAATAGAATAGAATAGTTTTTTAAACTTTCTAATTGGTGAATAGAATAGAAGAAGAGATGGCTTTCTAATGCTCAGATATAGGTGTTCTCTTTGGCTAATATCTTAATAAAGAGACTGAAAAATTATCTTCTAGTTTATGTAACAAGTTAAAGTTATATTTCTATTATTGAGGTCGTAAAGTTGATCATTATCTTATTCAATCTGTGAAGTTATGGCCTCTGTTATCAGTTGAAGTTGTATATTGCAACGTAATATACTTTGCATTTTAATAGCTGTAGACTTGTGCATGTTCCTTTCTGTTCGCTTAAATATAAAAATTTGACACTTTGGGCTTGTGAAATGACGTTTTGCTATCTAGTGTGTATTCTAAAGTAGAGCTTTTAGAGTTAAAATTGACCAGTCAAAATTAAGCTATAAACATTAGTGTGACACCAAATTTTGTCTGAATAGCCATGACTTATGGATTCTAGATCTAACAACAAGGCCTGAGCAGCCATGGCTAATGAATTCTAGATCTAACAACAAGACCGAAGCTCTATATCTATGGTGGTGCACATGATTCATTAGATAAAAGCATTCTAACATGTTCTTACTTGTATAATCCCCTATAAATTTACAAGGAATTAACAAAGCCCTCTTTTTTTTGGTAAAAAAGTGAGCCCTACAACATGCATCTAATACCGACATTAGACTTCTTTTTTCAACGAAGTCTTTAGATCACTAACAAGGTAGCTACGCCGAGCTGCATTTAGGGTGACCTGTGTTAGGGGTTTATGTGTTCAAGCTTCATCCACGCATTCAAACTTAACCATCTATATACAATAAATACAAGCAATAACACATGCTATTGGGGCAATCCATAGGCCGCGGCACCTTGTTTTACTTCTTTTTTTAGGGACTAGCTATGAGGTATTACTTTCAAGTCTCTTGTGGGACATTTAAGGGACCGTAGTAATTACATGGGATGCTACTATATTGTAACATAAAAAATAAAAAGTACTGAAAGTACTGTCCTTAATATCTCAAGGCGAATCTATGGAATTGGGGAACATAACTAATTGCTATCTATCATCACATTTTTCAATAGTATTCTATTTTAAGAGACTTCATGCGCTCTGAATACTTTAGGGTATGCTTAGGTTGACACTTGTCGTAGATCTTATAGAGTTCCTGACTGCACGATTTTCCCCATACTCCATGGAGTGTGCAATTCATACTTGGATTTTTAGTTAGAATCAGAATTAGCGTAGAAGCAAGGCAAAATGACTAGTTCTGGCCCTGAGGGACTTGCAACTGAGACCAATGGGAGACAATCTGGTGATAACCATTTGAGGGCTGTCGAAAATAGTAGTCAGGAAACGGTATTCGTGCAAGAAGTTACAAGCTTGCTCGACAGGGCAAAAATTCTAGAAGACAAAGTTTCTGCACATAGTAGCTATGTAAGAACAGAATCTCAGGCTTTGAGCCAACAGGCTTTGGCCCTTGATTCTGAAATTAAACAATTGAAGAGGGTGCTGAATGATTTGATTGAAAAAGATGCAATTTCAAACAACTTTGTCGAGAAAGTAAGGAATTATAGTTTCAAGATATGCAGTATGTGCAACGCTTAATTTACTAATGGTTCTGCAGCTAGAGGAAGATTTGTACAGGGCTTGCTCTATGATTTATGAAGGGGATGTTGCTGCACTCTTACCTCATAAAACAAATGGTGATTTAGCGCATAATTATTATTCTTGTTTTTGATAGATTTTAATCTCATCCTGTTTACATGATTGCATATAGGACTTTTTCTTAGGTTACTGCTTGGTCCAGTGAACGTGAGGGCAACGCGAAACGATATTCGTTTAAAAGTAAAGGAAGAGTATAATGCTTATAGGGTAATATTATCAGAAACCACAGCTTTGATTTATTGTATAAAAGCTATTCTTTATACTGGTTATTGGTTTTATTACGATTTTCTGATTTCAGGATACCACTGCAGTGCTGTTTCTGGCATTCCCATGTGTTTTTTTGTTATTGAAGGATCTCCTTTGGAAGGGCTGTTTTCCAGCTTTGCCGGTCCAGGCATATCAGGTTCATCTGTTTTGTCATGCTGCACAATTGTCATTTTTCATAAATTTATTTCTCAAATACAGATCATGTGGTGTTTCAGGCTTGGCTCTTACTCTTCTACACAAGCCTAGCACTAAGGGAGAATATTTTAAGAATCAATGGGAGTGATATACGTCCATGGTATGTTACCAATTTCTCAACATAAATCAATAGTTCCCCTTTTTGCAATAAACCCGTGGTGAAGAACTTAAGACCACGTTCAGCATGATCTACCTGCCTTTTTCCTGACAATTTTAGGCTCCTTAGTATAGATTGGGTCCTTGACAGATGTTTATGTTATTACCACGGTGCTGCTTTTGGCAGCATCATTACATAGGGCCACCTAAGCTTTAGTTGGTACTCTTGTAATTAATTTGCTGACCTTTTTAGTGTGTTTGTAATGGATTGTCAAGAGTTGTGTTTCAGTAGAAAACCATTAGTCAATAGCTGGTTGGCAGCTATGGATAGCCTTCAAGCCTTGTCTCATGATTCTTCATATCAATAGTGGTGCTTTTCTAAATCTTCTGCTTATTTTTCTATTTAAGTTATTCAGAGCCAACTCAAATCTAACCCACATAAATGCATCACTTCCTATTAGGTAAATCCCAACTTCCCTGTATCTGCAGATAGTTCCTCATTTGGCTCATCTCATGTCAACATTTGACTGGGATGTCCCTTCCCAGCTACTTAATAATTGTACGCTCACAAGTCTTTCTATATTTGCAGCAATTATTTTTCTTTGGCATATCAACATTGTTTTGGATTATGTCTAGGTGGATCTATCATCATTATTTTGCAATGGTCACTGTAGTGGTCAGTCTCACGTGGGGCATTCAAGGCCAGCCTAGTTGTGGGCGCAAACAGGTAATTACATGAGATGTAGAATTCAAACTGTTCTTACAGAGCAGAAGTTACATGACTGCCTTTTATTGTCTTGGATTATTCTAGTTGGGCGTGCGACTGTTCCTGATATGGGCTATAATGCAAGGAATCACTATGCTGCTCCAAAATCACTATCAAAGACAACGTCTCTATACTCGAATTGCACTAGGGAAGGTTGTATTTTTAATATAAATAGCTCCGTTTTGTGTATAGACTTGGCCATATTTTAATGTAGTCACAATTAGTTAAAGTAATGAGTGCTGGTCCCTATGTACTCGGGTTCTGGATTCCTCCAAGTTGTGCAATCTAGCTATTAGCCAAGTTCTCTTCATATGTTTTACATATCTCAGTTGATTTTAATTTTATCTTTTAAAGTTCATATTACTTAATATGTCTTGCGCATATTCAAAATTGTAGCAGCAAATGCTGAAGCTCTAAATCTGTGAATGCTAGATTTCAGTCCTCAGCTTCCGCTTGCTGTCCTTTGTGCTTGAAAGGTATAAACTAAAAACGAACATAACCAATATCATATTCCAGTATCCATTATCTCTACAATTCTATCTTGAACCGTTGCTATTCAATCCTAAAAAAAATGATCAACAAACTTGTCTAACAAACCATTTGTTAGGTTCGCTTGTAATTTGCTATTATGGTAGTACTTATGGCTATATTACAGTAGTTTTCTAGAACTATCAATTAACAGGTCTGAGTTTTTCCCTTATCCTGAAGATTAACTAAGAAGTTATTTTGACCATCTCAGGCTGGGAGGATGGATGTGGTATGGGGTGAAACAGCAGGGGTTAAAGGCCAGCTCTTGCTGCTTTATCCTGTTCTTTTTGTTCTGCAGGTAGATTTTTACTGCTCTATCCTTAATGCTTTTATGTGTGCGCGCGCGCGCTTGTGTGTTACGTGCACATGTGTACGTATGTTGGGTGTGTTTCCATGGTTTTACATAGGAAGATTTTGTTTTGGTTTCATGAGAGGATTTCGTCATATATGATTTACTGCAACATGGAGCATGTATCTGTTCACAGTTTTCTTGCATGAGTATGACAGTTCTCAACTGTTTCTAGGCATTTCAGTTTTTCATTGGTTGTTGCTTGCTGAGAACAGCAGTTATGGAGGAAGTTTCAGAATGGCAGGTGAGTGACAAAGATTTGTTGCCATACATGTGCGTCTTTTATGATGTTGACAAATGTTCTTTTGTGGCAGATGGTGGCCTGTGGTTTGTTGTTTATTGTGATGGCTGTGGGGAATTTTGTAAATACAATTGCTACACTTGCTCTGAAGTTCAAATTCAAGGCACAGATGAAAAGGAAAGTAAAGGTTGTGTGACATAAATAGGTAGGCTATTCCAGCATATTCGCAGCAATTATACAAAATAAAGGGGAATCACTATTCTGCGCAACTCAAGACCACAAACTGTCATCCTGCAGCACTGAATGGACCAGGATTCTTGCCCAATTTGGCTCTTTTGGCCAGTAATTTTGTCCGACCTTTGAAGAATTATCCTTGCTATTAACCTGGAAGGTGGGCAAGCCAAGGCTTCAATTGGCCATTGATAAATATATTTATATATACAATACCGCGGCTGGTTTACCTTGTTTCATTGGTACATGAGTTATTTTACTAATGTTAAATTTGGAAGATCTGTAAGATACTTCTTATTTGCTGCCTCTTTGGGATGTTGCATGCGTAATAAAACTTTATGGAGGCAGTGGTGGCCTAGATGGGGGCCCTAGGATGCTTGATTCAAAGTAATGTTGATCATGCACTTGCATGCACCTCTTCAGACTGTTATATAATTTGGGTGGTTTTAATAATCTGGAAGTTGCTTTGTATTGCAACAGGCTATCACAAACATGTGCAGATTGCCTGCTTACAGCATTACAACACTTTAAGGACGATAACCAGCTAATGCCCCTTGAATTGTAACATATTCATTGAATTAGTATACCATATACAGGGATGACCGTAAACTGTGGTACACATGTTTGAAGGAATTGTTGAATGTAGGATTTTTCAAGTGGCTCATCTGTAGAAGTATGCCACTGGTCTGCCTGCGTAAAGGGTATGCATTAAGCACCTTTTATATGGAATGAACCAGTATTTAAAGTTCTCACAGAGCGTTCCAAGAAAAAAATCACAATCACCTGCCAAACTCGAGAATACTTATTAAAAGTTCAAGAAATTGACCAACTTTTTTGGACAAAAAATCACCTGCCAAACTCGAGAATACTTATTAAAAGTTCAAGAAATCGACATGATACAATGCTTTATTAACAAGGTGCTGCGCACGACGGGTTGCCCTTTGGTGGTCTGAAAGTGTGTTTTCATGTTTCGTTTTTTTTGTGTTGGATCTTGTTTGTTTTGTGTGGAGCTTCGGAGCCTCGCCTCGGTCATTTAACATTCATTGGTTAATCTATGAGGAGCTTACTTTCACCTACTATTGGTTTTAAAGTAGCACCTTTACCCATGTTAATCAACACCTATATTTTTAAATCTATGTTAACGAACATTCATTGATCAATGTATGAGGAGCTTACTCCTATGTACTATCACATCTTACTCTATAAAACCTTTAAAAGTATTTGATGGAGGTTTTTTCAAAGTAAATGCTATTAATTTTGAAGAGCTCTTCAAAAAATGTTCTATTCAAAAATCTCGACCAAATATTTTATTTATGTAAGTGCCTCTTTATATACAACGTTCGGGATGTATGTTCGATGGTCTTTTTGCAATGCACCCTACTTGCTGATGTCTGTGACCGCGATTTTGACTCCGATCTGTGAGGTGCACCTCGGCCATGACGTAAAAAAGTTGTCCATGGGCAAAAGCGTGGCAAGTAAAGCCGCGGTCTCAATTGACCTTGCGACTTATTGATTGTCATTGTTGAAATGCTAAAAGCGGATGAATTATTGTCTTACGGTGAAGAGTATGCGAATCGGATAGGCGTTAAAGTTGGTTTTTTGGTAATAAATTTGGGATACCCTCTGGTCGCGATGACTATTTTAGATATAGGATTCTACGTGTTAGTGTGTGATGTCTGTGAGCGTGTTAGTTGCATACCTTGAGAATATGTGTTTCTAAGTAACATTACTATTGCTCCACCTTGATATTATTGAGCTTGTAGAGGCATTAGGAAGATGAAATTGATTGATGAATTCGATTGGAAATTTGATGTCCTCTTCATCTTCCAGATTGAGGGTATCAATACCGATATATGGGTGCAAGTCTCAATGCAATCTTTAAGGGGGTTTTGTCACTAAGACTCGGTGTATCTTCATTCTTTGGAGATAGTATAGATTTCTCGAATAGCCATTCTATGTTGGTGGGTCTACTTGTTCCCAAACACCTCATCGATAATGTTATTTTGGCGCAATACACTTGCTTTCGGCAGCTCAACGGCGTACCGAGCGTAGGCTCGTCATTCATTAGTTCTCCGTGTGAAAGCTTTAGCAAGTATTGAGGACCATTCCATTTCGCCCCCCGCTTGAAGACAATGCATGTTCGTTGTTAGTTTGAATGCCTTGAAGTGCTTCCTGGGGGTTGCTCTTAATACATTTTGCAAGAATCTCCATCTTCTTGGCTCGTTTGATTCACGGGTAGTTCGCCTAAAAATCATCAGCCGGCTAATACAACCATTCCTCCCAATGGTGCGGAGTTCCGTCGAATTTCCTTCAAAACAATATCTCTTTGGAGCGTTGGTCGAGGAATACGTCATGCTTAATTCATCCTACACAAAAAGTGTTGCTTTTCTTATTCTATCCGTTTGTTTGCTTTCGTGGGCCTTAGTCGAATGTTGCCGGTGTCGAGGTTTAGCGAGCTTGAACATAAGTAATCCACCCATGCAACCCAATAACACCGGAAACTCTCTTCCTTAAGATCACTACAAAAACCAAAGCCACATTACGGCGTCTATTACGACGCCCGTGACGCGTGGTTATCAGCCGAGCGATCGACGTCGGCGCCGACATAACGACGTCTATTTCGACGTCCGGATGCCGGACATTAATGCGGCGTTTATCGTTTTTTTATACGTGGCCAGCTGGCGGCGTTTTTGCGGCGACATGTCGTCGTTCAACGATGGATTACGGGTAATCGCCTACGGCGGCCGCCAGAGTGACCGGCAAGCCAAATTGGGCCGGGCGTGGCGGATGACGGCAACGTCGCTCAACGACGACAAGGTACACGCCATCATGTCCGGCCCGGGGTGATGGCGTTGCCAGAAGCGTGGCGGGTCGATGGGCGTGTGAAACGTCGTTCAGCGGACGTTAACGCCGCGGTGACACTGTCTATTTCGCGTGGTCGCTTTGGCCACCACGCCGGCGCCACGACGGCGTCGTTCAACGACGCCGCCGGCGATGGCGACCCGCGCATAACGTCGTTCAACGACGATTAAAGAATTTTGATAAAAAATATTTATTTAATATTATTCAATATGATTTAACGGGACGGTTAATATTCATATGCAAAATTAACAAATATTTAATATAAATAAATATTTAGTAATATTTATTAATATTAATATTATCAATAATATTAATAGTATTAATAAATATTAAATATGAACAAAATAAATCGAGAATAAATATTTAAAAATTTAAAAATTCGAAAAATAGAAACAAATATTGATTAAATTATATTAATGGTAGATAAGCATTATTGTTTAATATGTAATTAAATGTTTAATAAATCTAAGAATAAAAAAAATAGAATCGAGCATAAAATTAACATAACAAAAATCACAAATAATAAGAACAAAGCATAAAAAATTTAAATTGAATTCAATTAATATATTTCACAATGTAATTTGCACATTACAAAATATATTAAGTCTTTAGTTGTTACTCTCTTCTTCTTCTTCTTCATTGGCTTCGTCTTCATTTACCCGCATTATATTGTATCGCAACAATTAGTTCATTGTAGTCACAAATAATTATCTAATGAATGATACACTTCATCCCCCTTTCACGCCAAGCTGGCGTCACGGCGATGGCCGCATGGCGCCCTTGTTTGAAGGCCCTTTTCGCGTTCATCTTTAGCGGCCCACCAGCAAATGACGCCTAGTGAGAATGAGCACCAAAACTAATGTTAGTGTTCAACTCGAGAACCTACATTATAAACCAAATTTATACTTACAAATAGCTTATCCAGAAAAGCCATAACCCGCCGGACCGGTCTTATTGGCACTATGGTCGCCACTTGCCTTCGTCGTACCGGCCCAAGTACGCCTTTGTTCTAGCTTCCCTTTCTTTGATAATATGTTGGCCTTCAAACACTACAATGCAATACAAGGACTTAGTCCCATGGCATCATCTAATTATACGACTCATGGGGAGAGATGATGTACCTGAAATGCCTCATTAGTCAACCGGATATTTTTGCCACTTCCTCTATCGGGACTTGTAGCTTTGGCAAGATCTTTGGTTTTTCTTGATTACCAAAATAAAATATAAATAAAATATGAGTACAATGAGGTTATAATGAAGAACGAAAAGAGCCTAATACCGGTGGATTTAACATGTTTACCCCGCTTTTGAACAAAGCTCCCTCCATGAGATCTCTCGACTTGAGCTTCGGGATATTCGCTTCTAAAATCTCCTTGATCCTCTCTTTTCCTCATCATAGGCTCCCCGAAGTTCCGGTCACCCTTGTGGACGTTATGGCAAACGCTATTTGTGACATTATTAGCCATCTTCCAAAAAAAATTGTCGCCATTCTCAAGAAGTCTTTTTGGGCGCGGCAACTCTTGCTACTACACTCAACATACGACTCAACATATGAATATGTGTTAGTGAACAAAAAAGGGCATAATTCAAGATGAACTCACTCATATTGAAAGAGATGCCTTCGTGGGAGGTGGTGCGGTGGTGCAACGCATCTTTAACAGAGCTTGAAGAGGAATTGCGTCCCACTCCGTGGACGACGGTCGGCGGCTCAGCCGTGGGGGTTCATTCTCCTCGTGCTGAACGGTCCCAAGATTGAATTCGAAGGAGTGTATGAGCTATGACGCGGAGGGTCATGGGGGCGACCTCCGCCTACTTTGTTCAACAAACCGGGCGCTAATCTCCATTTCAAGGCGACATCCCCAATTGCAAGGCATTCCACCTATCTTCAGTGGTTATCGCCTCGCTGATATCTCGGAGTTCCCTCGCCTCTTCGTCTTCTGATGGATGAGGTCCTTTTTCCGTCTTCGGGCGGTGGTGATGAGAAGAAGATCCGCCATAACCACGACGAACATTATGCATAGGAAAAGAAGGACAAACCGCATTTACACGCTACATTTAAAAACATTAGAACGTTAAAATAAATGGTTAACTTGCATTTTATCCTAGAAAAAATCCATACCAAATCCACACAATGGTGGAGGTGGCGGTGGTGGTGAGCTAAACCCGAATCCACCAACTTAAGCCTCTTAAAGGCCTTTTGCAGGTTTAGGGCTGTCAATAAGGCTACCAAGCCACGCCAGAAGTAAAGTTGTGAACAATAGATATGCCATCGTGCCAAATCCCATGGTTACCGGACATGTGCAAAAAACTTGCAAGTTATTTATATGGAGTCACGATGAATAACATAGTAGGAAAGCAACAAATGTTAGCAACATGGGAAGTTCATTACAAAACATTGGGATTTGAATAATTAAAAGTGTCTTTATATATTTGGTTATTAGACAATTAAAAAAATTTAATACTCTTAAACATGGCAAGATATACAATATTGTATTCATTATTTGAGTTGTGACAACAACAATTTTGACATCTCCAAGGCATCCATGCACTTCATGTGTCGCCTTTGTCTCACAACCATGGTAGAAGATATTCCAACACTTTGTAAGGCTTCAACAACTTCGAAGCTTTGGGTCGCGGATGAGAATACGCCTTCACGTAGGCACATCATTCTTGTTTTTTGCTCCTCCAACTTGTCAAGACGCCGCTGGTACATATGGGTTGGATTAATCCATTGGGCATTGTTGTTATTATTAAACCACTCCATTCGGCGCATAGCTTGCACTAAACCGTAAGCATCTCATAAATATATCCCAATGCATAGACATCATGAATTTCGCGGTCCCCATACACATCATCATCCTTTGATTTCTCAAACACGTTTTCTCTAACCATGGATATTTTGCTTGTCCATCCAAAGTAAGTACTTTAACACTTCAACAAGGGACGACGCCTTTGCTTAAAAATGAATTGCATTGTCCCAATCACCAATGGCCACCCACACATTTTGGTACTCATCATCAAAATGTAATTTGACTCTCTTGCAATTAAGCTTTGTGTGAGTGAAGTGGCCTTTGTGGATCTCAACGACACCTTCCGCTAGGGGGCAAGAGCTATCTCCGAACATATCGATATACAACTCGATTTTGCTCCTAAGTTCAAATTTTATGTGTTTGTCGGTTCTTCTTGGCGCTCTAGCAATTGCATTTGACCATCTTCTAAAACGTGACAAGTTATTAGGTAAATAGTCAAACAAGTGTGCAAGTGTCTCTCCATTCATGAAAGGTAGAATCACCATTGGCCCTATGGTATCCCCACTAGAGCTAGCAACTTCATATGCAAGTCCAATGGATGTAGCCAAAGCGTGATGCGGGCTCTTGAAGCGTATGTATCTTTTGAGCCATCTCATACGTCTCTGCCTCTATCTTTGTTCTTGAAAACCCATCCCATCCTGTATAGCTCATCATCTTGGAAGTGTTGTGTTCCGTTGATTTTGATTTGATACGTGCGATGTGTTGGTTTCTCCTCAATAAGGTGTATCACATCCACGGCCTCACGGGCATGGGATCAACAAAGATTGATGTGTTCATGTGATTCTCCAAAGAAAAGTGGGCTTGCTAGGCCCCTCGCTCCACTAGAGCTTCCCCCGATGCAAAGCATTTTTAATTACCTCCAACCGACGGCATTGAGATCCGCAATGATGTTCTTGTGATCCAAACGCCGCTTCTTTGAGGAATTCCATGAAGCTACCCATTCCTTGACACGAGCCCCGGCATTGGGACTTTTAAGCTGCAGATCAATGCTTCAAACATGTCTTCGATTCATCCATGGGGTTTCCAATCATTGGTTTTTTACATGTGTGTCAAGGAGAGAAGTCAACATTTCTTCTTGACCTGGCCATTTTGTGCTAACTCAAATTGGCACTTCCTTTTCACATGTCCGACAAAATGGTCGAAACACGCTGACCGGCTTTGCATCTCCCCTTGGCCGGGACTTTCGTTAGCACATATCTCATTTATGACCATGCGCCTAATCTCACTAATCATTAGTGTCTTCACGGTCGGGGCCATACCTACAAAACCAATTTAGATTCATTAATCTTGCTTTGTGACTTTTTTTCAAAACCTTCATTATGAATCTTTACCTACTTTCTTAAGAGTTAGTTTCCCTTAATTTTTTTTTTTAAAACCAACTATTTAAATTTTTTCTTGCTCTTAACCACTCCACATCGTTGTTTCTTTGACATCCCTAACATCTTTAAAAACAACATTCTTAACTAGAAACCCTAAAAATCAATAATGCAATTTTTTTCAAAACCCCCGCCTTTGTCCAATCCTCAGAAAGATTTCTATTTATTGATATATTAATAAAAAAAAATAAACAAGAGTAGGGGCGGTGAGCTTGGACCGGAACACCTAGTCTCCACTCAAGGCGGAGCCGACCATGCCCCTTGTCCAAGTCTCCCAAATTTTTCTAAACTAAATACATTAATCAATAAAATTTCAAGAGTAACGGTGAGCTTGGACCCGAACACCTAGTCTTTCTCCACTCACATGAGCCCGACCATGCCCCTTGTCCAAGTCTCCCCAATTTTTTCTAAACTAAATACATTAATCAATAAAATTACAAGAGTAAGCGGTGAGCTTGGACCCGAACACCTAGTCTTCCACTCAAGGCGGAGCCGACCATGCCCTTGTCCAAGTCTCCCCCAAGTTTTTTTTTAACCTAAATAAAACATTAAAATTTTATTCTCCTACTCAAACTCAAATTTTACCTAGAATGTCTTCGAAATAAAAATCGATTTCCAAGAGCTTAATGATTTTGTTATTAGTGTACATGCAAAAAATAAAGGCATTCAATAATTAGAAAACTTACATAAATAAAAAGAAAAAAAAAAAAACAAAAAGACGATTCACATTGAAAAGATCATTGACATTAAAACTATTTTACATTGTTAATTAAAAAGAACTATATATTGACATGTAAAAAAAAAAAAAAAAGAAGAACATAAAAGAAGGGGCCTCGTTTTTCAACGACGCCCCTTCTTGTAATAAAAATAGAGGAAGAATGGGCCTCGTCCTTCTTCTTTTCAATAGAAGGAGGGAAGAACGCCCTTCTTCCATGGAAAAAAAATAGAAGAAGAAGAAGAAGAAGAAGAGGAAGAAGAAGAAGAAGAAGAAGAAGAAGAAGAAGAAGAAGAAGAAGAAGAAGAAGAAGAAAAGAAGAAGAAGAAGAAGAAGAAGAAGAAGAAGAAGAAGAAGAAGAAGAAGAAGAAAGGAGAAGAAGGAAAAGAA
This sequence comes from Isoetes taiwanensis, assembly GCA_021234155.1. Classification (NCBI taxonomy): domain Eukaryota; kingdom Viridiplantae; phylum Streptophyta; class Lycopodiopsida; order Isoetales; family Isoetaceae; genus Isoetes; species Isoetes taiwanensis. Next base: position 5,207,910 of record JAJEKV010000009.1, on the reverse strand, counting down.
AGAAGAGGAATAGAATGATTGAAAGTGGTGAAGAAGAAGAAGAAGAAAAAATGAATAGAAGATTGGAAGAACGGAAGATTAGAAGGAAGAAACCAATGATTGGAAGATCATTGGAAGAAGAAGGAGGAGGATTCGATTCATACTAATAAGAGGCTAAATGGATTGAAGAAAACAAGGATGGAAAGAAGAGGAGGATAGAAATGGGATGGATTGAAAACAAATAAGAAAAAACAAGAAGCCCTAAATCTATCAAACAACAAGCCTAATTCAAAAATAGAGTTGATTGATCCATTGAAATACCTTTGATGCTTGCTTGAAGCTTGAAAGGACCGAAGGATGATCCGCTACCAAAAATCGCCATTTAAAAACGCCCTCCTCCAGCCGCTTAGGAACAAAAACTAGGCGGGAAAAGCCGGCTCGCTTCGATAAAAAGTTACAGACGCCGCGTTGAACGACGTCGCGAGGTCGCTTTAACGACGCCGCAATAGTCGTTAAACGACGTCTATAACGACGCCTTTGTGTTAAACGACGCGGCCCTTTTTTATTAAGTTATAATTATAAGTTATTATTATAATTATAATAATAACAGCTTAAGTCAAGTGCACACACAGCTCAATCCTTTACAATTGCAATTGATGGTGAATTTGACGAGAATGGGGCTCCATGTGACACATCCATTCCAAAGATTATAGTTGGCTCCCCTCGAGACCTTTGGAAGACCACGACGAAATTCCATCGATAACATCAGATTATATCCTCCACACTACAGCTTTGAAGTAAGTCTTCGGGTTCAATGAACAGGGAGCCATTATGGGGTACCAAGTGAGTTACCTTGGCATTAATTTTCAAAGCCACATTCACAAGTACTGATCATTTATATTACGGGGGAGGAACTATACACCGATTAACAACTCCAACGCCCGGGACGTGTAAACAGTTTGTTAAATCCGCCCTCAAGAAAAACATCTCTCGCATAAGTATGCATTGCATCTTCCTTCGTGAAACTACATATAAAAGGAATCAAACCATTACACAAAGATAGAGATGGGGCCTTTTCGAGGTAGAATGCATAGAATAAACTCACGGTGGCTCTTTTAGCTGAGATTTTAAAGCATTGAACATCATTGAAACTCGTGGAATATCGATGGGGAGGAAATCAACATGATGCTATTGGTAACAATGATACGTATAACAAGGAATCGTGAGAATGATAGTTGGGGAATTGCATCAAATGGAAATGACAGATGGGGAGGAGGCAACTCGGATGCCAATGATTCTTGGGGTATTGCTTCCAATGAAACTCACACATCCGGGAGCAGTATAATAATGGAGCACTAGTTGGCAATGATTACTTATGTATTTTATCTATCCTTCTTTATCTATCCACTTAGATTTCTCTCCATCCTTGTTTATCTATCCACTTTAATAAACTGACTTGTGCACCATTGAGCTTCACTTGCATACTTTCATACTAAATCAAGCTTGCCAATCACTTAGAAACCATGATCAGAAGCAAAGGTAAACATATGGCTCACCAGTTGCTCTTCTCAATACAATCTACACAAGGCATGCCTAAATTTACCATGCAAAGTCTCCAGCAAGAAGAGCTTCTTTGATTTGCCATATTCTCTCATGCATGATCACATACAACTTCATATATGGTTGCAGCCTCTTCATAGATTACTTTGCTAAGGGTTTTGGACCACTCTTCGAGGGTTCAACGACGCCTCACCTTGAATTTTCGAGGAGCCCCTCCCGTGGCCTTGGGGAGAGGAAATTTGGGGCAAGCAGCCCTGAGGGATTTTAGGGTCCGCATCGCCTCAAGGCCAACACCCCAACCCCATCTTCAAGACGCGCAAGGTCCCGGGCCGACCGACAAGGAGAGGGCTCTCCAAACGAAACCCCGGGGGTTGCCGTGCTCTAGAAAGGGTTTACGTTTTTGGGGCCGAGTCCTGGTCTGCTGCACTTGGGACCTGGCCGAGAAGCAAGCAGCTGAGAAGAATACGGAGCAAGGGGAACTGACGAGCGGAGTTTGGGCCTTCCTCCTCCCGATGTGGCAAGTAGAAGTCGGGGGCGCTTTGGTAAAGGGGCAAGACATTCAGAATTCGCAATTAATGCATTGCACGAAAATAAATTCCGGGTTTTTGCCACCGGATCCCTAATTCATCTCCAGCACACGCCCAATTTTCGGAATTTTCTGAGAAGGTCTAGGTCAAAGGGTTAGCATTAGAACGGGTCGGGGCAGCCCGCTGGGTAAGGCAACCGAGCTGGCACCCTTCCCCAAGTCAAACGAGGCCTGACCTTTGCAGGATCCTCACAAGAGGGGAGAGTCCGGACCCCGTGAGGCGGGATCCAAAAGTTCCCGAGGCAGTTTCTTCCCGGCAGCCCCCGGCCAAGACGCTTAATGACCACCTCCCGAGCCCGGTTCCCCTATCCGACCGCTGATCCTCCGCTCAGGGCCCCTTCGGGAAGGTCCAAAAGATTCCAGATCGGTCCGGGAGAACTTGTCAAACCGCGGGGCGCCCCGGATGTCGGCTTTGTAGAAACCGTAAGACTGCTTTGTCGCTCGCACCGGGGATGCCCTCGAATGGCAAATAGACCCCGCCAAATCGTCCGAATGGCTAAATTACCCTAGGGAGCAAGTTACACTGGCCGGTTTTAATAAAGAAGGAAACACTCACGCCCACGACAAGATATCCCGCATGCACATCCTAGGCCAATTGACTACGAAAGTGTGATGGAAGTGAGCTACTTTGGCTTCTTGAGTTCGGGTGGTCTTCTCGCCACGAACTTGGTCCCTGTGGCAATGTCGACGCTTCCGAGTCCATTGGGCGAGTCAGATCGCGATTCCGAGAGGGAGGTCGCCTCGGGTCCGGCCCCCGTGGCCTTGGGGAGAGGAAATTTGGGGCAAGCAGCCTCCTGAGGGATTTTAGGGTCCAAGGCCTCAAGGCCAACACCCCAACCCCACTTCAAGACACGGCGCAAGGTCCCGCTAACCGGCCAAGGAGAGGGGGCTCCAAACGTGAAACCCCGTGGGGTTGCCGTGCTCTAGAAGGGTTTACGCTTTGGGGGCCGAAGTCCCGGTCTGCTGCACTTGGGACCCGCCGAGAAGCAAAGCAGTCGCAGAATACGGAGCAAGGGGAACCGACGGAGCGGAGTTTGGGCCTTTCCTCCCGATGTGGCAAGTAGAAGTCGGGGGCTTTTGCTGGCAAGACATTCAGAATTCGCAATTAATGCATTGCAAAAAATAAATTCCGGTTTTTGCCGGATCCCTAATTCATCTCCAAAGACACGCCCAATTTTCGGAATTTTCGGAGAAGGTCTAGGTCAAAGGGTTAGCATTAGAACGGTCGGGCAGCCCGCAAAGGTGGCAACCGAAGCTGGCACCCTTCCCCAAGTCAAACGAGGCCAGGACCTTGCAGTGGATCCCTCACAAGAGGGGAGAGTCCGGACCCCGTGAGGCGGGATCCAAAAAAGTTCCCCGAGGCAGCCCTTCCCGGGCAGCCAAGCCCCCGGTGCGACGCTTAACGACCACCCCTCCCGAGCCCTGCCTCTATCCCACCGCTGATCCTCCGCTCAGGGCCCCTTCTTCGAAGGTCCAAAAGATTCCAGATCGGGTCCGGAGAACTTGTCAAACCGCAAGGCCCCCGATGTCGGCCTTGTAGAAACCGGATGACTGCTTTTGTCGCTCGGGCACCGGGATGCTCCGAATGGCAAATAGACCCCGCCAAATCGCCCCGAATGGCTAAATTACCCTAGGGAGCAAGTTACACCTGGGCCGGTTTGGCATAAAGAAGGAAACACTCACGCCTCCACGACAAGATCCCGCATGCACATCCTAGGCCAATTGACTACGAAAGTGTGATGGAAGTGAGCTACTTTGCGCTTTTTGGAGTTCGGGTGGTCTTCTGCCACGGAACTTGGTCCCCAGTGGCAATGTCGACGCTCCGAGTCCATTGGCAGAGTCGATCGATTCCGAGAGAGGGGAGGTCGCCTGGCCCGGCCCCCGTGGCCTTGGGAGAGGAAATTTGGGGCAAGCAGCCTCCTGAGGGATTTTAGGGGTCAAGGCCTCAAGGCCAACACCCCAACCCCACTTTCAAGACACGCGCAAGGTCCCCGCCGACCTGGACAAGGAGAGGGCCTCCCAAACGTAAACCCCGGTGGGCTGCCGTGCTCTAGAAGGGTTTACGCGGTTTTGGGGCCGAGTCCCGGTCTGTTGCACTTGGGACCCGGCCGAGAAGCAAGAGCCGAGAATACGGAGCAAGGGGAACTGACGGAGCGGAGTTTGGGCCTTTCCTCCTCCCGGATGTGGCAAGTAGAAGTCTGGGGGGCTTTGCAAAGCTGGCAAGACATTCAGAATTCGCAATTAATGCATTGCACTAAAATAAATTCCGTTTTTTTTTGCCGGATCCCTAATTCATCTCCAAAGACACGCCCAATTTTCGAATTTTCGGAGAAGGTCTAGGTCAAAGGGTTAGCATTAGAACGGGTCGGGCAGCCCGCTGTGGCAACCGAAGCTGGGCACCCTTCCCCAAGTCAAACGAGGCCAGACCTTGCAGTGGATCCCTCACAAGAGGGGAGAGTCCGGACCCCGTGAGGCGGATCCAAAAGTTCCCGAGGCAGCCTCTTCCCGGCAGCCCCCGGTGAGACGCTAATGACCACCCTCCCGGAGCCCGGTTCCCCTATCCGACCGCTGGATCCTCCGCTCAGGGGCCCCTCTTCGAAGGTCCAAAAGATTCCGTGATCGGGTCCCGAGAACTTGTCAAACGGGAAGGCCCCGATGTCGGCTACTTTGTAGAAACCGCGACTGCTTTGTCGCTCGCACCGGGATGCTCCGAATGGCAAATAGACCCCGCCAAATCGTCCGAATGGCTTAAATTACCCTAGGGAGCAAGTTACACCTGGCCGGTTTTGGCGAAGAAGGAAACACTCACGCCTCCACGACAAGATCCCGCATGCACATCCTAGGCCAATTGACTACGAGTGTGATGGAAGTGAGCTACTTTGGCGCTTCTTGGAGTTCGGGTGGTCTTCGCCACGGAACTTGGTCCCCTGTGGCAATGTCGACGCTCGAGTCCATTGGCAGAGTCGATCGCGATTCCGAGAGGGAGGTCGCCCGCCCGGCCCCGTGGCCTTGGGGAGAGGAAATTTGGGGCAAGCAGCCTCCTGAGGGATTTTAGGGTCAAGGCTCAAGGCCAACACCCCAACCCCACTTCAAGACACGGCGCAAGGTCCCGCCGACCTGGACAAGGAGAGGGCCTCAAACGAAACCCCGTGGGGCTGCTGTGCTCTAGAAGGGTTTACGTTTTGGGGCCGAGTCCCCGGTCTGCTGCACTTGGGACCTGGGCGAAGAAAGCAGCCGAGAATACGGAGCAAGGGGAACTGACGGAGCGGAGTTTGGGCCTTTCCTCCTCCCGATGTGGCAAGTAGAAGTCGGGGGCTTTTGCAAAGGGCAAGACATTCAGAATTCGCAATTAATGCATTGCACCTAAAATAAATTCCGGTTTTTTGCCAGCCGGATCCCTAATTCATCTCCAAAGACACGGCCCAATTTTCGGAATTTTCGGAGAAGGTCTAGGTCAAAGGGTTAAGATTAGAACGGCCGGGGCAGCCCGCTGGTGGCAACCGAAGCTGGCACCCTTCCCCAAGTCAAACGAGGCCAGACCTTGCAGGGATCCCTCACAAGAGGGGAGAGTCCGACCCCGTGAGGCGGATCCAAAAAGTTCCCGAGGCAGCTTCTTCCCCGCAGCGGCCCCGGGCTGCACGCTTAATGACCACCCTCCCGAGCCCTGCCTCTATCCCGACCGCTGATCCTCCGCTCAGGGCCCCTTCGGAAGGTCCAAAAGATTCCAGATCGGGTCCGGAGAACTTGTCAAACCGCTGGGCGCCCCGATGTCGGCCTTTGTAGAAACCGCAGACTGCTTTTGTCGTCGCACCGGGATGCTCCTGGAATGGCAAATAGACCCCGCCAAATCGTCCTGAATGGCTTAAATTACCCTAGGGAGCAAGTTACACGGGCCGGTTTTTGGCGAAGAAGGAAACACTCACGCCTCCACGACAAGATCCCGCATGCACATCCTAGGCCAATTGACTACGAGTGTGATGGAAGTGAGCTACTTTGGCGCTTCTTGGAGTTCGGGTGGTCTTCTGGCCACACGGAACTTGGTCCCTGTGGCAATGTCGACGCTCGAGTCCATTGGCAGAGTCGATCGTGATTCCGAGAGGGAGGTCGCCCCGCCCGGCCCCTGTGGCCTTGGGGAGAGGAAATTTGGGGGCAAGCAGCCCCGAGGGATTTTAGGGTCCTCATGGCTCAGGCCAACACCCCAACCCCACTTCAAGACACGGGCGCAAGGTCCCGCCGACCGACAAGGAGAGGCCTCCCAAACGTAAAACCCCGTGGGCTGCCGTGCTCTAGAAGGGTTTACGCTTTGGGGGCCGAGTCCCGGGTCTGCTGCACTTGGGACCTGGCCGAGAAGCAAGAGCCGAGAATACGGAGCAAGGGGAACCGGACGGAGCGGAGTTTGGGCCTTCCCTCCTCCCGATGTGGCAAGTAGAAGTCGGGGGGCTTTTGCAAAGGGCAAGACATTCAGAATTCGCAATTAATGCATTGCACGAAAAATAAATTCCGGTTTTTTGCCGGATCCCTAATTCATCTCCAAAGACACGCCCAATTTTCGGAATTTTCGAGAAGGTCTAGGTCAAAGGGTTAAGATTAGAACGGCCGGGGCAGCCCGCTGGGTGGCAACCGAGCTGGCACCCTTCCCCAAGTCAAACGAGGCCAGGACCTTTGCAGGATCCTCACAAGAGGGGAGAGTCCTGACCCCGTGAGGGGGGATCCAAAAGTTCCCGAGGCAGCCCCTTCCCCGGCATAAGCCCCCCGGGTTGCACGCTTAATGACCACCCTCCCGGAGCCCTGCCTCTATCCGACCGCTGGATCCTCCGCTCAGGGGCCCCTTCGAAGGTCCAAAAGATTCCAGACGGGTCCGGAGAACTTGTCAAACCGCTGGGCCCCGATGTCGGGCTTTGTAGAAACCAAGACTGCTTTGTCGTTTCGCACCGGGATGTCCGAATGGCAAATAGACCCCGCCAAATCGTCCGGAATGGCGAAATTACCCTAGGGAGCAAGTTACACGGCCGGTTTTTATAAAGAAGGAAACACTCACGCCTCCACGACAAAGATCCCGCGATGCACATCCTAGGCCAATTGACTACGAGTGTGATGGAAGTGAGCTACTTTGGCGCTTCTGGAGTTCGGGTGGTCTTCCGCCACGGAACTTGGTCCCTGTGGCAATGTCGACGCTCTGAGTCCATTGGCAGAGTCGATCGCGATTCCGAGAGGGAGGTCGCCTCGGGCCCGGGCCCCTCGTGGCCTTGGGGAGAGGAAATTTGGGGCAAGCAGCCTCCGGAGGGATTTTAGGGTCCAAGGCCCGGCGCCAACACCCCAACCCCACTTCAAGACACGGGCGCAAGGTCCCGCCGACCGACAAGGAGAGGGCTCCCAAACCGAAAAACCCCGTGGGCTGCCGTGCTCTAGAAGGGTTTACGCTTTTGGGGCCGAGTCCTGGTCTGCTGCACTTGGGACTCGGGCCGAGAAGCAGCAGCGAGAATACGGAGCAAGGGGAACTGACGGAGCGGAGTTTGGGCCTTTCCTCCCTGTGGCAAGTAGAAGTCGGGGGCTTTTGGCAAAGGGCAAGACATTCAGAATTCGCAATTAATGCATTGCACCTAAAATAAATTCGCTTTTTTGCCAGCTGGATCCCTAATTCATCTCCAAAGACACGGCCCAATTTTCGGAATTTTCGAGAAGGTCTAGGTCAAAGGGTTAGATTAGAACGGGTCGGGCAGCCCGCTGTGGCAACCGAGCTGGCACCCTTCCCCAAGTCAAACGAGGCCAGACCTTGCAGGATCCCTCACAAGAGGGGGGAGAGTCCTGACCCCGTGGAGGCTGGATCCAAAAGTTCCCGAGGCAGCCCTTCCCCGGCAGCAAGCCCCCGGGCTGCACGCTTAATGACCACCCTCCCGAGCCCTGGTTCCCCTATCCGACCGCTGATCCTCCGCTCAGGGCCCCTCTTCGAAGGTCCAAAAGATTCCAGATCGGGTCCGGGAGAACTTGTCAAACCGCGGGGCGCCCCGGATGTCGGCCTTGTAGAAACCGTGACTGCTTTTGTCGTCGGGCACCGGGGATGCTCCGAATGGCAAATAGACCCCGCCAAATCGTCCGAATGGCTAAATTACCCTAGGGAGCAAGTTACACTGGGCCGGTTTTGGCTTAAAGAAGGAAACACTCACGCCTCCACGACAAAAAGATCCCGCATGCACATCCTAGGCCAATTGACTACGAGTGTGATGGAAGTGAGCTACTTTGGCGCTTCTTGGAGTTCGGGTGGTCTTCCGCCACGGAACTTGGTCCCTGTGGCAATGTCGACGCTCGAGTCCATTGGCGAGTCGATCGCTGATTCCGAGAGGGGAGGTCGCCCGGTCCGTCCCCTGTGTGGCCTTGGGGAGAGGAAATTTGGGGCAAGCAGCCTCCTGAGGGATTTTAGGGTCCAAGGCTCAGGGCCAACACCCAACCCCACTTCAAGACACGGCGCAAGGTCCCGCCGACCGACAAGGAGAGGGCCTCCAAACGAAACCCCGTGGGCTGCTGTGCTCTAGAAGGGTTTACGCTTTGGGGCCGAGTCCCCGGTCCGCTGCACTTGGGACCTGGCCGAGAAGCAAAGCCGAGAATACGGAGCAAGGGGAACCGACGGAGCGGAGTTTGGGCCTTTCCTCCTCCCGATGTGGCAAGTAGAAGTCGGGGGCGCTTTTTGTGCTGGCAAGACATTCGTGAATTCGCAATTAATGCATTGCACGAAAAATAAATTCGGTTTTTGCCACCGGATCCCTAATTCATCTCCAAAGACACGGCCCAATTTTCGGAATTTTCTGGAGAAGGTCTAGGTCAAAGGGTTAGCATTAGAACGGTCGGGGCAGCCCGCTGGTGGCAACCGAGCTGGCACCCTTCCCCAAGTCAAACGAGGCCAGACCTTGTGGATCCCTCACAAGAGGGGAGAGTCCGGACCCCGTGAGGCGGGATCCAAAAGTTCCCGAGGCAGCCCTTCCCCGGCAGCGCCCCCGGGCTGCACGCTTAATGACCACCCTCCCGAGCCCTGCCTCCCCTATCCGACCGCTGATCCTCCGCTCAGGGGCCCCTTCGAAGGTCCAAAAGATTCCAGATCGGTCCGGGAGAACTTGTCAAACCGCTGGGCGGCCCCGATGTTCCGGGCCTTTGTAGAAACCGCGACTGCTTTTGTCGCTCGGCACCGGGATGCTCCGAATGGCAATAGACCCCTGCCAAATCGTCCGAATGGCGAAATTACCCTAGGAGCAAGTTACACCTGGCCGGTTTTGGCGAAAAGAAGGAAACACTCACGCCTCCACGACAAGATCCCGCATGCACATCCTAGGCCAATTGACTACGAGTGTGATGGAAGTGAGCTACTTTGGCGCTTTTGGAGTTCGGGTGGTCTTCCTGGCCACGGAACTTGGTCCCTGTGGCAATGTCGACGCTCGAGTCCATTGGCAGAGTCAGATCGCGATTCCGAGAGCGGAGGTCGCCTGGGTCCGGCCCCTGTGGCCTTGGGGAGAGGAAATTTGGGGCAAGCAGCCTCCCTGAGGGATTTTAGGGTCCGGCTGGGCCTCAAGGCCAACACCCCAACCCCACTTCAAGACACGGCGCAAGGTCCCGCCGACCGACAAGGAGAGGGCTCCAAACGAAACCCCTGGGTTGCCAGTGCTCTAGAAGGGTTTACGCTTTGGGGCCGAGTCCTGGTCTGCTGCACTTGGGACCTGGGCCGAGAAGCGCGAGCCGAGAATACGGAGCAAGGGGAACCGACGGAGCGGAGTTTGGGCCTTCCTCCTCCCGATGTGGCAAGTAGAAGTCGGGGGCGCTTTTAAAGGGCAAGACATTCAGAATTCGCAATTAATGCATTGCACTAAAATAAATTCCGGTTTTTGCCAGCTGGATCCCTAATTCATCTCCAAAGACACGCCCAATTTTTCGGAATTTTCTGGAGAAGGTCTAGGTCAAAGGGTTGATTAGAACGGTCGGGCAGCCCGCTGGGTGGCAACCGAGCTGGCACCCTTCCCCAAGTCAAACGAGGCCAGGACCTTGCAGGGATCCTCACAAGAGGGGAGAGTCCGGACCCCGTGAGGCGGGATCCAAAAAGTTCCCGAGGCAGCCCTTCCCCGCAGCGGCCCCGGGCCGCAGACGCTTAATGACCACCCCTCCGGAGCCCGTTCCCTCTATCCGACCGCTGATCCTCCGCTCAGGGCCCCTCTTCGGAAGGTCCAAAAGATTCCAGATCGGGTCCGGAGAACTTTGTCAAATCACGGGCGGGGCCCCGGGATGTCACTTTGTAGAAACCAAGACTGCTTTTGTCGCTCACCGGGGGATGCTCCCGAATGGCAATAGACCCCGCCAAATCGTCCGAATGGCGAAATTACCCTAGGGAGCAAGTTACACCTGGCCGGTTTTATGTAAAGAAGGAAACACTCACGCCTCCACGACAAGATCCCCTGATGCACATCCTAGGCCAATTGACTACGAGTGTGTGTGATGGAAGTGAGCTACTTTGGCGCTTCTTGGAGTTCGGGTGGTCTTCTCGCCACGGAACTTGGTCCCTGTGGCAATGTCGACGCTCCTGAGTCCATTGGCAGAGTCGATCGCGATTCTTGAGAGGGGAGGTCGCCAGCGTCCGGCCCCCTGTGGCCTTGGGGAGAGGAAATTTGGGGCAAGCAGCCCTGAGGGATTTTAGGGTCCAAGGCCTCAAGGCCAACACCCCAACCCCACTTCAAGACACGGCAAGAAGGTCCCTACTGAACCGACAAGGAGAGGGCTCAAACGAAACCCCGTGGGCTGCCGTGCTCTAGAAGGGTTTACGCTTTGGGGCCGAGTCCCTGGTCTGCTGCACTTGGGACCTGGCCGAAGCAGCAGCCGGAGAATACGGAGCAAGGGAAACCGACGGAGCGGAGTTTGGGCCTTCCTCCTCCCGGCGTGGCAAGTAGAAGCTCGGGGGCTTTTGCTGGCAAGACATTCAGAATTCGCATTAATGCATTGTACCTAAAAATAAATTCCGTTTTTGCCGCCGATCCCTTTAATTCATTCCACAAGACCCAACCGGAATTTTCGGAGAAGGCCTAGGCCAAAGGGTTAGTGATAGAACGGTCTGTGGGCAGCCCGTAAAGCAAACCGAGCCGCACCCTTCCCAAGCTCAACGCGAGGCTGACCTTGCAGGTCCCCTGGCCAGCAGGGAGAGTCCCACCTGTGAGGCGGATCCAAAAGTTCCCTGCAGCCTCTTCCCAAAAATGCTCCCAGCCCATGCTTACTGATCACCTCCTAAGCCCTAAGTTCCCCTCTATCCCAATCAGCGGGACCCTCCGTCAGTGGGCCCCTCCTTCGGGAAGCACAGTCCAAACATTCCTAGATCTAACCCGGAGAACTGCTTCAAACCCATGGGCCCCGATGTCGGCCTGTAGAAAACCCCATCTGCTTTTAATGCTCGTGCCCGTGATGTTCCGAATGGTACAGACCTAAATCGTCCGGTAGTCAAGGAATTACTCAGGAGCAAGTTGCCACGTCGGTTTTATGTATGAAACACTCACGCCTCCTACCACAAGATATCCCCACACATCCTAGGCTGACTTGACTACGAAAGTGTGATGTGGAAGTGAGCTACTTTGGCTCTTGAGTTCGGGGTGTCTTCGGGCCACTTTAACTTGGGTCCTGTATAACAAGCCTGCCTCTAGTCCATTGGGCGAGCTCGACGCTTGTATTCCTGGCGTATTTAGAGGTCGCCGTCCGCCCCCGCGCCTGGGGAGAGGAAATCAAAGTGCTGAGCCACTCCTGAGGGATTTTAGGGTCCATGCCGCCAACACCCCCAACCCTCCCCACATGCCAAGTCCCGCCGACCGGCTGCTGAGAGGGCCTCCAAATTCCAAAACCCCTCGCTGCTGTGCCTGTGGAAGGTTTACGCTTTGGGCCAGTCCTGGTCTCATAGACTTGGGACCAAATGAAGCACAATGAGAATACGGAGCGGGGTGAACGGACGGATGGAGTTTGGGCCTCTCCTCCCTGGGCGGCGCGGTGAAGCTCTGGGGGCTTTTTCTTTGGCAAAAGTGGGTAAAGCATTACTCCGTGAATTCGGCAATAATGCATTGTACCTAAAAATAAATTCGTTTTGCCGATCCCTAATTCATCATCTCCAGCACACGCCCAAATTTTCGGAATTTTCGAGAAGCGTCTAGGCCTGCGGTTAGTGATAGGAACGGGTCGCAGTTCGCTGCGGCAAACCCAGCCGGCACCCCCTTCCCCAAGCCAAACGAGGCCAAAGACCTGCAGGACCTCTACAAGAGGGAGAGTCCTGGCTCCCGGTGAAGTGGATCCAGTGCCCCTGGTGCAGCTCCTTCCCCGGGCACGCCCCGGCTCGACGCTTAATGACCACCCTTTGAGCCCGGTTCTATCCGGACCCGCTTGATCCTCTCCCTCGCTCAAATTCTTCGCAGTCCAAAAGATTCCATCGGTCCCCGGAGAACTTCGTCAAACGCGCCCCGATGGGCTCCGTAGAAACGCATCAGTTTTCGTCGCCGCAAGCATCGATGCTCCGGACGGCAATAGACCTGCTAAATCGTCTCCGAATGGCGAATTACCCGGTTACACTATTGTTTTTGCGAAGGAAACACTCACGCCCACGACAAGACATCCCCGCATGCACATCCTAGGCCAATTGACTTCACGAAAGTGTGATGGAAGTGAGCTACTTTGGCTTCTTGGAGTTCCCGGTGTGCCCCTGGCCACGGAACTTGGTCCCTGCGGGCAATGTCGCACGCCTGTCCACCGCAGTCGGACGCTGACCCGGAGAGCTGAGGTCGCCTCCCCGGCCCCATCCCCGGCAAATTTCGGGAGAAAACTCGGGGCACAGCGCCTCCCGGAGGGATTTTAGGTCCGCCTGCCAGCCACACCCCCAACCCCACTTCAAGACACACGCCAAGGTCCCGCCAACTGACATGAGAGGGCCCAAACGTGAAACCCCGCGGGGCTGCCGTGCTCTGTAAGGGCTTACGCGAAATGTAGTCCCGGCCCCGCTTGCCACTTGGGACTCCGCCGAGAAGCGCGTGCCAGCTCGAGAATACGGTGCAAGGGAATCCCACTGTTTGAGCTTGGGCCTTTCTCCCTCCCGATGTGGCAAGTAGAAGTCGGGGCAGTGCTGGCAAGAGACATTCGTGAATTCGCAGAATTAATGCATTGCACTAAAAATAAATCTCTTGCTTTTGCCAGCTGATCCCTAATTCATCTCCCCAAAGACACTAATTTTCGAAATTTCGAGGAAGTGCCCAGGCCTGTATGAAGATAGGAATTGGCAGCCCGCAGGCAACCGAAATGGCACCCTCCTTCCCCAAGTCAAATGGTGCCGTGGACCTGCAGGGTCCTCACAAGAGGGGAGAGTCCTGACCGTGAAAGGGATCCAGTGTTCCCAGGCAGCTCCTTCGGCAGCTTTCCCCATTTCAATGACCACCCTCCTGAGCCCGCCTCTATCCGACCGCTGGATCCTCCGCTCAGGGCCCCTTCGAAGGTCCAAAAGATTCCGTGACGTCCGGAGAATCCGTCAAACGCGGGCGCCCCCGATGTCGGTTGCCTTGTAGAAAACCGCCAGATCATGGTCGTTCAAGCACCGTGGATGCCCGGAATGGCAAATAGACCCCCCGCTTAAATCGTCCGAATGGCGAAATTACCCTATAGGGAGCAAGTTACACGGTCGGGTTTTGGCGAAAGAAGGAAACACTCACGCCTCCACGACAAGATATCCCGCATGCACATCCTAGGCCAATTGACTACGAAAGTGTGATGGAAGTGAGCTTACTTTGGCTTGGAGTTCGGTGGTCTTCGCCACGGAACTTGGGTCCCTGTGGCAATGTCGACGTTTCCGAAATCCATTGGCAGAGGCCGATCGCTGGCCTCGGTTTTGAGGTCGCCTGGCCCGCCCCTGTGGCCTGGGGAGAGGAAATTTTGAAGTGCCTGAGGGATTTAGGGTCCGCTATCAAGGCCAACACCCCAACCCCACTCTTCAAGACGCAAGCAAGGTCCCGCCGACCGATACAAGGGAGAGGGTTCAAACGTGAAACCCCGCGGGGCTGCCGTGTGCTCTAGAAGCGTTTTACGCTGGGGCCAGTCCCGGCCCTGCACTTGGGACCTGGGCCGAGAAGCGCAGAGCCGAATACGGAGCAGTGGGGAAACTGACTCGAGCGAGTTTGGGCCCCTTTCCCTCCTCCCCGAAGTGCGCGTAGAAGCTCTGGGGCGCTTTTGCAGCAAGGTGCGACATTCGGGTGAAATTCGCACTAATGGCCGTACCGCAAAGCCAAATTCTCGTTTTTTGCCGGGCCGAGTCCTTAATTCATCCTTCCGTGACACGCCCAATTCTAAATTTCTATAGAAGGTCTAGGTCATGTTAGCATAGAACGCCGGGCAGCCCGCCGTGCGCAAATCGAGCTCGCACCTCTTCCCAAGTCAAATGAGAGGCCAAAGACCCCGGCAGGATCCTCACAAGAGGGGAGAGTCCCACTCCCGTGAAAGTGATTCAAAAAGCTCCCGGCAGTTCTTCCCCGCGCGCCGCTCTGCCACCAATGACCACCCTCCCGAGCTCCGGCTCCCCTGGTCCACCGCTGGATCTCCCGCCTCAGGGCCCCTTCTTCGAAGCAGTCCAAAAGATTCCAGATCGGGTCCGAGAACTTGTCAAACCAGCGCCCCTGAGCGTCGGCCTTGTAGAAACCACCGGGGTGACTGCTTTTGTCGTTTCGCACCGATGCTCCTAATGGCAAATAGACCCTGCCAAATCGCCCTGAATGGCAGCAATACGCAACTGAATCTAAAGCATACTCTT